>BLBF01000022.1:49617732-49746337 GCA_015471245.1 Laticauda colubrina
CGTGGTCGTGTCTCCTCTTCTGTGTGGGTGTGAGTCTTTTTTCTGTGTGGAAGTGTGGTGGTAGCATCTTGTGTGGCACTTGCGGGTGTGGGTCTGGTGTCATTCTTCATGTTAGTTACTCATTTATTAATGAGGGCAGGTTTCCAAATGCTTGGTAGGCGGGAGGTATCATCTCATCTATTCATGCTGTGTGGGCGTTTCTCTATCTCTATGGCTGACCTCTTCCCTGGTCCAACACCTCAAAGGCACAGGACATGAAATTGACTTTAAAAATACCAGAACTATCGCCAAAACCGAACACTTCAACAACAGAATAATCAGAGAAGCCATATATATATATAATTATAATTATATAATCCTAAAATAATTTCCAGTAATTTTAAACTAAATGCCAGTTTACATTCCCTTGTGCATTCCCCCTTATACAGTCCCTAACTCTTATCTCTAAATCTTGTAACTTTATCATTCCTTTTGATTTTGACTAGGTTTCCCTTTTCCAAGTTTCCCCAACCTTACTTCTTTTTCCCTTCTAATTTTGGTTTTATTTCTCTTTGCCTGTCAGCCATGTTTCCCCCTCCCCTTTTCAGTTCTCTTTTTTGAAGTTTCTTCTTACATATTCATCTTCATCTTCTTAATCTTGAGAGTCTTAACTCCTTTGTTTATTGTCACTAATGTCGATGTCTCTGTTTTAAGTCCTTTTATATCTTTTGATAATGGTCCTTGTTCTTCATGCTCATCAAGGCTGTTATTTTCATTATCTCTGAGGTTCCTTTGTTCTTCCTCAAACTGTGACACTATTACTTTCCTCAGCATTAACTCCACCAGTTTCATTCTTTCTTTAAACATCTCTCTCACATTTTGGAGGTCTAACTTAAATTCTTTACTTATTTCTTCCATTTCTTTGGTCTATTAAGTTATTCTTTATTTTGTTAAAAATCAAGTTTTTCTGCTATAGTCCTTGATATAGTCCTTTTATCTCACTTTCTCTTCTGTTTTCTTGTCACAATCAACCTCTAAGAATATTGCATTCTTTTATGCTTAACTGTAATCCCCCCTCCTTTTTTATAAAGCTTCTGAGGATCTTGTTATATTAATAATCTTTTATTCCAATTCTTCTCTATACAACCAGTAATCTTTCATAGAAACATAAAAGAAGGAAGACTTTAACCTTTATGTGGTGCTCTGTATCACTTTCTTCTTAAAATTCTTTTATTTTTTAATTCACTTTTCCATGTGAAATAATGGAAATTAATATTAAATAAATAATAATTCTAAATATTAGTATAAATATTAAATTTTATCAGTTCCAAATAAGTCCAGCATTTTATCCAATACCTAATTAATGTCCAATTCCACAAGTTATTCCAAATTTAGTCTCTAATCACATATAATTCTTTTATTTCCATTTTTTTCTTTCCCTTATATTTTCCTCTTATTTCTCATTTACTGCTACCACTCTTCCAAATGAGGGCTCTTTCTTTCCACTTTTCGGGGTTATCAAAAAAATATTCAAAGTCTTTTATCTCATCACTTTCACTCTTCAGCACACACTTTGTCCCAGAAGCTTCCCGTCTTCAGGGCAGTCATTAAAGACTGCCGCTTCTCCCTGTCTTCTAGGAGAGTTTGCCAAGCCAGGGAGGGGTGATGCAGCTCCCCTCAACCCAGCTGGTGGTCTCCTACTCTTCCCCCCACCCCATGAGATGGGTCAGATGGATCCAGTCCTTTAAGGACCCCTCCAACAGGGTAAGCACGGATCAAAGCGCGCACAATCACAGTCTCTGATCTGTTGTCGACAAGAACACCACCAGATGTCCCCATCTAGCATTTTCTCTAGGTTACTTGGTGGGGAAATGCAGTTGATTATTTAATCCAATGTTATTATTCCTTAGTTGACAAGGAGTCAAAATCATTTTATATCTAAGTTTTTATTCCATGGAGAACCACAGAAGGCAGAGAGTTAGAGAGAGAGAGAAAGAGAGAGAGAGAGAGAAGGGAGGGAGGGACTGATTCTAGGACTATAAAAGAGGCTTATCATAACTCATATCTAACAGTTCCCACTGATACTCTTTCCTCAAAACATCATTCTTCATATTTAAAAACTCTGCTTGTTTGAGTATCACTTTTTCCCCTTCCTGTAGAGATTCTATTCAGAATCTTTAAAACTGCATGTTCATTTGCTATTTATGTGTTCTACGCTTCCCCAATGATTCCATTTACTTTAATGTGGTGATGTGTTGGGCATGGGGATTTATTTAGAATTTTTGTTTGTTAGTTTCTAAAAAAACGCTTGATATAATTTATTACTAGTAATTTCTTTCCAAGACTCTCAGAAAACAACACTGGCTCTGAGATTTCCTTTTATTATACACATTAGTCTCTGAAATGTATACTTGCAACCACCCTCTAATAATAACATGGGAAGATCTTATTTTGCCACTTGCCTAATTGCATTCTTAGCAGAGTTGATGATAACAGCCCTGTAGTTATTTCCAAATTTAAGATATAGGATAGCTTTTACCATGGTGGCAGATCTATTTTTTTATATTTCACATGTTACTGAATACTGTAGCAACCAATTACTTGGTTGTGCTTTAGGAATTATTTTTGAGTTTTTATTTTTATTAGTTTTTCTCTTGCTTGGCCATACATGAAAGGCAATATGGGCTCTGCATTTCAGGATGAAATATCTCTCACTATTTGAATAAGATCTCCAAAAGCAATGAAGTATGAGGTAGATCATTGAAAACTCAATGTAGTATTATTTAGGCTGCTATTCTAACATGTTGAGCTAATTAAAAAGAAACACAACCGCACTGAATAGATGGACATATGAATATTTTTATCTTTAGATTTTTCTGACCTTTCACTCACTATCAAACTGTTCCTTGAGTTTTGGAAATGTTTTGGGGTGAATAACTTAAAACTTTGGAGGAAAACTTAAATGTCTAGAGGTGTGTTGTTTTCTCATACACACATATTCCAGGAAGTGCTATTGAGAACATCCATCGCAATTTATTAGAACAATCTTCCTCACTCTGCTGGCTAGGATAATGGGTTTTGTAAGTTATAACATGTAAAAGACACCAGATTATGAAAAACAGATTCTGAAAAGAGTTTGCATGTACATATTTTTAATCCAAATAAAAACATAATATTTGCTTGTAGTGTTATGGCTTTATGGTTTTCAAATTTGTTGTTTCTTCTGTCAAGGCCTATGCCTGAGTAAACTAATTTGTATATTTTGTCTCTTCTTGACTGTGCATAACCTCTAGAGGAAAGTCAAACCTGAAAGGAAAAGGAAAGACACCTTTAATAGATAACACAACCAATGTATGAAATCACTTGAAAAAACTTCAGCACTGATTGGAATGCATGCTGTAAAAGTACTAACTGTGGCAATGTTGAGTGACAAAGAAGACATAGAATTAAAAAAATGATATATAGTGATGGCCATAACTTATAACTTATAATTGACTTCAGTAGGAAGACAGATGCACATTTACCATTGTACATAAATGATGAGGAGGTGAAGAGGTTTGGTAGTTTTCAATTTCTGGGTACTTATATCTTGGAAGACCTCTCATGGACTATGAATGCTAACACTTCCCAAGTGTTTAGGACTACGTGATGTATTGGCAAATTATGCGAGTAGATCCCAGTAAGATGGCCTTCTGCAGCTGACCAATGGTGATCTTGTCAGCACCAATTATTTTTAAGTGCTTGCCTAGGTCTTTAGGTACAGCACCCAGTGTGCCAAGTAAAGTACACTGGAACCACCTGCACTGGTTTATGCCAGAGTCTCTGCAGTTCGATTTTCAAGTCCTGATATTTGGTGAGTTGTTGTTTTTTTGAAAATTTTATTTGGGTTTTCACACAAAAAAAACATATAAAACATATTTTTTTGAAAATAGCATGGTCCTGGGTTACACTTCTTCATACAGACACAAACTCAATTTCATGCTCACTTTTATATTCCATTCCACATCTTATTACTGTTTTACATTTTCTACATAGTATTTCTCCTCTCTTAAGTTTCTCAATTTTATTTTAATTATCTCATATCAATTCAAATCATTATATTTATACTTTTGTCTGTCCTGTTTCAATTTCATATTTTCTCCTGTAGTTACTAATTGGAGTATGACACCTTTATATCTTTTAATTTTATCCATTCAACTCTTATTTAAGCTTCAATATGAGGTTATAACATTCAATATAATATATAACTTCCAATTGAATTCTGCTTGGTACATTCTTAAAATACACACTATATTCTTAAAAAGTGATTATAAATATATGTAATTAAAACACTCATTCCATTCCAATTCAATTCTATCATTAATATTCATTAAAGTCTTAACATCTTTAACATTACTTTTCAATTGAATATCATACTTCCTTGAGAGCAGTTATAATCTTTCCGTAATTAATTTTTCCCCTATTTCTCTTCCCTTATATTTTATAAAATATTAAATGATTAAAATGTTCCCATCCTTTCCTAATTCAGTTCTCTCATTCATTTTATTTCCTTTATTTATTAACAAACATTTCACTAGATTACAATAACTATTTTATCCATCATTTTAATCATACATTGTTTCATATTTTCTAAAATTATTTCTATTTCTAATATAACAAAACTATCTTATGTACCTTTGCAGAATCCCTTTTTCAATTAAATTTTCACCCATTATCTCTAAATAGGCCCTGTTTCTCCATATCTTGTTTCTGTCCTTTATAACTTATTTTCCTTTCTTTCTTCCCTCTCTTCTTCTCCCTCCCCTTTTTACCCCCTTGTCTCTCTGGTTCTAATTCTCTTTTCTGTGTTCCTCTCTTCTGTTGCTTTCTAATATTATATTTATTTTTCAAGTTATTATTCCATTTTAAAACACTTTTAAACAACTACCCGATTGATTTTAGTCATTCAAATGCAATAACCAAAAATCCAGAGATCACCAAATAATCCAAATACGCCCAAGCTTTTTTGTTCATGTTTCTTTTTTCCACTTTCTCTTCCTGGAGTTCTACTATTTTGTAGCCAAGTTTCAGTTAAAATGTATCTTTTAGAAGTCTTGTTGAGGTTTTACTATAAATTCCTTTTAATTTCAGGCAGTCTCCTCCCTTTTTTCCAGATCCTGCCCTTTTATTCTTTGTCTCTTCTTTCTTGCTTTTAAAAGGTTTTAAGTATCCAGAAATCTTTATTATCCCTTTGACATTTTATTTTCAGCTTAAATGCCGATTAATGTCAAAGTGGATTTTTTCCCAATTTCTTATTTAGATCTCTTAGCTGTCAGTATAGGGAAAAGGAGAGAAGAAAAAAACCAAGTCCTTTCCCCTTTCTCTCTCCTTCGCTGCTTCAAAATCTTCTTTGGGAACAATGTTACTTTTTTAAAAAATTTAAATTCCAGAGTACCTTAGTTGTTGCTTTTGCAGTTTAACCTGGTCAACCAAAACTTATCTTCTTATCTTCCTCCTGCACATTCTTTTTCAGTCGAGTTCTTCTTTGAGGTGATCATTTCTGACCACTGCTGCAACTGTCTTTGGGAAAGGCGAGATGAGGAGGAGAGATACGGCTCTCCTCAACCCTGCTGGCAGTCTCCCCCCTCTTCACCACCTCTACAGGGTAGCTTAGCCCTGAAACCAGCCAGCTCGGGGTGCTCCAGTGGTGAGCACGGATCAAAACCACACACATTTGCAGTTTTGGTCTGTCCACGAAGAGGCTCAAACCATCTGGTAACTTTTTCAAGTTTTTTGTTGTCGATTCTACTGTCATCAGGCATGGCAACATCAATGATCCACACCTTTTCCTTCTCCACAATCATGATATCCGGGATGTTGTGTTCCAAAACTTTGTCAGTCTGTATTCAGAAGTCCCACAGTAGTTTTGCATGCTCATTTTTGACCACTTTTTCAGACTTATGATCCCACCAGTTCTTTGCTATAGGCAGATGATAGTTGTGACACAAGTTCCAGTGGGCCATCTAAGCAACTGTGTTGTAACATTGTTTGTAGTCAGTCTGAGCGTTGTCTATCAACAGCTCAGTATGTGATCGATGGGTTAGTCCACTTCTTTGCAGAGTCTGCATTTGGGGGTCATTATCAGATTTTTCTATTCTGGTTTTGATTACATTCATTCTGATGGCTTGTTTTTGGGCTGCAAGAATCAGGCCTTCTGTCTCTTTCTTCAGTGTTCCATTGGTCAGCCATAATCAGGTCTTTTCCTTATCTACTTTTCCTTGGATCTTTTCAAGGAACTATCCATGCAATGCTTTGTTACACCAGCTGTCAGCCTGAGTTTGCATCATTGTTTTCTTATATTGATTCTTGGTTTGCTGCATTTTGAGCAGCTTCCTCTTGTTGACCTCCATCAAAGCTGGTTCGACACTATTTTTCACATAATCTGCCATTATTGGCATTATTATTATTATTATTATTATTATTATTATTATTATTGTTGTTGTTGTTGTTGTTGTTGTTGTTGTTGTTGTTTTTGTTGTTGTTGTTGTTGTTACAATGAGCCAATCTTTTCATGGGAACAGGAATCTGCAACTTACCATAGTTTACAGGTCAAGTGATGGGATCTTTGGGTACCACAGCCTTGGATATTGTTGATTAATGCCAGATCAATACAAATGGCT
Source organism: Laticauda colubrina (assembly GCA_015471245.1). NCBI lineage: Eukaryota > Metazoa > Chordata > Lepidosauria > Squamata > Elapidae > Laticauda > Laticauda colubrina. The sequence continues at coordinate 49,624,371 of BLBF01000022.1, forward strand.
TTGTATGGCTTTACCCTTTCATAATTTGGTAGCAGATGCACATGCAAATCTGGCTTGTATCAGAGATTCAGATGTATGAATATGAAGATTTCTGAAATGTTCCAGTAGCCATGATTACATAGCAGAGGAGAAGACTTGGTGATGATGAATTATGAGATCTGGTTTGAAACCAAAGTGCATTCAGGTAGCTAAATTTGAATGTTATTCTGGGCCTGGATGGAGCTCGCCTGGAGAAGGAGACAAGTTTAAATAGGCTCAGAAGTTCATTGTTTCTTTAGCCAGTTTGAAGATTTTGAGTCAATGCATACCGATCCTTCCATTTTCCTCAGAGGACATATGACATGATTTGAAAATGGAGGGCATTGTTAAAAGCTCTTTGCCATGGTCAGATCTCTTTTTGATTTGCATCTATGTCATTGGCATGCTAAACCTCTGTAGGACTGATGAACCAATCAATAACAAAATATTTTTTGACTTATTTCTCAGTGATCATGTAATAGCAAAGGGTAATAAATAAAATTGCTCCAATCATGGCAAACTGATCGACTCTCTGAAGAACTTTTTGAAATGAAGCAAGCAAAGAGAAATATAGGTTTGTCAGGCTTCATAGATAGATCAGATCTAGAAATCAATTCCAAAGAAGTCTAAATATACTTTTATTGAAATTGTCTATAACAACAGAATTTTGAAAGTCTAATTATATTATATCTTAACTTCCTTCTCAGTGTACTAGGGATGTGTCTGTCTTCGTTGATTCCAAATGTTATCTCGCTGTTCTGAACTTTTGCTTGTGCCCCTTTTGCCTGGCCAATGGTTCCTGGGTATCTCTGCAAAGTTATCTTCCTTACTCTCTACCACAATAGTGGAAGAAAACCAAGAGTGAAAGTGAAAATACATGATTGGGCACTCATATTTAGAAGTATGCTGTCGCAATACGAATGATGAAACAAAGACTCCTGGAGGAATGAGATTGTCTGGACCCTGTTCAATTAAGTTTCTGTCCCAAAGCATATAGAAAACTTTGGTAAATCTGGTGGTTACCTTCATCACAACATAAAGAGATGTTATTCCTTATGGTTTTACTAGACCTCATGGTGGATACCAAGAAGGATAATAGTATGCTTCTGGAGTGCCTAAGAATATTGTTCTGCAGGGCTTTCATCCTTCCCCTAGTTGACAGCATCAGTTGATATATTTAGGGGAAGAATTGTGAAACCAAAGATTGTTCTAACATAGTGCCAGAGGTTCAACCCTCTCTGCTACTGCAGCAGCAAGTGGAAGCTGAGGCTAAAAGCACCTTTTCTCAACCATCTGTTATTATAACAATCACATCCAATTTCAATCAGACACTCAGACTGTAGTAATTCATATCCTTGTTATCTCACATATTATTGTAATGTGCTATATTTGATAACTTAGAAGTTCAATAGCAGATGTAGTTCATATAATACCTATGCTACAATCTCAGCATTGGCTCCTGGTTTACTTCCAGGTCCACCTCAAAGTGATTAGAGATGATCCAATAAGTACTCAGGGGCCTATCATAATGCATATCTTATGCACATCTATAACATAAACTTTTTTGAAAAGATATGGCTTGCCATGTATGATCCAATGGGATGGCACTGGAGGACACCAGGATAAATGAAATCAAGAAATTTGGGGATTTATCAAGATGTCTTCTCTGTAGGTTGCCTCTTGTGGAGCAGAATGTCCTGAGCCTCTTCACTTTTCAAAACTTGTTTTAAATCTGGATGTTCTGTCAAGCATTTTGGCTTAAATGTATTAGAACTGCCTATTTGATACTTGAATACTATTTGATTTTACTGCTACTAATTTCACTGTTTGTAATGTTTTCCTTTTTGAAAAAACACCTCAGGTTCTATAGAAATGGGTGAAATATACAAGGCTATAATAAATAAATCCTACAGCATAAAATCCAGTGTTGTAAATATTTATCCACTCATTAGAACTCAGAGTAGGCAAGATGATTTAGGCAAATGTGGAATGCTTGGAATGACTTACCCATTTATGAAAATCTTTGAGCATGACAAAATTGTCTTGTACCAGAAGGAAAATCAGCTTGTTTCCACCACCTGCTTTAGCCTCTGAGGGTATCCTCCTAAGTTATCTTGGGACACACATCGAAACAAGCCATCAGCTGCAGATAAACATTATTTTAATTTTCTAAGAATGCCTTGTGGATCATCATGAAGCTTGGCGACATTTTGTACATGAAAATTATGATAAAGACAACTCTTTATTTTGTAGTATGTCAATTTCCCAGATGATTTTTATAATTAAAATGACCTTTTGAAAAATGGACTCAGGTATGATACAGAGCATTCCTGGTGTCAAGGGTGATGTTCATGGATACATCTCTTCCTTGTAACTCCCAATTGTATAACCTTCTGAAAGTGGAAATGGCATGTGTGATTTTATAACCTATCAAGTTGATGAGTGCTTCCTTCAGAAGAATCCATGCTCCAAAACCCAGAGTTTCCCAGATTGCTTTTAGAACAAACTGGCTACAATTGGTTTCAAACTTGTATGAGATTCCCTTGGGAAAGATGTATTAAGAGATACATTAAGAGAAGAAAAAAAGCAAATCAAGTGAGTTTTGAGGTATGGATTGAAACTGTCTCTAACACAAGAAAACTGACTCCCCTTCGCTGGTAAAAGGAGAAGGGGAAGGAGGGAGGGAGGGGGAGAGAGAAAGCGCACCAATGCTCAAGTTATCAAAGGGAAGAAGGAGAAAAAGAATTCCTGAGCTTATTTTAAAAATGCATTTATTTGTGCAGGACCAAAGGATTAATTGATGCTTTCACAGATAGAAAATTGGACTAACAAAGGCAATTGGACAGGAGATTTTTCTGGTGTCTCCAACTTTCTCTATCATGCTAAAGCATGCCATGTTCTAAACAAACCCGGTATGCTGGTATTCTCTTTATCATGTGCTTTCTCAGAATCAGTTGCATTCTGGAAATGCTAAACACGCTGTTCCTACAAGTTGAACTGTTGAGTTTTCTCTCTTTAAAAAGAGGAAGAATCCAACTTTTAGTTAGACTCACATAAATGATAACAATAATAGATAAGATCCTGAACATTAGCTAATAGATTTCTAAAGAAACATTCCTATCTTTTTATAGCATATTAAACAAGTGTGCAGATAAACTGCCAAAACACCTCCGCTCTAGTTGGTTCAATTAGATTCTAATTGGTTCATCTTGGTTCAAGGAAATCTTTGCAATACATTAGTTTTGGCAGAGAAGCTCTGACTTGGATATCTGTAGCATAATGTCAAAACAGTTGCCTTGGTCTCAGACTTATCTAATACCTGAACATATATTTATAATCTTCTGAATATTTCATTGAGTAAGAATTCATGGACTGGAACATTTCTACAGAGTTTTTTATTCCTTCATCTCTATAAATTATGTAGTGGAATCAATATAGCTTTAGTGTCTCTACATTTCACTTTTTCTGGTAGGGACCAGCACCAATCAAAAGCGATGAAGGAGATAAAGACAGCAAACAGCAGAAACATATTTTTGTAACATTTCCAACCATGAATAAGTCAAAGAAAACTTCAGCTTTGGAACCTCAATTTCGTTATTTTTGTCTTGAATTCTTTTAAAGAACAGCCAGTAGCATCAATCCATCAATCAGTCTTTAATTTTCTGTCACTTATCTCTCCCCCCCCCCCTACAAACACAAATGCAGATGCCATCCCCTTAAGTGTGGTTTCCTTGAACCATTAACTCTGCTGGAAATCTTCCATGGTCTTTCTGAAGACAGACAAATGCATTAGTTTAGTGAGAAGAATGTTTGTGGCTTGAGAGCACTTTAAGCTATAAGCAACTGCAAAATTGTAAGAGTGGTATCCTGCTATTATAATAGAAGTTGTGGGGGATGCAAAAATATACCTTCATTCACAATCACACCACTACATTTTTCAAACTCACAAAAAGATTTAAATATACTCAGCTTTTACATACAACTTCCCTACCCCCTATGTTTTTCTTACATAAAATTTTAGATTGTGAAAGTAGATACCTGCTTATTGAGAGGCAGACTATCGAGTGCCATTCTGGGCTGTTGCAAACCAGGAGAACCCCCAAATGATACCCAAAGACAATACAACAGAACATCATTTTAAAAATCTCTTAGAACTGACAGACAACTAAGCCAATTAGATGTTGTCTTTCATTAGATGTTGTCTTTTGGGGTGAATTTCCGCTAAAAACATTAGAAGACAGGTAACCTATTCCCTTTCAGTAGCCCCATTGGTTGCCAGTTGTGAATTAAAACAGGACTGGCAATATAACTGGCTTAAAATATAATCATATGAATAGTTGTGTGTGTGTTTTTGCCTTGGTTATGTAACACTGTCACTCTGCAATCTGCATTGGTTGTTGGATGGCTTCCAGGTGCAACTAAAGGAATTGGGTTTCACCTATAGAGCCCTGCATGAGTGAGGTCCTGGTTATTTATTTATCTTGCTTCTGACTGGCTGAAAAGATCTAAAACCTTTGTCTTCTTAGTGACTACACCTCTTCTGTTGAGTAGCATGTCTCATGATATGGGTCATGATATGACACGAATCCTATTGCACTTTAAAAAAACTTGGCCAGACTTGCTAATGAGATGAAATGATTTGCCCTATGTTGGTAGTTTATTTGGTTACTGTCCCTGATATGTACAATAAATGTTCTTGATGTTTCTATATTGTTTTGCTTTTTGCTAGTATTTTTTAATGTTTTAATTTTATGAAAAGGGGACTCCATTATCTAAGAGACCATCTTCTCCAATTGGGTTTACCGAGCTGACCCAAATGAGTGGGCCCATTCCAAATCCCAACAATTAAACTTTTACCTTCTTGAGACAAAAAAAAATTCTGTCACCATAACTGCTTTCTGGTATGAAGTTTCCCCTGAGGGTGGATGACTACTATCTTGATAGCATTATTGAAGGTCTTAAAGGCAGAATGGATGGAATCCCTTTTTTAGATTCCCTTGTCTAGTTTTGACTTTTGTGGTCTATATTTATCATTTTGTTTCACTGATTATAATTTATATTTTTCTTTGTGAGCTGTCCAGAGCTGATCTGGAGTCAGGTGGTGCTGAGATTAAATTAATTGCCCTCAGACATTGTGGGAGCATCATCACTTGAGGCTTTCAAGAAGAGATTGGACTGCCATTTGTCAAAAATGGTGTAGGGTCTCCCGCTTGGGCAGGGGGTTAGACTAGATGACCTATTATCTATAAACTCTGATTATCTGTTACCTGTTAATTAATAATTGTGTAAGCTACTTAGAATCAATCTGTGATGGGGGCAGCCTCAAAGTTGATAAATAAAGGTATATAAAGAAATACATTTTCCTTATTGTTGCTCTTTTATTACTCTTCTATTTCTTGGGAGATGAAATCTAGTAAAATTCCACTGCTATTGGATTCAATTTAAAAGATATATTGTGCTCTCAGTCATCAATTATTTCCCAGATACCCTTTGAAATTGATGAGAATAGAAATCAATCCACAGATAGTTCATGAGCCCTGTGGGCAGAACAAATCTTTGCATCTATTTGACTGGAAAAGGAAAGAAAGTACAGGACATTTCTAATTGATTTACAACTCTAACCACCCATTTAGATTTTATTGAGGATGTGAGACAAAACAATGTATTTCTCCTTTTTATTCAATATATTTTCCTTTGTAACAGAGTCTCTGCAAAAGTGTCTAGTTCCAGTAGTTAGAAGAAGCTTTTGCATCTGGCTATTCATTTATTTATTTAAAAGATATTTATGACTACCCGTTTTAAGCAACTCTGGATGGCTCACAATATACTGCCAGTCTACAGATGATTAGGGTTAGGATTAGATGTGCAGACTGTCATATGTAGTAGCTCTTTTTTATTATTTGGAGGAGAGATTTCTCAGCTTATCTATTGTTAATAAATGTAATATTAATCTTGAAGTAGAGGCTTAAAGTGCATCTGTAAAGATATGATTAGAAGAAACTTTCCCAAGGAGGCATCTTCTGAGTCCTTTAGTTTTACCCAACCAGAACTTAAATTGGAAGGCACCTAAAGAGCCTCAAATTGAAGAAGACCAAATTAGAATCTAAAGGACCTACTTTGGTAGCAAGGATCAGACAGCAATTTAGTTTGTGCTTATTCCCAGAATTCACTCTGTCAACTATTCTAAAATCACCAAAGCATGTCCAGAGATACCAATGGATGCCAACTATTCATTTACTAAAAGAGTGGGCAATTTCTGCCCAGTTAGGACACATAATCCCTAGATAAGATTTTTGTAGTACATTGCCTCCCCTAAAATATCATTCCTGAAATTTGGTAGTTCGTGTTTGAATAATGTTTTTGGATAAAATAAGAATGATGGGTGCATGGTTAACATGGCAAATTTATTTAAAAAAGAACTTTGTAATGAGATATTTCCTTTTACCTTAGACCCACTTTCTCCCTCTAATGTTCTCCCCTATAGAACTTGCAGGTATGTGCATTTCAATTCCAAAATCCTCAGGTAGTTCTGATGACTGAAGGATATGAAGTTAAAGTTAAATATGTCAGAGAAAATAACATGTTTTGACTGACCAGTTAAGTCAGTTCAAATGGGCTGCCTAAACTTCTTGCTCAGATAAGAACTTACTTTTGTTTAAGTTGAGAAGTGTAATCTCATTCTGGCTTTGGGAGAGAGGGGGAAAAAAGGGGCATGGCCAAAAACTAAAGTTGATTTTGTTTAAATTTGATCTGTCCAGTGTGAAGCAAAGTCCATTTCTACTCCTAACTATCTCTGCCTATCAAGTGTTCTGACCCAAATCTTGTTTCAATCAAACAAACACAAAGTATGCATAAAAGCAAACTTTTTTAATGCGGCGCTGTGAATTCTGTGCATTCACAGCCAAGAGTCATTCAAAACTAATTGTCCCAGATAAGAGCAAGCCCTTTCAAGGTTGCAAAAGGCTGCCAAGGATGAAAGTCTAATTGCAGATAAATATCCAAAACCAGAAGTTTCAAAAAAATAACCGGAGTAAGCAGGGCTTCAATGAGGACTCTGAGTAGAAAGAACTTCTTTGCTTCTTGCAAAGAAGCCAACCTCCGAAGGCTGGCTTTTATCCCTTATGGGAGGGGCCATCACCTTCCAGCCTTACTCCCGAGTCACCCTTGCTGCCCCAGCTTCTCTTTCCTTTGAGTAGCCCTGTGCACAGATGCACTGAGCATAAGCTTCCTGGGGTCCTTTTTGTCCACAACCTCCGAAGGCAGCACCCCACTATCCAATAGTCCTGGCCCCATACCTGCATCACATGCAGACCCCTCATCCAAGTCCTCACTGTCAGAGACCTCACCATCTGCACCTAATGCCAGTGAACCACAACAATCAAGAAACTTTGATAAACAAAGAAAGCTGGTGACATTTTTTACTACTTCATTCATGGGTGTCTTCTTAACAAAGAAGAGAAATTTCAGCTAAGAACCTGGAATTCATTTATGATGGTTGAAAGACCTGTGTGTCATTTTCTAAGCCAAATGGAAGGGGCCACCATTGAAACTACTTTTCCCTGAAGCATCCAGAATTGTTTTAACCATTTAACTATTGGTTCATATTTGTAAGGTGTTTTTCCAGTTGTATTGCAGTAAATGAGAAATTATATACAATTGCATCTCTTGATTCTTTCAAAACTACCACAATATAGTACATTTTGCAAAGTCATTAAAAAAAACACTCTGGGGATACAGTTCAATCTTGCATGTTTCTGAGTCAAAATATTTTACACTTCAACAAAGATCAAAATGACACAGATTTTCAAGATGGTTGGAGCAACAGTGTGAAAGGGAAATGAAGGCTGAATAAATCTGCAAACAAGAATTGCACCACAGATGGGTAAAGGATGAATGTTAAAAAAAGATTTGAATCAGAGGTCAATTTGCAGATTTGACTGTGTTGTTGAAATGTACTGATTTAATCATACCCTGCACAAAATTGCTTTCAGAGTTTCTGACATTTGAGGTGAGAAACTTGCAGAATCTTTTATAATAATCCAAACATAGTCATAGAAAGTTAGGAAAAAACTCACAAGTAATCCTGTGGGGAAAAAATAGGAAATGCCTCATGTTGCTCACAAAAATGGACAATGATTTAATGATTATAAGGCACCCAGAGTCATCTACAGGTAAGATGGGCTGCAGACAGACAGACAGACAGACAGACAGACAGACAGACAGACAGATAGATAGATAGATAGATAGATTAAATGAATGAATGAATGAATGTAACATGGCTCTAATCATTTAGTATCTATCTCTCACATACTGCAATCTTCTATCCCACAAAAAAATGTTAGGAGCAGCTCCTGACCACCAAATGTTGTCCATCCTAATTTAGCTTGTGTGTCTTAGAAAACAGGAATTATATCTCTGATGATCAAACAGATGTTTATGGAGGAAAAATGTCAAAATCTGTCTACTTTTAATATTCCTGTTTTAGAGAATGATAAAATTATTGTCAGTTTTCTGCAGTTATGGTTAAAAGAGTGCAGAGAACTACCCCGAAAAAAGGATTCTTGAGCTATTATAGGCTCTTGGCTCACAAATTGTCCATATCTGATCTTACTGTTGACTTTTAAATCTGAATAGATTAGTGTTTACAAATTCATGACAGCCTTCTGCTTTTTTTTTTTTAGCAACAGTCTGATGACAAGTTTAATGTGAACTCTGCTTTCTTTTAGGCACTGATCATATTCATGAATACTATGCATTGCCATTTGCTCAGTCAGGCACTCACTGTTGTTGCCATTGTAAAGCTTCAAGGAAAACTACCCAAATGAATGTTTGGGAGGAATAATTGCTTTGAATGCAATTTTATCTTGGGCACACTCCTCTGAAAGCCTAGTTTCTGGCATCGTTACTGAGTTATGCCTTATTACTTATTGCAGTGAGATCATTTGTAAACTGTTCAGCCTGAACAAAGCTATTAAAACCAGGTCCTAACTGAACCAAAGAAAATTAGGATCATGAATGTTGTGAGCTGTTCAGGAACATAGCTAGTTGTTGAAGAGGAGTGAGACAACATGCCTGGCACTTTGTTCACCTACTTTAATACATGGCCTGTATTTCACAACAGAGTAGCAAATTGTTTTCATACACATACAGATGTATGTCTCTGTGTGTGCAGGGATGAGTCCATATGAAGGTTAGGAATAATGCTAGCATGGCAGTGATTCTAAGAAAAAGGATGTTGCCAACTCAGCTATAATTTAATAAATGGCATGAACATATTAGCAGAACTAGTCAATATTCCAGTGTTTATGTACTTACGCACAAATACAATGGAGACAGACATAAAGGAAATGCAGAATCAAGAAAAGAGATAGAATATTAATTGAATGGGTAACTGCAGTGCAAAGGTAGAAGAAGAGAAGAATTTGGTATCAAAAGAAGATTCTATTAAGGTAACTTTGGTAATTATTATTACAAGTAAATATTGGTTAATAAGGTTTTGCAAATACTTTTTTGTTTATTTCTAGAGATTGCTTGCAGAATCATGAATGTAGACTGCTCCAGATGTACTTCATCAGAATCAAACAAACTATTTAATAAGAAACAGAAGTTGAAGAAGTGCAATCCAGGACATTTCCAGATGCAGGTTGTATAATGGGCTATGAATTATTGATGTCAATGACACAGGTTAAAGTAGATAAATTAAATAAAAAGGGGTACCAGATATGACCTTCAGAACATACAATCAAAAAATTAGATTAGTGTCAAGAACAGACTTAACATTTTTAAATTATGAAAAAGTGAAATTGAGCTATAAGAAAAGATAGGAAACATAATTAAAAGAGACATTTAAAAATTTGCAAAATTTCAAAGAGCATATGAATGGCTTTTAGAACATGCTAGCTTGATATCAGGGTGAAGTGGAAGATGAAAGTCCTGGACCACAAGAAAATCATATGGCATCTGAACACAACTTTTGAATATCAAACAAGAAAGGACAAGAAAAAATACATTAATCAAGAATGTCAAAAGTTACAGGAATATATCAAACAGTAAAGAAGAGATATTTCTAAGAAAAGCATAGAAATCATAGGAAAATTTACAGATAAAGTAAGAATACTCAAATGTAATCATGAAAAAGATCTGATAGAGGTCACTATGGTGAAAGGAAAATGGAAGGGTTATCCTGAAATATTTTATAAAAGGGATTATAGAATGACAGAAACATTTGTAGAGAGAGAATATATTCAAGAACTGACTCCATTAGTTAGTAAGATGTGACAGGCAATAAATCAGCTGTCAACTAGTAAAGCACAAGGTGAGATGAAATACCTATTAAACTGTTTAAATTACAGGAAAAAAGACAGTTAAAGTGCCAATCACTCTATGTCAACAAATATGAAACAACTTATGCAGCCTGGAGAACAGAAAAGATTGATGTATATACCTATACCCAAAAAGAAGATTCAAGATAAAATACAAAGTGTTGAACTATTGTACTAATTCCCTGCACAAGCAAAGTTTTGCTTTACACCTTGCAGCACTAGAAAAATACAGACATTCATGGAGAGAAATATACCTAAATCACAATTAAGAAATATACTTAAATCACAATTAAGAAATTACAGAGAAAACAAAGGAAAACCAGCTGAGATAACTAAATATGGATAATGGAAAGAGCAAAGAGCAAAGTAACACAAGCAGGTTTACCATTGCTTATTGATCACAGCGTGGTCTTTGATGGTATGGATTATGCCAGAATGCACAATATTTAAAAAATAATGAATGGGCTGGAATGTCTGATTATCCTTCTGTAGAACTTTTACGATGAACAAGAGGCTACTTCAAAAATTGATGATAGAGAAACAGAGAGATTCTGAAAACAAAAGGAACAGAATCAGAGATCTGTTTTTCTGATCTAAATTTAATTTATGTACAGAATATATTGTAAGAATGGTAGGATTGCAGTTAAAGACAACTGGAATTAAAATAGGAGGTCAAAGTATAAACAATGAAATATATGCAGATTACAATACTTCATTAATCAAACATTTTAAAACAGATTTCAGAGAGCTCATTTTATAAATAAAAATGGGGTGTTCAAACTTAATTAATGTTAAATATTACATATTAAATACTAAGAAGATAAAGGCTAGGTCAACCTTCATGCTCAGTGAACTTAACTAATAACAGGTGGTACATTTTGTTTTGTTTTGTTTTGCCTTGAATTGAAGAGCAGATAAAGATGAGCAGTATGCTAAAAAGGTAAAGAGGGAGTTAATCCTAAACATGACAAAGTCAGATATACTGAAAGTTTATTTCGATAATAACAAAGTTCACAATAATTAAACAGTGGATTGCAGTAGTAATGAAGAACTGTAAAAGCCAGATAGTAAAAAAAATGAGGTGATGAATATAAATGCCTTGGAAGCATAGATATGGATGTAATTATTATCACTGACTATAAGAAAAACCAATTAGCCAGCCCTGGATCAAAGAAAAACTAGCTATTCCTTTGAATGATGATCAGTAAGTCAAAGTCCACACTTTCATATGTGTGGACATATTCTTATGGAATATGTGTTCCACCATGCCAGTAAATGATGGACTACAAGATAAATCATTATGGTTTGTAAATTGTGGGAAGTAGAATAAGAGGAAGAGAATAGATAAATTGGATGGATGTGTTCATTCAACATATTTGAAATTCTTGGAATTCCAGGAATGTTTTGGGAAGAACCATGAGTGATTATTAAAGCTTGGTCAAGATGGAAGCATAAGTTCATAGTTATCAGAAGTTGAGCCTGACTCAATGGAACCTATCTAATTAACTTATACAACTGTTGCCAACGGACCTGGTATTTCCATTGACTAGAGATCCCTGAAGCTTTGAATTAGAGATGGCATAGGAGCTGTCCAGCTTCTGAATAATTCAGATAATTCATTGCTTTCTTTTCACAATAATGTGAAAATAAAATTAAGAACACTGTTAAAAATCCCCTCATCATCCTTTCACTAGAATATAAAGAACAGCAGGAGGAAGAAATGAATAAGAAATCATTCTAGTTTGGGTTTGGACCATATGAGATATGTTACATCATATCATTGATCACAGAGAGTAAAAAATTAACCTTGAGTGGATTCTTACAGCTGCCAATCCATTATACTCCCCTCTGGTTTTGGGGACTTTTGCATTTCTGTTTTTTTTTTTTTTTTTAATCCTGTGCTTAATTTTCTGCTTTTGGGGATTCATGCAACATAACTTTTTGTATGCACAATTTTTTCTTATGGAGCATTTTTGTTATATTTGCATAGCAAGTTCAGAAAGTTTTCAAGCCACAGTACAGGAATCCATCTCTGCAGAAATTGGATCATGCTGATAAGTAAGTTCAGAAACAATCCCTTATTATGTAAGCTTCCTAGAGTCATGAGGAATTGAGGGCAGGGAAAAGACTGTTAACAGAGTTGGTGTTCATCAGTGCACAGGTGAGGGACATTTGCTGGTTGTTAAAGTATACAGTAGCGTGCCTTATCAGTCTTGGCTGGGCTATGGTTTCTTCCTTTGTAAGATAGTGGAAGGTTTTTTTTGCTAATTGTTTCATCGGATAAACCAAGGAACTAATACCAAGAACCCAAAAGCTATATATATATAGCTATATATATATAGCTCTACTATTAAAACCAAATATTCTCTACTATTAAAACCAAAATGCCCAGAAGTACAGTATATTAAACACTAGCAAAATGTGAAATTGTACAGTACATCTATTCTTCCTGTTGCATTGGTGTAGCAACTATCAACCAGACCTTTAGGTAAACCAGTGCACACAAACATTTGACATAAATCAGGCTGAGATTTAATAAGTAAATTAGCCATAATGCAGACCATACATGGAAATCTCTAAACATTCAAGAATTAAGGCAATGGTCTTGGCTCAAATTCCTTTATTTCTTTTGGCTTCCTCTTTCTCATTCCATCCCACTGTCAGAGAGATTTATTCCTGAGCCAAATAAAAGAAAGAAAGAAAAGAAAAGAAAGGAAAAAAGACAAAAAATGAATTACAGGCTGAGCGGTATCTCAAGTCACATATATCATGGAACCTGAGCTGCTTCATTCTCTAGAAAACTCTTTACTTGGAAAGCATTGCTAAGAATATTTTTGCAAGCTCTTCAGCTGCTCCATAGGGATTTATCTATGCCATCACAATATCTCAAACAATTTATAGTAATTTATGTGTATGAATATCTCCCCTCTTTGTCTTCTGTACAAGCATCTTTGTTAGTAGAGAACAATGTGGCTTGTGAACTTAAGCCTGGGATATGAAAATCTCTTCCTTGGATATTTATCAACAACATGATGTCTTTTTTGCATAGATGGAATAACAAGAAACATATTTAAACATATTTTTCCAAAAGTTTCCAATGAAAGCAGATAGATAGCCATTGGTTTACTCTTTGTTTGGTTTATTTAATTTTCTCACAGCCCAAAAAGCACCACAAAGCTTTCTTTGAAGTCATGGTCATACTGGAACTCATCCCTAGAAGCTTTTTGACTACCAGTTTTCGAATCTCTCCATATTGCTCATTATGTTTTTTTCTTTGCTTCTCAGTACCATCTCATCTAAGAGGAGTGCATTGGGTTAGAAAAGAAGTTAATTTACTTCTATGCAGGATTAAGCTTTGCATCTAGACAAAAAAAGCCTTAAGCAGATAATGAAGGTTATGAAAAGATTTGGGTCTTCTAGAAAATTTAAATTCATCCTGTAGGATGTTTGCTTCTTTTCTCAGAATAACTGTCAGTACAAGATGGTGATATGTGTAAAAAAGAGTGCTGCTGAAAAAATGCCCACTTAAATAAGGAACTGAGCATTTGAACACAGATTCAACCAATATCTTTTACTGGCATGAACAACGATAGTAACCGCTGGACTCCTGGCTGCAAGAGTGCAAAAGGGCTCTGAACCAAGACGGGGTATGGCTTGCATACGTCCATTCTGTTATGTAGGAATGATGAAGAAAGTAATATAAATCATACTGTGACCTTTATAACTGGAATGTGGCATTTGATAATATTATGGAATAGCCTTTCTAAAGCTATTCCAGCACCTATAGATTCTTCTGTATTAATGGTAGTCTAGTTTACCCTAATTACAGATGCTAATAGCATGCATCATAAATAATAACATTTATTATGCACATATATTCCTGCCCTTCAAATTATTATAAAGGAAAGACCATAGACTGATTTGTTTTATCTGCCTCCTTTATTTCCAGGCAATTTCAGTTTGCCTCCTCTTTTTATTTCTATGCTGTTTCTCATGTTTAGGCAATGTTCCAGTTATCATACATGGCATTAGCTCTCCATAAGAATAAATGCAATTTTGCTTCTGTCAATAGAACAACTCATGAGCACTACTGCTTAAATTTCCTAGGAACCTGTTGACATTGTGGTGAAAGTGTTTGTAGCTCCAGGAAAGAATGACCTGCTGGAAACCTGTTAGAGAATCTTCTAGGGAAGTGACCAGGGAAGTTAGCTGCTACTATCCTTGGTATCACTGTTGCAAGATTAGCTGAAGAAGGAGAGTAGCAGTTGGAAAGGTTATTCAAGAGAGCAAAGAGTAACAGTGTAGATCCTGCACATTTGCCAAAGATGTTTAAATTATGGCTTAAAAATGAGCTACATTTTAATTTTGAAAAGGAAAAATAGCTTATTTTGCTGAGCCCATTTTGGAATGATCCCAGAAAAATTAATCCATTCACTTCTTGGCAATGAAATTAGAGTATAACTCTTCTCACTCTGCTGAAAAACTGTACTTACATGTTGGAAATAAGAGTTGCTGGAGCTTTTATGTAATATACTCAATAGGAATTTTATATCATTTTGAACATGGAGTGCCTAACTACAGGTATTATCCAGACTTTGAAATAAATTAACACTACTAAAGATATTATTTTTTTAGCCAAACTCTGGAAAGCTGCATTAAAAAAACCTTTTAAATTATATATAGAAATGAATGAAGCAAAACACAAGACTGTCTAGCTGGCTTGTATTGCTTCCCTGTCTCTCATAGCTGTCAATATGACACACACATTAGCCCCAAATGAATTGGTAATGATCAAAAGTTATTACGTGATACACCAAATGAAATATTAATGACAGGAGACAGAGAGGGGAAGGATTCTCCTGGGCCTGGATGACAGATAAGTTGTGGTTGGCATATCTCCCTGCTTTAAAGCTGCATCAGTGTCAGTTGTTGCTTATGACCAGTTTCCAGATGCTCAGCAGAAGACAGGAGGGTTGGGTTTGTTTGTTTGTTTGCTCAATCGTATCTTAGAAGAGAGGGAGATTAGATTTGATAGGAACTGAGATGGAGCATTATTACCAAGATGCTTCATGTTAATGTTCTCACACACTTCTAGGAAAGTGATGAGGTTCCATCATCTAATTGAATTATTTTACATGGTGGGCATTGGATAGTCCAGAGGTGGACCAACTGCAAATTCTAGATCTTGATGAACTTCAGCTCTCATCAGTTCTGGGAAGCCTGGTCAAAGGTAATAAAGTTGTAGCTTGAAGAGATCTGGAATTCCCATGTTGCTACCCCAGTATAGGCCAAAATAAATACACTGCTCAAAAAAATAAAGGGAACACCTAAACAACTCAACTCCAAGACAATCATACTTCTGTGAAATCAAACTGTCCACTTAGGGAGCAACACTGATTGACAATCAATTTCACGTGCTGTTGTGCAAATGTAATAGACAACAGGTGGAAAGCATAAGCAGTTAGCAAGACATCCCCAATAAAGGAGTGGTTCTGCAGGTGGTGACCATAGACCACTTCTCAGTTACTATGCTTTCTGGCTGATGGTTTGGTCACTTTTGAATGTTGGCGGTGCTTTCACTCTAGCGGTAACATGAGACGGAGTCTACAACCCACACAAGTGCTCATCTAGGTAGTGCAGTTCATCTAGGATGGCACATCAATGCGAGCTGTGGCAAGAAGGTTTGCTGTGTCTGTCAGCGTAGTGTCCAGAGCATGGAGGCACTACCAGGAGACAAGCCAGTACATCAGGAGATGTGGAGGAGGCCATAGGAGGGAAACAACCCAGCATCAGGACTGCTACTCTCACCTTTGTGCAAGGAGGGACAGGAGGAGCACTGCCAGAGCCCTGCAAAATGATCTCCAGTGGGTCACCAATGTGCATGTGGCTGCTCAAATGGTCAGAAACAGACTCCATGAGGGTGGTATGAGGACGTCCACAGGTGGGGGTTGTGCTTACAGCCAAACATCCTGTGTAGGATGTTTGGCATTTGCCAGAGAACACCAAGATTGGTATATTTGCCACTGGTGCCCTGTGCTCTTCACAGATGAAAGTAGGTTCACACTGAGCATATGTGACAGACGTGACAGTTTCTGGAGATGTTGTGGAGAACATTCTGCTGCCTGCAACATCCTCCAGCATGACTAGTTTGGCAGTGGGTCAGTAATGGTGTGGGGTAGCATTTCTTTAGAGGGCTGCACAGCCATCCATGTGCTCGCCAGAGGTAGCCTGACTGACATTAGGTACCGAGATGAGATCCTCAGACCCCTTGTGAGACCATATGCTGGTGCAGTTGGTCCTGGGTTCCTCCTAATGCAAGACAATGCTAGACCTCATGTGGCTGAGTGTGTCAGCAGATCCTGCAAGATGAATGCATTGATGCTATGGACTGGCCTGCCCGTTCCCTAGACCTGAATCCAATTGAGCACATTTTGGACATCATGTCTCGCTCTATCCACCAACGTCACATCGTACCACAGATTGTCCAGGAGTTGGGAGATGCTTTAGTCCAGGTGTGGGAGGAGATCCCTCAGGAGACCTTCTGCCACCTCATCAGGAGCATGCCCAGGAATTGTAGGGAGGTCATACAGGCACGTGGAGGCCACACACACTACTGAGTCTCATTTTGACTTGTTTTAAGGACATTACATCAAAGTTGGATCATCCTGTAGTGTTTTTTTCCACTTTAATTTTGAGTGTAATTCCAAATCCAGACCTCCATGGGTTGCTAAATTTGATTTCCATGGATAATTTTTGTGTGATTTTGTTTTCAGCACATTCAGCTATGTAATGAACAAAGTATTTACTAAGAATATTTCATTCATTCAGATCTAGGATGTCTTATTTTTGTGTTCCCTTTATTTTTTTGAGCAGTGTATAATTAGGCTTAGATTGGTATGATTTGAAAATGATGTAACATTTGGAATCTATCCTGGCTTTCTTCTGAACTGATATAATCAAGGAAAGAAAGCCAAGTTAGTAACACAATCTTAGATAAACCTTATTCAGAAGAATAATGTTTGGACTGATAAGACTTATAGAGAACTATGGTTTTCCAGGGTTCTAAACATTCAGAGGTATCTACACATGTAGATTTGGTTTGGGCTTCAAAATCATTTATCCAATTTATTCAGATTCACTAGGACAATGACAAGCTGGTAGAGATAACATACTCATCCTACTTTTCTCATATTTTAATGTTGATCCAATAAAGAAGTGGAATATTAATATATGATTATTCAAAAATAAAACCTAAGTTCTAAGGGTAATGATCAGTGGTGGGATTCAAATTATTTTTCTACCAGTTCTGTGGGCATGGCTTGGTGGGAGTGGCAAGGGAAGGATACTGCAAAATCTCCATTCCCACCCCACTCTTGGGGGAAGGTTACTGCAAAATCCCATTCTCTCCGCACCCTACTCACCTCTTTCCAGCTCTGTTCTCCTGTGCAGGGCAACAAAAGAAGACCCAGCAATCAGTTGGACTCAGGAGGCAGAGAATAGATGGGGGTGGGGCCAGTGAGTGGTGATATTTGCTGAGTCTCCGAACTACTCAAAATTTCTGCTACCAGTTCTCCAGAACTAGTCAGAACCTGCTGAATACCACATCTGGTCGTGATATAGGATTATACTCTAGAACTATGTGACATCTATTTGATGGAGGTAATAAACTATCACTGAATCCTCAGTGCTCTGCTCCAATCCAGATACATTCAGTTTACTACTTCAGTAAGAATTAAGGCTTGGTGTCATTTCATCTCTTCATATTTTCCATGCATCTTACTCTCACAGTAATAACAAGGCAAAACCCTTATTTTTTTAAAATTGGAGTAGTATGGAGAAGAATTTGATTCATCCTTTCTTCCAAAATGCAGTGGTAATATCATATGAACACTGAACACAACAGAATAGATGGATATATAAGATAACAAAAATAAGAGAATGCTGCATGATCCAAAAGATGTTCTATTCAGGATTCAATATTAAGAGAATTATTTTTTTAAGATGAAGGATATGGCAGTTGTATTGCCACTGTTAGTGAATCCAAAACAGATTGTTAAGAAAATATTTATGATGGATTTGAAAGCCATATTGCAAATTGCAGATTTATCATGAATCCATTCCAGACTTTATTGCTCAGCAAAATGGTTCAGTTTATGCTTTCCTTTCTTTTAAATGGCTGGCATACCAATTGCCTTATTGACTTCAGAATAGAAATTGGAGCTAAGTATATAATGTACATTAAAAATTAAGCAAGCCTTAGGCAAAGTAGCAGGGAGAAGAAGCAGTCAAAGTAGCAAGAAAGAAGCAATCAACTAATTTCATATTCTTAGGGATGATAAAACTATTTTTCCAAAATAAAAGGTTTACAATCAGTATTCTAAATCTGCAATCCTAACATGGGTTAGGATGGGTCATTTGATATAGCATAAGAAAATACTGTGTTATATTCACTATATGGCTATATTATAAAGTAAAATGCAGAAATGTGAAACTTCAGAACAAAATATGACAAACAACTGGGGGAAATATGTTTTTCCCCATTCTTTTCTGAATGGGAAAGAGGGAAATAAATTGGGTGTGAAGCTTTAGTAAACTAACATAGACAAAATGCTATTATAATAAAGATATTTGAATTCCTAGGAAGAAAAATTGCATAAATACAACACATAATTATTAGCAATATCACAAGCATGCAAGTGGGTACATAGAAAAACAGGATCCTTTCAGGTAAATGGATTGGGCAAGTCCTGCTCAGTGATCATACAACATTTTCTTCATCTTTCCAACAAAGACCCAGGTTTCTAAAGGATCAGAACTGAAACATTTAAAACTAGCACCACAATAATTTCCAGTGGAAAATAGATTCAATTCCAGCAGTTGCAATAGCTCTACTCTTTCTGCCAGAATCTGGGGATTGTCATCTAGTAAAGGACCTGTCACACTGGCCGATGGATGCAAAACATTTGTAAAAAGGACACAGAGGATGAGAAAAATGTTCCATCTGTTGTTATCCGCTCTCAAAAGTGCCCCGAATTTGCATAATCAGAGCGGACAACACGGAAAGGAACGGACGTGGGGAGGACATAGGGCGGATGGAAAGCGGATGCTCCACGGAAGCCTAGCAGATGGAAGCAGATGGAAGCAGATGGCACATCCGCAAGGCTTCCGGGGGAGCGCAGCAAAGCGAACGCGGAATGGAAAGAGCAGATGCCGAGTGGATGCCGAGCGGATGCCAAGCGGATGAAGCAGATACACAGGGGATGCCGAGTGGATGAAGCGGATGCAGAGCGGAAGCCTAGTGGATGCCAAGCGGATGCCTAGCGGTCACTGTGCATGCGGGGAGGATGCATTGCATCAGCCCCGCGGATATAAAGGGAAGCAGCTCCCAAGCAGGTCACCATTCAGAGGAAAGACCTGCTTCCAGAAACAGCTTGCCAGCCAGACAGCCCGCCTGCCAGCCAGCAACCCCACAACCATGGGGAAGAAGAGAAAGCCTCAGCCATCTGCTGCCAGCCCTGGCAAGAGGGACAGGGCCACCCTCCCACTCCCTGGCCCTGACTCTGCTTCTGCTGGGGCTTCTGCTGCCCGGGCTCAATCTTCTGGTGCTGGGGGTTCTGCTGATGCTGCTTCTGGAGGTGGTGCTTCTGCTGATGCTGCTTCTGGTGGTGGTGTTTCTGCTGGTGCTTACTCTGCTGGCACTGCTCCTGGTGCTGGTGCTTCTGCTGGTGCTTACTCTGCTGGTGCTGCTCCTGGTCCTGCTGGTCCTGCTGGTGCTCCTGGTCCTGCTGGTGCTCCTGGTCCTGCTGGTGCTCCTGGTCCTGCTGGTCCTGCTGGTGCTGCTGCTGCTGCTGGTCCTGCTTTTGCTGCTACTGTTGTTGTTGCTGCTGGTGGTGGTGGTGGTGTGGAGGAGCAGCCCCTACAACCTTGAAGCCCTTCTGATGAGGGCCCATATGGCCCTGCCAAAGGGAGGAAGAGGCAGACATGTGAATGGGAGAGGAGGCAATACAACATAGAAGAGGAACATGAGGAGGAGGTGCTGGAGTGGCTGAGGGAGAACGAGTATCTATGGCGGAAGGGACACAGGCCCTATCGAGACACCAAAAGGAAGCAGGCTGCTTGGAGAGAGAAGGTGGAGAGCCTGGGCTACACTTCGGAGGTGCTCCTCAGCTGGTGGAAGCACATGCACACCTGGTACGGGAAGCTGCACCTCAAGAAATCTGGCCAGGCCGCAGTCAAGCTGACGGAGAGAGACACCTACGTGATGGCCAAGTGCAGCTTCTTGGAGGGTGAGATCCGCCACCGAGGAGCAGCCCCTCTCAGAACCCTCTCTCTCAAGCAGCCTGCTGAGAGCCAGTCCTCTTCTGGCAAAGAGTCAGCTCCTGTGTCCAGGCAGGTATCTTTGGAACGTGCCACGACGGAGAACCCCCCGACATCTGTAGTACCCGTGGCGGAGCGCGTGGAGGACCCCCTGATGCAGTGGGAGAAATGAGACAGCATGTCCACCACATCCCAAACCGCATCCACCCCCAGCTCCACCTCCACCGAAAGGCAGAGAGGCAGACCAGAGGGGCAGAGCCACACTGTCTTGCTGGAGATAAGAGACACCACCAGGAGCAGCGTAGATCTCCTCTCTCAGCTGATACACACTGATGCCCCATCCTCCAACCTGCAAGCCCTTCCTCACCTATGTCAACCAGACCCTCATGAACATGTCAGAACCCCAGTACCAGGTGGTGAAGGACAAGATCACCGATCTGCTTCACAACCCTCCAGACCAAGATGAACCTGCTCCCACTCAGTCCAGGCCTGCTTCTCCACCCCAGGTGATGTCACTGCCCTTCCAAGGCTTTCCACAGGCCCTACCCTACCAAGGCTACAGCTACCAAGAGGTCCAGCAGCACAGGCAGCCCTTCCCAGTCCAGGCACCGGTACATCGGACGCCACCGGTGCCACTGATGCCACTGATGCCACCCACGCCACCGATGCCAGCTACGCCACAGATGCCACCCACGCCACCGATGCCACCAACGCCAGTCCTCAACCAGCTGCAGACCAGACAGCCCCACTACACTGCTCCTTCCTCCACCCCACAGCCAAGCCTGGCCTCAGTACATCTGTCATCGGTATTGGGGCTGACACCCCATGTCATGGAGGAAGGGGCTCTCAACATCACCGGGCTGAGCCAGCTGTCTGAGAGCTTCCCTAACACACCTTCCCCTGTTGTCCTCTCGGGGCCAGGCACCCCAGTGGCACTTCAGACCAGCACTCCAGCACCACCCACCTCCACAGCACCTGGACCCTTCACCCCTGAGACTGGGCACGCCTCCGAATGACCAAAAAGAGTGCCAGAGACTGGGTGGCTACCTGTTGACTTTATTTTTGCTTTGGACACTTGACTTGGGTCATTTATCTTTTACAGCTTGTTATTAATAAAGATTATCTTTGCTTCACACACTTGCTTCATTTATTTTATTAAATAAAGTCTTGGTGGAAACTTTTAGAAATGGCTTAAGCCTTTGCATGCTTGTGGGATGGGTAAGGATAGCAGTGGGATGGGCAGGGATACCTTTGGGATGGGTAATAGCTGTGGGATGGGCAGGGATACCTTTGAGATGGGTAATAGCTGTAGGATGGGCAGGGATACCTTTGGAATGGGTAATAGCTGTGGGATAGATAAACCTCCAGTGCAAGCATCGTGGGACTGGATGGTCCACCCTTCCAGGTGCCTATGGCCCTTTATTATCAGTAATAATGTAATCAATCATCCACACATGTCAACATAAACACAACTCTTTATTAAATGCCCTGTTCATTGTAGGCCCACCCAACATACATGGCCCAATCACATCAGTGTGATGAGACAGGCTGAAGGAAGCATCCATTAATCATCTATCATCCTCTCTTGCCACTCCACTGCTCCAGCTGGAGAGTTGCACCAGTGTCTCAGGAGGTTGCGCTGCTTCTTCCCTTCACGTGAGGCTCTGTTGGGGCCTTGCACATCCTTAGTGTCTATCAGGTTTCGCCCTTGCCTCCATTCCCCAGGCTCAATGTCCCCATTGCCTTGTTGGAGGTCCACGAGCCTGTTCTGCAACACTGGGTAGCGGGTGCACATGAGATTGTGCAGGATGCAGCAAGCTTCCACGATTCTCCTCACGGTCTCTGGGTGATGCTGCATGGTGGTGAGAAGTACCTGGAACCTGTTGGCCAGGATGCCAAAGGTGTTCTCCACCACCCGCCTTGCCCTGGACAGCCTGTAGTTGAAGATCCTCTCTTCACAGGTGAGGTGTCTGGAAGTGTAAGGCTTCATGAGGTAGGTTCTGAGGGAGAAGGTGTCATCCCCCATGATGAAGTAGGGCACATCTTGCCTGTCATTGGGCAGGGGGTCTGGATCTGGGAAGCCCATGATGAGGTTGCATTCCAGCCCCTCCTTGAGGTCACTGGCATTGTATACCTTGGCATCTGAACTGACCCATTGCCTGAAGCATCGATGTACATGAACTTGTAGTCAGCATCGACCATAGCGAAGAGGATGATGCTGAATAAGCCTTTGTAGTTGAAATAAGTGGACCCTGAGTTGGCTGGAGCTTTGCAGGCCACGTGATTGCCATCTATGGCTCCAACGGTGTGGGGGAAGTTCCAACTCTGATACCACTGCTCTGCAACTTTCTTCCAGCCTTCTTCAGTGGTGGGGCACTGGAGGATCTCCTCCAAGTATTCTTTGATGATGGCCTGCACCACTTCTCTGACCACAACGCTGATGGTGTTGTGTGGCACCCTCCAGCCGTACTGCATGCTACTGTAAGTGGTCCCTGAGGCCAGGTGGTGCAGAGTCAGTGCCACCTTGATCCGAGGGTCCAGGCTGGGCCGGAAGTTGGTGTTTGCCTTGGTCAACCTGGGTCTCAGCCGCTCCACAACTTCGTCAAACATGGCTGGAGGCATCCTCATGAAGTTCTGGAATGCACGAGGGTCTTCGTTCCTGAGCTCCACCATCAGCTTGTTGTACAGTCCGTACTCTGCTCTTCTCCTGATCCATCTTCGGACCCGGACACTTCTTGGATGCCTCCTTTTCTTCCCATAGAACAGTTGAAAGAGCCTGTAGATGGCTTCACACTATTGCAGAATGATGGTGGCTACCAAAAGGAGTGTGTTATGATCCATGGTGGAGATGACTGGATGCTGTGGAAGAGCAAGAGCCAGATGAAGGCTGCAGTGGTCTGCACAGCAGGGGTGCTGGACTGAAAGTGAGATCCAGGTGAGTTCCTCCCCCTTTTTATAGGCAATATAGGTTTTCCACTAGGTGTCCTTTTTCATTCTCTAGGCATCATCTAGACATCCTTAATATCCGAGATAGGTCCCCTCTGCGAACGTTTTTTCCATTTTAAATGCTTTGTATGCGAGCTGCATCCGCTTTCATCCTTTATCCATCTGTGCTACTGACGCTTTGTGTCCATTCCGTGTCCGTTTCGCTTCCTCCCTGTGTCCGTTTACCACTGGAGCAGATTTGAGTTGCGTGGATGCGCAGCAGATGCCTAGTGGATATAATGGATGCGTAACGGATGACGATGGATGTAGAATGGATGTTCCCCGTATGCGTTGCGGATGCAGAACGGACGCGTTTGATACATTTTCCGCTCAAAACGTTTTGAGCAGCTCAAAACGTTTTGAGCGGATGGAACCTCAGTCGACAGATGCTGGATGGATAGAGAGGATTAAAAACGTAGGCATTGGGTACAGAATGGATGAATCGCGTTAACCAACGGATGGCAAGTGTATCTCTCTGTTATACATCCTCTTTCCATCTGTTGGTGCAGTGTGACATGGGTTTAACATGCAAATGGGGCTTATTTCTGTTTGCACTCATTTGCTGCAACATTCCCACACCTGTGTTTTGGATCCCTTCTTGAGATTTTTGTCTACAGCGAATCAATCTCTTGTGTGTGGATTGTTGGATCATTATTTCATTTTAATGGTAATTTAATATAGTTTTGCTTTTCATGTATCCTCTAGATGTCTTCTGCCAAAGGAAAAAGTATAGAATTTGATTAAATAATCATTGTCTCCATATTTACTCATTTTTTAAAAATGTACACTTGAGGTATGGCTGTCATTGTCCTTTTCCCAATTTAGCAGAGAAGTCATCTATCCAGTCCACCAGATGAACAGCATTCCTGACTGTAACTTATTTATTTATTTAATTCATATTGCTGCCTATTCGCCCGTGGCGACTCGAGGTGGCTTACAGAATGTAAAGCCATATTTAAAATAAAACACAATAAAAACTAATAAAAAGAATAAAAAATTAATAAAGTCATTCCTCATTAATAAACCATTGATAACAGTAATACTGAAATTGTGCATTTCATAATGTATTTAGTGAATCAGAATATTGGAACGAACTTCAGTTATGATCCTGAGCTTTTTTACCTGAGAGATGGTCCTACTGAATTGGATAAGTTTTTGTTCCTGAATTGCCATGTAGGTGTTTGCACCACACGTTGATATTGCAGAAGAATATTTACTTGAATTTGAGTGAGCATGTAAATCAAGTCCTAGGAAATCCGTATGACTGGGAATTAGTACAACAATATTAACAACAAGAATAACACTCATCCGTAAAACCACATACTGTTGGCTTAATCTCATTCTATGGAGGCTTTTTTAATTAGAGCTCCTAGATCATGCATTTTTAAAAATCTGTTTCTGCTGGTGTGTTTTATTGTGCAGCTTTATAACTGCTGAGATTCTTGCTATTGGTTGTTAAGACAATTATTTAGTTTCCTTCCTTCGTCAGTAAGAATGTGAAAGTTGTTTGATGATCAGCAGCTCTGCCTGCTCAACAGGAAATAACTTTCTTCGGGCTCTGCAACTCCAATTTATTTAGGAGAAATTGAAAGCAAAATGGGAATTGTTTGAAAATAATGCCACTTTCCTCTCCCCCAAAAAACACCCCAACACTGTTTAAAGAACTTGTTTGTTTTGCTTATATGAATTTTCAAGCAGACAAAATCCTTGCTTAGAAAGCCATTAATTGTCTCCTTTTTAAAAAAAAGAATTTGTTATTGCTACTCTTTCTGGTAGTATCAAACAGCAATTTTATATTGATGCATCTTAATTGATTGATTAAATTTGTATGACTGGGAATTAGTACAACAATATTAACAACAATAATAACACTCATCTATAAAACCAATTCAAGTAAATATTCTTCTGCAATATCAACGTGTGGTGCAAACACCTACATGGCAATTCAGGAACAAAAACTTATCCAATTCAGTAGGACCATCTCTCAGGTAAAAAAGCTCAGGATCATAGCTGAAGTTTGTTCCAATATTCTGATTCACGAAATAAATAACGAAATGCACAATTTCGGTATTACTGTTATCAATGGTTTATTAATGAGGAATGACTTTATTAATTTTTTTATTCTTTTTATTTGAATTAATAAATATTTGAATTAATATTCCTCTCAGCAGTACTGAATATGATCTAATTAGCATTCATGCTATTTATAGGTTATCCATCCTTCCAAGGTAGGTAAAATGACGACCCAGATCGTTGGGATCAATATCTGTAAAATGCAACATCTGTAAAATGCTTAGAGAGGGCTGTAAAGCACTGTGAAGTGGTATATAAGTCTAAGTGCTTTGCTATTATCGAAGAAATACAAGAAGAGTTTTGCTCAGTTAGCTCAAAGAGCCCACAATCCATGTCCTACTGCATCTGGGTGTTTCTGGAAAACATATAAGCCTGGTAATAGCCCCATTTCACTTTTTCTTCCTAATAATAAATATTTAAAGCATGCTGCCCATGATTTAGAACAGGGGTCTTCAAACTTGACAGCTTTAAGACTTGTGGACTTCAACTCCCAGAATTCCTCCTTCATGTTAACTCAGGAATTCTGGGAGTTGAAGTCCACAAGCCTTAAACTTGCCAAGTTTGAAGACCCTTGATTTAGGAAAAAGCAAACAATAATAAAAACTAACGTCCATTGATTTGATTCCCTATGAATTGATCCAGTCTGATTTTAAAATTAATCCAGTCAGCTCCTAGGCCCATAATTCCTGGCAGCCCAGTTTGATTATGCATTGTGTAAGGAAGTATTTCCTTCTATGCATCCCAAGTAATCAATCCTTCCTCCCCTTGTGCTTCGTTGTGCATCTTTGTAACTATGCTGGAATTATTGATATTGACCAAGCCTTCATTTAGTTTCAGTAGATGACCTCAAGTTCTAACACTGAGTAGGGAAAAAAGCCTTCTGTCTCTTCAAATTGTCTATGACATGCATGATTTTATAGACTTCTACACTGTCTCCTTCAAATGTGTAAGTATTTGTATATCATCTTTGTTTCTATGGGTTTTTTTTTTTTTGTCTGTATATTGCCCATGAAGTTTTGAAAAAGAAACACGAATCTTATAGTATGCAGATAGCAAACCAAACTTCATTTGTGAATACTTCCAAATTATGTAATTGTTCCATTATCCACAACACTGATGAAATGGAAATGTGATAAAAATTATATTGACATAAAATAATTTTTGGAAATGGAAAAATTGCATTTAGTCACCTCATCAGTGACCCATCTTATCATTTATTTAAACGTAATTTCCTAGTTATCCTTCCAAATAGAATAGTTAAGTGAAGACACCTCTGTGGTTCATGTCATATTTATTCCAATTTACTACAAAACCTTGAAGGTAAGACATAACAATAACAGCGAAAATTATGTACTTTAAAGAGCAGTTGCTTTTTCTTTATCTTTTACAAGATAGAATTACTCTCCTCAAAAAGGTATTAATAATAGAAAATTCTTGAAGATGAAATGGAAAAAATCTCTACTTTAGATTTCTCTATCATAAGCATTGGAAAGACACTTGGACTCAGAAAGAATGAATTGGAATCATGTTCACTGAAGGAGCAATAACTGATAGTAACTACTTACGGAGTTTACTTGGCATTGGAGAGGCACAAAGGACAACTTGGTCAAATTTTGAGATATTGGGAGACTGGTTATAACAAAGTCTATGATTATGAATATTATATTGCCCTTAAAAGGCAAAAACTGGTATTTTTCAGTGAAATTTCTAAATATTAGGGAAATAACAAGTGATGGAAAGGGATTCTGTTTCTGAATCTTTTAAAGACAAGACGGAAGACAGAAAGTTGGTGATCTTTTTACTGCCGAGTATTTTTATTTATTCCTTGTCTTTGCTTATCCTTTTTACTTTTTAAACCCTAGTGGGGGGAAATACTAGTAGAAAAAATACTGCCCCTGTGCTGCATTAAATTGGAAGTTAAAGGACTCGGGAGGCAAATTAGCAATAACACATTAAAAGAGAAATGATGATAACATCTAGTTAAGGCTGCAAAATTGCTCCTTTGGCTCAGTTAGTAAGAGGCTGTGTGGAGGAGTTCATGAGTTTGTAAAAGATCTGTGCTTAAAACACAAGTAAGCAGTAGTCTCAATAAATGCAGAAAAACAATGTATCTCTAAAGAAGAAATAAACTCTCAGGTCATTGTTTTAGTGGCATGGTTACTGCCCATGCCTATAGTAAATGCAACTAATGCATCCCATTACAAAAGTATCTTGTCATAGGAAAAATATGTGGGTGGTTTTATATGTGGCAAAGATCCCAATGTCTATTGCACATGATACCATATACAAAATAAAGTGATTGCACTATAGAGGCCAGACATCCAAAACTATGGCATATGATTCAGTCAACTGTATCCACTCTCTCTGTTTTGCAAAAGTGGATGTCAACTAAAATGACATGAAATCAACTGTGTTAGTCCAAAGATCAGGGAATGTAATTGCAAATTTATTTCAGATCACAAAATCAAAAATATACAAAACTGTATAATATTCCCTTCACTGGTCAATGAAAATACATACAAGTATTGTTTTGAGCTTGTGTTGCAAACACCTGGTATGCTAGTTTCTTTTATTTATGCAGCTGCAGTAAGATGCAATAAGCTATTTCTCAATCTTATGCTTCCCAAAATGTTATTCAATTGAAAAGGCACACTCAATGCAGAGAAGGTAGAACAATCTGAGATGGATGACTACAACACATTTTTTTCTTTTTACCATCCTATTAATCCCCTGCTTTGGGGTGGGGTCAGTACAACTGAATGGAGTTGAGCATTGACTGGCTGGATGCCCTTCCTGATATCTATGTGGAGTTTGCAGCAGATATTTTCTCTTTGAATCCTGATAGAGAAACATCTGTCACTGCCTAGATGCTAGATCTGTCACAACTTAAACCTTGAAATAGAAAGGTTTGACTCCATTTGTTGAGAAGGTTATAGTTTATTAAAGATCTGCACTGCATTGCAGTATTGCAGAACTGAGAATCCCACACCAAAATGCCTAAGTTCTACTTTTTCCTCCCTTAACTATCTGTCATTGCTGAGACACCTGTAATCAATAAGATTCAAGCAAGATGTTTTCATAATGATCAGTCCAAGTTTGGTATGTGGCTTCCTCCTTCAAGCAGGGTGACGTTGAGGCAACATCTTGAAGAGATACAGTACTTACTTTCATTTCCCAAAGCATTCTCCCCCCTTTGTTCCCCCTCCCTACAGTTTATGGCAATCTGCCCCCATATAGCAGTGAAGCACAAGCAAGCATAAGGTGGCAGCTGACACTAGAATTCAACTCTCAACTTTCTGAATGCATCTTTACTTCTAGGCCACTGTGCCGCTCTGCATGACTACAACACTATCAATATACAAATCATTCTCCTACAACAAGATGGCTGCTATGAATGCCAACAATACCCATTCTAATTAGAAATATTTTCCTTATGCATATATTTTCCCTCTTTATATTTATTTGAAGGGGGGGGGGTGAATTTCTGAAAGTTGAGATAAATGATGATAGTCTCCTCATGTTCATTTTTGTTAAAGATTTGCTTTGAAATCTATCAAAGAAAGAATGTTTATTTTAAGGTCTAGCTCAAACAAAAGCAGGGGACCTGAGGGGAATTGGAGTGTATATTGGAAGAAAGTGGGAGGGAGAGGAGAGGAAGAAAAAAACTCTTTATATATTATGTAAGGATCTGGCTAGCATTTTTAAGTCAATAGCCCATTTACAAGCCACACCAAGTAGTCTAGTCTAGTCTACTTTTTAGACCTCTACTACCTTTTGATTTAGCATGGTAGGCTTATGTAAACACCTTTTAATGTTGTTTTCTAAACACTAAAATATAATGATATGTGCGCTAGATAATTATTATATTCATCAGTAAATAATTCACAGGCCTCAAGTGGCCCTTTAAAATCATGATAGTTACTTTAATTTTAGCCATTTCAGGTCTTAATTTAAAGCTGGCAAGTCACCAGATTTTATGAGTTGATCTTTAGTTAATTGTCTTTTTATTAACTAGAGACAAAAAGAAAAGGGAAACACAAAATTATAAAAGACAGAAAACGCACATAAAAAAGGAAACCAAACTATTCAGTGCATAAGATCACAGACATGCATACATACGTACATGAAACTATACAATAATAATTAGTTAATTCTTGAAGACTGCTTGCCAATCAGCATCCTAATACTTTTTTGGGGGGGAAGTGCCAAATTATAACATCTCTCATTTGGAAAACTGTTACAAGCAAGTCTAAATATTAATTTAATCATTTTAGGCCATATTCATACAACATGCCTGACTCAATTATTCCAATAGCAATAGCACTTAGACTTATACACCACTTCATAGTGCTTTACAAGCCATCTTTAAGTGGTTTACAGAGTCAGCATATTGCATCATTTTCTTTGTACAAGGTTTTCAAAATAAACAAGAAATTCACACAAGACTGCTTTCATGATTATGATCTTAATTATTCCAGGGCCCAATGGAAAAATTCCTCTTTGGCTCTACTCTATTTATAAAAATATTTCTACATGTAGGCATGCATTTAGTTGCTTTACAATTGCACAAATTCGGAAGAAAATTGCCCCATACATTCTTTTCGGTTTTGATGATTTTAAATTCTCCATTGTTGTCACTATTCATTTAAAAATTCCATTATTATAATTTAGCTGTAATTCTTCTTAGGCAATCATGTTAACAATAGGAGACATTTTCAGGATGCCTAAATGTTAATTACTGGAAAATATACATTTGCACGAAGAAGAGGAACATCCATATCCAATGTGTCCAACTTCATGTAATTTCCTAAAGTTACGTTTAGAAAAAAGTTACAGAATAAAATGTATTTTATAAATGCAGTCTTCATTTTGATGTTCTCTTAATATTTATGAAAAAAAATATCAATCTCTGACAGTGATACCTCCACTTACTGACAAGACACATTGATGTAAAAAGAAAGATAAATTAAGAAAAATGGAAATAACACACTATATAGAGTGATTGATGGCATATAAATGTAATAAATAATAATGCTGGATCAGAAGACAGACTTTTCAAGGCTAGCTAGGAATGCAAAAGCTATCCAGCCCAGATGTTAACAAGGTAAACTGGTAATCTAGTATTTATCTTTCTCCACTCATGTCTAAAATCTGGATATATCTAATCAACTTCTAGAGATTCCGATGAAATTCCTGCAGTCAGAAATAACTTCATGCAATCAGTTGTAGAAATCTCTGCAGAATTATAGCCAGGGTAAATCAGAACCATTCCTTACTTTAAAGCATTTTTTTCAAATCCTTTAAACGCTGCTTCCATGAATACCAATAGATTACATGTCACTGGATGAATATTTCAATAATGCAAAGGCTGAGACTTAAGAAGTTTGAGTAGACCAATTTCTAGCAGAAGCATGAAGGAAATGTTGGTATGGCATCAGAAGATACAGCGTATACTGTATCTTAAATAGTCAAAGTGCCAGAAAGTTTTCAATTTCTTATTCTAGTATGTATATGTATACATATATAGTACATATAATTTTTATATAAAACAAATTACATATATATGTAAACAGAAGCTGAATGCTTTGAGACATGAAGAATATCCAGTTTTCCCAAGAGAGATAGATAAACATGAATAGAATTTTGTGGGGTTTTGGTTTTTTCTTTGTTTGTATGTTTTAAAAGCTTCTGCAACTATGAAGACTGGATGTGAAGAGAATTCCTTACAGTTGCTTATATATTCATCGTTTTAATAGGGGTTTTAGGTGTAGTTCTATTCCAGCTAATTCTTCTCTAATTCCTTGGGCTGTAAGGATAACAAGGCAGAAATGTACTTTCAGACTTGCGAGATTCTGTTAATGTAACCTTACAATAAAACATAATTACAGTAATTCATCTGAGCAGTTAATAGATACATTCATAAGTCAAAGACTACATGAATGTTATCCCACAACTTCAGTTTAAAATCCAATGAAGATTTTAAAAAACCTCATTTCTTTGTTACTGAACTCAAGAAGGAAAAACTTGTTTTCTTCACGGGTGTCCAAAAGACCACCTTCTGATTCTGCCTGGTTGGATTTTCCAGCAATTATATTTAGACAGATACACTTTTTTTGGTCCATCTTTGAAGCTGCTTTACCAAAATCTTCATAAATTACAGGCATAAAACATATCCAAGGGCTTCATGAAAACATAAGAGATGCTTGTAGTTTGTGATAGTGATGAAAACAACTGTTATGTTCTTATTGCAGGTTCCAGATTCCTCTAAGCCTCCAGGTTAACACTGTATCAATACAGGTTAATACAGTAAATGTGTAGTGCCTCTGTGCTACTTACAGCCAAGACATATGTCTGTCTGTCTCTGTGTGTGTGTGTGTGTGTGTGTGTGTGTATGTGTGTGTGTGTGCAACACATGTACATGTGTTTTTTTTAGCTGCTCAGAGACTAACTGCTATCCAATGCTCACCAACAAAAAAAGCAATCAGGCATAAACAAGAATCTGCTTTCTCATCTATAAACTAAGGATTTTGTCATCATAACTAGCAACATTCTTCTCTTAATTTTCCCTCTCATTACCACCTAAGTTTATGGGTCTCCTGTTTTTCCAAATAGTAAATCTGACTCCCTTTGATATTTCAGCTTGCTCTTTCCCAGGTAACAGCAACCGCTTGAGGTGATGTACGCACATGGAGTCTAGTTAGGGTAATGAATAGAAAAAACAGCAGGGGAGAAATCGACCAAAAGTCCCATTCAAAGAGAAAGGTTACAGTCTTCCAAATAATATTTGGTTTATATTATTATTATTATTATTATTATTATTATTATTATTATTATTATTATTATTATTATTATCCACAAAAAACAACAGCATACACAGCAAACGAGTTAACTATGCTGGGTTCCATATCACAAATCATTAGTTGAACACTTCCCAAATATTTAGGACTGTGTGATGTATCAGAAGATTATGCAAGCAGATCCCAGTAAGGTGGCCTTCTATAGCTGAACCAATGGTGATTTTGTCAGCGCCAATTGTTTTTAAGTGCTTGCCTAGGTCTTTAGACACAGCACCCAGTGTGCCAAGTTTTTTGCAGTTCCACTGGTGTTACTGCAGGAAACTGCAATTTCTTGATGTATTTTGTTAAATTCTTCAACTTGGTACCAAGCCCCCGATGACAATGGATATCACTGTTACATATTTCACCAATAATCATATAGTTCAGATGGCCAGGTTGCAATATTTTGTTATTTTTTCCAGTTCTTTTTCTTTGACTCTGGAATCTCCTAGTACAGCGATATCAGCAAATTGTTCACTTTGGTTTTTAACAACTGTGATATCTGGCATGTTGTGTTCCAAATGATGATCTGTCTGTATTCAAGAGTCCATAAGATCTTTACCTTATTATTCTTGTTGTTATTGTTAATCACATAATCAGTGAGATGTTTAGGCTGAATTTGGCATTTTAGTTCATTTATCAAACCCTTCCTTGGGATCAGAAGCTTTCTTTAACAATATTAAAACAGGATGTGAACTTTTCCAAGTAAATGTGCCTTTTGTAATTGACCATTGATGATTTTGCCAATAATGATGGTGTTCAAGTGGTATTCCAGTTGTTTTAGGATTGTACCTTAAGGCACCTAAATACTTTTTCAAGTCTCACCACCACCATCATAATCATCATCATCCCTTCATATAACATAAAAATCCTGAGCTCTGAAGGAAAATTGTAGTCAAATCCCACTTCTCTCAAGGATTTGGACCAATAGCTACTTTACAAATTGTTTTAGAAATAAGGAAACAAATAAACTGCACTATAAAACATTTTAAAATAACAATGTCAAGGATAACTGGTGACTTGGTGAAGTTATCACAGCAGGTAGAAAGTGAAAAATTCCTTCTTCCCCTTTTGGATTTTTCAGTAATCAAGATTTCCATTAATGCAAAATACCATTTCTATTTTCCATTAGCTTACATTCAGAGTCTTAATTGCTGTTCAAAAGAACCACAGAATCCTGAAATATAAGTGTTGGATGGTGCCTTAGACAACAATTGTTCATGAAGGAATCCACCACAATAGTATTCCCGACAGATGGCCATCAACAATTATACCTAATGAATACACATTTCATTATATTAAGTTGAAAGTGATGCTGAGTGATGTGCTACAAGACTCCATTCTAGGCCTTGAGCTATTCAACAGATTGATAAATCACTTGGATGAAAGACTGGAATATATAATGATAAAATGTGCAGATTACATAAAGATAGGAAGTGTCAGGCGGTGCTCCATTCTAAATCCAAGAAAGAAATATTTAGACTCTTTAATTTAGAGAAAAGTTATCTTTTACTGAAAGTGAAGTGATAGCAACCAGAGAATTCTGAATCTGAGGAATTAGGCGCGTAAATCACATATACAAAGTGATGGAAGTGTTCCCACCCCCAATAGTTCAGATGAAACTTCCAATTAGAAATTGTGAATATGATCATGTGGGCATCTTCAAGTGATGATGAGGCCTCTGTCCATTGACCTTGGCATACTTTGATAACGGGTTGCAGTTGCGCAGAGAAAAGAAAGCTAAGCGAGAAATAGAAACCTAACTCTGATGTATGCTTTCCCCCCCCTTCATTTACACAACAGAAAAATGTAACACCTCCAGCTCACTTCCCAGATTCATCCCACTCTCCCCTCCCCCTGTTTCTTATGACAGCTGAAAGATGCAAAGCAATAGTAGAAGATCTTGAAGGCTGACATTTGGCCCTCCTAGAAAAAGGAAAACCGTCAGTCCTAGAAGAGAGAGAGGAGAAAATATAAAGACAATAATTAATCATTAGACAATTACAAAGGAATACACTCCTAGGGCTTATCAGGATACTTGGAATGAAATGCTTTGATCAACTTAGGGGCTTTAACATCAGTTTCGTTAACCCATTCGGCTTGTGAAGAAGGGAAATGTTTCCAGGCTACAAGATACTGGAGCCGACCCCTCCATTTGCGAGAGACCAGAATTTCTTTAACTTCAAAATGTTGTTCACCTTCAATCAGTATTGGTATGGGAGGGTCAGTCTGGATGGGTCTTAAATCAGAAGTATGTTCAGGTTTTAACTAACATGGAAAACTGGGTGAATTCGTCGAAGAGTTTTCAGGAAATTCAGCTGGACTGTTACAGGTTTTATAATCCGTTCAATCGTGAAAGGACCAACATATTTAGGACCAAGCTTCTTTGACTTTTGAGTGGTTTGCAGGTATCTGGTGGACAGGAAAACTTTATTGCCTACTTTATATAATTTCTGTGGAGATCTTTTCTTGTTTGCAAATTTCTTATGAGCTTGATGGGCCTCATCTAATGCTTTACGTGTTACTGGCCAGTTAAGTTGGAGTTGAGTTATCCATTCATCCAACGAATGGATGTTAGGCCTTTCACGAGGAAGTTCAGGTATGGGTACAAAATCTTGTCCCGAAGCCACTTTAAATGGAGTGAATCCAGTACTACTATGTATGGAGTTGTTATATGCCACTTCGGCAAATGGTAGTAAGTCAGACCAGTTATCTTGTTGATAATTTGTATAACATGTAAGATACTGTTCTAACACTGCATTAGTCCTCTCACAGGCCCCATTGGTTTGGGGGTGGTGGGCGGAGCTTAAGCCCTGGGCAGAGCCTATCAACTTCAGGAACTCTTTCCAAAAATTTGAGGTAAATTGGACCCCTCTGTTAGAGATAATGCTTTCCAGAACGCCATGTAACCTATAGATATGTGAAATAAACAGTTTAGCCAACGTCTTAGCAGATGAAATTTTGGAACAAGGTATGCAATGCACCTGTTTGGAAAACAAATCGGTTACCACCCAAATAACCGTGTTTCCACTGCTTTCAGGTGATTCTACTATCAGGTCCATAGAGATTTCCTTCCAGGGGGCTGTTGGTCTAGCGACATTTTGTAACAACCCTGCCGGCTTACCAGGAGGTCTCTTTGCCGAAGCACAAATTGGACAGCTAGCTACATAAGCTTCAATGTCCTTCTTCAAAGTAGGCCACCAGAATTGCCGCTTAACCAGGTGTAAGGTTTTCACAAATCCAAAGTGACCAGCTGCTTTAGAATCATGAGCTTGTTGTAGTATTTGGCCCCTCAGCACACATACAACTTGGTCCCCACACAAGCCAAACCATCTCTAACTGTATAGTCTTTCGAATGAGCCAAGAACCAATCATCAAGTTTTAAAGCTTCTTTTAGTTGTTCGGTTAGGTCATTCGATAAACCCACTTCTTGTTTCTTCTTTTGGGTTCTGGTGACCATTGGGGCGGCTAGATGTTTGGTCGAAACAATTGGACTGATCACCTCCTGGCGAATACTATTATATTGGGGTAGTCTAGAGAGAGCATCCGCCATGAAGTTCTTCCCTCCTGGAATGTACTTCAGTGCTGCTTCGTGAGGCTTTGCTGGGGATTTTTCAGGTTTCTTCCCTTCCTCTGGCACCCCCTTTGGTTCCAGATTGACTTTGCAGATTACAGCCCGGTGACCTTCCTTCCCGCATCAAAAACAGGCAAAGGGGTTGGGTCTTGCCGTCACTCCTCTCCTCTGAGGTTTGGGAATCTCTTGAGGATGTGGGGGGGAAGGTTTGCTCCACCCAGAACCTCCCTGCCATCTGCTTCACGTAAAATCAATTTCCACTTCTTCTGCCCGCAAGTACCACATCTGCAAGTCATTTGGGTCTCTTCTAGCAATGCATCTCTGGTACACATCTTCATTTAAACCATCTTTAAATGCTTCTGTCAGGGCTTCCTGGGACCAGCCTCAGATATGATCTGCTAACTGTCTAAATTCTTGGATGTAGTCAGCCACTGCTGACCTCCGCCCCTGATTTATGGTCTTCATCCTGATCCGGGCCTTGCACTCTGCCAATGGGTCCTCAAATCTAGCTCGCAGTGCAGTCATGAACAGGTTATAATTCATCAACTGGGGAGCATTTTCGTTATGCAGAGTCACCATCCACTCTGCAACTGTTCCCTCCAGACCCCTGGTAACACATCTCACTTTGGCTGCTTCTGAGGGGAAATTCTCCCCGTATTCTTCCATATAGCTCCAAACTTGGGTTAGGAAAAATCCCAAGGTTTTGGGATATCCCCCGTATTTTACGTCTAACAGAGGCAGCCTAGGAGCTCTACACCTTCTAGGAATTACACCTCCCGCTGAGGGCCCTGGGGCTGCTGCTGGATCGGGTTGATTTTTGGGAGAGGGGGCTGCTCTGCTTCTTCTAGCTAGGGCTACTCCCCCTTCTCCTTCATACCTTTGTGCAGCTTGGAGTTGTTCAAAGGCTTCATCAAGGAGTCTCCTGGCTTGATTCAGTGAGAGTTCTCTCTTTTCCTTCTCTTGCCATGGCTCCTCTTTTCCACGCCAGTGGGTGATGGTGATCCCAGAGGGGGTGTCCTTCTCCGGATCTTTCCAGCCAACCCCCACTGACCATCTGGGCTTCACAGCTGGATCCTCTTCCAGATTGAGCTCTGCTAGCAATTGGGCTTCCTGTACCAGCAAAGAATCTTGCCCTCCAATGGCTCCCAGATCTTCCTGGTCACTAGCTGAAGATGACATGATGTTCAGGCCCCCTCAGAAGAAAATTGGGTGTTTTCTCCGGGTGGGCTGGTAGAGGGAGATTCAGAATAATGTCAGGCGGTGCTCCATTCAAAATCCAAGAAAGAAATACTTAGATTCTTTAATTTAGAGAAAAGTTATCTTTTACTGAAAGTGAAGTGGTAGTAACCAGAGAATTCTGATTCTGAGGAATTAGGCGCGTAAATCACATATACAAAGTGATGGAAGCTTTCCCACCCCCAATAGTTCAGATGAAACTTCCAATTAGAAATTGTGAATATGATCATGTGGGCATCTTCAGGTGATGATGAGGCCTCTGTCCATTGACCTTGGCATACTTTGATAACGGGTTGCAGTTGCGCAGAGAAAAGAAAGCTAAGCGAGAAATAGAAACCTAACTCTGATGTATGCTTCCCCCCCTTTCATTTACACAACAGAAAAAAGTAACACCTCCAGCTCACTTCCCAGATTCATCCCACTCTCCCCTCCCCCCTGTTTCTTATGACAGCTAAAAGATGCAAAGCGATAGTAGAAGATCTTGAAGCCTGACAGGAAGGACAGCAAATATCTTAGAGATCAGTATGAATCTGGGGTGATCTTGACTGGGGTTGTAAAACGCCCGGCCCATGGACCAGTTACGTCCTGCACTGGCCATGCCCACACCCTATTTAGTGAAGGGGGGAAAGTCTCAATACTTGATGTGAAGCAGCCGTGACGACATGAGTTTGACACCCCAGATCTTGACAAACTGGAGAAATAGGGTGAAATCAGCAGGAAAATGCAATTTGGGTTAGAACAGTCAAAGCTGTGAAATGAGACAGTGGCAGAAGTACATGCAAAAAATATTCTGTTTATCATGGTGCACTGAAACTGAAAGAAGAAAGTAGATGTAATTGTAGGTCCAATCAACAGAAGTACACCATCACAATTAAGGTAAGTTCTTGTTCCTCTCTTTTTAATTGATAAGAATATATTGCTTCCAGTTCTTAGAAAAACACTGATAAAATTGATGTTGGTTCATGAAATTTCTGCAAAAAAGCAACCAAGCTCAGAGAGCACCAAAGACCCATCACCAACAAAAATGGAACATATTCAGAAGAGAAATAAAATGACAAGAAGCTTGAGAAGAAAAGAAAACAATGAAGAATAGTTGGTGGTTTTGACTATGTTTAGCTTGGAAACACCGTATCTGTTGTCACCTACTTGAACAGCTGTCATGGGGTAGACTAGATTTTTTTAGAAGCAGGACAAAAAAGAATGGGTTGAAATCAGAAATAAATAAATTTAAGAGCCATTCAACAATAGGTGCCTTGGGAAGTTGTAGGATTTAGTGGGAATGCTTGTCTGAGTGGATATGTATACTCTATTAGAATAAATTATAAGTAAAATAGAATTAATCAGATTAATTTTTTCAGAACAAAACAAACCTCTCCAGCTAGCAAAAAGTCAATTTAAAAACCTATTTATCCAGAATAGGTGGAATAGGTAGAACGGAAAAATCCAGGGTTCTTCATTTGTGAAAATGGGTGTTGAGGTGTGGAAACATTCATCATGCCCTTTATAATTCCCTCAAAAAAAAACCACAGAAAGAAACAATTGAGAAAGCTTGCCTGCCCTTGTATTAAATAAATAAAAACCCCAAAGCAATCCAATGCTACATGTGCAATTTGTCTCTAATCAAATGTCAACAATTTACCATTAATATCCAAGCTGTGGACTATTATTTTCTTTCCAGGTTTAGATTACTCTATAGAATTCTCATTCAGCAGACTGTGGGAGCAGGGAAAAATGCACAAATTAAAAGCATTTCAGAATTATAAACTACCTTTGTTCCTTGGCTATTCATAACTTAATCTCATCTGGATTTTACATCGATACCCCAAAAAGAACTACATGCCATTTCATTTTACAAAACAGAGCTTATAGATTGCAAAATGTTCATCTCTTAACTGCATGTTAATTCAGTGGAATTTGCTAAGTGATCGAAAGACACACACACACACACACACATGCAAGTTTTTATGCAACAGCTTTCTTTAATGTCAAAGAGACAGTGTGCATGCATTCAAGGTCTTAATTTACTCCATGGTCCATATCATATAATTACATGGAACATTACTCCTGACTTCTAAGCAATGGCACAAATTGTAGACAAATTATTAATAATAATACTTAGATCTTATCTTCTAAGCATATTGCTTATATTAAGCCCCTGTCAGACTGCACCAACGGATGCAAAGAGGATGTAAAACGGACAAAAAAGCTTGCAATCCGTTGGTTAACGCGATGTATCCGTTCTGTACTCACTGCCTCCGTTTTGCTTCCTCTCTATCCGTCTAAGCATCTGTTTATGGACGTTTCATCCGCTCAGAAAGTTTTGAGCTGCTCAAAACTTTTGCGTGGAAAATGTATCCAATTCGTCCATTCTGCATCCACTACACATCCGCTAGGCATCCGTTCTGCATCCGTTACGCATCCGCTATATCCGTTAGGCATCCATTCCACATCCGCACAACTCGCATCCGCTCGGATGCAGGGAGGAAGCGGAATGGATGCAGAACGGATGCAGAATGGATGCCTAGCAGATGCAGCACAGAAAAAAAGCATTTAAAACAGAAAAAACATTTGCAGAGGGGACCTAGCTTGGATATTAAGGATGTCTAGAGGATGCCTAGAGGATGTCTAGAGGATGCAAAGGGACACCTATACTGCCTATAAAAAGGGGGAGCAACTCACCTGCATCTCACTTTCAGCCCAGCAGCCCAGCTGTGCAGACCTCTGCAGCCTTCACCTGACTCTTGCTCTTCCACAGAATCCAGTCATGTCCACCGTGGATTGTAACACAGTCCTTTTGGCAGCCACCATCCTTCTGCAACAGTGCGAAGCCATCTACAGGCTCTGTGAACTCTACTACGGGAAGAAAATGAGGTGGCCAAGAAGCGTCTGGGTCCGAAGATGGATCGGGAAAAGAGCAGAGTATGGACTGTACAACAAGCTGATGGTGGAGCTCAGGAACGAAGACACTTGTGCATTCCAGAACTTCATGAGGATGCCTCCAGCCATGTTTGACGAAGTTGTACAGCAGCTGACACCCAGGTTGACCGAGGCAAACACCAACTTCCGGCCCAGCCTGGAACCTGGGCTCAAGCTGGCACTCATTCTGTGCCACCTGGCCTCAGGGACCACCTACAGAAGCATGCAGTATGGCTGGAGGGTGCCACACAACACCATCAGCATTGTGGTCAGAGAAGTGGTGCAGGCCATCATCGAAGAATACCTGGAGGAGCTCCTCTAGTGCCCCTCCACTGAAGAAGGATGGAAGAAAGTTGCAGAGCAGTGGTATCAGAAGTGGAACTTCCATCACACCGTTGGAGCCATAGATGGCAAGCACGTGGCCTGCAAAGTGCCAGCCAAGTCAGGGTCCACTTATTTCAACTACAAGGGCTTCTTCAGCATCATCCTCTTCGCCATGGTCGATGCTGACTACAGGTTCATGTACATAGGTGCTTCAGGCAATGGCTCATGTTCAGATGCCCAGGTAGACAACACCAGTGACCTCAAGGAGGGGTTGGAATGCAATCTCATCATGGGCTTCCCAGATCCAGACCCCCTGCCCAATGACATGCAAGACGTGCCCTACTTCATCGTGGAGGATGATGCCTTCTCCCTCACAACCTACCTCATCAAGCCCTACACCTCCAGATGCCTCACCCGTGAAGAGAGGATCTTCAACTACAGGCTGTCCAGGGCAAGGTGGGTGGTAGAGAATGCCTCTGGCATCCTGACCAACAGGTTCCAGGTACTTCTCACCACCATGCAGCATCACCCAGTGACCGTGAGGAGGATCGAGGAAGCTTGCTGCATCCTGCACAATCTCATGCGCACCCGCTACCCAGTCTTGCAGAACAGGCTCGTGGACCTCCAACAAGGCAATGGGGACATGGAGCCTGGGGAATGGAGGCAAGGGCAAAACCTGATAGACACTGAGGATGTGCAAGGCCCCAAAAGAGCCTCACATGAAGGGAAGAAGCAGCACAACTTCCTGAAACACTGGTGCAACTCCCCAGCTGGAGCAGTGGAGTGGCAAGACAGGATGATAGATGATT
This sequence comes from Laticauda colubrina, assembly GCA_015471245.1. Taxonomy (NCBI): domain Eukaryota; kingdom Metazoa; phylum Chordata; class Lepidosauria; order Squamata; family Elapidae; genus Laticauda; species Laticauda colubrina. Next base: position 49,665,781 of record BLBF01000022.1, read on the forward strand.
AATGGATGCATCCTTCAGCTAAACTTTATTGAACAACAAGCTGTAAAACAAAAATGACCCAAGTAAAGTGTCCAAATAAAGTCCACAGGTAGCCAGCTACCCAGTCTCTGGCACTCTTATTGGTCACTCGGGGGTGTGCCCAGTCTCAGGGGTGAAGGGTCCAGGTGCTATGGAGGTGGGTGCTGCTGCAGTGCTGGTCTGAAGCACCACTGGGGTGCCTGGCCCCGAGAGGACAACAGGTGACGGTGTGTTGAGAAAGGTCTCGGACAACTGGCTCAGACCCATGATGCTGAGAGGTCCTTCCTCCATGCCATGGGGTGTCATCCCCAGATCTGATGACAGATGTACTGAGGCCGGGCTTGGCTGTGGGGTGGAGGAAGGAGTAGTGTAGTGGGGCTGTCTGATCTGCAGCTGGGTGAGGACTGGCGTGGGTGGCATCGGTGGCATCGGTGGCATCGCTGTCGTCAGTGGCATCATTGTCGTGGGTGGCATTGGTGGCATCAGTGGAACCGGTGGCAACGGTGTCACCCGATGACTCTGTGCCTGGACTGGGAAGGGCTGCTGCCTGTGCTGCTGAACCTCCTGGTAGCCATAGCCCTGGTAGGTGAGGGGCTGTGGGAAGCCTTGGAATGGGAGGGACATCACCTGGGGTGGAGGAGCAGACCTGGACTGGGTGGGAGCAGGTTCCTTTGGATTTGGAGGGTTGTGAAGCAGCTCGGTGATCCGGTCCTTCAACAGCTGGTACTGGGGTTCCTCCATGTTCTTGAGGGTCTGGTTGACAGGTGAGGAAAGGCTTGCGGTTGGAGGATAAGGAGTCGGTGTGGACCAGCTGAGAGAGGAGATCTATGCTGGTCCGGATGGTGTCCCTGATCTCCAGCAGGACAGTGTGGCTCTGCCCCTCCTGCTGTCCGGCTCTCTGCCTCTCTGTGGAGGTGGAGCTGGGGGGTTGGATGCAGCTACGGCTGTGGTGGACGTGCCGTCTCCTTTCTCCCACCGCACCAGGGAGTCCTCCACGTGTTCCACTATGGTTACAACACCTGTCCGCGGGTTCTCCGCCATGGCACACTCCAAAGAAACCTGCCTGGAGACAGGGACTGACTCTCGGCCGGAAGAGGACTGGCTCTCATCAGGCTGCCGGAGAGAGAGGGTTGTGAGAGGGGCTCCTGGTGCTCCTCGGTGGCGGATCTCACCCTCCAGGAAGCTGCACCTGGCCATGACATAGGTCTCTCTGTCCGTCAGCTTAACCGTGGCCTGGCCAGATTTCTTCAGGTGCAGCTTCCTGTACCAGGTGTGCATGTGCTTCCACGAGCCGTGGAGTACCTCCGAAGTGTAGCCCATACTCTCCGCCTTCTTTCTCCAAGCAGCCTGCTTCCTTTTGGTGTCCCTGTACAGCCGGTGTCCCTTCCGCCACAGATTGTCATTCTCTCTCAGCCACTCCAGCACCTCATCCTCGTGTTCCTCCTCAATATAGTATTGCCTCCTCTCCCGTCCCCGCATATGCCTCTTCCTCCCTTTGGTAGGACCAGATGGACCCTCATCAGAGGGGCTCCCAGGTAGTAGGGGCTGCTCCTCCACACCACCAGCAGCAGCAGCACCAGCAGGATCATCATCATCATCATCATCATCATCATCATCATCATCATCATCACCAGCAGGATCATAATCATCAACAGCAGCAGCAGCACCAGCAGCAGCAGCAGGATCATCATCATAATCAGCAGCAGCAGCAGCACCAGCAGCACCAGGAGCACGAGCACAAGCAGGAGCACGAGCAGGACCAGCAGGACCAGTAGGACCAGGAGCAGCTTCAGCAGAGTAAGCACCAGCAGAAGCACCACCACCAGGAGCAGCTTCAGCAGAAGCTCCAGCACCAGAAGAGTGAGCCCAAGCAGCAGAAGCCTCAGCAGAAGCAGAGTCAGGGACAGGGGGAGGGAGGGTGGCCCTGTCCCTCTTGCCAGGGATGGCGGCAGGTTGCTGAGACGTTCGCTTCTTCCCCATGGTTGTGGGGTTGCTGGCTGGCAGGGAGGCTGCAGGGAGGCTGGCAGGCACCAAGGCTGGCAGGCAGGCTGGCAGGAAGCCTGGCAAGAAGGCTGGCAGGAAGGCTGGCAGGCAGGCAGACACCAAGGCTGGCAGGCAGACTGGCTGGCAGGGATGCTGGAAGGCAGGCTGGCAGCAAGGCTGGCAGGCAGGCAGAGAGCAAGGCTGGCAGGGAGGCCGGCCAGGAGGCTGGGAGGCAGGCTGGGAGGCAGGCTGGCAGGAAGGCTTGCAGGCAGGCATGCAGGCAGGGCAGGCAAGGACTCGATTTATCCAGCAGCAGGTCTTTCCTCCTTTTCTATCTCTATGGCTTCTCTTTATTCTCTGATTAACAGAATAATCAGAGAAGCCATAGAGATATAAAAACGCCCACACAGCATGAATAAATGAGATGATACCTCCCACCTACCAACCATTTGGAAACCTGCCCTCATTAATAAACAAGTACCTAACATGAAGAATGACACCAGACCCACACTCACAAGTGCCACACAAGATGCTACCACCACATTTCCATGTAGAAAAAAGACTCACACCCACCATGAAGATGTGCACGAACACGAACACGAAGCCAAACAACAGGACCACAGCTCACCAGCTCAAATCCCCCAGCAACTAAGACTAACCTGAGCACAACCAAGCCCCCACCTAAACAGAACACACCCCAGCCAATCAGAACACAGCCAACCCCCCTACCAATCAGAACACAGCCAAACCCCCACCCAATCAAGTCACACCCCCACTAGCAGTTAAAAGGAAGAAGCAGCTGCAAGCTCACATTACTCTGAGAAGCACAGAGCTGAAGAAACAAGCCTGAAGATGATGAATGAGACTTCATCGAAACATTGCCTAGATACTTCCAATTCTACGCGGGAGAAAACCCGAATAACCAAAGATTCACATACAAATACCCGTGAAAACCTCAGAAAACAAATATATATCAGATGGCCTGAAACAGGTGGACTTTCTCAAAATTCGACCACAATTTTTCCCACTGGTCAGCATGGAGGGCACGAAGTTGATGTCAATGAAAGGTTGGCATTAATCACTAAATCATATAGTTGAAAGGAGCTTGGAATCAACTAGTCTAACACTGTTCCCTGTTCAGGAATCTTAATAGCCAGTCCACGTAAATATCTATCTTTTTTTTTTCTTGAAAACCTCCAGTGATGAAGCACCTATGACTTTAGGAATCAAGCTGTTCCATTTCTTAAGAGTGCTCACATTTAGAAGTTCCTCTTCATTTTTCAAGTTTAGATTCCTCTCTAATCCTTCCAGCCAGTGGTCCTTCTTGTCGTACCCTTGAATACTCTAGAAGTGCTATCATGTTACCCCGAAAGAGCTTTCTTCTCTTTAGGCTAAATTTACCAAATTCAGAAATAACAAAGTAACAGCGTTGGAAGGGATTTTGAGGATCTTCTAGTCCAAGCCCTGCTCAGGCAGAAAACCTTATACCATTTCAGACAAATGGTTGTCCAATCCCTTCTTTAAAATCTCCAGTGATGGAGTGTCCACAACTTCCGAAGGTTAGCCATTCCACTGGTTAATTGTTGTCACTGTTAGAAAGTGACATCATTCATTCTAGACTGGTTAGAAAGTTTATCCCTAATCTTAACTGTTAGGAGGTTTACCCTAATTCCATGTTGCTTCTTTCCTTGATTAGTTTCCATCTGGTGCTTTGGTAAATAAGTTGACCCCTTATTCTTTGTGGCAGCCCCTCAAATATAAAAACACTGCTATAAGGTCACCCCTCATCCTTCTTTTTTCCTGAACTGTTCTTCATATGTTTTAATCTCCAGACCCCTAATCATCCTTGTTGTTCTTCTCTGCACTTTTTCCAGAGTCTCTACATCTTTTTATATTGTGGTACCCAAAACTGGATGCAATATTCCAAGTGTGTCTTACCAAGGTATATCAAGGTATAAAACAGTACTAACACTTCATGTGATCTTGATTCTATCCCTCTGTTAATACAGCTTAGGATTGCATTGGCTTTTTTAGCAGCTGCCACAAACTGCTGGCTCATATTTAAGTGATTGTCCACTAGAACTCCAAGATTGCTCTGGCAGTTATTGCTATTGAGCCAGGTTCCACCTATTCTATACCTGATTCTCTTGCCTAAGTATAAAACTTTACTTTTCTTACCACTGAATTTCATTTTATTAGATAGGGCCTAGTGTTCAAGTCTGTCTTTCTGGATCTTGAGTAGGGGTGGGATGCAAATATTTTTACTACTGGTTTGTGGGCGTGACTAGTGGGCATGGCCATGTGACTCGGTGGGCATGGCTTCTTCTTTTTTTGCAGCACCTCCCATGTACTCCATTTTTGCTCCCAGGAGGCTTTCCAGAGGCCCAGGAGGCAAAAAAAAAGGGAGTGGTGTGTGTGTGTGTATGTGTGTGTGTGTGTGTGTGTGTGTGTGTAGCTGCTCATCGGAACAGCTGATCATTGGGAGGAAAAAAAAAGAAATACCGATTTGGCTGAACTGGTAGCTGTTTTTTTACTACTGGTTTGGCTGAATGGTAACATTTTTTACTACTGGTTTGCCCAAACTGGGTTGAACTAATAGAATACCACCATTGATCTTGAGCATGTCTTTTGGGGTAATGGCTATTCCTGCCAGCTTGATGTCATCTGCAAATTTGATGAGTTCCCCTTCTATTCCCTCATCTAAACTGTTTATGAAGATATTGAATATTACTGGGCCTAAGACAGAACTTCGAGGTACTCCACTGCTTACTTCCCTCCATGTAGATGCAGTTCCATTAAGGACTACATGCTGAATGTGGTATACCAACCAGTTATGGATCCATCTGGTGCGGAAACTATCTATCCTATCTGTCTACTTTTTATGCTAAAAAGTAGATTGTGATCTACTTTGTCAAATGCCTTACTGCAATCCAAGTAAATTAGTGGTTCACTAATTTAGTCACTTTGTCAAATAATAAAATAAGATTTGATTGATATGATCTATTTTTGACAAACTCATGTTGGCTTCTGGTTATAACTTTGCTTGTTTTTCAATATTTGCAGATTTGTTGATGAATGATCTTTTCCAAGATTGTCCTAGGTATTGTTGTCAGGATGATTGGACTAAATTCCTTTAACTTCACTTCCGAGAATTTAATCTCCAAGCCCTTCATCACCATTTCCTAAAAGTTGCTTTTCCTAGTAGTCTTCCAGTTTTGCAGTATCTTTTTTGTCATGTATCGAATCAGATTTCAGTACAAAAAGCATGCTGAGGAATCTTGTTTTCACTGATTTCTCAAGTTGTAGTGGGGGGAACCTTGCTTTTCCCTTGGCCAACAGGGCTGCTACTATTTCTTTTTTTAATCACTAGTATATTTTTTTTGGGGGGGGGGTCGAAGGAATGCATAGTTGAGTAACTTGAATTAGGCTTACATTTTTAATCTGAAAATTCCCTTTCAAAAAATGTAAATATTCCCAGCCATCATCTCTTTCTTTTAATTAAATGTTTGTCTTTTCACTCCCATCTATCCACTCACCACTTTCAAGCTATAGCTTTTACCTGGATTGCTATGCTTACAATAGATATAAAGTAAAAATAAAACTGGGTGAGTTGCACCCTCCATATTCCTAGACAATCTTTTGTATCATTTCTTTTGTAACATTTGGAAGGAAGTGGTCATAGAACTCCAGCTCTTCGCAGATTATGAAAGTTCCTAAATATTAAGATCATCTTCAGCAGATAATAATAGAAAGGGCTCAGAGAGCTTATGAAATATCTTCTATAAGTCATTTTGAATAAAATATTAATATAATCTATAAGAAATATGGAAATAATAGGTCTTCAAGGTGAGCAGATCTTTCAGCTTTTCTTCTGGTTTTAAAGGGGAATGAGCAACAGCTGTTCTCCATTTAATTATCTTTTAACTACTGAGATGTTGCTTGTTACTTGGGAAAGTGAAGAAAGACAAGTAAAAATATCTAAAGGATGTGTTCTGAAAAAGTCTTGCCTGCCTGTGGGATTAAATTTTATGCTTGTGACATCACAATGCAAACATTATCTTTTACCAGCTGGCTTTCTTATCAATGTGTATTTTCTCTTTATTTATCTCATAGCTGTTTATATCCAGATTCAGCTTGACAGTGATACAGTTGTTGATAGTTCCTATCATGTTTCACACAAGGCTTGGATGAAAATCTTGGCTCTGCAGATCTTTGCACTCTTATTCAGAGATTGGCTTACTGATCATAAGTCTCTCATTCAGACGATTAGTCTGTTTATCAGACAAGAAAGAAAGCATAGAAAATTTGTCCTCTGCAATACACAGAAATGTTGTCAATGAAAGAGAATATGTGAAGATAAGGGTTGAATTGTGACGTCTTTAATGCTTGGTTGTTTTCTTGCAAACATTTCATTACCCAATTAGGCAGGGGTGGGATTCTATCAGTTTGCACCTATTTGCTAGAACCGGTTAACATTCTAAGCAGTTCGGAGAACCAGTTGTTAGAAGAAATTATTGGCCTAATCCTTTAAGGAAGGCAGGAAGGACACATTCTGGTGTTGCTTACAGAAACTGCCTCTCCATTAACCCTTATTACATTCTTGGCAGGACTAGACTTCCTGTCTCTGGAAATTTTCTGGAGTTTTTTTTTCCCCTCCTTTGCTGGTACTTTGCTTCTGTGGAGTGACCATTCAAAGTTACAATGGCACTGAAAAAAGTGACTTATGACCATTTTTCACACTTACAACTGTTGCAGCATCCCTGCAGTCATTAGAGGCCAGGCGAGGAGATGCATGCCTTGATGGAGTGATATTGAGTTGGCCACATCCAGCCAATAACATGACCACCAAGCCATGTCAACCCAATCATATGACCACCAAGCCATGACCACCAACTAAACCATGCCCACAGAACTGGTTGTTAAAAAATTTGAATCCCACCCCTGCAATTAGGTAACATCATCACTGTGAGAAAGTGTGTGGTTAGCTGCCTGTTTATACACAGTAGCTTAGTCTGCTAGATTTGGTGGGGATGTAGTTTTTCTCCTTGGTGGCTTCTTGATTAGGGGTATTGTTTTCTGATTGATTGTTTGTCTGGTGTGAATCCCTACTTATCTAGATATTGGCTGCAGAAGAGGATGTATTCTGGATTTTTTGTTTCCTTCTTAGCTTTTTGTATTGTTTCTTTTGAAAAATGTGTACATATGATTTATTTCCATCTGTCTGTTGATGGCTTTTTGTCTGACTGCCAGGCTTTCAGGAATTATCTGGCATTTTTGGATTGAACTTGGTCAGATTCCCAGTTGAAATTACAGTTGACTTTGTTCCTGTATTAAGATTAAGGATATTTCTTTGTGCCTTCCAACTGCTAATCCTTAATTTGAGGATTCATTCTGCCAATCTTCTACCTATCTGTCCTATATAATAGTTAGTACAGTCTTCTATTCTGTAGATCAGGGGTGTGAAACTGGCAGTCCATGGGCTGGATGCATCATGCACAAGTCATGTTCACCATGGCTCCACAAAGGCAAACATGTCACAATATGTCATGTGACATTATGTGACACAATCAAGTTTGACACCCATGTTGTAGATGATTCCTGTTTTTCTCTATTTTTTTTGGGGGGGGGGTTTACTGGGTCTCTTGGTCTACTTTAGATGTTGGGGAGGGGATTAGTTGGATTCTGTCATGCCATGTAGTTGTAGCAGCCTTTTAATTGTTTTTGAGATTTTGTGATGTGTGGTTTTAATATTTGCCTACTCAAAAGAGCTAAAATAAACAAGAGAAGAGGCAGCAGGCATCTCTATACTGTACCTTTCTATACCTCACAAAGCTTTGATAGATTGCCATTAACAATTATTTGTGCTTTTGTAAAGTGTAAATGGATATACTCATTTTATAAAATTCTCTCCAAAGCTTATATCTTTTAAATTTTTGAACAAGAAAGTCCTGTTCAAATTGTCAAAGGCCTTCTGTGCATCTAAGATTTGTTGAATTGTTTTTTATTATGTTGTGATTTGTTTTTCATTATGTTGTTTGAAATATTCTAAAATGTCCAACACATTTCTAATATTGTTCTACTACAGGTAGTCTTTTAGATAAAAGCCTACATTGATCCCCTGAACAAATTCTTGCAACATTTTCAGGCAATCAATCAAATCATTGTAAACAATTTGTAGTCATTATTCAATAATGATATCAGCATATGATTTCTTGTTAAAGTCAAATCTTGTCCCTCTTTAAGGCCCTGTCACACTGCCCAACGGATGCAAAACGTTAATAAAAAGGAGACAGCCTTGGTGCCTGCCTGCCTGCCGGCCATCCTGCCAGCATTGGTGCCTGCCTACCTGCCAGCCTCCCTGCCAGCCTTCCTGCAAGCCTTGGTGCCTGCCTGCCTGCCAGCCTTTCTCCCAGCCTCAGTTCCTGCCAGCCTCCCTGCCAGCCAGCAACCCCACAACCATGGGGAAGAACAGAAAGCCTCAGCCATCTGCTGCCAGCCCTGGCAAGAGGGACAGGGCTACTATCCCGCCCCCTGGCCCGCACTCTGGTTCTGCTGGGGCTTCTGCAGCACAGGCTCGCTCTTCTGGGGCTGGGGCTTCTGCTGCTTCTGCTTCTGGAGGAGCTGATGATGCAGGGGATCAGACAAGCACTCCAGCACCAGCCACCTCCACAGCACCTGGACCCTTCACCCCTGAGACTGAGCGACCAAGAGGAGTGCCAGAGACTCATTTTTGTTTTATAGCTTGTTGTTAATAAAGTCTATTTTTGATTCACACACTTGCTTCATTTCTTTATTTTAATAAAGACTTGGTGGAAACTTTTAGAAATGGTTTAAGCCTTTGCATGCTTGTGGGATGGGTTAAGATAGCAGTGGGGTGGGCAGGGATACCTGTGGAATGAGCAGGGATACCTTTGGGATGGGTAATAGCTGTGGGATAGATAAAAATCCAGTGCAAGCATAGTGGGACTGGATGGTCCACCCTTCCAGGTGCCACACCTATGGCCCTTTATTATCAATAATAATGTAATCAATCATCCACACATGTCAACATAAACACAACTCTTTATTAAATGCCCTGTTCATTGTAGGCCCACCCAACATACATGGCCCAATCTCATCCGTGTGATGACACAGGCTGAAGGAAGCATCCATTAATCATCTATCATCCTGTCTTGCCACTCCACTGCTCCAGCTGGAGAGATGCACCAGTGTCTCAGGAGGTTGCGCTGCTTCTTCCCTTCACATGAGGCTCTGTTGTGGCCTTGCACATCCTCAGTGTCTATCAGGTTTCACCCTTGACTCCATTCTCCAGGCTCCATGTCTCCATTGCTTTGCTGGATGTCCACAAGCCTGTTCTGCAAGACTGGGTAGCGGGTGCACATGAGATTGTGCAGGATGCAGCAAGCTTCCACGATGTTCCTCACGGTCTCTGGGCAATGCTGCATGGTGGTGAGAAGTACCTGGAACCTGTTGGCCAGGATGCCAAAGGCGTTCTCCACCACCCGCCTTGCCCTGGACAGCCTGTAGTTGAAGATCCTCTCTTCACGGGTGAGGCATTTGGAGGTGTAAGGCTTCATGAGGTAGGTTCTGAGGGAGAAGGCGTCATCCCCCATGATGAAGTAGGGCACATCTTGCGTGTCGTTGGGCAGGGGGTCTGGATCTGGGAAGCCCATGATGAGGTTGCATTCCAGCCCCTCCTTGAGGTCACTGGCATTGTATACCTGGGCATCTGAAGATGAGCCGTTGCCTGAAGCATTGATGTACATGAACTTGTAATCAGCATCGACCATGGCGAAGAGGATGATGCTGAAGAAATCCTTGTAGTTGTGATAAGAGGACCCTGAGTTGGCTGGAGCTTTGCAGGCCACGTGCTTGCCATCGATGGCTCCAACGGTGTGGGAGAGGTTGCACCACTTCTTTGACCACAATGCTGATGGTGTTGTGTGGCACCCTCCAGCCGTACTACATGCTCGTGTATGTGGTCCCTGAGGCCAAGTGGCACAGAGTGAGTGCCACCTTGAGCCCAGGTTCCAGGCTGGGACAGAAGTTGGTGTTTGCCTTGGTCAACCTGGGTGTCAGCCGCTGCACAACTTCATCAAACATGGCTGGAGGCATCCTCATGAAGTTCTGGAATGCCCGAGTGTCTTCGTTCCTGAGCTCCACCATCAGCTTGTTGTACAGTCCGCCCTCTACTCTTCTAGCGAACCATCTTCGTACCCAGACACTTCTTGGCCACCTCTTTTTCTTCCCGTAGTAGAGTTCACAGAGCCTGTAGATGGCTTCGCACTGTTGCAGAAGGATGGTGGCTGCCAAAAGGACTTTGTTATGATCCACAGTGGACATGACTGGATTCTGTGGAAGAGGAAGAGTCAGATGAAGGCTGCAGAGGTCTGCACAGCTAGGCTGCTGTTCTGAAAGTGAGATCCAGATGAGTTGCTCCCCCTTTTTATAGACAATATAGGTTTTCCCCTATGTGTCCCTTTGCATCCTCTAGGCATCCTCTAGACATCCTTAATATCCGAGATAGGTCCCCTCTGCGAATGTTTTTTCTGTTTTACATGCTTTGTTTCCATGCTGCATCCGCTAGGCATCCATTCTGCATCTGTTCCGCGTCTGTTTCACTTCCTCCCTGCGTCCGTTTATTGCTGGAGCGGATGGACTTGCGCAGATGCGCAGCGGATGCCTAGCGGATATAGCGGATGCCTAAAGGATGCAGAACGGATGCCTAGCGGATGCGTAGCGGATGCAGAACGGACGAATTGGATACATTTTCCGCTCAAATGTTTTGAGCAGCTCAAAACTTTCTGAGTGGATGAAACGTCAATAAACGGATGCTGGACGGATAGAGAGGAAGCAAAACGTATGCAGTGAGTACAGAACGGATGCATCGCGTTAATCAACGGATGGCAAGTGTTTCTCTCCATTTTACATCCTCTTTCCATCTGTTGGTGCAGTGTGACAGGGGCTTTAGTTATTAATGCTACGCTGGCCTCTTACCAATTTCTGGCATCTTTCCTCCCTGTAAATAGAATTCATTGTATGTTGGAAAGATTGTAAAAATGCATCCTTAAAATATTTGTAATAAGAACTTGGGAATCTGTCCGGTCCAGGCTATTTCGCTGTTTAATCTTTTTTAAAGCTTCACAAACTTTCCTTATTGTTGTAAATCCATTCATAATCTGTTTTTGTTGTCTGTAATTCTTGGTTTAAAAAAAATTATTTAGGTATTCATCTGTTTAGTCCAAAGAGGCATCTTGTCTTTTATACAAATTAGAATATTGATGAAATGTTTTTTTGCATAGCATTTGCAATTTGCAAACACATAGGGTATGAAATTGCAATCTTACTTTCTAAATAATTTTCCTTCAGAAAGTAATGCTTGGAGGCTAACTATCACTGGAGAAAAACTATTTTGCCTTCCAATGAAGATTATACTGTTCCACATTTTAGTAATTTATCTTCACTCGTGTCTTTGAAAGATTGAAGACCAACCAGCAGTCCAGGTTTTTGAGACTTGGTGTTACTAAGTTTGGAAACAACTACCTATTGCTGCCATATTTCACATCTATCTCAATCACATTCCCACATTTCTTTTTCTTCCTTGCCACTTTGTCTCAGTTCTGCCTCAACTTTCCTGCCATCCTGTTTGCCAAGAAATCATTCCACCAATGTTACCCCATACCCCTGCCCAGAATTTCTAATTAATTTTTCAGACCTTTTGCTAACTAAACAATACAGCTGGTCAAAGAGATATTAATAGCTCATCATCTCCTGAGTTAGCTTGCCAAGAGGTTGTACACTCCCCTGACTCATTTTTGACAGATAAGGGTGCACAATAGAAAATTCTACAATAAATACAATAAATCATTCTGACCAATGTCAACGGAGTTACGAAGACTTTAAGTGACTCTTGTTTATATGCAAGATGGCAAAGCTTTAGTGTGATACAAATGAAAGCACTAGAAAGGAGAACTGGATTGATGGCTGTGCCTGTGCATGTGTGCATAATGAAGTTGGCCACAAATAGTGTCTTGCTTACCTGTTTATAGAGTGCACTGGAGTATATGAAGGACAAGTGTATTAGTAATCATAAGCCAGTTATTTCATTAATTATGTTGTTTATTGAGCATTGTGCCCTGACTTATTTTTTAAAAAATGAGTGCAAGTATTACAAGGAGAAGCATACAGATTTATGAAGCAATGGGATACTCAGCAAAAGTATGATAATGTAAAAAAGATGTTGAGACTATGGAAAGAGTGCAGAGCAGAGTGACAAAGATGATTTTGGGGAGAGGGAGTGAAGGCAAAAACATATGAAGAATGGTTACAAGAACTGGGTATTGCTGTAGCCTGTCGGCTGCCAGCCCCTCCAGCAGCCAAATTAGATGAGGAGGCAGCATGGGAGTCAGGGCCAGCATCAAGGCACCTTGAGAACTCTGAGGGAGAAGAGGGACTGGAGCTGGCAGAGAGAGAGAGGGGGGGGGGGGGGGGGGGGGGGGGGGGGGGGGGGGGGGGGGGGGGAGGGAGAGAGAGAGAGAAAGAGAGAGAGAGAGCCTGAGCCTGAGCGAGAGCCTGAGCCTGAGCCTGAGCCTGAGCCTGAGCCTGAGCCTGAGCCTGAGCCTGAGCCTGAGCCATCCGTCCTCAGATGGAAAGTCAACAGCCTCCAGGTCTGCAGGTGGCTGATGAGGAAGAGGAGGAACATCTGGGTCCAGTGCCTGACATATAGAAGCACAGAAGGCAGAGAAGAGGACAGCAGCGGGAATCTATGAGACAGTCCTTGGGATGGAAGAACCACCGCTACTAGCGAAGCCCCACTCTAGCTCTGGGGATAAAACACAGGGGTGCAGAAATGAATAGGTGTGAAAGACAACTATTCATCTCCCTGTTGGTCAGCCACTGATCGCCTGCACTTCGAATCCTGTCTGGAAATTATCAGAATTCTTGGAATCTTCAGAGCCTTCTGAGCACGTGTGTGTGTGTGTGTGTGTATGCTGGAAGAAAGCAAGTGCACTTTCCAGGACTTATTTTGCAAGTGTGGGAAGAGAGAGAGGGAGACTCCTGGAGTGTTAGAGCCATTTCAGAGGGAAAGGGAGGGAGCATCACTGTCCAAAGGACTTAGAGATTTCATAGCCTGCTGTGAAAGAGCAGCTGCTTACACTCCTAAAAAAGGGAACCTTTCATTAAATACAAAGGACTTGTGTTTGGGAGCTGGGTCAGAACAGGTATGCCTAATCTAATGAAAAGAAGAAATGGGAACGGATGCATAGCGGATGTGATAGCAGTGTTCCAATATTTGAAGGGCTGCCACAAAGAAGAGAGAGTCAACCTATTCTCCAAAGCACCAGAAAGCAAGACAAGATGCAGTAGATGAAAACTGAACAAAGAGAGAAGCAATTCTAGAACTAAGAATAAATTTCCTGGCAGTAAGAACAATCAACTAATGGAACAACTTGCCTTTAGAAGTTGTGGGTGGTCCAACACTGGACACTTTTAAGAAGAGACTGGACAACCATTTGACTAAAATGGTATAGTGTCTCCTGCTTAATCAGGGGGTTGGACTGGAACTTCCCAGGTCCCTTCTAACTGTGTTATACTGAATTCTAAAAGAACTGTGAGGAATTGAAGCCTTTCAGATATTTTGGGGAAAGAAATACTGGATAGTATCAGTAAAGAAAGCAAGTTTAATACCAACTACTGAAGAATCGGATTCAATGTCAAAAATGGAGAAAAATATAGGATGATTTTGAGGCCTACAGTGAAAAGGCCCTACTTATTGTAACAATATAATAGTTTTTCCTGGTCAAATGTGAATGGAGTAACTGATAGTCATCTTAGATCAAGAGTTGAAGAATACAACTGATTATAATCTTGATCATAGTTCAGTTCCAAACCATTTAGTATCTTAAAAGTTAATTTAGTATTTTAAATTAGGCCCACAATTATACCAGTTGCCCATTCAATAGTCACAGCAACAATACTACATGGTGAGATTTCTTTTCCTCTTTTCTTATCCAGAAGATCTTCTACTAACAGATTCTGTTCCGTCCAGAAAAACGCGAGGTAGACCGGGTCCCAACAACAAGTCTTTATAATATACAGCAGTGGAAAAATGGAACATTTGCTCAAGCTGTGGCAGCCTTTTTATAGGGATTTGCCTGCCGGCTTGTAGCCAATGACAGGTATTTAGTTTTGCCGACTTTTGAGCGGTTTCTTGGATTGGTTCCTATTGAACCAATACCCATTCAGGTTTTTTAGCCAATCAGAGTCCTGTGTTAGGAGTCTACTATTCTATATACAGAACAGATTCAATTATCATTAAAAGCATCTACATATAAAATTTATCCCATACTCCAGTCTGGAGATCTTATAGCCTAGAAAAAGCTATCACTGTAGAACAATATAATCTCCATAAACAAGACACTATTATACATAATAAAAATGGAATATTTTTCAGTATGAATTTTTGCAAATTCAAAATGGTTCCAGCCAAGGTATGAGACATTAACAGATTTATAAAAGGTTAAATTATTTTGAAAAACTGTTTAAAATGATGGTTTCAGAAGAGCCCTTTGAACTAGGTTTAGCAACCAAATAATTTTTCCTATCCTAGAGTCCCTGTCACACTGCACCAACGGATGCAAAGAGGATGTAAAACGGACAAAAAAGCTTGCCATCCATTGGAAAACGTGATGCACTCACTGCTTCTGTTTTGCTTCCTCTCTATCCATCCAGCATCCGTTTATTGACGTTTCATCTGCTCAGAAAATTTTGAGCTGCTCAAAACTTTTCCGCAGAAAATGTATCCAATTCGTCCATTCTGCATCCGCTACACATCCGCTATGCATCCGTTCTGCATCCGTTACGCATCTGCTATATCCGCTAGGCATCCGCTATGCATCCGCATAACTCGCATCCACTCGGACGCAGGGAGGAAGCGGAACGGATGCAGAACGGATGCAGAATGGATGCAGCACAGAAACAAAGCGTTTAAAACGGAAAAAACGTTCGCAGAGGGGACTTATCTCGGATATTAAGGATGCCTAGAGGATGCCTAGAGGATGCCTAGAGGATGCAAAGGGACACCTATACTGCCTATAAAAAGGGGGAGCAACTCACCTGCATCTCACTTTCAGACCAGCAGCCTAGCTGTGCAGACCTCTGCAGCCTTCATCTGACTCTTGCTCTTCCACAGCACCCAGTCATGTCCACCATGGATCGTAACACAGTCCTTTTGGCAGCCACCATCCCTCTGCAACAGTGCGAAGCCATCTACAGGCTCTGTGAACTCTACTACGGGAAGAAAAGGAGGCGGCCAAGAAGCGTCTGGGTCCGAAGATGGATCGCCAGAAGAGCAGAGTACGGACTGTACAACAAGCTGATGGTGGAGCTCAGGAACGAAGACACTCGGGCATTCCAGAACTTCATGAGGATGCCTCCAGCCATGTTTGACGAAGTTGTGCAGCAGCTGACACTCAGGTTGACCAAGGCAAACACCAACTTCCGGCCCAGCCTGGAACCTGAACTCAAGGTGGCACTCACTCTGCGCCACCTGGCCTCAGGGACCACCTACAGGAGCATGCAGTACGGCTGGAGGATGCCACCCAACACCATCAGCATTGTGGTCAGAGAGGTGGTGCAGGCCATCATCGAAGAATACCTGGAGGAGCTCCTCCAGTGCCCCTCCACTGAAGAAGGATGGAAGAAAGTTGCAGAGCAGTGGTATCAGAGGTGGAACTTCCCATACACCGTAGGAGCCATAGATGGCAAGCACGTGGCCTGCAAAGCACCACCCAAGTCGGGGTCCACTTATTTCAACTTCAAGGGCTTCTTCAGCATCGTCCTCTTTGCCATGGCCGATGCTGACTACAAGTTCATGTACATCGATGCTTCAGGCAGCAGCTCATGTTCAGATGCCCAGGTATACAACGCCAGTGACCTGAAGGAGGGGCTGGAATGCAACCTCATCATGGGCTTTCCAGATCCAGACCCCCTGCCCAATGACACACAAGATGTGCCCTACTTCATCGTGGGGGATGACGCCTTCTCCCTCAGAACCTACCTCATGAAGCCCTACACCTCCAGATGCCTCACCTGTGAAGAGAGGATCTTCAACTACAGGCTGTCCAGGGCAAGGCGGGTGGTGGAGAATGCCTTTGGCATCCTGGCCAACAGGTTCCTGGTACTTTTTACCACCATGCAGCATCATCCAGAGACCGTGAGGAACATCGTGGAAGCTTGCTGCATCGTGCACAATCTCATGCGCACCCACTACCCAGTGTTGCAGAACAGGCTCGTGGACCTCCAACAAGGCAATGGGGACAGGGAGCCTGATGAATGGAGGCAAGGGCAAAACCTGATAGATACTGTGGATGTGCAAGGCCCCAACAGAGCCTCACGTGAAGGGAAGTAGCAGCGCAACCTCCTGAGACACTGGTGCAACTCCCCAGCTGGAGCAGTGGAGTGGCAAGACAGGATGATAGATGATTAATGGGTGCGTCCTTCAGCCTGTCTCATCACATGGATGAGATTGGGCCATGTATGTTGGGTGGGCCTACAATGAATAGGGCGTTTAATAAAGAGTTGTGTTTATGTTCAAATGTGTGGATCAATGCTTACTAATGAAGGGCCAAAGGTGTGGCACCTGGGAGGGTGGACCATACAGTCTCACTATGCTTGCACAGGAGGTTTATCTATCCCACAGCTATCTTAACCCATCCCAAAGGTATCCCTGCCCATCCCACTGCTATCTTAACCCATCCCACAAGCATGCAAAGGCTTAAATCAATTGTAAAAGTTTCCACCAAGACTTTATTACAAAAAAAGAAATGAAGCAAGTTTGTGAATCAAAGATAAACTTTATTGAACAACAAGCTGTAAAACAAAAATGACCCAAGTAAAGTGTCCAAATAAAGTCCACAGGTAACCAGCTACCCAGTCTCTGGCACTCTTATTGGTCACTCGGAGGTGTGCCCAGTCTCAGGGGTGAAGGGTCCAGGTGCTGTGGAGGTGGATGGTGCTGGAGTGCTGGTCTGTATCGTCATTGGGGTGCCTGGCCCCGAGAGGACAACAGGTGACGGTGTGTTGAGGAACCTCTCAGACAGCTGGCTCAGACCCGCGATGCTGAGAGGTCCTTCCTCCATGCCCTGAGGTGTCAGCCCCAGTATTGATGAGAGATGTACTGTGGGGTGGAGGAAGGAGTAGTGTAGTGGGGCTGTCTGATCTGCAGCTGGGTGAGGACTGGCATGGATGGCATCGCTGTCGTCGGTGGCATCATTGTCGTGGGTGGCATCGGTGGCATCAGTGGAACCGGTGGCAACGGTGTCACCCCATGACTCTGTGCCTGGACTGGGAAGGGCTGCTGCCTGTGCTGCTGGACCTCCTGGTAGCCATAGCCCTGGTAGGTGAGGGGCTGTGGGAAGCCTTGGAATGGGAGGGACATCACCTGGGGTGGAGGAGCAGACCTGGACTGGGCGGGAGCAGGTTCCTCTTGATCTGGAGGGTTGTGAAGCAGCTCAGTGATCCGGTCCTTCACCACCTGGTACTGGGGTTCCTCCATGTTCTTGAGGGTCTGGTTGACATAGGTGAGGAAGGGCTTGCGGTTGGAGGATGAGGAGTCGATGTGGACCAGCTGAGAGAGGATATCTATACTGGTGCGGATGGTGTCCCTGATCACCAGCAGGACAGTGTGGCTCTGCCCCTCCAGCTGTCCGACTCTCTGCCTTTCTGTGGAGGTGGAGCTGGGGGGGTTGGATGCGGCTACGACTGTGGTGGACTCGATGTCTCCTTTCTCCCACCGCACCAGGGAGTCCTCCACGTGCTCCTCCACGGTTACAACACCTGTCCGCGGGTTCTCCGCCATGGCACGCTCCAAAGAAACCGGCCTGGAGACAGGGACTGACTCTCGGCTGGAAGAGGACTGGCTCTCAGCAGGCTGCCGGAGAGAGAGGTTAGACAGAGGGGCTCTTGGTGCTACTCAGTGGTGGATCTCACCCTCCAGGAAGCTGGACCTGGCCATGACGTAGGTCTCTCTGTCCATCAGCTTAACCGTGGCCTGGCCAGATTTCTTCAGGTGCAGCTTCCCGTACCAGGTGTGCATGTGCTTGCACCAGCCAAGGAGCACCTCCGAAGTGTAACCCATACTCTCCGCCTTCTCTCTCCAAGCAGCCTGCTTCCTTTTGGTGTCCCTGTACAGCTTGTGTCCCTTCTGCCACAGATAGTCATTCTCACTCAGCCACTCCAGCACCTCATCCTCGTGTTCCTCCTCGATATAGTATTGCCTCCTCTCCCGTCCCCGCATATGCCTCTTCCTCCCTTTGGCAGGACCAGATGGGCCCTCATCAGAGGGGCTCCCAGGTGGTAGGGGCTGCTCCTCCACACTACCACCACCAGCAGCAGCACCAGCAGGATCATCATCATCATCATCACCAGCAGAATCATCATCATCATCAGCAGCAGCAGCAGCAGCAGCAGCAGCAGGATCATCATCATAATCAGCAGCAGCAGCAGCAGGATCAGCAGGACCAGGATCAGCAGCAGCAGAGTAAGCACCAGGAGCCCCAGCAGCACCAGCAGCACCAGCAGGACCAGGAGCACAAGCAGGACCAGGAGCATGAGCAGGATGAGCAGGACAAGCAAGACCAGGAGCACAAGCAGTACGAGCAGTACGAGCAAGTCCAGGAGCACAAGCAGGATGATCAGGACGAGCTGGACCAGCAGGATGAGCAGGACCAGCAGGACCAGAAGCAGCTTCAGCAGAGTACGCAGCAGCAGAAGCACCACCGCCAGAAGCATCATCATCAGCTCCTACAGAAGCAGAAGCAGCAGAAGCCCCAGCAGAAGCCCCAGCAGAAGCAGAGTCAGGGCGGGAGGGTGGCCCTGTCCCTCTTTCCAGGGATGGCGGCAGGTTTCTGAGATGTTCGCTTCTTCCCCAAGATTGTGGGGTTGCTGGCTGGCAGGGAGGCTGGCAGGCACCAAGGCTGGCAGGAAGCCTGGCAGGAAGCCTGGCAGGCAGGCAGGCAGGCAGGCACCAAGACTGGCAGGCAGACTGGCTGGCAGGGAGGCTGGAAGGCAGGCTGGCAGCAAGGCTGGCAGGCAGTCAGAGAGCAAGTGCATCCGCTAGGCTTCCGCTCTGCATCCGCTTCATCTGCTGTGCATCCGCTGTGCATCCACTGTATCCGTTCCGCGTCTGCTTTGCTGAGGTCCCCCGGAAGCCTAGCGGATGCGCCATCCGCTCCCATCCGCTTCCATCTGCTGAGCTTCTGTTCCGCATCCACTTTCCATCCTCTCTGCGTCCTCCCTGCGTCCGTGTTATCCACTCCGGTTATGCAAATTTTTGTCCCTTTTGAGAGTGGATAACAATGGATGGAACATTTTGCTCATCCGTTGTGTCCATTTTGCATCCGTTGGGCAGTGTGACAGTGCCTTAAGATAATGGAAACTAGAAAATGAAATGGTCTGGGACTCATCAAACTGCAGATTTAATTGTACATTTGAAAACTACACATTGGAATGAAATATTCTTCATTCACATTCCTTATGTATGAGTTCAAAAACATTTGTGTAGAATTGTTAGAAACAGAATGTAAAATTGATTCTGTCTGTAAAGATGCAAAGTTAGGAACCAAAAAATAAGTGTTCAGAAAAGAGCTGCTATGCAAAACCAAGCCAGGCTTGCTACACAACACGATGTCTCTCATCAATTCCAGTCCCATGAAAAAACTTTTGGGGTACTAATAAATTTATTTATAATTCTCTTTCATAGTTTCATCATTGTTGAAAGTGGTGGAGAATGTTGAAGTGCTGATGATTTCTGTTACACGTTTTTCCAAAATTCTGAAGTCTGATTACCTACCGACCAATAATCAGCTAGTAATATTCTTGTGCTCTGACAACTTTGGGCCGCCAAGACAATTATCTAGGCACTTAAAGAATGCATTGTTTTCCCTGACTCCCTTTTTCTGGCAGCTAAAAAGACCAAAGAAGTATCCTTTTAGTTGACAGTGAGTTCTAGTCCCATCTTAGGCATGAAAGCTGACTGTGTGAATTTGGGCAAGTCAATTTCTCTCAGCCCAACACACTTCACAGGGCTGTTGTGGGAAAAAGAGGAGATGAAAGGTACATTAGATATGTTCCTAAACTTGAGTTATTTTGGATTTAGGTTTCCATTAACGCATGGAAAATAGGTGAAGTAATTGAACACAATAGGTTGCTTATTTCTCTTGACCCAACCACTGGATTGGAAACCCAAGCAATTTCACTTCTTGAGCAACAGTCTCTTGATGTCAAGAATTTCCTACCAAGATCACAGCTGAAGACAAGTAATTTTTCTTTCTCCGTGTGTGGTTATTTCAATTCACCTGGCTGCAGGCTCAGCAACATCACAAAGCCATGTATTAATTTGCAGCATGAAAGCAAAAGTGCTAGAAATACATTTGTACTTGGAAATATAGCCAAGAGACAAGAAAGAGGCACCAAGATAATATTTTTCAGTGAGACAGAAATTAGAGCTTCTGTATCCCATGGGGCGGAGGAGAGAAATACGGTAAAGGTACAATCCATATATCTGTAAATGAAACAAGGTGTGCATTCTATGAAAACTCCAATCAAAATAATATCAAAGAAGGTTCTAAATCAGTGTTTTGCAGTAGGCAGCTTGTTATTGCTTTATGGAACAATTCTCACCATTCCTGTCAGCTGAGCTAACAGGATTCCCTTAGATTTAATACTAAATGTGAACTTTAAAAGAGTTTAGCTATTAGCTCTGGTTTAGGGAAAATTTTCTATGCAGGTAATATCAGCTAATAGTCAGATCTCTTTACACCCATGTCAATTGATTATACCAAATTGGTGCTGATTGTCTAACCATATATCAAAACAATCTCTTTCCCAGACCATGTTAAAGATAGTGATGGTTGCATAATTTCCCACTGGCTGGATTTTTGATGGAAGGTGATAGAAACAAAGCCTGGGAAATCCACCAGTCTTTATCCTTAATATGCTTTATACAGTATAACCATAAAACTACATTTCACTTATTTTGGCTATGTCATATGAGGGAATTCACTGGAGAAAGCAATTATGTTTGGAAGAATTAGCAATAAAAGGAACCCAGACCACCAAAGAACATGGTGGGGAGACACCATCAAAGAATTTGTGTGAGACTGGAAGATGTGGAGATAGTGGGCCCATAGAATCACCAAGAGTCAGACACAATTGAATGATAATATCATCAACAACAACGCAGCTGTCTACCAGCAGATTTTGGAGCACTTCATGCTTCCTTCCTCAGATAAGCTTTATGGGGATGCTGACTTCATTTTCAGGCAGGGCTTGGCACCTGCCCACACTGCCAAAAACACCAAAACCTGGCTCCATGACCATGGAATTACTGTGCTTGATTGGCCGGCAAACTTGCCTGACCTGAACCCCATAGAGAATCTATGGGGCATTGCCAAGAGAAACAATGGACAATGCAGAAGAGTTGAAGACCACTACTGAAGCATCCTGGTCTTCCATCACACCTCAGCAGTGCCACAGGCTAACAGTTTCTATGCCATGCCACACTGAGGCAGTAATTGCTGCAAAAGGGGCCCAAACCAAGTACTGAGTACATATGCATGCTTATACTTTTCTGAGTTCCAATATTGTTCTATGTACAATCCTTGTTTTATTGATTGCATGTAATATTCTAATTTTCTGAGATTGTAGATTTGTGGTTTTTATGAGCTGTAAGCCATAATCATCAAAATAATGACAAATCAAGGCTTGAGCTATGTTGCTTTGCATGTAATGAGTCTATCTCATATATTAGTTGCACCTTTTAAGTTGCATTCCTGAAATAAATGAACTTTTGCACGATATTCTAATTTTCCAAGTTTCACCCGTATCTTCTGGCTATAGCAAAAGTTAAAGCCCCTGTCCCACTGCACCAACGGATGCAAAGAGGATGTAAAACATTAAAAAAAGCTTGCCATCCATTGGAAAATGCGATGCATCCATTGTGTAATCACTGCATACATGTTTCATACGGTCTATCTCTCCAGCATCCGTCCACTGAGATTTCATCTGCCTAAGAAGTTTTGAGCTGCACAAAACTTTTTGAACGGATGAACTTTCCGCCATGTACGATGTACATCCATGACATATATGGGCAACAAACGTTCGATGTCCGTTATCATCCATGAAACGTCTGCTGTATCCTCTCAGCATCCTCTGGACATCCTCGCAACTCACATCTGCTGCAGCTGAAAACAGAAAGAGGGAGGAAATGAAAGGTACACGGAACGTCCACACAGCGTTAGTAGCATGGAAATAAAAAGGATGTAAGCATATGCATCTCATATATAAAGGATTAAAATGGACAAAACATTTGTATCTGGGATGTATCTTGGATATTTAGGATGTCTGCAGTATGTCTAGAGTATGTAGAATGACACCTAGCAAAAAACTGATATTTCCTATAAAAAGGGGGAGGAAATCATCTGGATCTCAGTATGAGTCCAGCAGCTGTGGTGTACAGACCTCTTCACCCTTCGTCTTGCTCTTCCACATCATCCATTGTTCTTCACCATGGATCATGACACAATCCATATAGTAGCTGCGATCATTCATCACCAGAACCAACCCTGTTCAGACTGTTTCACCTTTAATACACAAGGAGAAGAAGGAGATGTCAAAGAGCTGTGTGGGTCCGAGGATGGATCGGGAGAAGAATGGAGTTTGGACTGTATGACCAGTTGATGGTGGAGCTGAGGAATGAAGACCCTCGTGCATTCCATCACTTCATGAGGATGCCACCAGCCATGTTTGACGAACTTGTACAGCGTCTGAGACCCAGGTTGACCAAGCCGAGCACCAACTTCAGTCCCAGCCTGGACCCTGGACTGAAGGTGGCACTTACTCTGCGCCATGTGTCCTCTGGAACCACATACAAAAACATGCAGTATGCGTGGACGGTGCCACACAACACCATCAGCAAAGTGGTCAGAGAAGTGGTGCAGGCCATCATCGAAGAATATGTGGAGGAACTCCTCCAGTGCCCACCACTGAACAAGGCTGGAGTAAAGTTGCAGGAGAGTGGTATCAGAGGTGGAATTTTCCCCACATCGTTGGAGCCATAGATGGGAAGCACGTGGCCTGCAAAGCTCCAGCCAACTCAGGGTCCACTTATTTCAACTACAAGGGCTTCTTCAGTATCATCCTCTTTGCCATGGTTGATGCTGACTACAAGTTCATCTACATCGAGGCTTCAGGCAACAGGTCAGCTTTAGATAGCCAGGTATACAACGCCAGTGACTTCAAGGATGGGCTGGAACGCAACCTCATCATGGGCTTTCCAGATCCGGACCCCCTATCCAATGACACACAAGATGTGCCCTACTTAATCATTGGTGATGACGCCTTCTCCCTCAGAACCTACCTCATGAAGCCGTACAGTTCAAGATACCTCACCCGTGAAGAGAGGATCTTCAACTACAGGCTGTCCAGGGCAAGACGGATGGTGGAGAATGCCTTTGCCATCCTGCCCAACAGGTTCCAGATACTTCTCACCACCATGCAGCCTCACTCAGGGACTGTGAGGAGGATCGAGGAAGCTTGCTGCATCCTGCACAATCTCATGCGAACCCGCTACCCAGTGTTGAAGAACAGACTTGTCGACCGTCAACAAGGGAATGGGGACATGAAGCCTGGGGAATGGTGAATGGAGGCAAGGACAAAACCTGATAGACACTGTGGATGTACAAGACCCCAACAGAGCTTCACATGAAGGGGAGAAGCAGCACAACCTACTGAGACACTGGCGTAACTCCCCAGCTGGAGTAGTGGAGGGGCAAGACAGGATGGTAGATGGCTAATGGATGCTTCCTTCAGCCTGTCTCATCACACTGATGAGATTGTGCCATGTATGTTGAGTGGCCTTACAATGAATAGGGCATTAATAAAGAGCTTTGCCTTGTCTCTCCAAGCTGCCTGTTTCTTCTTGGTGTCGCAATAGAGTCTGTGGCCCTTTCTCCATAGATACTCGTCCTCCATCAGCCATTCCAGCACCTCCTCCTCATGGTCCTTGGAAACGGTGTACTGTTTCCTTTCTCCCTTCTCCTTTCCTTGCCTCTTCCTCCCTCTGACAGTGGCTTCAGGGCCTTCAGCAGCAGGGCTTTGAGGACCTTAGGGCTGGTCCACCACAGCAGCAGCAGTAGCAGTAGCAGTAGCAGTAGCAGTAGCAGTAGCAGTAGCAGCAGCAGCAGCAGCAGCAGCACCAGCACCAGCACCAGCACCAGCAGCACCAGCAGCAGCACCAGCAGCAGCACCAGCAGCACCAGCAGCAGGAGAACCAGCAGCAGCAGCAGGAGAAGCAGCAGCAGTTTCAGAGTCAGTGCCGGGGGTGGGATGGTGGTTCTGTCCTTCTTGCCAGGGCTGGCAGGAGTAGGCACGGGCTTTCTCTTCTTTCCTGACTGACGAACCATGGTGTTCTTTGAAGATGTATGTGGCAGCATGTCTTTCCTCTGAATGCTGACTGCATGCGAGCTGCATCCTTTTATATCCGCGGAGCTGACGCAATTCATACTCCCTGCATGAGCAGTGACTGCTTTGCATCTGATATACATCCTCTATGCATCCGCTTTGCTTCCTATAGGTGTCCGTGATGCATCTGCATCATCCGCTATGCATCCGCCACTTCTGCTATGCGTCCACTTCGCAATTCTCCCCCAGAACCCCTTCAGATGTGTCATCCACTTCCATCCGCTGCCATCCGCTAGGCTTCCTACGAACATCCATTTAACATCCCAGCTACATCCTACCCCCGTCCGTTCTTTTCCATTCTTTTCCATTCTGTTTATGCAAATTTTCACCACTTTTTGGAGTGGATGACAACGGTTGGAGCCACCCCTGAAATTTTGCTCATCCGCTGTGTCCTTTATACATACATTTTGCATCCGTCGGCCAGTGGGACAGGGCCTTAAGATCCACATGGAAAATTTTAATGCATAATATTGATACCAATGGATTTCACAATCGTGATCCCATATCTAGCCACTCATGCATAATAAATTCTGCAGTACATGTGCTCAAATTGCCTGTGATGAGTACGGAAACAGAGATCATATTTACTGCCAAGCGATTGCTCCATTATTCTTCAAAAAGTTTCCAAATGAAGAAAAAGAGCAGCATTTAGGTATTTTATTTTATTTTTTTAAGCCAAGGAGTCAGATGTGATAGACATAGGTAATCATGTATATAATGGAAAATGTAAACAGACAGAAGGTTTCCCTCTAACATAATTAAAAAAAACAGGCTCACTTATTGAAACTCAGTGAAAAAAGCTAGAAGACCAATGGAAAGAATTAATTCCTACACAATACAGAATTAAAGCTAAGAAATTTGCTGCCATCAAGTATTGTGAGGGCCGCTGATTTAAAATGAAACTAGTCAAATTCATAGAGGATTATCTTGACTACTCTATACAACTTCCTGAGTTGAAGGAAGCATAGTTTAAATACAAATTGTTTGAGAGCAATTGCAGAAAATTACTGACTGCATGTCCTATTGTGAGGTTTCTGAATGTATCTGGTTGGCCTTTGGAAAACACAGCATACTGAACCAGAGGAGCACTGACCTGATCTTCTAATACAAATTCTTTTGCTCTACTCCATTTAGGGTAAGAGCCAACTTTACTGGACTTTGTTTAGTGATTATCCTCTTGAAATTCTATATTTCTATTCAGACAGGATGAGAGCCACTGCCCTGTGCCAAGCATTCTCAACACTGTCTGCCAAGATGGCTCTGCAATTAGGTGATTAGAAAGGATTTGATATTCCATTGCCTCCTAATCTCACTCACACATCTCACTAACATGAATGAATTGGAGGAAACTGTACTGTCTTGAAATACACATTAATCTTAATAATAGCCACTGTAGGACATGAGGGTACAATAAAAAGAAACCTGTCCTCTGAAGAATTAATCTTTTTGAGATTAATCAGGACTTTTCACAGGAATATTTCCTGGGTTTTCTGAACAAGGAATGCATGAAAATGGTTAGTGAAAGAAAATATACCATAGGCATTCTTCTACAATGGCAAACGTCTTTTGTTTCAGGACAACAGAATATAAGCCTTTGAAAGACAGGTAAAAGGCAGATCTCAGAGTTTTGCCCCCTAAACTACTGATACCTTAGCTGTGAGGACATATGTATTTTCCAAATTGCATGCTGAGTTGTTCTCTCAAGCATGAAGATCAAAGTTCTCATTGCATTGTAGCAAGCATGACAGTTGATTAGTGCATTGTTGCATGTTGTACAACAGGGAGGTTGCAATTCTCAGTCATGTGAGATTCTCACTTAATAGCCCACATGGTGCTTTCTTAACGATGGCCATTAGGACTACTTGAATTGCCATCACCAAGTGGTGTAGTTACATCATGGTTTTTTCCATTTATAACCATATCGCTTAACAATGAAGTTTACGATCCCAATTAGCTTAATGTTAAATAAGGACTACCTATAATGGTAAGTATACAACTCATGCTGCTTTGTTTTGCTATTCCTATTATATCATATTAGGCCCACCATGTTGATTATACCTGAATGGTATTTAAATATATTCTTTCTCTCTTCTTGCTCCTAAAATGTGATACTAAAATTGACTTGGATTGATTAGGTTTGTATTATCTCTTTTAGAAAGAGTACTCATCTGGGCATACACAATACAATATACCAAATCCAACAGATGCCATCATCTGGTTTTATGTTGATATATACTTCAGCCAATCAGCCTCTGCACATCTTTCACTACGGGTAACCATCAGAGACCTGCAACTTTTGAAAAGCTGAATAGAGAAATTCACTGGGTGAGCAATCAAAGGTTTTTTAATATGGAAGAAAGAGCTACCACGTGGTTCTTAACATATGATTTCTATTGCTAGGGGAAATTATTTATATTTGCTGTTTGTAGTTCTCATTTTTATGCCTTAGATTGGAGGAAGCCTGCCTTTTGTTACCACTCCCTAATTAGTTACCTAATTTGTAATGGACCGAAAGATCTGCTAGTAAGATTTCCACATTACTAATAGATAACTGAGGCAAACAAATCTTCATTATAATTCTCTCTGATTTCTCATTAAGAAAGGTTACCCACAACTAGAACGTATGACAAGCCAAGTACATGAAATGTATTCATATATGTATTCTTTAGTCTGTACTCTATTTGTATCCTTTTATTATTTTATCTCTGGTTCTTTCTATGCTCTACAGCTATCCTTCTATGACTGGCTGATAAAAAAGGAGAGTAAGAATAAGAACAAGATAAGAAAGTTAAAGGATAAAGCTAACTGATAAACCGGCACCATTTCTTGCTGATAAACAGAAGCAAACTAACAGAAACATCTATTCATCACAATTACATGGCCAGTACTGATAAACAACTCTTTAAGCCCATGTCACACTGGCCAACGGATGCAAAAAGGACACAGCAGACGAGCAAAATGTTCCATCCGTTATTATCCGCTCTCAAAAGGGGCAAAAATTTGCATAACCGGAGCGGAGAACACGGACGCGGGGAGGACGCAGGGCAGATGCAAAGCGGATGCGGAATGGAAGCCCAGTGGATGGAAGCGGATGAGAGCGGATGGCGCATCCGCTAGGCTTCCGAGGGGCCTCAGCAAAGTGGACGTGGAACAGAAAGAGCGGATGCAGAGCGGACGCCGAGCGGATGAAGCAGATGCACAGCGGATGCACAGCGGATGAAGCGGATGCAGAGCGGAAGCCAAACGGATGCACAGCGGAAGCAGAACGGATGCCGAGCGTTAATTGCGCATGCGGGGGGGATGCATTGTGTAAGCCCCCCGGATATAAAGGGAAGCAGCTTGCACGTGGCCAGCATTCCGAGGAAAGACCTGCTGCTGGACACTTTGAGTTCCTTGCCTGCTCTGCCTGCATGCCTGCCCTGCCTGCATGCCTGCCTGCCAGCCTTGCTGCCAGCCTGCCTTCCAGCCAGCCTTGGTGCCTGCCTGCCTGCCTTCCTGCCAGGCTTCCTGCCAGCCTACCTGCCAGGCTTCCTTCCTGCCTGCCTGCCAGCCTTCCTGCCTGGCTTCCTGCCAGCCTTGGTGCCTGCCAGCCTCCCTACCAGCCAGCAACCCCACAACCATGGGGAGGAAGCGAAAGCCTCAGCAGCCTGCCACCATCCCTGGCAAGAGGGACAGGGCCAACCTCCCGCCCCCTGCCCCTGACTCTGCTTCTGCTGGGGCTTCTGCTGAAGATGCTCCTGGCGGTGGTGCTTCTGCTGGTGCTTACTCTGTTGAAGCTGCTCCTGGTCCTGCTCGTCCTGCTCGTGCTCCTGGTCTTGCTCATCCTGCTCATGCCCCTGGTCTTGCTCGTCCTGCTTGTCCTGCTCGTGTTCCTGGTCCTGCTCGTGCTCCTGGACTTGCTGGCCCTGCCGGTGCTTACTCTACTGCTGCTGATCCTGGTCCCGCTGCTGCTGATGATGATCCTGCTGCTGCTGCTGCTGCTGCTGATGATGATGATGATGATTATGATCCTGCTGGTGAGGATGATGATGATGAAGATGATGATGATGATGATGATGATGATGATGATGATGATGATGATCCTGCTGGTGCTGCTGCTGCTGCTGGTGGTGTGGAGGAGCAGCTCCTACTACCTGGGAGCCCGTCTGATGAGGGCCCATCTGGTCCTGCCAAAGGGAGGAAGAGGCGTATGTGGCAACGGGAGAGGAGGTAATACTATATTGAGGAGGCGCATGAGGATGAGGTGCTGGAGTGGCTGAGAGAGAACGACTATCTGTGGCGGAAGGGACACTGGCTGTACAGGGACACCAAGTGGAAGCAGGCTGCTTGGAGAGAGAGGGCGGAGAGTATGGGTTACACTTTGGAGGTGCTCCTCGGCTGGTGGAAGCACATGCACACCTGGTACGGGAAGCTGCACCTGAAGAAATCTGGCCAGGCCACGGTTAAGCTGACAGACAGAGAGACCTATGTCATGGCCAGGAGCAGCTTCCTGGAGGGTGAGGTCCACCACCGAGGTGCACCAGCAGCCCCTCTCATGACCCTCTCTCTCCGGCAGCCTGCTGAGAGCCAGTCCCTGTCTCCAGGCAGGTTTCTGTGGAGTGTGCCACAGCGGAGAACCCACAGACAGGTGTGGTAAGCATGGTGGAGTGCGTGGAGGACTCCCTGGTGTGGTGGGAGAAAGGAGACATCGAGTCCACCACAGTCCTAGCCACATCCAACCCCCCCAGCTCCACCTCCACAGAAAGGCAGAGAGACGGACAGCAGGAGGGGCAGAGCCACACTGTCCTGCTGGTGATCAGGGACACCATCCGCACCAGCATAGATCTCCTCTCTCAGCTGGTCCACATCGACTCCTCATCCTCCAACCGCAAGCCCTTCCTCACCTATGTCAACCAGACCCTCAAGAACATGGAGGAACCCCAGTACCAGGTGGTGAAGGACCGGATCACCGAGCTGCTTCACAACCCTCCAGATCCAGAGGAACCTGCTCCCGCCCAGTCCAGGTCTGCTCCTCCACCCCAGGTGATGTCCCTCCCATTCCAAGGCTTCCCACAGCCCCTCACCTACCAGGGCTATGGCTACCAGGAGGTCCAGCAGCACAGGCAGTAGTCCTTCCCAGTCCAGGCACAGAGTCATCAGGTGACACTGTTGCCACCGGTTCCACTGATGCCACCGATGCCACCCACGACAATGATGCCACTGACGACAGCGATGCCACCCATGTCAATGATGCCACCCACGACAGTCCTCACCCAGCTGCAGAGCAGACAGCTCCACTACACTGCTCCTTCCTTCACCCCACAGCCAAGCCCGGCCTCAGTACATCTGTCATCAGTACTGGGGCTGACACCCCATGGCATGGAGGAAGGACCTCTCAGCATCACGGGGATGAGCCAGCTGTCCGACACCTTCCTCAACACACTGTCCCCTGTTGTCCTCTCGGGGCCAGGCACTCCAGCACCACCCACCACCACAGCACCTGGACACTTCACCCCTGAGATTGGGCACACCTCCGAGTGACCGATAAGAGTGCCAGAGACCGGGTAGCTGGCTACTTGTGGACTTTATTTCGACACTTGACTTGGGTCATTTTTCTGTTACAGCTTATTGTTCAACAAAGTTTATCTTTGATTCACACACTTGCATCATTTCTTTTTTTCAATAAAGTCTTGGTGGAAACTTTTAGAAATGGTTTAAGCCTTTGCATGCTTGTGGGATGGGTTAAGATAGCAGTGGGGTGGGCAGGGATACCTGTGGAATGAGCAGGGATACCTTTGGGATGGCTAATAGCTGTGGGATAGATAAACCTCCAGTGCAAGCATAGTGGGACTGTATGGTCCACCCTCCCAGGTGCCACACCTGTGGCCCTTTATTATCAATAACAATGTAATCATTCATCCACACATTTCAACATAAACACAACTCTTTATTAAACGCCCTGTTCATTGTAGGCCCACCCAACATACATGGCCCAATCTCATCAGTGTGATGAGACAGGCTGAAGGAAGCATCCATTAATCATCTATCATCCTGTCTTGCAACTCCACTGCTCCAGCTGGGGAGTTGCACCAGTGTTTCAGGAGGTTGCGCTGCTTCTGCCCTTCACGTGAGGCTCTGTTGTGGCCTTCCTTGCATATCCTCAGTGTCGATCAGGTTTCGCCCTTGCCTCCATTCCCCAGGTTCCATGTCCTCATTGCCTTGCTGGAGGTCCATGAGCCTGTTCTGCAAGACTGGGTAGCGGGTGCGCATGAGACTGTGCAGGATGCAGCAAGCTTCCACGATCCTCCTCACGGTCTCTGGGCGATGCTGCATGGTGGTGAGAAGTACCTGGAACCTGTTGGCCAGGATGCCAAAGGCGTTCTCCACCACCCGCCTTGCCCTGGACGGCCTGTAGTTGAAGATCCTCTCTTCACGGGTGAGGAGTCTGGAAGTGTAGGGCTTCATGAGGTAGGTTCTGAGGGACAAGGCGTCATTCCCCACGATGAAGTAGGGCACATCTTGCGTGTCGTTGGGCAGGGGGTCTGGATCTGGGAAGCCCACAATGAGGTTGCCTTCCAGCCCCTCCTTGAGGTTACTGGCATTGTATACCTGGGCATCTGAACATGAGCCGCTGCCTGAAGCATCGATGTACATGAACTTGTAGTCAGCATCGACCATGGCGAAGAGGACGATGCTGAAGAAGCCCTTGAAGTTGAAATAAGTGGACCCCGACTTGGGTGGTGCTTTGCAGGCCACGTGCTTCCCATCTATGGCTCCAACGGTGTGGGGGAAGTTCCACCTCTGATACCACTGCTCTGCAACTTTCTTCCATCCTTCTTCAGTGGAGGGGCACTGGAGGAGCTCCTCCTTGTATTCTTCGATGATTGCCTGCACCACTTCTCTGACCACAATGCTGATGCTGTTGTGTGGCACCCTCCAGCCGTACTGCATGATTTTGTAGGTGGTCCCTGAGGCCAGGTGGCACAAAGTGATTGCCACCTTGAGCCCAGGTTCCAGGCTGTGCCGGAAGTTGATGTTTGCCTTGGTCAACCTGGATGTCAGCCGCTGCACAACTTCGTCAAACATGGCTGGAGGCATCCTCATGAAGTTCTGGAACACACGAGTGTCTTCGTTCCTGAGCTCCGCCATCAGCTTGTTGTACAGTCCGTACTCTGCTCTTCTCCCGATCCATTTTCGGACCCAGACACTTCTTGGCCGCCTCTTTTTCTTCCTGTAGTAGAGTTCACAGAGCCTGTAGATGGCTTCGCACTGTTGCAGAAGGATGGCGGCTGCCAAAAGGACCGTGTTATGATCCACGGTGGACATGACTGGATGCTGTGGAAGAGGAAGAGTCAGATGGAGGGTGCAGAGGTCTGCACAGGTGGGCTGCTGGTCTGAAAGTGAGATGCAGGTGAGTTGCTCCCCCTTTTTATAGGCAGTATAGGTGTCCCTTTGCATCCTCTAGGCATCCTCTAGGCATCCTGTAGACATCCTTAATATCCAAGATAGGTCCCCTCTGCGAACGTTTTTTCCATTTTAAACGCTTTGTTTCCATGCTGCATCCATTCTTCATCCGTTCTGCATCCGTTCCGTGTCCGTTCCGCTTCCTCCCTGCGTCCGAGTGGATGCGAGTTGCGCGGATGCGCAGCGGATGCCTAGCGGATATAGTGGATGCGTAACGGATGCGTAACGGATGCGTAGCGGATGCAGAACGGACGAACTGGGCAACCCAAAACTTTTGGAGCGGATGAAATGTCAATAAACAGATGCTGGACGGATAGAGAGGAAGCAAAACGGAGGCAGTGAATACATTGCATTTTTGAACAGATGGCAAGCTTTTTTGTCTGTTTTACATCCTCTTTGCATCCATTGGTTCAGTGTGACATGCGCTTTACTCCTTGAGAAAAGATGCAACAAATCAAAACAGGAAGGAAAGATACAAGGCCAGGACAAAACTAAAAAAATGTTATAAAAATCAACACAGGCATCATGATCTGTATATCGCATAAAAGTGAGAATATGGCATTGGGAAGCTGAGATTCTCCAACAGGGAGATTGCTGGTATCTCCCAACTCTCGTAGAAGCCAATGAAGGAGAAGAGCACTCTCCCACTCCCCATTCTTTTTTTGCTTCTGGTATGTATACTATGTGTAACTATGTGAAG
This sequence comes from Laticauda colubrina, assembly GCA_015471245.1. Classification (NCBI taxonomy): domain Eukaryota; kingdom Metazoa; phylum Chordata; class Lepidosauria; order Squamata; family Elapidae; genus Laticauda; species Laticauda colubrina. Next base: position 49,698,446 of record BLBF01000022.1, read on the forward strand.
CTGGGTGTGGAGTCAGGGTGCTTATAGGATAGTTGAAATAGTATGTCTATGCTCCTAGTTTGCTTGTAAAGACCTTTGCTGTCTATGCTCTAATACTGCAGGTAAGATCCTAAATATTTTGAAATAAGACTTTGTACATGCTTTTCCAAGAAAGGAAATAATAAACAGGCAAAATAACTTGCTTGCTTATTCATGAAGCCATCACTGTTCCAATCTATATCATATGCTGATCAAAACAAATAATCTTATGCACCGGTCTTAAGATATAGATGAGAATCAGCATGATATTGTCAACTGTCCCACTCTGTCATCTAGCAAAGAAAGACTCCTGGCCTTTTGTCTTTGCCAAGAGTTTACTTTATTGAAACTTAGGTGGCTGCAGAAGTTATGTAAGCTGAATCTGAGGTTTTCCCGTGTAAACAATACAAAGTATCAACAATACTTTGTTAACAATACAAACAATACAAACCGCCATCCCCGGTTATCTATAAATGTCCAATTTGGTCCTTGTATATTGTTTAGGAAACAGGTTCTCAGTTGACCTTGGCTGGCTGGAACTTTGCACAAGGCTCAGCTGGGCTTCCATCCCTAAAGTAGGGCTGTGGAGATTAAAATTTAAGTGAACTCAACCATAAAACTTCCCAGGATGAATATGGACTGGTCATTAAACCCAATACAGGGAAATCATTTCTTGACCTTTTAACTATAGTCCAGATTGTGAAATGGGAATGCTATGTATCTTACCCTGAACTCCTAAAACACACACACACAAGATAGCAACTAAATGGATAATGAATTAAATATATAAACTGAGAGCACATCACCCTAAGAGATCAGAAAGTTGATATAGATATACGTAAATTTATCTGCTAATTTTACAGGACAAATTACTATATTTACATATACCATAGTATGTTATAAGGTAGGAAAATATGTATATCTTACTGTCTGGCAGGCCAAGAAAATATGAGTGGAGAAACCATGAACCAGTTTATATTAGACAGATTACAGTGAAATAATCTTGCAAGTCTGATTGTGCTTTCCCTCCTTCCCTTTTATATTCCTTTAAATTAGGCATATCTGAGATGTTTTTGTAATCCTCCCCCATAATTGATTTCAGCAATATTTCCCTTTTTGTTGCTTTGGTAACAGATCTTCACTCTCTCCATCAAGGTCATCTTCTTTATTCTCTACACTTAGTATATTAAAAAAAAAACCTGAGTGGGTACCTTTTATACCCACTCAGCTGCTATCCAGTTGCTAATTGTTGATTGGCAAATTCAAGATCAAGATTTTTCTTTGTGATGGTGCTTTATCTTTTTTGACAGAGTGGAGAAATAGTGTCTGCTATCCTGATAAGTATTCTTCTAGAGATAAAGGGGGTATTTGTGCTTGATAATCTTAGTCTTGGAAAGACCTGAAATATCACACACCCACAGAGTCTCTCACAGGGGAAATGAAACTGAAATAGGCTAAAGAATTGGGAGGAATGCTTTGAAGTGAGAAGGAAGGAGAAGGAAAAATGGTTATCAAGAAAAGAGGAGTTTAAACCCTCAGACTGCTGAAGAAATGCAGAATCCTGTGGGATTCAGGATACTGAAGAAGAAGAAGGAAATCGTTTTTATTTGCTGTATATTTCCAAAGGGAGAAAATATGGAGCAATAAGATGATCAAGGTTGTGAAAACCACAAGAGACTGCTAGCTAAATTTAGTTAAAGCTCTTGATTAACTCTTTGGGGATTCTAGCATTCATGTGGTTATATGAACCACAGAGAAACAACACTATTGCTGTCAGAGAGTGGAAAAGGAATTAGTTTTTGACGCAATTCAAAACTTTCTTTTGAAACAGTAGTCAAGAGAAGGAATCATAGAATTTGCTAAGTGTCATTGAAGGCCTTTTGGATTGGCACCCTGTGTGTGGATAACCATTGGAATCACTACTGGTGGTTTATGCCATATCTTTTTACTTCAATTTTCAGATCCTGATACTTTGCAAACCCCAATTCTTTAGTCTTCTATTCTATTATCATCTGATTCAATTCCACACTTTCTTCTTTTGAACTACAGTTAAATATGATGTGTTTCATCACTAAAACTTTCTTTGCTTTTATTCAGAAACTCCACACTATTTTAACTTGCTCATTTTTTACTACTTTTCCAAGTTTATATTCCCATCAATTTTTCATTATTGGCACACAATAATGTAGAGGTTCCAGTGAATTTTGTTGACTTATGTTGTTTATAATCAGGTTGTGCAATCTTCTTGTGATGAAGACCTACTGTCTCTTCTGCTACTTTGTACTATCAGTACTTTGAATCATTTGATGAATTCTAGCTTTACTACTGTTAATAATTTCCCTTCTTTTTGATATATAACTCAGGGTGGAGACAGGGGTGGGATTCTACTGGCTCAGACCGGTTCAGGCGAACCGGTAGTTCCAGTGAGCCTACCCATCCCTGCTCTTTCCTGTGCTTTATTTCATTTTTTAAGAGCACAGCTGATTCACACAGCAGAGCGGTTTGCCATGCCTCAGCTGTTTTATTCATGAGGGCTGCAGTAGAAGGTAAGTATTAGAGCTGAAAATGGGCTTTTTAAAATGCTATACACATGTGGGGAGCGAACTTTATGCTCACCGATCCGGTTGTTACACCGGTTGAATCACACCACCGGGTAGAGAACATTTCTAATACTCCTGGTTCCTATTTTCTCCACAACAAACATGTCAGGGAGTAAACATGAGAGAGGATGACCGGTATCCTGATGATCAAGTTTATTCAATGGGCACAGGATGGCATTATAATGCAAAGCTGAATAAAAATCATACTCATAGTATGCTCATTAATAGATTATCATCACTCTGGAGAGAAGCATTGAGTGAAGTGCCACAAAGATCTGTCCTGGCTCTCCTCCTTTTTCATACTTTTATTGGAATCATTATCAGTTCTGCAGATGGCACAAAATTGTTTAGGACACTGAATATGCCAAACATACTCAGCGAATATGCCAGAAGAGAGAAATAAAATTCAAAACAATCTTGACAGTAATGGCAATAAAATACATTTAATTGAGATAAGTGTAAAATTATTCATCAAGGATATGCAAATCAAACCCACAAGTTTGAGATGGGGGATATCTGGCCTGGAAGGACTTTGAAAAAACGTAGTCTAATAGTTTACTACAACTGAGTATGAACCATCAGTGTAAATTGCTGCTGGAAAAAAAACAAGCAAATACAGTTTTAGGCTGTCAACTAAAGTATAATTTCCAAATCATGGGAAGTAATCAATCCCCTTTATTTTGCTTGGGGAAGGCTTCACCTCAAGTACCATACCTACAATTTAAGGAGGATTTAGAAAAAAAATGAAATAAGTTTGGAGAAAAGCAGTGAGCATGATTGGGGATCAGAAGCTAAATTCTATGATGAAACATTAAAAGAGGCTATTATAGCACTCTTCAAATATGTACAAGGAGGTCACAAGAAGATGAAACACTGTTTTCTATCTTTACAGAATTTGGGACAGAGAATAACAACTGAGTATTAGGGGGAAAAAATCTTAAAATTAAGATGGGTTTGAAAATTAACTCAGTTACCCAGAGAAGTACTGGCTTCTCTTCTGTGGATTCATTCAAGTAGAGGCCACTCTCTCTGCAATATTTTAATTTCAATCCCTGCACTGAGTGGGGTGTCAAAGTCAATAGCCTCTCTCAATTCTCTGATGAATCAAATGCAATCCTAATTGATTTATGCCATTGGATAGTGGTGCTTAGTTCTTCAAAACCCTAGCTTCCATATTATGAAAGTAGCTTTCGTTTGAGCTAATTTTCCCTAACTATAAAACTTTATCTTGATTTTCACTGACATCAAATTTTTGTCCACCCTTCCTCAGTATGCATTTTCTGAATTAAATGGAACAACAGTTCTTAATTTTTTTAGCCCTTTCATTAGAAGAGAATAACTTTGTTGAGTAATTAACATGCTTGTAATGAAGGAACCTGAAATTATGTGCTAATTTTTCTCCCACACACAGAATTTTATCAGAAGTAATTGCATTAACATCTTTTCTTTTTTCCCATCCTCTTGGGAGTCCATGAAATTTGCATTTGGCCCTATTTCCCAGCCCACTGCATTCACTATATCCCTCTGAAAATTTGCGAGAAAACTTCAAGCTGCTTAATTTCCAAACAACGAAAAGGAAGGAAAGAAATTGTTATGTATTTCAGTTAAATAAATAAAAATATATCTTTAGAAGAGGCCAAGGAGTCTTACAGGAAATTTCATATTAATTTGGACAAATATTTATCATACTAATAGAATAAAATGACATAATGTTTATTGCAAATATGGGGAAACAATGGCTTTAATTAAAGCCTTCATGTTTGAATTTTGTAGCCCAATTCTAGAATTTAGTTTAGCTAGTATGACATGATGGAATTCTAGAAATGAGGTTGACAGTTAGCTTATTTAACAGGAAATATTTAGGCAAAAGAACCATTTGGGACAAAATAGAACAGAATTGTATCGGGAAGGTCCCCAGAGATTTCCAGTTTTTTAAACCTTCCATAGTCATCTAATACAGAGATGGATATTGTTGAGGTAATTCCCCGTTAGGAGAATGAGCAGATACAGGGAGACGTATAGAGAGTAGTGTTTGAATAATACACACCCAGTACACAGATACACTGTACAGTAAATGTAGGTTTTTACTTCCAGAAAGGTTTAAGCAAAGTCCAAAATAAGCAATCCAAAGTCATTCACAGGTTAAATCAGTCAGTTTTCAGTCCAGGGATAATTCAGTATCAAATTCCAGTGTCAAAAACAGTTCAGTATCAGACTTACATTAAATCCAGAAATATCAGTCAATTAGGAAAAATGGAGTATACTCCATTTTCAATACTTTCAACAGAAGGAAACAAAGATACACTCACACTCTCTTCTGAGACTCAGACTAAGACAACCCAGGTTTCTGGCTCCATATTATGGCCGTTTGAGTAACCGCACCCAATTGCAGTTTTTAGCATGCTCTTAAAGAGACAGGATTAAAATATCTATCTTGGCTTATATATTTCTAACCCAAATACCTGTTAGGTGATTTATATTCCTAACAGATATGGTGGCAATATGGAAGATCATTGAATTTTAAGTTCAGTAAAACATTTTGATTTCTCCTTCATATTAAGAAAAGTATAAAAGTTTAGTGCTCAATTTGAACAATCCTAATTGTTTTTGACTCTTGCTTGTATAAAAGAAAAGGCAGGAAGAGGGAGAGAAGGAAAATTTTTACAAAACTGCAATGCATTTCTTTCGATTCTCAATACAGTCAAGATTAGGTATTGCAGTTTCATGACCATCAAAGTCGTGAAGTCATGGCCGTGAAGTCATGGCACCAGTTTTATTGGCTTTTAAGTTGGATACTTCTGCACAGAAACCAGCACTGGTACTGTGGAAATTAGACACCCTTGGGCATCTCTACTGTTATTATTAAGGAGCTCCTGACAGCTTGAGAGAGATTTGGGTATTATTTTGTGGCAAGTATGCTTTTTATGTTATACTTTTCAATCTGTTTACTTGCATTAATAATAAAATTTAAAATGTCTTTATTCACTGGTGTGCTATTGTCTCTAGATCCAAAAGAATAAATTGCCTGTATACCTGAACACTGCCCTGACATTTGGCAAAGCAATGAGTAACCTGGTACATATATTTAGATTTCAACTGCTGTCATCCACATTAGTGTTTGTGGGTGTTGTGGTGCCAAAAACTTCTCTATAGTATCATTTGGGCAGCCTTCTCCTAATTTTATGTCCTCCAAATGAGCTGGATTTCAAACATCTTTTCTGTTGACCAGGCTTGTTGATTGTGGGAGCTGATATCTAACTCACATAGATGCCATTAGTACTGGAATAATTTATCTAGTAGCAACACGTTTTGTTGTTGTTGTTGTTGTTGTTATAAAAAATAAAAGGTTTTATTTTTTATTTCAATATAGAATAAGAGAGGAAAAGGTCTAATCTCTAATTGTTATAAATTATTCATATTATGAATATTAATTTCTTCTGGTACCTCACTCATTGATATAATCATAACAATTACTGCATCCATCTGCCTTACAGACTTATAGGCTAGGTTTTCATATTAGTAAACAAAACAATGAGGTAAATGACTTGCCAGAGGCCAACCTAATTTATATAAATGTGCAAAAATAAGTACACTATTCAATCAGACCTATCTAGTCCACTATTCAGTTTCAAGAAAATGAGCACGGATGCTTTGGAAAAGAAGAGTTTTTCTGGCAGTCTACAATAAGAACATTAAAAATCCTACTATAAAAGGCCAAAGCCAATTTGATCAAGCATTTCGATCATCTCGTGGCCAAACAACAAATAATTTCCAGAAGCTCACAATAGAATATTTTCTCACAACAGGAAATTTGGCCTATATCCATTTGGGATAATATGGATATAACATATCCTAGTCTTAAATATCTTATGTCATTCTGATTAACATTCCACAAATAGTTGAATCCATAGCTGACTTGTATATCAATGACCATCAATAGTTTGCAATCAAACTGGAGAGAGATATTGAATGGGATTAAGAAAAGTTCAGATCTGGATTAGTTATTCTTCAACACATTTATTAATCACTGGAAAGACTGAATAGGAATCTTATCAGATTTGCAGATGATACAGAACTGAGTGGTTTAGCTAATATCTTAGAAAACAGAAACAAAATATAAAACAATCTTGATTAGAGAAAAGGGCATAAAATAACACCATGATATTTAATAGCTATAGCCTCACATGAAAAACTATTCATTTTATCAAAAATAATCAGATATATAAGTGTGGGTGGATTAGGATATCTGACTTGACAAAATTGTTTATGAAAAGGATCTTTGAAATATAATTAATCATAAACTAAAATGGAGTCAGCAGTGTTATGTGGTTGCAAAAAAAAGGGAAGATACATGTTTAGGCTGTATCATTAAAATATAGTTAAAAATCAGTCAAGTGCTATCTCTGTTTTTAAGCACTATAATCAAAGGAGGACTCAGGCAAACTACAATGATTTCAGACAAGAAAAAAAGTGATAATTAGAGGGTAAAAAAATGTCCTATGAAGAAGATGTGAAAAAAAATAGGAGTGAAGATTGGTTGGATGAGATAGAATATTCTGATGTTATTAGAACAGTTCAACAGTAGAAATAACTGGAGTGATGGTAGATGTCCCAGGCCTGGGCATGTTTAGAGGCTAAATAACCATCTGTCAAAGATGCTTTCATTTATATTACATATTACACTTTGAACTTTCTGGTCTAATGAATCTTCTCCAAGAGCATGAGTATAATACTTCCATTTCACTGTTTACTATCAAGAAATACTTAGGATATGCATCTTTAGTTTCTGGAATATAAAGTTACTAAAATTAGAAACCATTGATAGCCATCTTAAATATGGATAGGTTTAATCCTCCTTAAAAACTACATGAATGATCTGTTTTAACTTTTGAAACATTCAACTTGAATGAATGACCATGATGACTGGGAATTCTGACATATTTGGAGGCTTCCATATTGGGAAATGATGATCAAGGTATAATATTTGTCTCAATGCACACTAGCATCTCTATAAAATTATTCTGAAAATTTAAAATATTCCCATAAAGGAACAAAAATTTTTGAACTCAATGACCTATACATTTATGCATTATGCAGAGGCAGATTTTTCTAATCAATTATAAATAAACGATCACACCTGCTCTTTCCCCCTGTTCATTAAAAACAAGCACCCTGTTAACCCAATTATTCATCAAAGAAATTAGATGTTAATGATAGTGCTCTGGCCAGATCAAATATTAAGTGTTGAATGGTAAATTCAAAATAAAACTTGGAGGAAAAGAAGCTGGAGAAAGCACTTTCTATCCCCTTAATGTCCTGTTACTAAAATATTTTTCAAATATCTATTAACTAGAGCATAAAGCAAAACTGAGAAAGCTCCCATTTTAGAAAGAAGAAAGATTGGAATGGATGGAACTAATATAGAAGAAATTAACATTCTTCCATTTGCTTTGAAAAATACCAGTTTCATCAGCATCAGAGAAATATTGAGAAGGGCCACTAAAAGCAAAGAGGCAAGAGGGTTTTTTGATCCGGTAAATAGACAAGACCATGTAATGGTAAACACTATCATAAATCAAAGTGCAGATTTTTAGAATATCTGACTGACACTGCGAGATTTAATGTGCATTTATCTTTTCAGAACTTCTGCAATGAACTGAATATTCAGCATTTTGCATGATGCTCTGGGAGTAACTGGACACAGAAGAGTTGATTCTCTTCCTCTCTTGGTCATTGGGAGCCCAAGAGACTGAATTAAATGTTTAAAGAATTTGAGCTTGGTGAATTTCTGTAAACACCACAATAGTCTCATACACAGACTGAAGTTCAGAAATTCAGAATTACTCAAATGTTCCAGAACAGTTCTCAACCACCAAAAAAAATATCAAATAGTTATTTTGAATATTTTTTGAGTGGAATACTTGTTTACTAGACAGTAACAATAGCAATAAAAAAGATTAAAGACATTCAACTTATATAAAATTCCAAATCATTCATTTTCAGAAATTTCTCACTGAAGACAAATTTGAATGTTTTGGGTTCTGGGTTTCAAGTAGTCTAGGAAAATCAACCCTTTTAATTAAATCTATTTTTTTCCTTTGAGAGCCCAAGACAACATATATAGTAGGATTCTCTGCATTTTATTTCCACAACAACAATCCTGATATTTCTTTAGTACTTTTCAAACATTCACTTTCAGTTCAGGAAAGTGCTTTCAATATATATTTCAAAATATAAAATAATTCTGATATATAGAGATGCAAGATCAAGATAATTTTCTGAGTTCTGCTACTTCCATAACTTTTTTTTAATTTTAGTTAGGTCCCCAAAGAAGACATAATGAGGGAACTTCTACAGGGGCTTTTACTGGCTGATCAAGAATCATGGGTAGCCCAGGAGTGTAAAAGAACATTCATTGCTCAAGAAAAAACACAATACCAGAATTATCGCCAACTTCAATGCTTTTAAACACCCAAAGAAATTGTAGAAATCTATGAGAATGATATAGATTTAGACAACGCCATTTCACAAATGAAGGCAGATTTCAGTATACTATACACATCTTTGTTTACTTCCAGGGAAGCAGAGGCAGATATAGGGACAAACTTTGATGACTGAATTTAATCTTCAACTGCCTAATAAAGGAAGGAATATGGGAGAGTAGAGGAAGCAGTTCTACCCTGGCATTTTTATTCTTTCTCATTTGTTACAACATTATGGACTTTTAAAGTCTTAAATATTGATCTAAAGTGTGATACAATGCAGTTATTGGTAATGATGACTCATGTGTTGTTTTTATTGTGTGAATGCAGGCTGACAGCTACAAGCTCTTTGCTGAATGTCAATTTGTCTAATTAGTGTCCTGGCTGCTGTCCCATTTGACTATGTCAGACCTGACAATACATCAAAGCAGAAGGAAAACTCAAAAGCATTGGACATTGCAGGGAAGGCATTGTTCTAATTGTTGTGAATTTTTTTAATGAATTCCTGACTTCAGAAGAGTCAGATGTTATTGGAAGAGGATATAAAATAGTAAGGAAAAAAAAAATTAATTAGGTTTTCCATACAACTTGGTTATTTGGGATCTATTCCACCTAACATCACAAGAAAAATGCTATTATTGGGGGATAATGTGTGATTCTTTGTGATTGGGAAATTTAGAAATTTATTTTTTCATTGAAGTTTTTTGTTCATCCATCTGATTATTACAAATCCCATTTTTCCTTCCCCACTTAAAAAAGACTTGTGGTTGTAAGTGTATCAGTTTGTGGTTGTACTAATTGAAGGTTCGGGTGGGAAATGATATCCACATGACCATGGCTAACTACAGGAGCATTTAAGAGATAAAGATAGAATCAATGGTGGGTTTCAATTTTTTTCAGTACCAGTTCTGTGGGCATGGCTTGGTGGGCATGGCAAGGGAAGGATACTGTAAAATCTCCAGTCAGCAGTGGTATTTGCCAGGTTTCCAAACTACTCAAACTTTCTGCAACTGGTTCTCCAGAACTGGTCAGAACCTGCTGAATACCACTTCTGGATACCATACATCCAAATCAGTTAGTCAAAGAAAATGACTGGATCCCCAAAATGCCTTGGTTTTTATTATCAAGTTTTTATATGAAAGCAGAATGTAGACTGCTTATATGAAAAGTTATATTTGTAGGACACAAAATTCTCTTTTGTGGATTAGAAATATCCTATTATTCATACATCAGTGCAAACAAGGGGAAAATAAGATACAAAATTTTGGTTAGAAGGTCACATCAAAAAGTTCACTTTAGTTTGTATTTTGATAGTTCTCCATTGTACATCATAGGATAAATCAGCTAAAAGTTATACTTTATTTTTTTTCCCTGGTAATTGGATGACCTCCCTTCTGAAGTGGTGAAAGCTGCCAAATTCAGGCAGATTGGATTATCTTTTAAAGTTGATGGAGTGGGACAATTAATCTTGTACCTCTGACTTTATCACGTTCACTGCTTTGGAATTGAGGTGAATTGAATCTCATGTTCCTGCTTCATCCTTGATAACTAAATAACATAATGACAGAGTTGGAACAGATCTTGGAGGTCTTCTAGTCCAACCCCCTCAAGCAGGAAAGCCTATACCATTCCAGACAAAGACATGGATAGGCAGAGTCGATGATTATTGAAAACTGAAGCTGTATAACGTTTTTATGTACACATGTTTGTGTAGAGATACAGCAAAAATAAGCAATGGGGTAGTGCAATTTATGTCAACATACTTTCCATTGATTCAAGAGTGGAAGAATGCATGTTAACATAGGCATGAGAAAGTGCCATGATAATAAATCAAGAGCTGGAAGAATTGGTATATGGCTCCCTCTAAATCAAGCAATTAATTCTATATTACTTTGAGTATGGAAACCATTGACAAGGGCAATGTCCTGGGCCAGCAATTCCAAGTGCAAGAGGTCACCCTTAGAGAAAACTCTTTATGGGAGTTATAAATTTCATATAGAGTACAAAAAATAAAGTGAACACAAATACATTCAAACTGGGTTGAATATCCACTTGTAGAGAGAGGAATGACTTCATTGAAAGCTAATTGCTCCAAATCATCTCACCTAATGCCTTCATACAGAACAATTGACCTTGCTTTGCTTTGAGGAGTATTGGGCATTTCCCCAAATAAATGAAATTTCAAAAACCTCACAAAAGTTTGCCAAATGAGCTCCATGTTGCTCACCTGCAATGTATAATCATTTTAAAGTGAATTTCAAGGGAGAAAAATGTAGGACCAACTTAGAAATATACTGGCTCAAACAAAAATGTCTTAATTCAGTTAGAAACATTATTAATGGGCCACTCAGATAAAGCAAATGAATCCAAATATCCATTGATGTGATGAACTGCTTAATTTTCAAAGTGATGAAGTGCTTTACAGCACAGCAGATAAGTTTGGACTTCATTCACATAATTTCAAAACGATCCACAGGTCTTTATTGTGTGCCCTACATGAAAAGTGCACCCATAGTAAAAGAAGTAGAAGTGGTGTGTATTCATTGTACACCTCCAGTTAACATGGATCTTCTTATTTGTTCTTTTGTTGTTGAATATTGAGTCATTTTCTCTCCATTCTGGGATATTCCAGTGAACTGATGAAGGCTGGCTATTGAATTACAATTGTATCTGTGCAGCTGAATATGTGTTAGATTATCTCTCTGGCAGTCATGTTTAACTCATAGTCAATAACTTACGTTGGGAGAATGGTAGGTAAACAATTTTAAACAGAAACTTTCTTACTGATACAATGACAGGAGAGTAAACTGACTAATTTCAGAATTTGGAAGATGAAGAGGAGTGCTGATTCATGATGGATTTATCAGCTATAGCTGCTGAAAATTGCCTGTACCAGAGCAGGCTGGGAAAATGTTTGAAATACTGTATGTTGAAATGGAATGAAGAGAATGTGGAGGATTGTAGGATCCAATCCAGAGTTGGAAAGATGATATTTTGTGGGATCACATTCCAGATGAAAGACAAGGAAGACAAAGCACTGAAAGCTCATTTAAGAATGATAAATGCTCTTGTTTAACTTTAAGAGGATAGGAGCTTATAAATTATTAACAGCTGTACAGACATATACCAGCCTCAAGCAGATTATATTACAAGCAGAGAAATAGTTAACTATTAAAAATGCTTGAACAGGCACTTATTAATTAAGATATTGTTTTACTGACCACAGCTCAAAGCTATAGGAAGGTGGGGGATGAAATATCAGAGAAGCTTGCTTAAATGCCTTAGCTTAAATACAGTTTAAAGAAAGAATATTATAAATAAATGGGAGGAAATCATAAGAACTGCGTGTCTAATTATTTCAGAGAGCCATAACATAAAAAAAAGAACATTTATTTAAAAATTACTGGAATACCAGACAAAACTGGTGATGCCACAGAAAAAACATATTATAAAATAATTACCTGTACTTTTAAAACATAAACGAGTAATTGAATGCATTAATCAAATAAATCAGTTGTAATGTAATTCATTACATTAGTCTCATGCTAAGTTGTAAATCTGAAACTAATCAAGGCATAATCAGTGATAAAAAAAAAATCAGTTCTGATCTACACCCCAGAGAAGAATATCAAATTTCAGCCCTTCCTAGTTATACTTCCAGCTTTTACATACTTAAATCATTCTAAAATTTTAAGCATACATTAAAATGTTATATCTGCCACCACAGTGGAGGCTTGAAAGCCATTTTGGCTACCATCTTGACATTTGTTAACAGCCTCCTCTCTCATGGATGCTTCTGGAAGAAGTACTGTAATTCCTTTGTTTGTATCAGCATTTTTACAGAAGCTTGTAATGCCATAAAGATAACATAGCACAATCTGTTTAGCTCTTCTGCTTCAGAGATTTTCAAATTTCATTTGTTGTTATTGTTGTTATTGTTAACATTTTAATTGGCTGTTAGTTAAAATCTAGGGCACACAAATTAAAACAGATGCTATATGAATGGACTATTAGACAAAATACTAATTTGAATATACTTGTTTTCTCAAATCTTCTATACATGGATAAATCATAAATTTTGTCATGCCAAATGTAATTCATATGGCACCAGTTCCCCTTATATATATATTTATTTACAATATTTATATACTGCCTAAGTCAGATTTTAGTTTTCACTCATCTAAGAATGTTAAGAATAAATATAATTATGTAATGTAGTAATACTATACATTAATTTTTATTGATACATTGCTATATTGTCAAGTTATTAAAGATAGTTGAAATCACACTTTTAATGCTATGTTCTGTTAAGTATTTAAACATATATGTTACCATCTTACAATAAAGCTTTGTGAGATAAGTAATAATATTATAATGATTGAACAGATTTAAATGTATTTAAGTTAGCACAATGTATATTTTTCCTTACATTATTCCTATCTATTAGTTCTTTAGGTTCCAGACACTAGTAATGAGTTCACTTTCTTTTGTGGACAGATAAGGGATTATAAACAATATTAATGTATTTGTCATTGCTTCTTTTAATTATGAGGAAATGCATAAATATCACCTTGACTTCTTCAGACAGTGTCTCTTGCAAGGGTGGGCTTCAAAAATTTTAACAAGTTCTCTGACTGGTTTCTGGGTGGGTGTGGCCATGGTGGGTGTAGCCGAGTCAGCCTCCTGCACCATGGCAGGCCGGTGGTGTTTTTGCCCTCCCTGGGCTCTGGAGGCTTTCCTTAAGCCTTTGGGAGGGCAAAAACCACTTCTCTGAGCTCTGGAAGCCCTTTGGGGCTGGAAATGGAGCCATTTCTGGCCTTCCAGAATTTCTGGGAAGCCCATTTTTCACACACCCCAGGCTCCGGAGGCTTTCCTCGAGCCTTCAGGAGGGCGAAAACAAGATCCATGGGCTCCGGAGGTTCTCTGGAGACTGAAAACAGGCCAGAGTGCCTCCGTGTGGGCCCTGAACTTACCTGGGATCCAAAACAGGCTGTGAGGAGACTCCTAGGAGGGTGGGCAGGGCAAGACAAGGGTTCACCAAACTGGGGAAAACTGGTAATAGCCCACACCTGATCTTATGGCATATTACATCTGTGTCCATCAAATCTGTAAATGGTTGCTGATCCAGAAACTGACCAGATCTGTGATGGTCCCAGTTTTGACTCTTGATAGGACTGTGTTCTTGAAAGTTCAACCCATAATCTAGGGAAGGTTCTGGACTCACAGCCCTTGGTAGAAGAATAGGGGAAGGCATTGTCTCAAATTTCTTTGTTCAGTTTCCAAGTAAGTTGTGACTTCTAAATGGGACTACTGCAACACACTCTACTTGGGGTGCCCTCAAGGTTTATTTATAAACTTTTAACAGGTGCAGAATGCAGCTGCCCACATATTAATGGGTGAAACTCATTGTTGTCATATAACATTGACAAGTTTGAATCAATAAATAATGATCTTACCATCATGTCAGGGGTATTTGCATGTCAACTGTAACTTTCAGGCTGACAAGAGAGGAAAGTCAATATGGATTTTTTCTTTAAAGGATCAGTATTGTTCCTCAAGCAACCATTTTTAGATCCATTTAAAGTGTATTTTATTCAAGCCAGGACTTCAAGTAAATGTAATCCAGAGTTACTAGATTTCATTTGATTCAAGTTCTTGAAAATCCTGTTGTTCAGCAGACCATTCATAGCTTAAAACATAAATTTGCTTTAGTTTGGCTGTCATCTAAAATTCAATAAGCTCCAATATTATCCTAGTTTTTTCATTCACAGCATCAACAACTAAGCAGGCTAACAATTATCCATATAACTTTAACAGTAAGCTATGTTTTTTGTATGTATCAGAAGAGAATTCATGATCAAGTTAATTTCCAAAGTAAACAGAGTGAATCATTTCTTTTTTAGCATATTTCCACTTCTTGGTGAAAGTAAGAGAAAACCAAATACTCCAAGAAAAACAATGTGTGGTCTGATTTTGTTCTTTTTAAAATGTCTTTGTTTACTGAAGACAAATTGGTCTGAACTTCTATAATAGTTTCAAAAACAAGATCAATTTATATGTTTCTTTTAAAAATACTGAAAATAATTTAAAACATAGAAGAACAGAAATGAGTTGGCTGGTGCCAAATTTATTCTATTTTATAAGTATATGTGTGTGTGTGTGTTTATGTATATATGTGTCATGCTCCTGGTGGAGACTGAATCTGAGGGAGAGGAAGAACAGCCAACAGGGAGTGGAAGTGTGGCTGCGGAAGTTGTGGAGGAGGCTGGGGAAGGGCAGAGCCCAGCTGAACAGTCAGAGGAGGACCCAGGCCCATCCCCTATCCATCCTAGGGCATGCAGGGAGAAGAGGATAAGGGAGAGACGTGGTCTCCTCGGGAGAGGGCCTTGATCCTCTTTATGGGCTGTAGGTGTACTGAATAAGAAGTTTGGACTTGCATACTGGCAAACTCTGGAAACAAAGCGTGTTTTATTTTGGTCTGAAGTTATCTTGGTTGGCGTCCTTCCAACAGACTGTGCCTTGTTATCTCCTTGAATCTCCTTGAATACTTCTCCTGTTCCATTGTTCCATTGTCATTGTAGTTTGTTTGGTTTGTTATTTCACCTCTATCTGCTCATTAAGTTTGGACTGTATTGCTTTCTTTCGAAGACTATTTTTGAATACGTTTTATCTCCCTGCTGAGTATTATTGAACAGTGGGGCCAAATTGGAGGCATTAAAGGACATTTATTTACATTTTGGATTTTGTTATGTTTGTGTTACACTCTGGATCATCACAATATGTATTTACTGTATATGTAATGTATATTATAGAATATGTACACAACCATAATCCACATGAACTCTTGATTTCTAGATGATGCAAGAAAGATGTTTCTTGAAAGGAGGTCCTCAGTTGGGATACTACTACCACTCTCTATAATCAGCACTTATCCTAACTCCTTACTTACAAAGCTTTGAGAGAAATTCTGAACTTCAGTGTCTGTGAGCAAAGCAATGGCTACAGACAACCAAATTATGATCCTGTATTGACAACAATAGCTCTGCCATTAAAAGGCAGTCACCAATTTACAACCCTTCATTTACTGACCATTTTTGAAGTTACTTATGATTAGTCTTTGCACTGTTACAATATCCCCAGTGACCAAAATTTGGGCATTTGACACATATTGATGATGGTTGCAGAATCTTGGCATCATGTAAACACCGTCATCATGTGAACATCATCATCATCATCATCATCATCATCATCATCATCATCATCATCATCATCATGTGAACACTGGTAATATCACACAACTAACTAGAGCATACAAAATGTTTGCTAGACCAATAATCAAATACAGCTCATCAGTCTGGAACCCACATTATCTATCTGATATAAACACGGTTGAGAAAGTCCAGAAATATTTCACAAGAGTTCTCCACTCCTCTACTCATTGCAGAATACCTTATGCCACCAGGCTTGAAATTCTAGACCTAGAAAAACTAGAACTATGCTGCCTTCAGTCCGATCTAAGTATAGTATATAAAATCATATATTACAATGTCCTACCTGTCAATGAATACTTCAGTTTCAACCATAACAATACAAGAGCAAACAATAGATTCAAACTCAAGGTTAATTGCACCAAACTTGATTGCAGGAAATAAGACTTCAGCAACAGAGTGGTCTATGTCTGGAATACTCTACCTGACTCTGTGGTTTCTTCCCCAAATCCCAAAAACTCTAACCTTAGACTGTCTAGTATTGAGCTCACCCCTTTCCTAAGAGGTCTATAGGGGGCATGCATAAGTGCAACAACGTGCCTACTGTCCCTGTCCTATTGTTTCTTTTATTATTCTTATATGTATCCATTTCATGTATTCATAACTATGTTTATACTTATACCTATTATCCTGTAAGTGATTGACAAATCAAATAAACAAATAAATTTACAATCTTTCCAACCAGCATCCAACAAGCAATCTGGGAGAAGCCAGATTCACTTAATGACTGTATGATTAAGTTAATAACTGCAGAGATTCATTTTATGATGATGCCACAATTGTGGTCATGAATCAAGGACTACTTCTACAGGTGAAATTGTCTTTCCAACTCAAAGCTATCCCAAAGGTGCTTTTTAAAGAGGCAGCTGGACTTTCTGTTTTTTTCTTTGAAGACATTTAACTTCTCATCCAAGAAGCTTCTTTGGGTCTGGCTAGATGGTGGAGAATGGAAGGATTTATAATCCTTATAGACAGGGTCACCTGAGTAGTGCAAATAAGTGTGGAGCCTTTTTGAAATGACTGTGTTGTATTCTGGAGATAGATTATGTCATATCCCTCCCCCTTTGTTGAAAAAGATCTGGATGACTGAGAATCTCCATAGACATTCAACTCAAAGCTTGTTTCACTAACATGATTAATAATCAACTACTGATTTTTATTCATACTTTTCTAAATGTAAGCATGGATTTTAGAATAGACTGGTATTCAACAATGGACATCTGTCTACTTTTTTTTCCTAATAGAAAGCTTTGTTGCATTGATCAGGTGGAGTAAGAACTTTGTTACTACTTGGCTTTTTTGAGCCACCAGGCATATTCAGTTGTCTGTTTGACAACTTGTAGTCCTCTTAGAATAGTAATTGTCTTCAGTGTTCCACCAGAATTCACTGATATACTGTGAAGCATGCTGGCATATGGAACAATATATGTGGCTGGAACAAAAATTTTAAAGAATTAAGAATGAAATCTTGATAGGCAAAGGAGAAAAGAAATCTACCACTTTATTTGCAAATGCCAGCATTTTTTTTAAAAAAAATTATTACCTCTTCTGCTACTGCTAAGGAAAATCACTGCTAAGGAAAATCACTATCAACCACTGAAACCAGAACTAAAAAAAAACTCTTTGTAACAGAACTGTTAATGTTCCCATTCTTGTGGCAACCACCTTAATTAATATTCAGTTGGATACTGAAGCAGGATAGAGAGCTCAAAGCTCATCCTTAGTCCAAAGTTAGCCCAGAATGTTTTCCTACTCAGAGCAAAGATCAAGATGGTGACTCTCATTCAATAAAAAAACTGAAGCACTAAAACAATTTAGCAGGCCCAGGGTTAGTTGCATATTACAAAGTTCCCTTTTTCTAAATTTGCTACCATCTTCTACCATTGATTACCCAAGATGGCCATCACCTTACAGTCTCTAATAACATACTCCTCCTGCTTCATATTTGTTGTCCGAGCCAGCAGCTGAAACAAGAGATGCTTCATTTCCTCAACAAGCTGTAGAATACAATTGTTTGGTTCTTTATAACTCAATGACTCATAACATGTGTAGGCTGATTGACTGAATCATTTAAGCTCAGTTAATAAGTTATTAACAGGTTATGTTTGCATTGTGGCTGTCAATGACAAGGATGCAATTACAATGGCATGTTTACAAATGGCTAAATTCAAGCTGGTAACCCTTAATAGACAAAAATGGTTAACCATGCAATTTTATATTATTGCTGCTGGCTTCTATTTTCTGTCACTGAAATAAACACATGAACGTTGCCTTCCTTCAGGCAGAAGAACAAGCTGAAAACTTCCACCAAAAGATACTCAACCATGTAGAAAGTCAGTGCCTATCCCTTCCTAGAAGAATGATTTTTTTTTTTTAAGGCAGAATAGTATATATCCCCAAAGGAAAAAATGGAGAAACATTTTTAGAGGCAGAAAGCAACTCCCACTTTCCTTAATAGCCCACAGCAGATATCATCACTTAAGAGATAAAAAGCTGATTGAAAAAGGAAGACAAGTATCTAGATAGCTCTATTCGTAGGCAAAGCAAATAGTGCAGGCAGAAATCCAAGACACGATATTTTGAAACTCCCTGTAGCAAAGTCTGAACAAAGGCAGAATGGTGGGATTAGCCCTCATTCAAGATTCAAGGATGAAAGCCATTAAACCACAATAGGAATTGCCCAACACCCTTTCAGAACACAAGCCCCTTTATTGTATCATCTCAGAGCATCCAAACTTCAACCAGACCTGGGAGCTCAGACAAACACCAAGGATTTGCATTTCCTCTTTTGCCTATACAATCAGTCATGACCCCTACATAATCCCATAGGACTCAGGCAACAGCCAATAGAAGACATGTTCTTGCACAGGAACAGGAAGCTCAAGTACAAAGCCCAAAGAAGTGCAAAGCCCACTCTCAGCTCCATTTTGATCAGCTGCCCAGAACCACAAACCCATGTGGTTCTGCTTCATCAATAAAACATCTATCCAACCAGACTCCATGTTTCCAGTGTCTTTCTCTTATCGTGAAACTGAACCAGTTCCCACAACTTCCCACAACTACTTGAACATCTGATACAACTGGAACATGAAAATAATTTAAATACTGAGCTAAACAAATGATTTGTAATTTGAACTGGTAAATCAATGGCTAATGATAACAATTTCTCCCAAACATTGTATCCATCATCATCATTTATTTCCTTATTGGTTTTACAGTACTGTATAGCTATTTAGATCAACCTTCTGAGACTGGCACCTTCCCCATATATTGGTAACACAATTCCATAAATTCTTTAACTATGCTGTTTGTCTCAATACATCTGTAGGGCATCAGACAGAGGAAAGACACTTTAGAATATTCTTTGTTCTAAAATAATATGTATTTAATGTATAAAATAATTATATTATTTGAATATAAAATTCATCATTAAAACAATATTTAAAAAAACAGAAGGAAAACATAGTTTAAAAGAACAATTGAGAAAGTTGAAAAAAAAGGCAGAAGGAGCCCTATTAACCCAGCAACCACCACAGGGTTCCATAGCATTCTTAGACATCCACCCCAATTCCCGCTGGCAGAGCGGGTCTGGAAACTCTTCTACAAAGCTAGGAGAGTAGGAACCATCTCATTTTTGGGTGCAAGGTGTTCCATAGGGTAGGAGCGAAGACACAGAACACTCTCTTCCTAGACTCCAACAGTCAAAATTCTTTAAGTGGTGGTTTCTACAACATACTCTCCCTGCTTGATCAGTCTGTTTTTCTATATCTACATCTCCCTTAAAATCTGGCTGCTTCCACATGACTCTGCATGAAACATGTAGTACATAAATAAAACATTTGAAAAACAAAGAGAGAAATTGCCTTTAAGAGTTTTAGAAAAGTCAAAATTTAAAATTACTTAAGGCCCTGTCACACTGCCCAACAGATGCAAAACGGACACAACAGACGAGCAAAATGCTCCATCCGTTGTTATCCGCTCTCAAAAGGGGCAAAAATTTGCATAACCAGAGCGGATAACACGGACGCGGGGAGGATGCAGAGCGGATGGAAAGCGGATGCGGAACGGAAGCCCAGGGGATGGAAGCGGATGGGAGCGGATGGTACATCCGCTAGGCTTCCGGGGGGCCTCAGCAAAGCAAATGCGGAATGGATACAGCGGATGCACAGCAGATGCACAACGGATGAAGCGGATGCAGAGCAGAAGCCTAGCGGATGCACAGCGGAAGCCTAATGGATGGATGGCGTTAATTGTGCATGCGGGGGGGATGCATTGCGTAAGCCCGCGGATATAAAGGGAAGCAGCTCAGAAGCAGGTCACCATTCAGAGGAAAGACCTGCTGCAGGATACATCGAGTCCTTGCCTGCCCTGCCTGCATGCCTTCCTGCCAGCCTTCCTGCCAGCCTTCCTGCCAGCCTGCCTCCAAGCCTCCTGGCCAGCCTCCCTGCCAGCCTTGCTCTCTGCTTGCCTGCCAGCCTTGCTGCCAGCCTGCCTTCCAGCCTCCCTGCCAGCCAGTCTGCCTGCCAGCCTTGGTGCCTGCCTGCCAGGCTTCCTGCCAGGCTTCCTGCCAGGCTTCCTGCCAGGCTTCCTGCCAGGCTTCCTGCCAGCCTTGGTGCCTGCCAGGCTTACTGCCAGCCTCCCTGCCAGCCAGCAACCCCACAACCATGGGGAAGAAGCAAAAGTCCCAGCAACCTGCCGCCATCCCTGGCAAGAGGGACAGGGCCACCCTCCCGCCCCTGTCCCTGACTCTGCTTCTGCTGGGGCTTCTGCTGCTTGGGCTTGCTCTTCTGGTGCTGGAGCTTATGCTGAAGCTGCTCCTGGCGGTGGTGCTTCTGTTGCTGTGTACTCTGCTGAAGCTGCTACTGGAGGTGGTGCTTCTGCTGCTGCATACTCTGCTGAAGCTGCTCCTGGTCCTGCTGGTCCTGCTGGTCCTGCTCATCCTGCTGGTCCTGCTCGTCCTGCTCGTGTTCCTGGACTTGCTCGTACTGCTCGTGCTCCTGGTCCTGCTCATGCTCCTGGTCCTGCTGGTGCTGCTGGTGCTGCTGGTGCTGGTGCTGCTGGAGCTCCTGGTGCTTACTCTGCTGCTGCTGATCCTGGTCCTGCTGATCCTGATGCTGCTGCTGACGATGATGATGATGATGATGATAATGATGATGATGATCCTACTGCTGCTGCCAATGATGATGATGATGATGATGATCCTGCTGGTGCTGCTGGTGGTGGTGGTGTGGAGGAGCAGCCCCTACCACCTGGGAGTCCCTCTGATGAGGGCCCATCTGGTCCTGCCAAAGGGAGGAAGAGGAGTATGCGACAACGGGAGAGGAGGCAATACTATATTGAGGAGGAACACGAGGATGAGGTGCTGGAGTGGCTGAGAGAGAATGACTATCTGTGGCGGAAAAGACAACGGCTGTACAGGGACACCAAAAGGAAGCAGGCTGCTTGGAGAGAGAGGGCGGAGAGTATGGGTTACACTTCGGAGGTTCTCCTCGGCTGGTGGAAGCACATGCACACCTGGTACGGGAAGCTGCACCTGAAGAAATCTGGCCAGGCCACGGTTAAGCTGACGGACATCATTGTTGTGGGCGGCATCGGTTGCATCAGTGGAACCAGTGGCGATGGTGTCGCCCGATGACTCTGTGCCTGGACTGGGAAGGGCTGCTGCCTGTGCTGCTGAACCTCCTGGTAGCCATAGCCCTGGTAGGTGAGGGCCTGTGGGAAGCCTTGGAATGGGAGAGACATCACCTGGGGTGGAGGAGCAGACCTGGACTGGGTGGGAGCAGGTTCCTCTGGATCTGGAGGGTTGTGAAGCAGCTCAGTGATCCAGTCCTTCACCACCTGGTACTGGGGTTCCTCCATGTTCCTGAGGATCTGGTTGACATAGGTGAGGAAGGGCTTGCGGTTGGAGGATGAGGAGTCGGTGTTGACCAGCTGAGAGAGGAGATCTATGCTGGTGCGGATGGTGTCCCTGATCTCCAGGAGGACAGTGTGGCTCTGCCCCTCCTGCTGTCTGGCTCTCTGCCTTTCTGTGGAGGTGGAGCTGGGTGGGGGTGGATGCGGCTACGGCTGTGGTGGATGCGACGTCTCCTTTCTCCCACGGCACCAGGAAGTCCTCCATGCGCTCCACCACAGTTACAACACCTGTCCGCGGGTTCTCCGCCGTGGCATGCTCCACAGAAACCTGCCTGGAGACAGGGACTGACTCTCGGCCGGAAGAGGACTGGGTCTCAGCAGGCTGCCAGAGAGAGAGGGTAGTGAGAGGGGCTCCTGGTGCTCCTCGGTGGCAGATCTCACCCTCCAGGAAGCTGCACATGGCCATGACGTAGGTCTCTCTGTCCGTCAGCTTAACTGTGGCCTGGCCAGATTTCTTCAGGTGCAGCTTCCCGTACCAGGTGTGCATGTGCTTTCACCAGCCAAGGAGAACCTCCGAAGTGTAACCCATACTCTCCGCTCTCTCTCTCCAAGCAGCCTGCTTCCGCTTGGTATCCCTGTAGAGACGGTGTCCCTTCTGCCACAGATAGTCGTTCTCTCTCAGCCACTCCAGCACCTCATCCTCGTGTTCCTCCTCAATGAAGTATTGCCTCCTCTCCCGTCCCCGCATACACCTCTTCCTCCCTTTGGCAGGACCAGATGGGCCCTCATCAGAGGGGCTCCCAGGTGGTAGGGGCTGTTCCTCCACACCACCACCAGCAGCAGCAGCACCAGCAGGATCATCATCATCATCATCATCATCATCACCAGCAGGATCATCATCATCAGCAGCAGCAGCACCAGCTGCAGCAGCAGCAGCAGCAGCACGAGCAGGACCAGGAGCACGAGCAGGACGAGCAGTGCGAGCAAGTCCAGGAGCACGAGCAGGACCAGCAGGACCAGCAGGAACAGGAGCCGCTTCAGCAGAGTAAGCACCAGCAGAAGCACCACCGCCAGGAGCAGCTTCAGCAGAACCTCCAGCACCAGAAGAGCGAGCCCGAGCAGGAGAAGCCCCAGCAGAAGCAGAGTCAGGGACAGGGAGTGGGAGGGTGGCCTGTCCCTCTTGCCAGGGATGGCGGCAGGTTGCTGAGGCTTTCACTTCTTCCCCATGGTTGTGGGGTTGCTGGCTGGCAGGGAGGCTGGCAGGCACCAAGGCTGGCAGTAAGCCTGGCAGGAAGCCTGGCAGGAAGCCTGGCAGGAAGCCTGGCAGGAAGCCTGGCAGGCAGGCTGGCAGGAAGCCTGGCAGGAAGGCTGGAAGAAAGGCATGCAGGCAGGCAGGCACCAAGGCTTTTCTTTCCGTGTTATCCTCTCCGGTTATACAAATTTTTGCCCCTTTTGAGAGCGGATAACAATGGATGGAACATTTTGCTCGTCCGTTGTGTCCTTTTTACATACGTTTTGCATCCGTTGGGCAGTGTGACAGGGCCTTTAAGTCCAGCTTTATTTTATGCCTATTTATTGCCAAAATATTTTAGTCCAATTTAATGAAATCTTTAGTTCTGGCTTCTTCCTTTCCCGGTTCGAAGCACTGCTTAGCTGTCAGAAATATTTTCTTTTTTTTTTTTCTGTCTGTTTGTAATTTCGCCACTCACTTTTCTTTTCTTAAAAATTCCATGTTACCTTAATCCCAGGGTACTTTTGTTTAGTTGTATCACCCAATTGTCACAGTTCAGATGTTATCCACCTCTTTCTTCCCTCCTGCACAAATCTTAATCCAGCTGAGTCCTCCTCTTCGGGCTGGCCATTTCAAACCATCGCTGTAGTCGTCTTTGGGGGGGAAGGCCAAGCCCAGGAGGAGAGATGTGGCTCCCCTCAACCTGGTTTGCGGCTTCCCCTTACTCAACTGCCCCTCCAGGGCACCTTCAGCCCCTAATCGTAATGATCGGGGCTCTCCAACGAAAGAGCACAGACCATAGCCACAGAGAGATGTGATCTATGGTCTGTCAGCGAGGAGGCTCCACCTTCTTCAAGGTTGACTCAGTCTTATATCCTTCTGAGGTCAGTAAAATGAGGACCAAGATTGTTTGGGGCAATATGCTAACTCTGTAAACAACACACATACACACACACGTATATATGTATATATATATAAAATAAACAATTTCAAAAAACTGATCTTCATAAATTCAGGTGAAGCCTGAATTGTTCAGGCAGGAGGAAGATAGATAGAGGAAGAGAGTTAGTAAAAAAACACACACACACACACACACTTTACCACAAGGAAAATGTGTTGTCTCAAGATTATGTGAGATTTACAAATGCTTTTCAACACATACATTTTCTTTTAATTAACATTTTAAAAATGTTGAAATAGTTTTCTCTTTTTGGTCATGGTTTGTGAGGACTGTGAAGAAGGAAAAGAAATAAGACAACCTGATTTGCATGCAGTAAATGTATTCCTTCTCTCCAATGGAAAAACAATTATATGGGTATTGAAGTTATCACTGAGAAAGAGGCTGTTTTGTAGTAGAGGGTAAATTAAAAGTTGATTAACTAAGCAGGCAGTAATCATAGTAGCAAAGCAGTTGGCTCATTTTGTGGCCTTTTTGAAAAGCATGTCACTCTAAAGTGACACTTTAACCTTAAACTGTCTACCGTGGACTTCACTTCATTCCAAAGAGGTCTGTAAGGAGGTGTGCATAAGCACCAATGTGCCTACTGTCCCTATCTTATTGTTCCCATTTATTCACACTCATTTATTATGTATATACTTATACCTGTTCATATGTTATGTTTATTATGTTATGTTCACACTTATATTTGTTTTTTCATACATGCTTGACAAACTAAACTAAATAAAAATAAATAAATAAAGCCCAAATACTGCTTCAGTTTCAAACCTTGATTCATTCTGTGAAGTACTCACTTCACAGATTCTCCAGCAGAGAGATATTTTCCTAACATTTGCTATTTGATCCTTTTAGTGGTAAATGTCAGGAACTGAACCTGGGACCATCTGGCTTCTGCGCACCAAACATTTCTTCTTCTGCTGAGCTATGTCTATCTGTTATTCCATAAGTGTTAGAAAACATCATAGTCAGGTATGAGTGTTCAAATGATGCAACTGAAAATTGAAAGGTTAAAATAGTCAATGTAAATTATTTAATAACAGCAAAGAAAAATATTTGTCCATGTTCATTTTCAGTGTGGTAGAAATTTCTCTTCTTAAAAAATGTTAACTAATAGTTTCATGTTATTGTTATAATTACTGTAAGTACTTATAATTGCTATATTTCTACCTGGCTTTCTTCCAGCAGCGTAAAATAGCATGTGTAGTACTGCCTTATCCAATAGCAGCAACAGATAGGCTACAAGATAATATCTTTACCAAAGTTACTCAGTGAGGATTTTAATCCTAAATTTCTCTGGCTCTATACCAGTTTCATAATCACCATATTGCACTGGTACTGTTTAATTCCAAAAATTTATCTGGATTTAATGTTAAGAGGACAAGTGGATAACAGAAAAGGAAAACCTTAAAATGAATCAGCAAACTCTTTTAACAAAAGCTGAAAGAAAGAGAAGAGCAGATACACACAAGGAAACCGGTATTTTTCAGAGTTGCTGAAAATACAGGACTTCAAAAATCTAATTCTGCAAAAGAGAACTGAGATTTAAAAAATGATGGCAGTGACTTAAAGAAGCCAGATACATTGAGATGCATAAATCAGGAGAAAAAAAGGATGATGATGAGAAGGAACAGAAAAAGAGACATAAGAACTTTAAGTTGTACCACTAATTCTGTCTCTCTCAGAAAGATGGGTGAATATCTATGGAGGAGATTCATTGAAATAAATTGAAATTGTGGCAGAAAATGCAGAACTCATTTTCCCCCATGAAGCTTGAAAGCTACTAGTCAATTACCTATTAAAGAGAATTTCTATTTCTGGTCACACACTTTAAAAGTTTTAGCACTGTATGTTCTGAAAAAAATTTCCAAAGGAGCAACAAATGCATTATTTACATCCTGCTGGGAAGAAATCTCTTTCAAGCTCTTGTCCTCCAGATTAAAAAAAATATCTCACTGGTCTCAGTAAGGTTAGGTGGCAATTTTTCACCTTCCTCTCTTGGTGGACTTCAGTCAAGTATGGTATAATGTAACTGTAACAAGCACATCAACTTTCCAGGGCAATATTCCATATATTCATTATTTCTAACATAATGTACACTTGGATAAAATTAGGAATACTGGCTCAAATTATATTACAAATTTAGTATTCCTTAGGACTTGACTCTTTCAATAGGTTTCCTTTGGTGCCCTTTTTTAAACTAATATATTCAAGCAGAACAGGATCTTGTACTGAATGTATTTTAAAGCTGACCTGTCACTCATCAGCAGATAGACAGCAATGAGAATAAACCATTGTAAAGGGTGCTTTAAGAAAACAGCTTTTAAATTTTATCTTTACTGCACTGTGTTACAATTATTCTCTTAGAGTATTTTTGTCTTTTTTCCCCATTGGATGCAAATACAGTGCTGATAATCTCAAAATTAACATAATAGAGTCTACATATTTGAACCTCTGACTAAGCCTTGAGAAACCAATGAACTGGAAAATCCACATAGCATTGATTTTCTTTCCCTCAAAATGAGAACATCAAAGAAACCTTAGAAATATATCATTTTAGCCACAATGCTCAGTGGATAATGGATATTTTTTTCTCCAATTCCTTCTGATTAAAAACACAGTAGAATCAATTGGAGACAAGTAGAATGTTATTTTTTTCCAAAAGGTAAAAAATCAAGTGGCATATTCTGGACTGCCATCTAATATTTCTTTAACAAATGGCTCTGCTCCTATTCTACAAACCTCATTTATCCATGTTGTCTGGAAGGCTAGAACATCTAGATAATCAGACAGGTGAAAGGAGAGATTGTGTTACACAGAAGCTACTGTAATATTAAGGAAGAGGACTGAATAACCCATAAATCCTGAATTATTTTTTGACAATGGTCCTTTTCTGTAGACTTTAGAGAAAGGAAATATTGTATTCTTTCCTCCAAAAGAAATGCTGGGTTCCTTCCTTCCTTCCTTCCTTCCTTCCTTCCTTCCTTCCTTCCTTCCTTCCTTCCTTCCTTCCTTCCATCCATGAATTTGCTCATTTGAAGGAAAAGCAAGTTGTGTGGCAGTATAATACAACTTCTCAGACTTTTTCATCCTTGCCTTGTGGCACCTTGAATACTTGAAGTCTTTCTATGCATAAGAAACTCATGGAAATTAAGCACATTTTTCAAAGACACATTTCCACGTTTTTTAAAGTTATGTAGAGTTTAACCTGTATATAAAGGAATGGTTATGCTTGTGGAAAAGTATCTAAGGAACTCAAATTTATTTTTTGATACTTTTATACCAACAAATTCTGAAACAGTTCCTAGTAGAGATTGTCTCCATGAATGTATGACTATATTTCCATTTTTAAATTAGACAAGTTATTATGGATATTAGTTCCTTATTGTCCTTTTCACACACATACAGATAAAAACATGGGCAAAGTGTCATTTTCATTTCATCTTGATTCAGTCCAATAATTGAGGTGGACTATATTACCAACAGAATTTTTATAAAGTACAGATTAACTATGAATAAAATGTTGCATTATTTGTTTCTGTAAGTCTAGGGCAAAATCGTTGATACCCAAGTCAGCACTCTTGAGTTGCTGTGGCTACCACTCTGACTCCAAAACTTGGGAAAGTGTAGTTGTTTTCTCCTGTTTGTCTTTTTGTTCCTCTCTCCTTGCCTGTTCCCTGCTTTCTCATTTGTACTGAATTCAGGATTGAGGCAGTAGGCATCTCTGCCTCTCTAATGTTCTTTGAATTCATCAGAGATGCAATAGATCTAGTTTGCATTTAAGAAAGTGTCAGTGGGACCATGATAATGCATATCAAATGGTGAAAGTTTGAATCTTAATTGATGCTTTTGGACCCAGTCTTCTGCTACTAATAAAGCATCAAGGGGTGTAAATGGGAAAGGAGAAGGAAAGGGAAGTCACTGAAGAATTTAAGAGGGATTTGTGCTAATTCCTTCAAGACGTCCCTGTGTGATGTTTCCTTGTCAACAGAAGATTAGATCTGAGAGTGAATTTAAACAAGGAGTTCACTCATCACATCCATTGTTAATCCTCTTCTATTCCCACATTAAGCATTAATACAGGAATACAACATACACATGCATGTATATGTTGGCACAGCCCTGCAGAGAAGTTCTCATTACTACACTCTCTTTTTAAACACAAAGTCATTAAGCTGCACAACAAAAATCAGAACTTCCCTGGTCTCTTTGTTCCCAGAAAGGCAGTTCTCAAGGGAGAATTGAAAATGTCACTTCAAGATCATATAGCTAATGTGTTCCCTAGTGCAAGCAGAGATCTCTCAAGCTATGCTAGTCTAATCCTGTGCATCACCACTGCTATAAGGACTAAGTGAAATGTTAGAAGGATGTTATACTACTGCTTCAATGAAGGATTTCTAATCTACTGTAACTGTTGTATCTCCTATTAGTCTCTGCCTTGCTCACTTCCTCCACAAAAATTGGCCTTTCAGAGAAAACCTATTGGTCCTGGCCTGATAAGCTTTCAAAGCATTTTATACAAATGTTTCCCAGTTCCAGAAAATTAAGATGTTTGAAGTTTACATACCAGCATGTCTATAATAATCTTTCTTTAATTACTGGACTCTCTGTCATTGTGGAGATAGCATAGCTAATGACATGAAAATATTGGTCCAATATCTGAAATTGACTTGAAATTGACTACAAAGCTCAGACCCAACTATAATTCAACCCATATTATTTTTGGATCTTTTGGATTGAATTACAAGTCTGTAGCTACCTCTTTGCTTTCTTTTAACAACTACAGGTCAGCAGGAAACTTTCCCACTCTCAAAGCAAAGGCAACATGCTGGAAGAACAGATTTACTTCACTGTAACTAGGCTCAGAATAAGAATACTTTCCTTTTGCACAGTTATCAACTTCAGATAAAAAAATCCATTCATTGCTGCATTTTCATTCTGAAGTCAATCAGGGAGTAAAGAGATAAGTTTAAACAAACAAAAACTAAAGCTGCAGGTCATGCATTAAGCATGATGTATAACTTGGTCCTAAAGCATTGTTGCTTGTTTCTGCAAATTTTAAATCCTGCAGACTCTGAGAAATGTCTACTGCAATGAGAAATTATACATGATTTAATACCTATCTAGGATTGTGGTACTCATAAGACACAGAGTGCTCTATTTAAGATGTGGGGAAGGTCACTGACTTAAATAGCTTTAAGTATGAATCTAATAAAAATAGAGAGGAAGCATGCATCATTTTCAAAACCATGCCATTAGCAAACTAACTAAACTAACCTGCATGTTGGGCAGTAGTTTATTGTGATTAGTTACTGACCTACGACTACTTGCTTTCTTCTCTGTTCTGAAATTTTTAAGAAGTATTTGGCTGATCACTGCTAGAAACAAGATACCAGAGGTGATGAGTGCTTGATCAGATCCAGGATCTGATTGTCTGAACAATCTTACATAGTTTGAAGCTCATTGAAGCAGGTCCTTAAAGTGTATTTTAAGAACAGCTGTCCTAACAATTACAATGAAGAAAAGCTGCCATCTGTTGCTAAAAAAAATTAGCCACAATCCAGACTTTCATTCCCTCTGCAATAAGTGTAATGTTATAGCCAGACTGTTGACAAGTACACCAGTTAAACTATAACCAGAAACACACACACACACACACACACACACCAAGACACTTGTTGAAATAAAACTGCCATGTAAATCTGGCTTTTGGGGATCTATGGCCAATCACAGTTGAGATCTCAGGCCAGTCACAAATGACTATTTATGACTGTAATTAGTCCCCTTTCATCAATTTATCTGCAAGGACACAACATAGAAATCATTTCTACTGAAGACACAAGATGGGATCAGTGACAGAAGAAGTAAAAACATTGACAAAGAACATGGATAAAAAAATTTTTAACTGAGTAAGTATTCTGAAGACATTGTAGGGTCATTTCACTACTACGTTAACTTCTAATTCATTCCATGCTCAAGTCCAAGTAATCCTGTGAAGTTCAAGAGCTTAGTATAGGTACCATCTTTTCCTGTACATGATTGAAAAGGCCCTCATATAAATTTTCCTTAAATCTGTTCCCTAAGTCAATCAGAACCTTTTCAGCAGAAACTCTAAGCATGGAATGCCCCTGAGACATTTGCCTGCTATCAGGCTTTTTAAAAAGGTAAAAAGGTAAAGGTGTCCCCTATCCAGTTGCATCCAACTCAAGGGGGCAGTGCTTATCTCCATTTCCTAGCTGAGAGAGCCAGCATTGTCCGAAGACATGTGGCTGGCATAACTATAAGCCCAGGCACACAGAACTCTGTTAATGTTCCACAAAAGAATGTTCTTTTTGCGCCAACTCAGAAAGCTCAAACTGCCCAAGGAACTGCTGATACAGCTCTACAGAGGAATTATTGAGTCTATCATCTGCCTGGTTTGGTACTGCAATCCAACAGGACAGACACAGACTTCAGAGGATAATTAGGACTACAGAAAAAAATAATTACTACCAACCTGCCTTCAGTTGAGGTCCTGTATACTGCATGAGTCAAAAAGAGGGCTGTGAAAATATTTACAGACCCCTCACATCCTGGACATGAACTGTTTCAACTCCTTCCCTCTAAACAACGCTATAGAGCACTGCATAACAACTAGACACAAGAACAGTTTTTTTCCCAAAAGCCATCACTCTGCTAAACAAATAATTCCTTCAACTCTGTTCAACTATTACAAAATCTGCACCACTATTACTATTAATCTTCTCATCACTCCCTATCATCCATCCCGTCCCACTTATGACTGTATGACTGTAACTTTGTCACTTGTATCCTTACAATTTATATTAACTGTTTCCTAGTATGATTTGATTGCTTATTGTACCCTATGACTATCATTAAGTGTTGTACCTTATGATTCTTGATGAATGTATCTTTTCTTTTATGTATATTGAGAGTATTTGCACCAAGACAAATTCCTTGTGTGTCCAACCACACTTAGCCAATAAAGTATTCTATTCTATTCAAAAATGGTACCTATTTATCAACTTGCATGCTTTCAAACTGCTAGGTTGGCAGGAGCAAGAAGGGGAGCTCTCCCCATTACACAGTACTTTGGGTCTTGAACTGCCAACCTTTCAGTCAACAAGCCCAGCATCTTAACTGCTAGCCATAATTTCATATTTTTATATAGTGCTTTTAACTTTTCTTATAGAATAGATTGATTTTTGTTCTTGCTATTTGTATTTTATTACCTTGCTGTTTGTTATGTCTTTGGTTTCATAACAAATTTTAACGCTTAATTTCTTTTTTGTTAACGGAACTCAAAAGACCTCTGTCTACTTATTGTTAATCATTTACATTTATTGGATGTGCATAAAAGTGACAGCTTAAAGGTCTTGATGATGTCCTAGCAGAGAAGCAAGAAGATAGATGAGTATGAGATACCCTATAATCAGCAGAGGGAATAAAGTATTAAATCCTATGCAAGCTGTCTAACCCCAAGGATATCAAGCACAAAATAATGTAATATAGTTTTACACTATTCAGTCTGTCTGTGTATCTTGCTTACATTCTCATTCTAACATCTTTGAACCATGGAAATCATAGGTTTGAGTGACATAGCACAGGGATTGAAACATTTGAAGCACTCCACTTCTAAAGATAAATGTGTTGTTATTTGGCACAGCATGTATGTGGAGAATATACTTTGTAGAAGTGTTCAAAAATTCCTTTTGATTCATCTCTGAGCCATGGTGGCACAGTGGTTAGAATGCCGTATTGCAGGCTAATTCTGCTGACTGCCAGCAGTTTGATTCTGACCAGCTCAAGGTTGACTCAACATTTCATCTTTCTGAAGTCAGTAAAATGAGAACCGAGATTTTTGGGAGCAACATGCTGATTCTGTAAACTGCTTAGAGCAACATGCTGACTCTGTAAACTGCTTAGAGAGGGCTGTAAAGTACTGTGAAGTGGTATATAAACTAAGTGCTACTGCTATCTCTGGCATCAAACATTGCCCAAAGACAATATGGAGATTTTTAACTTGCTTGAATGAAAACAAGAAACAACATTTCTTTTGGCAATCAAGATAACAGAGAGACAGTGGTCAAGGACCAGGACAATGACATTGGAAGATATCATAGCTTTGAAGATTCTGGTTAAAGCCCATGTCACACTGAACCAACAGATGCAAAGAGGATGTCAAACGGACAAAAAACCTTGCCATCTGTTCAAAAACGCGATGTACTCACTGCCTCCATTTGGCTTCCTCTCTATCCGTCCAGCATCCATTTATGGACGTTTCATCCGCTCCAAACGTTTGGGCTGCCTAAAACTTTTGCGCGGAAAATGTATCCAGTTCGTCTGTTCTGCATCCCCTACGCATCCGCTACGCATCTGTTATGCATCCGTTACACATCCACTATATCCACTAGGCGTCTGCTATGCATCCGCGCAACTCCATCCACCCGGACGTGGGGAGGAAGCGGAACGGACGCAGAACAGATGTAGAACAGATGCCTAGCGGATGCAGAACGGAAACAAAGCGTTCAAAATGGAAAAAACCTTTGCAGAGGGGACCTATTTCAGATATTAAGGATGTCTAGAGGATACCAAGAGGATGCCTAGAGGATGCCTAGCGGAAAACCTATACTGCCTATAAAAGAGGGGAGCAAGTCGCCTGCATCTCACTTTCACAACAGCAGCCTAGCTGTGCAGACCTCTGCAGCCTTCATCTGACTCTTCCTCTTCCACAGCATCCAGTCATGTCCACCGTGGATTGTAACAAAGTCCTTTCGGCAGCCACCATCGTTCTGCAACAGTGCGAAGCCATCTGAAGGCTCTGTGAACACTACTGCGAGAAGAAAAGGAGCCACCCAAAAAGAGTCTGGGTCCGAAGATGGTTCGCCAGAAGAGCAGAGGACGGACTGTACAACAAGCTGATGGTGGAGCTCAGGAATGAAGACACTTGGGCATTCCAGAACTTCATGAGAATGCCTCCAGCCATGTTTGACGAACTTGTGCAGCGGCTGACACCCAGGTTGACCAAGGCAAACACCAACTTCTGGCCCAGCCTGGAACCTGGGCTCAAGGTGGCACTCACTCTGCACCACCTGGCCTCAGGGATCTCCTACAGGAGCATGCAGTACAGCTGGAGGGTGCCATCCAACACCATCAGCATTGTGGTCAGAGAAGTGGTGCAGGCCATCATCGAAGAATACAAGGAGGAGCTCCTCCAGTACCCCTCCACTGAAGAAAGATGGAAGAAAGTTGCAGAGCAGTGGTATTAGAAGTGGAACTTACCACACACCGTTGGAGCCATCGATGGCAAGCACGTGGCCTGCAAATTTCCAGCCAAGTCGGGGTCCACTTATTTCAACTCCAAGGGCTTCTTCAGCATCATCCTCTTTGCCATGTTCGATGCTGACTACAAGTTCATGTACATCGATGCTTCAGGCAACGGCTCCTCTTCAGATGCCCAGGCATACAACGCCAGTCACCTCAAGGAGGGGCTGGAATGCAATCTCATCGTGGGCTTCCCAGATCCAGACCCCCTGCCCAACGACACACAAGATGTGCCCTACTTCATCATGGGGGATGACGACTTCTCCCTCACAACCTACCTCATGAAGCCCTACACCTCCAGACTCCTCACCCGTGAAGAGAGGATCTTCAACTACAGGCTGTCCAGGGCAAGACGGGTGGTGGAGAACGTCTTTGGCATCCTGGCTAACAGGTTCCAGTTACTTCTCATCACCATGCAGCATTTCTCAGAGACCGTGAGGAGGATCATGGAAGCTTGCTGCATCCTGCACAATCTCATGCGCACCCGCTACCCAGTCTTGCAGAACAGGCTCGTAGACCTCCAACAAGCCAATGGGGACATGGAGCCTGGGGAATGGAGGCAAGGGCGAAACCTGATCGACACTGAGGATGTGCAAGGCCCCAACAGAGCCTCACATGAAGCGAAGAAGCAGCGCAACCTCCTGAGACACTGGTGCAACGCCCCAGCTGGAGCAGCGGAGTGGCAAGACAGGATGGTAGATGCTTAATGGATGCTTCCTTCAGCCTGTCTCATCACACGGATGAAATTGGGCCATGTATGTTTGGTTCGCCTACAATGAACAGGGCGTTTAATAAAGAGTTGTGTTTATGTTGACATGTGTGGATAATTATTACATCATTATTGATTATAAAGGGCTGTAGGTGTGGCACCTGGAAGGGTGGACCATTCAGTCCCACTATGCTTGCACTGGAGGTTTATCTATCCCACTGTTATCCTAACCCATCCCACAGCTATTACCCATTCCACAGGTATCCTAACCCATCCCAAAGCTATCCTTACCCGTCCCACAAGCATGCAAAGGCTTAAATCATTTCTAAAATTTTCCAGCAAGACTTTGTTAAAAAAAAGAAATGAAGCAAGTGTGTGAATCAAAAATAGACTTTATTAAAAAGAAGCTATAAAACAAAAATGAGTCTCTGGCACTCCTCTTGGTCGTTCAGTCTCAGGGGTGAAGGGTCCAGGTGCTGTGGAGGTGGCTGGTGCTGGAGTGCTTGTCATCAGCTCCTCCAGAAGCAGAAGCAGCAGAAGCGCCAGCCCCAGAAGAGCGAGCCCGTGCTGCAGAAGCCCCAGCAGAACCAGAGTGAGGGTCAGGGGGCGGGATGGTAGCCCTGTCTCTCTTGCCAGGGCTGGGAGCAGATGGCTGAGGCTTGCTGTGCTTCCGCATGGTTGTGGGGTTGCTGGCTGGCAGGGAGGCTGGCACCAAGGCAGGCAGGAAGGCTGGCAGGCAGGCTGGCAGCAAGGCTGGCAGCAAGGCTGGCAGCAAGGCTAGCAGGCAGACTTGTAGGCAGGGCAGGCAAGGCAGTTGATGTGTCCGGCAGCAGGTCTTTCCTCTGAATGGCAATCTGCTTCCGAGCTGCTTCCGTTATATCCGTGGGGCTGATGCAATGCATCCTCCCCGCATGCGCAGTGAAAGCCAGGCATCCATTAGGCTTCCACTGTGCATCTGCTAGGCTTCCACTCTGCATCTGCTTCATCCGTTCGGCGTCCGATCTGCATCTGCTCTTTCCGTTCCGCGCCCACTTCGCTGAGGCCCCCCGGAAGCCCTGCGGATGTGCCACCCACTCCCATCTGCTCCCATCCGCTTCCATCCGCGAGGCTTCCGTTCTGCATCCGCTTTGCATCCGCCCTGCATCCTCCCCGTGTCCGTGTTATCCGCTCCGGTTATGCAAATTTTTGCCCCTTTTGAGAGCGGATAACAACGGATGGAACATTTTGCTCGTCCGCTGTGTCCTTTTTGCATCCGTTGGCCAGTGTGACATGGGCTTAAGTTTGCTATGGTTGTTGTTTTAAAAACATTATTTCAGGATATTTTAGTTTTTTTCTGTTTATTTTATTGTGTTTATTATTTATTGTGTTAAAGTTGTGCTAAAGTTTATTCCAGAGCAAAAAATAATAACAACATTATTATTTTCTATTGGTTAACTCTATTTATGTTAACAAATAGAAAACCTTTCAGTCAAGTTTTGGCTGTTACATTGGTAACATTTGACGGTATTGTTCATGTATATTTTGGGTCCCAGCCTCAAATTTCTGGTAATCAAAACTGCATTCAGTATTGGCAAGTACGAGAACAAACAGACATGCATAGTTTTACAGTAGTTTTATTTTTTCAAAAAGGCTATTCATATGTCCACTATGTTTTACAGACTGAATATAATGCTTTTTTAGGTATCCATTCTGACACAATTTTTCAGGGTATTTATTTTCTGCTAATGTGGGAGATTTCCAAAATTTCTAAAATGTCCAAAGGTAAATGTAGAATCCTGTAATATGTTTTCAAATAGAGCCAGGATGGCTTATTATGAAAAAGATCTATTGCCAATCAATTTATACTGTAGATACATTATAGATAGGCGGTACTATTTTAAGAATCTACAAAAAACAGCAGCCCATATATTCCTCACTGCAACAAAATTTTCAATGGGAATCAAACTACTTCATGATTTTTAAAGCATTCCTTCCTTTCTTCTTTCCTTCCTATCTTCCTTCTTTCTCCCAAAAGCAGAATAATTGTAGCAATCAGTATTATTTTTGAGTGTACAGTATGTAGAGTGTTTTCTTTTGCCATTCAACATTAAAGGACAGACTTTAATGCAGATTTTAGATAAACATTCTTGTTTCAGTTTCTTGTCAAAAGGATGCCCCTTCTGAATGCTTCTACACTACAATTCTCAGCATCTCTAGTCAATATAGTTGAGAAGGGGCTGGGAGTTATGGTGTAGCAATGCTTAAAAAGCCATAGCTTGTTCATCCCTGAGCTCTGAAGAAAGCAACACACACACATTTTTCTGTCTGTCTTCCAGTGAAAAGTGTACTTGCTACTTTACACTATCTGAAATTTTCTTCAAGGGAAGAAGTTCCCTCTTTAATGGTAGAAGATAAGAGCCTGCATGAATCATTTCTCAATTCAGATCAGAGGAGACTTCAACTTCAAATAATCTTAAATTATCAGAAGTGATCACTGATCTTATGAGACCACAACAACAGCAACAAAAACTCTCAATTGGTCTTTATAAAAATTTGTTATCAAAAAGTCAATTTGACAGGTAAAGTGTAAATACTGAGTAAGAAAAAAAGAATTGGAAGTTGTTCCATCCGGAAAAACGCGAGGTAGACCGTGTTTCAACAACAAAGTCTTTATTAAGTAACACAGTTGGTAAAACGGAACATTGGCTCAAGCTGCGGCAACCTTTTATATGTTTTTCTCTGCCGGCTTTAGCCAATGACAGGTATTTGATATTTGCCGCCATTTTAGCAGCTATGTGGATTGGTTCCTATTGAACCAATCCCCATTCGAGTTCTTTAGCCAATCAGAATTCAGTATTTAAGAGTCTACTATTTTTATACAGAACACCCCTCCCCTCTTGGTTTAGTCCTACGTGGTGATGTAGTCGCGTAGGTAGGTGGGGCTTCTTTTGACTCGACTGGACTTGCGCGGTTCATTTCTGTTGGAGACTTCGACTGGTTCGGATGGGGTTGTTGTCTCTCCGGTCTTTCTCCATGGAACCACCTGGATGGATGAGTCAGCCATTTTACTGCCGCCTGATTTTCTTAGGCCGGTGGTTTTGCCGCTCCCTCCTGGTTTCTCTGGGCAGGTTGAGCTGGCCTGGCTGGCCCCTTCGATTGGACTCCTCTCACAAGTTTCTTCTAACTGTAAGTCTCTTTTTTTGCTCTTTTTGGTAGTTATTGTATTCTGTGTTTAATTTAAATGGTTCTTTATTATTTTCTCATATTTCCCCCCCCTCTTTGGTTTGATTTTCATCATTTTTTAATATTTGTGGTTGTGTGTTTGTATTTCTTTCAATGTTTCAGGAGCGAAGCTGGTCTATGTGCCGCTTCCATTCCCTGCCATCATCTATGGTTAGTCGGCAGGACCGGGGGCCTGTAATTTATGTAATTTTTCCTGGAAGCCATAATGGGTCCCCGGTAAAGTTTTTTACATAGACTAGGTCGCCTATTTCAAATGTCCTGAAAAGGGTGGAGGAGTCGGGGGGGGTTTCTGGTGTATAGTTTGGGTGCAATCTGTCTAGTTGCGATCTAAGTTTTCTCCCCATTAGTAATTCTGCTGGACTTTTGTTTGTTATGGTACTGGGTGTGATATGCTGGAGGGTGAGTAGGTGATTTATTTTATCTTGGACATCCCCAATGTCCATCCTTTCTAAACCTTCTTTGGAAAATCTAACCATTCTCTCTGCCCTACCATTTGCAGCCGGATGGGCCAGCGTGGTTAGGGCATGTCTGATACCTAGGGAGGCTAGGTATTGTTCAAATTGGATGCTCGTTAATTATGGCCCGTTGTCGGACACTAGGACGTCCGGCAGGCCATGGGTGGTAAAGAGTTTGTCAAGTTGTTTAATAACGGTTTCAGTTGTTGTAGATGGCATGATTTTAGCCAGTTTGAGTATGCATCTACGACAATTAGGAAGGTATGTCCCTTAGTTGGACCCACAAAGTCTATGTGGATTCGTGACCAGGGGCCTCGTGGGGTTTCCCAGTCCCTTATGGGTGCTTGTGGCAGGGAAGGCCTATTTCTTTGGCATTTGTTACAAGAGTTTACCCAGTATTCGATGTCCCTATCTATACCCGGCCACCAGACATAGCTTCTAGCAAGGCTTTTCATTTTAACAATTCCAGGGTGGCCTTCGTGAAGCATATTGAGAACCCTCGTTTGTAATTTGGAGGGGATAACTACCCGATCACCCCACAACAAACAACCTTTTTGAATTGAGAGTTCAGTTTGTCTGGTCCGGAAAGGTTTAAAGCTCTCAGTTTTTTGGTTTTCCGGCCAGCCTTTACCTACCCAGTTCAGTACACGGGCAGTCAATAGGTCCTTTGTGGTGGCTCTGGCGACATCATACGCAGATATGGACAGATTTGGGCATGTCTCTATCTGCAGGGTGGTCGTCGTCGGTGCCCGGTCTTCCTCTAGAGTTGGTAGCGGTGCTCTGCTTAACGCGTCTGCATGGGAGATTTGTTTCCCAGGGTGATGTATTTGGGTGTAAGAGTAGGCTGCTAGGAATTCTGACCATCTAGTCATTCGCGGGGACAAAATGTTCGGTGTTGGCTTGTTTCCCGCCAAAATTCCCAGTAGCAGTTTGTGGTCTGTTACTATAACAAATGTCCTTCCATATAGGTACTCGTGGAAGCGTTTTACTCTGGCGATGATTTCCAGGGTTTCTCTGTCTAATTGACTGTAATTTCGCTCGGTTTTAGACACAGTCTTTGAATAGTATGCGACGGGTGCCTCTCTTCCATCTGGCAATTTGTGACTCAGGATGGCACCAACTCCAAATGGTGAGGCGTTGCAGGTCACCATCAATGGCAGTGTGTTGCTAAACTGGATAAGAACGGTGTTTGATGTTAATAAGTTTTTTATTTTTTGGAAGGCTTTCTTTTCTCTATAACCCCAAGTCCAAATTGTTTGCTTATCCAGTAATCCATGCAATGGTTCCGCTATTGTTGCTTTGTGGGGTAGGAACACATTATAAAAATTTATTAGTCCCAAGAATGCCTGCAGTTCAGTTTTGTTCCTTGGTTCTGGTGCGTCTTTAATAGCTCTGACCTTTTTTTCGGTCGGGTGTATACCCTCTCCGTCTATCAAATAGCCCAAGAATTTGACGCAATCAGTCATTAAACAGCATTTTTCTTTTTTTACTTTAAGGCCAGACTCTGAATTCATTTAGTACGTCTTTAAATCTTTTTTTAAGTTGGGTCGCATCTTTGGCCGAAATTAGGACATCGTTGAAGTATGGTACGACTCCTTTTATACCATTTAACAGGCGTTCCATGAGGCTCTGGAAAATGCCTGGGGCTACACTCACTCCAAATTGGAGTCTGTTGCATTTGAATGCCCCTTTGTGAGTCACTATTGTTTGTGCTTCAGCCATTAAAGGATCTACTGGGAGCTGTTGGTACGCTTGTGCTAGGTCTAGTTTAGCGAAAACTTTTCCTCCCCCAAGGGAGTGTAATAAGTGTTGTATGACTGGCACCGGGTATGCGCTTTGTTGCAACGCGTGGTTCAGGTTAGCCTTGTAGTCGCCACAGATTCGAACCAACCCGTCTGGTTTAATCGGCGTTACAATTGGTGTTTCCCCTTTGGCATAGTCTACAGGCTCGAAGACTCCTTGATTCATCAATTTATCTAGTTGTTCCTCTATTTTTGCTTTTAGAGCAAAAGGAACTCATCTGGCCTTTAGTCTTCTAGGGGCTACTTGAGGGTCTAGACTAAAAGAAATTGGGGTCATCCGATACCTGCCTAGGGAGCCATCGAAAACGTCCTGGAATTCTTGGATGAGGTCTTCTTCCCAGTTGGTTGCAGCCACCCGGTCTACTCCGGTCATCCCGATGCCCAATGGTGCGAACCATTCGATGCCCAGGAGGCTTGGTCGGTCTCGGTCGACTATCGTCAATGGTAGTACAGCGACATGTTGCTTGTAGGCAACTCGGAAATGTCCCAGGCCTACTACAGGAATTCGGTTTCCTTGGTAGTCCTTGAGGGTTAA
Source organism: Laticauda colubrina (assembly GCA_015471245.1). Lineage (NCBI taxonomy): Eukaryota > Metazoa > Chordata > Lepidosauria > Squamata > Elapidae > Laticauda > Laticauda colubrina. The sequence continues at coordinate 49,738,900 of BLBF01000022.1, forward strand.
TTTTTGTCTCTGGAGTTCCTTGATTTTAATATCTGGAACCAGTTTTTTGATGGTGTCCCATGACACCATTGATAGGAAAGATCCAGAGTCAACCTCCATCTCACAGGGGTTGTCTTCAATTTTTACAATTATTTTTACCTTCTTCCCGCTTTTCACCTGAGCGCTTCCGATAGTGAAAGTCTGGTATGCTTTCTCTCAGTTAGTGGCTTGCTTGTTTCTCTGCCACTTTCTCTCGGATTGTCTTGGCTCAGCTTTTGCTGGGGAGTTGCTACGTCTTTTTGGGCTGTAATTTTTTTTTGTTCCTGCAGACTTTCTCGATATGCCCCCTTTTCTTGCACGCTCTGCAAATGGCATCGAGGAATCTGTAATCGGCTCGAGGATGGTTTCCCCCGCAGCCAGCGCATTCCCACTGATTTTTGTTTTCACACCCTTTCTTGTTGGCGTATAGGCGGTGGACTTCATCGTCTTCCTCCACAGATTCTGACGTCTCGTCGAATTCTTCGTAGTGCGTGGTGATGGGAGATTGTTTCTTCCCTCTAGCCGGGCTTGTTTCGTCATTGTTCACGTTCATTTGCTTCATTTCGACTGCCGATTTTTTCGCGGCTTCAGCGGCCGTGGCTTCTGCGATAGCTTCGGCTACTGTTAGATTGGGTTTATTCAGCAGTTTGCTCTGTATGTTAGAGTCCCTTAAACCCAATATTACTCGATCCCGCATCGCTTCATCTAAGTTCAGAAACTTGCACGCTCCCCCTATTTGTCGGAGAGCTGCCACAAAATCAGCAATGGTTTCGCCTTCTTTCTGGTCTCTCAGATAAAACTCGTGCCGCTTGATTAGATTTGACACCACCGGTGCATAGTGGGCCTTTAGTGTTCTTTGGAGCTCTGTCCAAGTCAATTGTTTCACATCTCGGGGCTTCACCAAAATCTTGGCCATTTTGAAGACGGAGGGCCCACAGTGTGTCAAGAAAACAGCTCTCTTACGCTGGTCTGAGATTTCCTCCATTTCATTGCTCTCCAGATACATCTGGAAACGGTCTACGTAGGATTCCCAATCTTCTTCATTGGGATTGAAGGGTGTGGGCGGCGCGTTGTTTCCAGCCATTGTTTTTCGTCTGGTTTTTTTTTATCTGTCGCCGCGTGCTCAGTCTCGCGTTTAGGACAATCCCACCCTTGTTGCCAGTGTTCCATCTGGAATAAGGCAAGGTAGACAGGGTTCCAACAACAAAGTCTTTATTAAGTAACACAGTTGGTAAAACGGAACATTGGCTCAAGCTGCGGCAGCCTTTTATATGTTCTTCTCTGCCGGCTTTAGCCAATGACAGGTATTTGATATTTGCCGCCTTTTTAGCAGCTATGTGGATTGGTTCCTATTGAACCAATCCCCATTCGAGTTCTTTAGCCAATCAGAATTCAGTCTTTAGGAGTCTACTATTTTTATACAGAACAGAAGTTAACACTTTGACTAAAAAAAGGGCAACTCTCTTAACTTCTATACGAAATATTGAAGTTTATGTGTTATATACATTGTGCATATATTGATTTTATTATACACAACTGCATTTGTATAGGAAAAGAATAAGTAAATTACCATATTTTTGGAGGCAATGAGAATAATATTTCATTAAAATATGTTTTTCTGAAATCCCCAAATTATCATGTTTTGAAGAAAATGTGTGTGTGTGTATTCATTTAGGCATTCATTCATTCATTCGAGGTGACTTTTTGACATGATATATTTTTTTGAAAAGCATATCTATTATATAGGAATTGTTGGCTGGATATTGAAAACAGATTTTCTGTGCCCTTCTTATTGAGAGATTGGTTCCTGATCATTGAAGGATAAATTTATACCTTCTAATTATTCAGAGTATTGAAAACATTGCTACTTACACTTATTAACAAGTTGGTTACAGACATAGATTTTATACTGATGATTACAATGATGTATGATCTTTTATTGAAACTGTAGTATAAAAGACTGTGTATGTGTGTGTTTGTGTGCATATGTATGTAATGCATAGAAACAGAGACCTGTATGAGAAGCCTACATATGTATAACTTTTGTTGCTGTTGTTTCTTTTTGGTTTTCCTGTTCTGTTTAATTAAATATATAAAAGCACACACTCATTCCATGATTTAACTCAAATTGATGATTAAAATTAGAAGAGAACAAAATAGTGTCTTGCTGACCAAACCCCATCTTAAGCCCATGTCACACCAAACCAACGGATACAAAGAGGATGTAAAACGGACAAAAAAGCTTGCCATCCATTGGAAAATGCAATGTACTCACTGCCTTGGTTTGGCTTCCTCTCTATCCGTCCAGCATCCATTTATGGACGTTTCATCCGCTCCAAAAGTTTTGGGCTGCCCAAAACTTTTGTGCAGAAATTGTATCCAGTTCGTCCGTTCTGCATCCACTACGCATCCGCTATGCATCCGTTACGCATCCGCTATATCCGCTAGGCATCCGTTCCACATCCGCGCAACTTGCATCTGCTTGGATGCAGGGAGGAAGCGGAACGGACGCGGAACGGATGCAGAACGGATGCAGAACGGATGCAGAATGGATGCAGCATGGAAACAAAGCATTTAAAATGGAAAAAACGTCCGCAGAGGGGGCCTATCTCGGATATTAAGGATGTCTAGAGGATGCCTAGAGGATGCCTAGAGGATGCAAAGGGACACCTATACTGCCTATTAAAAGGGGGAGCAACTCGCCTGCATTTCACTTTCAGAACAGCAGCCAAGCTGTGCAGACCTCTGCAGCCTTCATCTGACTCTTCCTCTTCCACAGCATCCAGTCATGTCCACCGTGGATTGTGACAAAGTCCTTTTGGCAGGCACCATCCTTCTGCAACAGTGCAAAACCATCTACAGGCTCTGTGAACTCTACTACGGGAAGAAAAGGAGGCACCCAAAAAAAGTCTGGGTCCAAAGATGGTTCGCCAGAAGAGCAGAGGATGGACTGTACAACAAGCTGATGGTGGAGCTCATGACCGAAGACACTCGGGCGTTCCAGAACTTCATGAGGATGCCTCCAGCCATGTTTTATGAACTTGTGCAGTGGCTGACACCCAGGTTGACCAAGACAAGCACCAACTTCCCGCCCAGCCTGGAACCTGGGCTCAAGGTGGCACTCACTCTGCACCATCTGGCCTCAGGGACCACCTACAGGAGCATGCAGTACGGCTGGAGGGTGCCACCCAACACCATCAGCATTGTGGTCAGAGAAGTGGTGCAGGCCATCATTGAAGAATACATGGAGGAGCTCCTCCAGTACCCCTCCACTGAAGAAGGCTGGAAGAAAGTTGCAGAGCAGTGATATCAGAAGTGGAACTTCCCCCACACCGTTGGAGCCATAGATGGCAAGCACAGATCCAGCCTGCAAAGCTCCAGCCAACTCGGGGTCCACTTATCACAACTACAAGGGCTTCTTCAGCATCATCCTCTTTGCCATGGTCGATGCTGACTACAAGTTCATATCCATCGATGCTTCAGGCAATGGCTCATCTTCAGATGCCCAGGTATACAACACCAGTCACCTCAAGGAGGGGCTGGAAGGCAACCTCATGGTGGGCTTCCCAGATCCAGACCCGCTGCCCAACGACAAGTAAGACGTCCCCTACTTCATCATGGGGGATGACGCCTTCTCCCTCACAACCTACCTCATGAAGCCCTACACCTCCAAATACCTCACCCGTGAAGAGAGGATCTTCAAGTACAGGCTGTCCAGGGCAAGGCGGGTGGTGGAGAACGCCTTTGGCCAACAGGTTCCAGGTACTTCTCACCAACATGCAGCATAGCCCAGAGACCATGAGGAGGATCGTGGAAGCTTGCTGCATCCTGCACAATCTCATGCGCACCCGCTACCCAGTCTTGCAGAACAGGCTTGTGGACCGTCAACAAGGCAATGGGGACATGGAACCTGGGGAATGGAGGCAAGGGCGAAACCTGTTTGACACTGAGGATGTGCAAGGCCCCAACAGAGCCTCATGTGAGGCGAAGAAGCAGCACAACCTCCTGAAACACTGGTGCAACTCCCCAGCTGGAGCAGTGGAGTGGCAAGACAGGATGGTAAATGCTTAACGGATGCTTCCTTCAGCCTGTCTCATCACACGGATGATATTGGGCCATGTATGTTTGGTTGGCCTACAATGAACAGGGCGTTTAATAAAGAGTTGTGTTTATGTTGACATGTGTGGATGATTGATTATATCGTTATTGATAATAAAGGGCCATAGGTGTGGCACCTGGGAGGGTGGACCATACAGTCCCACTATGCTTGCACTGGAGGTTTATCTATCCCACTGCTATCCTAACCCAACCCAAAGCTATCCTTACCCATCCCACAAGCAAGCAAAGGCTTAAACCATTTCTAAAAGTTTCCACCAAGACTTTATTAAAAAAAAGAAATGAAACAAGTGTGTGAATCATAAATAGACTTTATTTACAACAAGCTATTAGACAAAAATGAGTCTCTGGCACTTCTCTTGGTCGCTCAGTCTCAGGGCTGAAGGGTCCAGGTGCTGTGGAGGTGGCTGGTGCTGGAGTGCTTGTCATCAGCTCCTCCAGAAGCAGAAGCAGCAGAAGCGCCAGCCCCAGAAGAGCGAGCCCATGCTGCAGAAGCCCCAGCAGAACCCGAGTGAGGGCCAGGTGGCGGGATGGTAGCCCTGTCCCTCTTGCCAGGGCTGGCAGCAGATGGCTGAGACTTGCTGTGCTTCCGCATGGTTGTGGGGTTGCTGGCTGGCAGGGAGGCTGGCAGGAACCAAGGCTGGCAGGGAGGGTGGCAGGGAGGGTGGCAGCAAGGCTGGCAGGGAGGGTGGCAGCAAGGCTAGCAGGGAGGGTGGCAGCAAGGCTGGCAGCAAGGCTGGCAGCAAGGCTGGCAGTAAGGCTGGCAGCAAGGCTTGCAGGCAGACATGCAGGCAGGGCAGGCAAGACAGCCAATCCATCCGGCAACAGGTCTTTCCTCTGAATGGCGACCTGCTTCTGAGCTGCTTCCGTTATATCCGCGGGGCTGACCCAATGCATCCTCCCCGCATGCACAATTAACGCCAGGCATCCATTAGGCTTCCGCTGTGCATCCGCTGTGCTTCCGCTGTGCATCCGCTTTATCTGCTGTGCATCCGCTGTATCTGTTCCGCATCCGCTTTGCTGAGGTCCCCCAGAAGCCTTGCGGATGTGCCATCCGCTCCCATCCGCTTCCATCCGCTTCCGTTCCGCATCCGCTTTGCATCCGCCCTGCATCCTACATGCGTCCGTGTTATCCACTCCGGTTATGCAAATTTTTGCCCCTTCTGTGTCCTTTTTGCATCCGTTGGGCAGTGTGACATGGACTTTAGTTAATTACCTGAATTCACATAAGCAGGTAGCTGAAGTGAAATGCAAGCAGGCCACAGAAAGACAGCTTGATACATCGAAAGCAATGCCCATATCCTTGCCCTCCGCAGTTCATAAAAGCAGCAAAGGTTTGGACAAAATAAAATATTGGAAAAAATTCTCTCACTGTAATATCAGAGACTTCAGTCTGTGCCAGTCATACAGAATATAAAAAGTAGGTATAACCCAAAAGTCAACTTATTGGTGAGATGGGCAGCATATAAATTGAATAAATAAAATAAGATAGCACACTGCTGACAGACTGGTCTTGAGCCCGTCCAAAGTGAGAATTGCATTAAAAGCCCTGTTTGTGTTGGAGGACTAGCACCATTCCATTAGCAGAAGAGCAAGCAAAACTGGGACTTGTGACTCACTATAGCAAAGAGACTCAGACAGTTAATAAAACACAAAGTACTATTAGTCTTATTATCCCCAAAAGAGCTCTGACTGTTTAATACACAGATAAATCTTATTGGCCAGCTACTCAAGTCAATGGCAAACAATCCACCAGGCAATATCCAACTATGGATTTACAGTTGCAATCCTGTAGATGGACTTGTATTTATTTTAATAAAATAAAATAGCCTGTTATTTTATTTTCAGAAGCAGGAAAGAATAAAATATCTGCAATGACTTTGGAAAGCTCTGAAGTGTTCCAGAGCTGCTCAGTTTGATTTATGACTTCAAAGCAGATGCATTCTTCAGTTTATGAATCTCCTTGAGAGGGATAATTTATTTGAGCCTCATTGAATTCAGTCACTAGTGCAAAGATTTGCATTGACCTACTCTTGAGGTCTTAACTTCTAAGGCTGGGGAGCACTATAAGACATCAGGATGGTTTCAACAAAGATGGACTTAAATCAGAGATGCTAAGGACACCTGCAGAATTTTCTTTATCATGGTAACGAGTGAAAGCTGGAAAAGAATAGTATCCTCTTTCTGGCTATATTTCTTGGGACTGATCAGTCAGAGGTTATAAGGCAGAAGTAAGTTGCACCAGTACCTATTATCTCTCTTCCTTCCTTCGAGCTCATAGGAAATTAGGATACTCTTGCACAAAGCTTGAACTGATTTCTTACACACAGAAATAGCAAAACAGGGACAAACTACAGTATATGCCAGAAACAAAATGAAAAATTATATATTTTATAAATATAGTTATAAGAGATTAAAATCTGATTATTAAATCATACTTTAGATGTGCTTTTGCACACATTCCTTTTGCAGCTGAAAGTAGAATACTTTGAGGAACAGCCTATAAATTTTACTGACCATCATATTCTCTTTGCTGAAATTTTGTCTTGTGCTCAGGAAAGCTCTTTAAAAGAGACTTTTATATGCATCCACTCTACCCTGGGGACTGTGATATTTAAATAATAATAAAAATATATCTTTAAATAGTTCTAAACATACTAAAAAGACACTTAAAGGAATGTCTTTATTAGACTTTGGAAAGCTGGAAAAGAATAGATAACTTGCTTGCTTGGTTTGGAATTCAGAAATTACTTTGGTCCATGGGCATGAAATAAGTAAATACTGATATGGTGGGTTTTTCTTTTTGAGAAGCCAGCTCTGTTTCACTTGCAGATCTTTTCTACAAGGTCTTCACATGCTTCATCAAACAGCTAAAGCTTAAACATTTTGGATAAGATTTAAACAGTTTCCTCTCCTGCAAACCAAACAAGAAAATTAAAAATTGAAGAAAGGCAGAGGCCTTGCAGCACGGTGCTCTATCTAATCCACTTTCCAAATCTCAGAGCATATTACAAGGACTGATGGCTCCATTCATCCCCTGGGATAGATACAACATGTAAAACAATATGCAGAAGTTGATTGTGAAGTGTTCATTTAACACAATTCCAATCTAAATGTCAGTTTTTATTTCCCTTAGGCATTCATTCCGTTCAGCAGGTATTGCTGGGTCTGTTATTATAGTAATCTATGGGTACAGCATATTTCTCTCTCTCTCTCTCTCCAACACCCCCTCTCATCTATCTATGTATCATCCATCCATCTATCTATCTATCTATCTATCTATCTATCTATCTATCTATCTATC
>BLBF01000022.1:49753689-49788085 GCA_015471245.1 Laticauda colubrina
CTACAATGAACAGGGCATTTAATAAAGAGTTGTGTTTATGTTGACATGTGTGGATGAATGATTACATTATATTGATAATGAAGGGCCATAGGTGTGGCACCTGGGAGGGTGGACCATACAGTCCCACTATGCTTGCACTGGAGGTTTATCTATTCCCACAACTATCTCAACCCATCCCACAGCTATCTTAACCCATCCCACAGATATCCTAACTCATCCCACAGGTATCCCTGCCCATCCCACAGCTATTACCCATCCCAAAGGTATCCCTGCCCATCCCACTGCTATCCTTACCCATCCCACAAGCATGTAAAGGCTTAAACCATTTCTAAAAGTTTCCACCAAGACTTTATTGAATAAAATAAATGAGGCAAGTGTGTGAATCAAAGATAAACTTTATAAATAACAAGCTGTAAAAGAAAAATGACCCAAGTCAAGTGTCCAAATAAAGTCTACAGGTAGCCACCCAGTCTCTGGCACACTTCTTGGTCACTCGGAGGTGTGCCCAGTCTCAGGGGTGAAGGGTCCAGGTGCTGTGGAGGTGGATGCTGCTGGAGTGCTGGTCTGAAGCGCCACTGGGGTGCCTGGCCCCGAGAGGACAACAGGTGACAGTGTGTTGAGGAAGCTCTCAGACAGCTGGCTCAGTCCCGTGATGTTGAGAGCTCCTTCCTCCATGCCATGAGGTGTCAGTCCCAATACCAATGACAGATGTACTGGGGCCGGGCTTGGCTGTCGGGTGGAGGAAGGAGCAGTGTAGTGGGGCTGTCTGGTCTGCAGCTGTGTGAGGACTGGCGTAGGTGGCATCGATGAAGTGGGTGGCATCGGTGGTATCAGTGGCGTGGGTGGCATCGGTGGCATCAGTGGTGTGGGTGGCATCGGTGGCATCAGTGGAACCAGTGGCAATGGTGGCATCCGATGAGCCTGTGCCTGGACTGGGAAGGGCTGCTACCTGTGCTGCTCGACCTCCTGGTAGCCGTAGCCCTGGTAGGTGAGGGCCTGTGGAAAGCCTTGGAATGGGAGGGACATCACCTGAGGTGGAGGAGCAGACCTGGACTTGTTGGGAGCAGGTTCCTCTGGATCTGGAGGGTTGTGAAGCTGATCGGTGATCCGGTCCTTCACCACCTTGTACTGGGGTTCCGCCATGTCCCTGAGGGTCTGGTTGACATAGGTGAGGAAGGGCTTGCAGTTGGAGGATGAGGAGTCGTTGTGGACCAGCTGAGAGAGGATATCTATGCTGCTCGGGATGGTGTCCCTGATCTCCAGCAGGACAGTGTGGCTCTGCCCCTCCTGTCTGGCTCTCTGCCTTTCTGTGGAGGTGGAGCTGGGGGTGGATGCAGGTAGGACTGTGGTGGAAGTGCCGTCTCCTTTCTCCCACTGCACCAGGAAGTCCTCCACGTGCTCCGCCAGGGTTAAAACAGCTGTTCGTGGGTTTTCCGCCGTGGGACGCTCCACAGAAACCTGCCTGGAGACAGGAGCTGACTCTCAGCTGGAAGAGGACTGGCTCTCAGCAGGCTGCCAGAGAGAGAGGGTTGTGAAAGGGGCTGCTCCTTGATGGCGGATCTCACCCTCCAGGAATCTGCATCTGGCCATCACGTAGGTCTCTCTGTCTGTCAGCTTGACCGTGGCCTGGCCAGATTTCTTGAGGTGCAGCTTCCCGTACCAGGTGTGCATATGTTTCCACCAGCCGAGGTGCACCTCCGAATTGTAGCCCAGGCTCTCCGCCTTCTCTCTCCAAGCAGCCTGCTTCCTTTTGGTGTCCCTGTAGAGCCTGTGTCCCTTCCACCATAGATACTCATTCTGTCTCAGCCACTCCAGCACCTCATTCTCGTGTTCCTCCTCAATGGTGTATTGCCTACTCTCCCGTTCTCGCATATGCCTCTTCCTCCCTTTAGCAGGACCAGATGGGCCCTCATCAGAGGGGCTTCCAGGTTGTAGGGGCTGCTCCTCCACACCACCAGCAGCAGCAGCACCAGCAGGATCATCATCATTATCATCAGCAGCAGCAGCACCAGCACCAGCACCAGCAGGACCAGGATCAGCAGCAGCAGCAGCAGCAGCGCCAGCAGCACCAGCAGGACCAGGATCAGCAGCAGCAGCACCAGCAGGACCAGGATCAGCACCAGCAGAGTAAGCACCAGCAGTGCTGCAGGACCAACAGGACCAGCAGGACCAGCAGGACCAGGAGCACGAGCAAGAACAGGAGCTTGAGCAGGACCAGCAGGACGAGCAAGACCAGGAGCACGAACAAGACCAGGAGCACGAGCAGGACCAGGAGCACGAGCAGGACCAGTAGGACGAGGAGCAGCATCAGCAGAGTTAGCACAAGCAGAAGCACCACCGCCATAAGCAGCATCAGCAGCTCCTCCAAAAGCAGCATCAGCAGAAGCACCACCGCCAGAAGCAGCATCAGCAGAGTAAGCACGAGCAGATGCACCACCGCCATAAGCAGCAGCATCAGCTCCTCCAGAAGCAGAAGCAGCAGAAGCCCCAGCCCCAGAAGAGCGAGCCCGTGCTACAGAAACCCCAGCAGAAGCAGAGTGGGGGCCAGGGGGTGGGAGGGTGGCCCTGTCCCTCTTGCCAGGGCTGGCAGCAGATGGCTGAGGCTTTCTCTTCTTCCCCATGGTTGTGGGGTTGCTAGCTGGCAGCAAGGCTGGCAGGTAGGCAGGCTGGCAGGAAGGCAGACAGCAAGGCTGGCAGGAAGGCTGGCAGCAAGGCTGGCAGCAAGGCTGGCAGGCAGGCATCAAGGCTGGCAGGCAGGCAGGCACCAAGGCTGGCAGGCAGACTAGTAGGCAGGCTGGCAGGCAGGCAGGCAGCAAGGCTGGCAGTCAGGCTGGCAGCAAGGCTGGCAGGCAGGCTGGCAGGCAGGCTGGCAGGGAGGCTGGCAGGATGGCAGGCAGCAAGGCTGGCAGCAAGGCTGGCAGGCAGGCATGCAGGGCAGGCTGGCAAGGCTCTCAATGTGTCTGGAAGCAGGTCTTTCCTCTGAATGGTGACCTGCTTGGGAGCTGCTTCCCTTTATATCCGCGGGGCTGATGCAATGCATCCTCCCCGCATGCGCAGTGAACGTTAGGCATCTGCTGGGCATCCACTAGGCTTCCACTAGGCATCCGCTTCATCCGCTCGGTGTCTGCTCTACATCCGCTGTATCCGTTCCGCATCCGCTTTGCTGCGGTCCCCCGGAAGCCTTGCGGATGTGCCATCTGCTCCCATCCGCTTCCATCTGCTAGGCTTCCATTCCGCATCCGCTTTCCTTCCACCCTGCGTCCTCCCCCCGTCCATTCCTTTCTGTGCTATCTGCTCTGGTTATGCAAATTTTTGCCCCTTTTGAGAGCAGATAACAATGGATGGAACATTTTTCTCGTCCGCTGTGTCCTTTTTACAAACGTTTTGCATCCGTCTGGCAGTGTGACAGAGCCTTAAATGAAAACATAGTTATGAATACATGGATACATATAAGAAAAATAAAAAACAAAAGAAACAATAGGACAGGGACAGTAGGCATATTGATGCACTTGTGCATGCCCCCCCACAGACCTCTTAGGAAAGGGGTGAGGTCAATAGTAGACAGTCTAAGGTTATAGTTTTTGAGGTTTGGGGAATTAACCACAGAGTCAGGTTGAGTATTCCAGACATTGACCACTCTGTTGCTGAAGTCGTATTTCCTGCAATCAAGTTTGGTGTGATTAACCTTGAGTTTGTATCTATTGTTTCCTCTTGTGTTGTTATGGTTGAAGCTGAAGTATTCATTGACAGGTAGGATATAGCAATGTATGATTTTATATACTATACTTAGATCAGACCGAAGACAGAGTAGTTCTAGGTTTTCTAGGTCTAGAATTTTGAGTCTGGTGGCATCAGGTTTTCTTATAAGAAAAAATAAAGAAATCCTTTGAAATTATCCCTGCATTTTTAACACATCTCACCTCCCTTAAATACATCTAACCAAATTATCAGATGGGACTATACACAAGAAAATGCCTGTAACATCTTCCTTGCTGCCTGGGTATGAAATAACTTGAAGCTGAAAGCAGATGTCTACTGCTTGGATCTGTAATGAAAATTGCCCACCTGTTTCTCCTTTTTCTTAAAACTTATTCCCCAAGATACTCTGCATCATGCAAAGGAGTTCACTAGCCACTTATTAATGCATTCATTTCCATTTCAAACTCTTTGCCTTGTTGTTAGGTAACTATCATTCCTAACTGCTGTTGGGTAGGAAATATATAAACCAGGATAGTAATTTAATACTGTATCTTTAAGAGAATGCTATAAGTATGATTGGCTGAGGTTCCTCCAATGGCCACACGATAGAGCCAGAAACCTGGTTTCTTTCTTCTTGCATTTCCTGTTTTGCCCTATTTGCCTGATTGTTGTTCTACATGAATTGCTGTGAGTTTTTGCAACTGTTAGCAAACTCCATTTACTGAACTTTGTTTATGATACTTGACCTTGTTTTTGGATTATCCCTGGACTGATACTAACTGCTTTAACCATATATTATTTGGACTGTTTGTTGGACTTTGTTTACCTGTTTACTAGAAGTAAAACCTATATTTTACTATTCAGTGTGTCTGTATGCTGGTTGTGTGTTGTTCAACACCACGATCACTATGTTCCCTGAGTGCATTCATTCTCCTAACGGGGAATACCTCAACACTGGTTATGAGCCCAGGCCATACCAGGCTCAGATAACTGAGAATTAGTATGAATACACAGTATGGTATACAGACAGCTGTTTACTGTTTAATTGTGAGTTACTGTCCTAGTAAAGATGGCACAAGACACGTCAACAAGTCTATTACTGATAACCTGGTTGGATGGAACAAACTATGTTTCCTGGTCTATGAAGTGCAGTCTACTTCTGCATAGGGAAGGGTTAGGGCTGCAGTTCAGAATCCACTGGATGTAAATGCTTGGGATCTAAATAATGAGGAAAATGCCCAAAAGTTAGCTGACTTTAAACGGAACAACGAATTAGCTCTTTGTATAATTGGACTAACACTGAGTGACCAGCAGCTAGTCCATAGCCATGGAGAAGAGTCTGCTGCTTGGTATTGGGCGAATTTGTAGAGGATTTATGTTCATGACAATGTAGGTGCATACATACACCTTACGTGTAAACTGTTTAGAGCATGTCTTCTGAAAGGTGGAGATATGTTTGCTCATTTGAACTTCATGAAAAGAACTTTTCAAGAGCTACATGAAAAAGAACTGATTTTTTCAGAGCTGCTTCAGGTTTATATCATTCTTTCCTCATTGGATGAAAGTTATGATGATTACATATCTTCACTGGAAGTCCTGACCAGAAATGAATTGACATTGACTGACATAACCAGACGATTGTTAGAAGAGGCAAGAAGGAGGCTGGAAAGAAACCAACTGAGAGAAAAACAACCACAAGAAGAAGATTTGTTTTCAACTGCCTATACTGTTAGGAAATGTTTTTCTTGTGGGGCAAAGGGACATATAGCTAGATTCTGTAAGAAGGGAAAATGACAGAATACTAGTAATCACCAGAACGCTAAGAATGTTAATTTAGCTATGTCTAGCAATTCAACTGTAAGTCATGATTTGTGGGTAGTTGATAGTGGAGCATCGCATTAGTAGAAATAGAGAGAGGTTTGTAAAGATGTCCACGAGTAAGCAACATGTATCATTGGCAAATGGATGGAAGATGAAAGCATCTAGTGAACATACTGCATATTGTTCATGTGTAAATGAGCATTTATCTGTGTTTTATGTACCCATATGAAATTTAATTTGTTATCAGTAAGGGCTTTAGTTTATATTGGTTATGTAGTAACCTTTAGGGGAGATAACTGTATAATAGAAAAAGAATGAAAAAGTGTTACTGCTAATTTAGAGAATGATTTATATGTGATATATGATGACAGTTGCAGGTGGCTAACTCAGTTTATAACAATGTTAAGCCACATGACAAATGTATACATTTACTGCATAGACGTCTGGGGCACATTAATTTAAAAATGCTGAAACAAACTGTTAAATTGTCAGAGGGAGTAAAATTAAAACCCTGTAGCAAGCACTTAAACTGTAATGCCTGTTGCCAGGAGAAAAGCAAGGTTACTCCAGCAAACAGACTGAATGGATTCTTTAAAGAACCTTTAGAGGTTGTTTTTGCTGACATAATTGGTCCTAAAAAACCCAGTTTGGGAGGTGCCTGTTATGTTTTGAGTATAATGGGCCATTACTCATGGTACGGTTTCTGCTATTTAATGAAAAACAAAACAGAAACATTCAAACATTTCTTTAATTGGCTAAGGTTTGCGGAAAAAAAAATGAAACATAAGATAATTACTTTAGTTACTGATAACGGGACTGAGTTTGTGAACAAAAGATTCCAAACAATGTTAAAATTGGCTGGTATCGTGCATAAGCATTCTGCACCTTACAGACCACAGCATAACTCATTTATAGACTGAAGAGGACAAATGTTACAAGCCATGGCTCACACTATGTTATCCGATTCAGGTTTGCCTGAAACACTGTGGGGTGAAGCCATAATGTGTGGCAACCATGTGTTAAACAATGTGGTGAACACAACAACTGGTGAATTGCCATTCACTCGTTGGCATGGCAGAAACCAAATTTAAGTTATCAACACACATTTGGACCTCCAGCATGGGTGCATATTCCCTCACAAGTAAGATTGAAAGGGCAACATAGAGCTAAGTAGTTCATAGGTTACGAGGCCAACCATAGATCGTTTAGATTTTGAGATCGAGGCACAACTAATATTTACTGTAGTGCTAGTGCTAAATTTCTTGAGCACGTTGGGTGGAATAAACTGGAACAGGAATCCAATAATAATATTGTTATCGATAACCAAGTAGTCCCTAATGATGAGATTGTTAAACCATCAATAGCCATTAAAGAGGAAGAACAGGCACAGGAAGAGATAGAAGAACAGGAGCAGGTGGAACAGGAGAGTCCACCAGTAAGCCCTGAGTTGCCTAGGCATTCAACCCATGTAACACGACTACCAGATAGATATCAGGCTAGTATTGTATGCCAAGTAAATACAGTTCCTAGTAATTATAATGAATTGAAACTGTATCCTGCTAAGAATCAGGCTGCTTGGCAGGAAGCAATGGATAAGACACTGAAATCTTTACAAAGGTTGGAGGTACAAGAAAATGCCAAGTTACCACCAGGTGAGCATGCCATAGGGTGTAAGTGGATTTATAAAATTAAGACAGGTGTAAATAGGACTGTAACCCATAAAGCCAGGTTAGTAGCACAAGGGTTTGATCAGTCAGACAATGACTACGATGAGGTGTTTGTACCTAGTCTGAAGGCTACCACATTACAAGCAGCATTAGTGTGGGCAGCTAAAAATAAACACACAACAAACCATTTAGATGTGAATATGGCTTCCGATTTGAGCTTCTTCAGCGACAGACCAAAACCTCATCTCTCCAAGGCTTTGATCCATGCTCGCTGCTAGAGTGCCCTGAGCCAGCTGGTTTCGGGGCTAAGCCACCCCATAGAAGTGGTGAAGAGGGGGGAGACTGCCTGCAGGGTTAAGGAGAGTCACATCTCTCCTCCCCAGCTGGCCATTACTCCCTTTCCCGAAGGCGGTTGCAGCGGTGGTCAGGAATGGCCACCACAAAGAACTCGACCAGAAAAGAATGTGCAGGAGGAAGATAAGAAGAGAAAGTTTTGGTTGACCAGGTCAAACAGCAAAAGCAACAAATAAAGTACCCTGGAATTTAAACTTAACAACATTGTTCCCAAAGAAGATCTTGAAGCTGCGAAGGAGAGAGAGACAGGAAAGGATTAGGTTTTTTTTTTTCCTTCCTTATACTGACAGCTAAACAAGAGATTGAAAAAAAAAATCCACTTTGACATGAATAGGCATCTAAGCTGAAAATAAAGGTCAAAGGGATAATAAAGATTTCTGGACACTTAAAAGTTTTTAAAAGCTGGAAAGGAGAAAAAAAGAATAGAAGGGCAGGATCTGGAAAAATGGAGGAGACTGCCTGGAATTAAGGAATGGAACTGTAATTAAAAGGAACTCACAGTGAAATTTTAACAAGATTCCTCAAAAATACATTTTAATGGAAACTTGGCAACAAAATAATAGAACCCCAGGAAGAGAAAGTAGAAAAAAGAAGCAAACAGAAACAGCCTTGGATTATTTGGATTACTTGGTGATTTTTGGTTTTTTGCATCTGGATGACTAAAATTAACTGGGTGGTTGTTTAAAAGTTTTTAAAATGGTATCACTCTCAGAAGAACTGAAAACAGAACTTTAAAAATGGAAAGAAGATCCACAAGAAGGGAGAAGTTCTTTTGGCTTCATGTTTCAATTCTTAGAAACGGAGATCTGGAACTATGAGAAGCAATGAGAAACGCTTGTAGAACAAGAAGATTGGGACAAAGAAGAAGCCATCTTTAATGATCAAATAATTTTAAGTAGGGTGAAAAAAGAAAAGGGGGGAAAGAGAGTGAAAGGTTTAAGACTAAAAAAAAAAAACCAAAAAGAAGAAGGACAATTTGAAAGATAAGGATAATATTAGAAAGCAACAGAAGATGAGATTACAGATGAGAGAGTTAGAAGCAGAGAGATGAGGGGGTAAAAAGGGGAGGGAGAAGAAGAGGGGGAAGAAGGTAAGGAAAAGAAGTTGTAAAAGACAGAAACAAGAAATGGAGAAACAGGGAAAAGATATAAGAATTGTAACTATAAGTTTGTTCAGAGATAATGGGTGAAAATTTAATTGTAAAGGGGATTCTGCAAATTGTAAAGGGGATTCTGAATAAGATAGCATTGTTATATTATAAATAGAAATAATTTCAGAAAATATGATGATGGATAAAATATTTATTGTAATGTGGTGGGATGTTTGTTAATAAATAAATGAATTAAAATTATTGAGAGAATTGAAAAGGGAACATTTTTAATTATTAGTAATGATTTATAAAAATATAAGTAAGAAATATGGGGAAAAAATTAACCATGGAAAGTTTATAAGTTGTTCCCAGGGAAGTATGATGTTCAACTGAAAAGAAATGTTAAAGATATCAAGATTTTAATGCATATTAATGATAGAAATGAATTGGAATGGAATGTGTTTTATTTACATATATGTATGTTTTTTTCTTTTTAAGGATATAGTGTCTCTTTTAAGAATGTACCAAGCAGAATCTGATTGGAAGTTATGTATTATATTGAATGCTATAATCTTAAAGCTATACATTGAAGCTTAAATAAGAGTTTGAATGGATAAAATTAAAGGATATAAAGGAGTCACACTCTAATTGGTAACTACAGGGAAAAATTTGCTTAATAAGAAAAGATAATATGAAATTGTAACAGGACAGACAAAAATATAACTATAATGGCTTGATTTGAATTGAGATGAGATAATTAAAACAAAGTTGAGAAAATTAAAAGGGGAAAAACTTTCCACAAAATATAAAATGGTAATAATTGGAATAGAACATAAAAATGAGCATGAAATTGAGTTTTGTGTCTGTATGAAGAAGTGATAACCTGGGATCATGCTATTTTCAAAAAAGATGTTTTATTTATATTTTGTCTTTGTGAAAACCCAAATAATTTTTTCCAAACAAACAAACAAACAAACAAATAAATAAATAAATAAATAAATAAACAAACAAACCATTTAGATGTGGAGACGGCATATCTTCATGCACCATTGCAACAAATCTTTGGGTATAAAAACTGATAATAAAACTGATTACTGGAGATTGAAAAAGAGTCTTTTTGGCTTGAAGCAATCAGGCTATGAATGGAACCAGTGCATAGTTAAAGAATTAACAAAGATAGGATTTGTAGCTGGCATGTCTGATCTATGTTTATTCAAAAAGAAAAGTGATGGTGTAATTTCTTTGTTGCTATTGTTCACTAATGACATAGCATTAATCACTAAGACTGATCAAGCAGCTACTAAGATTATTTCACAGTTAGAGAAGGAATTTAAAATTAAGCATTTAGGAGAGATTAAATAGTATCTTGGTTTAAAAATAGATAAAACCAGGGGAAGCTATAAAATCTCACAGGCAGATAAAATTAACCAGTTACTAAAGAATTTTAAAATGGAACTTTGTAAACCGGTTAAAACACCAATGAGCCAAGTGTTTAGCCATAGTGATGTGCAAAGTCCTGTTTTTGATAAAGACATTTATCAATCCTTGATTGGTGGCTTATCTAATCTCGGGAATTGGTCAAGGCCAGATATAGCATACAATGTTAAGCAATTAGCCAGGTTTAATACTGAGCCTATTCAAAGGCACTGGCAAGCTGCTAAGCATGTGTTGTGATATCTTAAACAAACAATGCATTATGCATTATATTTGGAGGCTAAGGATGAACTAAGTTTACCAATGCAAACTTATTGACATATGCCAATGCAAGTTTCACTACAGAAGTACCGACATGTAAATCAACATCAGATCCTGTAGTGTTATTAGGAAAGGCATTAATTGGATGGAGGTTATTCGACAAAAACATTTAAGCTTATCAACAATGGAGGCTGAATTCTCATGTTTGTCTCTATTATGTACGGACTTAGTATGTTATAAACAACTAATGATAGACATGGGAATTAATGTAAAGGAACCTACTGTTGTATATGAAGACAACCAATCAGCTATTCAGATGGCTCCCAATCTCTCTGTAAAGACAAGATCAAAATACACTGATCTAAGATATCTAAATGTGAGGCAATGTGTGCAAAGTAAAATGATTACACTGGAGAACTGCATGTCAGAGAATAACATTGCAGATCATTTTACAAAAGCCAAGGAACTGTAAAACACAAGAATTGCTGTGATGAATATGGATTTAAACTGAAAGGTTTTATATATTGTCCTACCCAAAGGGGAGAATGTTAGGAATGATAGTCACCTAACAATTGGGTTGGAAATATATAAACCAGGATAGTAATTTAATACTGTATCTTTAAGAGAATGCTGTGTGTGATTGGCTGAGGTTCCTCCAATGGCCATCAGATGGATCCAGAAATCTGGTTTCTTTCTTCTTGCATTTCCTGTTTTGCCCTATTTGCCTTAACCTTGTTCTCCTTGGATTGCTGTGAGTTTTTGCAACTGTTAGCAAATTCCATTTACTGAACTTTGTTTATGATACTTGACTTCGTTTTTGGATTATCCCTGGACTGATACTAACTGCTTTAACCGTGTATTATTTGGACTGTTTGTTGGACTTTGTTTACCCATTTACTGGAAGTAAAAGCTACATTTTACTATTCAGTGTATCTGTATGCTGGTTGTGTGTTATTCAACACCACTCTCACTACGTTTCCCTGAGTGCATTAATTATCCTAAAGTGGAATACCTCAACACTTGCTATCCTTTAGACAAAAGAACAGCTCACCCTCTCTTCAAACCTCATCATTAAATGCAGGAAGAAGGAAGGCACTTTGTCTGAAAGTACACAGATTGATAGCTAAACAGAGCCACAGGAATGCATCCTAGGTAATGCTGCATGAACACATGCTCAAGGAAGGGCATCTGCCAATGTTTCTATTTACTGTAGCTATCTTCCTCTTTTACAGATGCAGCTCTTGATCCTCACCTATCTCTGTTTGATAAAAGGAGATAACTGCATTGGCAATGAATGGAAGCTTGTTTGTAGAATTCCAGAGGTATTCTCTGATTTTAAATAGAAGTCATTCTGCTCTTGCTATAGATAGAGTATTCATCTTGGCTAGGAACACTATTGAAATCTGACTTAATTAAATGACTAGTTTGGAAAACATTTCCAGGGAACATTAGGTAGATATGGAACCTATTTTATTTTAAGCACAAAAATAAGCCATTGCTGTCTTGAAAAGTGGCAGTCGTAACTGATAAAGGCATGCAGGATTTACAGTATATGTTAAATAAAATCATAGGTAACAATGGAATCCCATGTTCCTCTAACTAAATCCTGTTTAGTTGAATGGGTGTTCCCTCCAAAAAGCTAGCTATGCTATAGTATAATTATCGAACAAAGAACCTTTCTTCCTTATCCAGAAAATAAACAAAAATAGGCACCCACATTAAAATAGGCACCCACATTAAACATTTTGGTTCAAAATTGCAAATAATGTAATTTAGGACATACAGTATATACTAAGGTGATCTATTTTAGAAAAAAACAATAGGATACTGTTTTTGAACATGTGGCTACAAGCATATGATCCTGCATGAAAGGAGGAGCATGCAGATAAATGATAATAGCAAGAGGTTAGTAGTCATTGTTAGTAGTCAAAGACAGCACTGCAACAACACCTTTATTTTCCACAAGACATGTTTTATGATGGGTCTCAAACTCACGGCCCAAAGGCTGGATGCATCATGCACTGGCCATGCCCAGACCCATTTTAGGGAAGGGGAGGAGAGTCACAATACATCACATGACAACTATGTAACAACACAAATTTGACACCCCTGTTTCATAAGAATCCTGGGTAAAAAATGGAACGACAGGTAAGGTGAATGTACAGTGAAGTTAGGGTCCACAAAAGTGTCTACAAGTTTTCTAGCACCATTGTAGGAAAATGCTTTGTATTGTGGCAATTTATTTGTCATTTAATACAGTGGTGCATATTCATAGCAGCAGAAGTAAATGTTCAAGAATTCAGAGACAACTAACATGGTTGATTTTATCCTTTCAATAATTGTCTCTGCTGGTATTATTGGGCTATCCAGGGATTCTTTTAAAGAATCCCACTATCTAAAGTAAAGAAGGTGGGGGCTTCACAATATACCTGTAGTGTACTCAGTAGATGTTCCCATATTTTGGAGTACCTTTCCACTTTTTAGGGCAAGTCTTAAGGTCCTGTTATTCTGCAGAGTGACTGCTAATGTTGTCTTTAGATGGGCTTTTATTTCATTTTTCTGTTCTGTCTTGTCACTGATATTTTGTTGGGTTATTGTCGTGATCTTGACCTCAAAGAATTAGGCAATATATTAAAACCTGTATAAAGAGATAACTAAACTAATTCAGGGATAAGAAATCAATGAGATATGGATCTCATATTATCTCCATATTACTAGTGGCACAGTGGTTAAAGTGCAGTATTGCAGGCAAATTCTACCCACAGCCTGGAGTTCAATCCTGACCAGCTCAAGATTGACTCAGACTTCCATCCTTCTGAGATCAGAAAAATGAAGACCCAGAAGATCCAGGCAATATGCAAATAATTCTTCTATATTGTAAACTGCCTAGAGCAGCAGTCCCAACCTTTGTGGGTTGGCAGTCTGGCTGAGGTGGGAGGGTGGTTAGGGAGAGGAGAACTGGATCAGCATGTACACCGCTCAACTCACATGAACGGTCAACTGGCCTGTCATTTGTGCAAGTCATGTGTGTGCACGACAGTGCGTATGCACCAGCCCACTGTTCACACAGCCCAGTTGCAAATAAGCTGCAACCCAGTACTGGGCCATGGGCCAGAAGTTGGGGAACCCTGGCCTAGAGTATGCTGTAAAGTGCCATGGGATGGTATATCAGCCAAAATGCTATTGCTATTATTATTATTATTTCATTTTTTTTCTGCCATCACCCAATTCCACTGCTAAAACTTAGTGGAAAAAAGGGCATTATTAACAGCATGATGTTTTTTTAGCAGAATGGTATCTTGACTTTTTTTTAGCAACATAGACTTTAAACAATGGGCATAAACAGAAAATTTAAGGATGCTTTTAAATTTTCACCCAGCTTTCTCTTGTGTTGTTCCTCCATCTCTTGCACTTTGAGAACCAAAGATTTTGGCAAAGTTAAGTGCTCACTTAAGGCTAGGTCACACTGGCCGACGGATGCAAAACGTATGCAAAAAGGACACAGCGGATGAGCAAAATTTCAGGGGTGGCTCCATCCGTTGTTATCTACTCTCAAAAGTACCCCAAATTTGCATAAACAGAATGGAAAACAATGGAAAGGAACGGACAGGGGTAGTATGTAGCAAGGATGGTAAGCGGATGTTCGTAGGAAGCCTAGCGGATGGAAGCGGATGGAAGCGGATGACACATCCACAGAGCATCCAGGGGAGAATAGTGAAGTAGACGCGTAGCAGAAGGAGCAGATGCATAGCGGATGACGCGGATGCATCACAGACGCCTATAGGATGCATAGCGGATACATAGCGGATACGTAGCAGATGCAAAGCGGTCACAGAGCATGCGGGGAGGATGAATTGTGTCAGCTCCGCGGATATAAAAGGATGCAGCTCACAAGCAGTCACCTTTCAGAGGAAAGACCTGCTGTCAGAGACATCTTGAAAGAACACCATGGTTCGTCAGTCAGGGAAGAAGGGAAAGCCTGTGCCGACTTCTGCCAGCCCTGGCAAGAAGGACAAACCACCATCCCACCCCCTGGTGCTGACTCTGAAGCTGCTGGTGCTTCTGCTGGTGGTGGTGGTGCTCCTGGTGTTGCTGCTGCTGGTGCTTCTCCTCCTGGTGCTACTGGTGCTTCTGCTGCTGCTGCTGCTGTAATGGACCAGCCCCAAGGCTCTCAAAGCCCTGCTGCTGAAGGCCCTGAAGGCCCTGCCAGAGGGAGGAAGAGGCAAGGCAAGGAGAAGGAAACAGTATTCCATTTCCGAGGACCATGAGGAGGAGGTGCTGGAATGGCTGAGGGAGAACAAATATCTGTGGAGAAAGGGCCACAAGCTCTATCGCGACACCAAGAGGAAGCAGGCAGCATGGAGAGACAAGGCAGAGAGCCTGGGCTACACTTCAGACGTACTCCTGGGATGGTGGAAGCACATGCACACCTGGTATGGCAAGCTGCACCTGAAGAAATCTGGGCAGGCCGCTGTCAAGCTCACTGACCGGGAGATGTGCGTCATGGCCAAGTGCAGCTTCCTGGAGGGTGAGATCCACTACCAAGGAGCAGCAACTCTGTCAACCCTCTCCCTCAGACAGCCCACAGAGAGCCACTTCTCTTCCAGCCAGAAGACAGCTCCTGTGTCCAGGCAGGTGTCTTTGGAGGGCCCCACGGCAGAGACCCCCCTGACAGCTGCACTCCCCGTCCAGAGGACGTGGAGGATCCCCTGTCTCAAATGGAGCAAGAAGAAGCAGCAGCCAGAGACCAACCCACCCCCACCCCCAGCTCCACCTCCACAGAAAGCAGGCAGAGAGGCAGAGTGGAGGGCCAGGGCCACATTGTCTTGTTGGAGATCAGGGACACCATCAATACCAGCACAGATCTTCTATCTCAGCTGGTCCACAGCGATATGCCATCCTCTAACCGCAAGCCTTTCATCACGTACGTGAGCCAGACCCTCATGGACCTGCCCGAGGCCCAGTACCAGGTGATGAAGGAGAAAATCACAGCACTGCTGCACCACCCTCCAGGCCCAGCTGAACCTGCTCCGACCCACTCCAGGTCTGCTCCTCCACCCCAGGTGATGTCACAGCCCTTCCACGGCTTTCAACAGCCCCAGGACTGAGTCAGCTCTCTGAGAGGCCAAGCACCCCAATGGCACTTCAGACCAGCACTCCAGCCACAGCCATCTCCACAGTCCCTGGCTGCTTGACAGCTGAGACCATGGACATGCCTCAGAGTGACTGAGAATAGTGCCAGAGACTGAGTTGTTACCTGTTCACTTTATCTTTCCTTAAGACACTTTACTTGGTTCATTTTGCTTTTTTAATAAAGTCATACAGTTTACTTAAAACAGTTATGAATAAAGGTTATCTTTGCTTCACACACTTCATTCATTTTATTTACTAAATAAAGTGTTGGTGAAAACTTTGAAAAAAGGGTTAAGCCTTTGCATGCTTGTGGGATAGGTAAGGATAGTTGTGGGATGGGTAAGGATAGTTGTGGGATTGGTAAGGATAGCTGTGGGATGGGTAAGGATAGTTGTGGGATGGGTAAGGATAGTTGTGGGATAGATAAACCTCCAGTGCAAGCATAGTGGGACTGTATGGTCCACCCTCCCAGCTGCCACACATATGGCCCTTTATTATCAATAACAATTTAATCATTGATCAACACATTTCAAAATAAACAAAACTTTTTATTAATGCCCTATTCATTGTAAGGCCACTCAACATACATGGCACAATCTCATCAGTGTGATGAGACAGGCTCAAGGAAGCATCCATTAAGCATCTACCATCCTGTCTTGCCACTCCACTGCTCCAGCTGGGGAGTAGCACCAATGTTTCAGGAGGTTGCGCTGCTTCTTCCCTTCACGTGAAGCTCTGTTGGGGCCTTGTACATCCACAGTGTCTATCAGGTTTCGTCCTTCCCTCTATTCACCAGGCTCCATGTCCCAATTCCCTTGTTGACGGTCCACAAGCCTGTTCTGCAACACTGGGTAGCGGGTGCGCATGAGATTGTGCAGGATGCAGCAAGCTTCCATGATGATCCTCACAGTCCCTGGGTAATGCTGCATGTTGGTGAGAAGTACCTGGAACCTGTTGGCCAGGATGCCAAAGGCGTTCTCCACCACCCGTCTTGCCCTGAACAGCCTGTAGTTGAAGATCCTCTCTTCACAGGTGAGGTATCTGGAACTGTAGGGCTTCATGAGGTAGGTTCTGAGGGAGAAGGCATCATCACCCACGATGAAGTTGGGCACATCTTGTGTGTCGTTGGGTAGGGGGTCTGGATCTGGGAAAACCATGATGAGGTTGCCTTCCAGCCCATCCTTGAGGTCACTGGCATTTTATACCTAGCTATCTGAAGCTGACCCATTGTCTGAAGCCTCAATGTACATGAACTTGTAGTCAGCATCAACCAAGGCAAAGAGGATGATACTGAAGAAGCCCTTGTAGTTTTGATAAGAGGACCCTGAGTTGGCTGGAGCTTTGCAGGCCACGTGCTTCCCATCTATGGCTCCAACGGTGTGTGGAAAGTTCCACTTCTGATACCACTGTTCTGCAAGTTTCCTCCAACCTTCTTCAGTGGTGGGGCACTGGAGGAACTCCTCCACGTATTCTTCGATGATGGCCTGCACCACTTCTCTCACCACTTTGCTGATGGTGTTGTGTGTCACCCTCCAGTCATACTGCATGTTTCTGTACATGGTTCCAGAGGCCAGGTGGCGCAGAGTCAGTGCCACCTTCAGTCCAGGGTCCAGGCTGGAACGGACATTGGTGCTTGGCTTGGTCAACCTGGGTCTCAGATGCTCCACAATTTCGTCAAACATGGCTGGTGGCATCCTCATGAAGTGCTGGAATGCACGAGTGTCTTCATTCCTCAGCTCCACCATCAGCTTGTCATACAGTCCAAATTCCATTCTTCTCACCATCCATCCTTGGACCCACACAGCTCTTGGACGTCTCCTTCTCCTTCTGTATAAAAGTTGGACAGTCTGAACAGGTTTTGGTTCTGGTGATGAATGAGCGCAGCTACCATAAGGAGTGTGTGATGATCCATGGTGGAGATCAATGTATGATGTGGTAGAGCAAGAGCAAGGGTGAAGAGGTCTGTACACCACGGCTGCTGGACTGAAAGTGAGATCCAGGTGATTTCCTCCCCCTTTTTATAGGAAATGTCAGTTTTCCGCTAGGTGTCCTTCCACATACTCTAGGCATCCTCCAGACATCCTAAATATCCAAGATACATCCCATATACAAACGTTTTGTCCATTTTAGTGCTTGATATACGAGATGCATCCGCTTACATCCTTTCTATTTCCGTGCTACTAACGCTGTGTGGACATTCCGTGTACCTTTCGCTTCCTCCCTCTTTCTGCTTTCAGCTGCAGCGGATGTGAATTGAGGGGATACCCAGAGGATGCTGAGAGGATACAGCAGACCTGTAATGGATGACAACGGACGTAGAATGTTTGTTGCCTGTATGTGTCGCAGATGTAGATGATACGCGGCGGAAAGTTCATCCGCTCAAAAGGTTTTGTGCAGCTCAAAACTTTTTGAGCGGATGAAATAGCAGTAGATGGATGTTTGACGGATAGAGCGTATGAAACACATATGCAGTGAGTACATAATGGATGCATCGCATTTTCCAACAGATGGCAAGCTTTTTTGTGCATTTTACATCCTCTTTGCATCCATTGGTGCAGTGGGCTTAAAAAGAAAAGCCAATGCATTTTGTTATAGAAAAAAAAAGTATACTTTATTGGAACATATTCCAGTGGTACCTACCAATAGACACCAGAAGAGAATTTTTAAAAACATATTATATACCGTATATTTGGTGAATTACATTTGCATCAGAAAGATAAAAGGATTAATATATTTACATTGTGACCCTTTGCCTGGTATGCTTTGATAAACTGTTGAATTAACTTTCTTCTTTTATTTCATATTTGCACTATCATTCCTGTTATTGTCAACATGTATTACAAACAGTAATGTTTACATTGTGCTCCTTTTTTACAGCATTCCTCCTCAGTATTAGGTATTAGGTTATACAAATACAGCTGTCTCTAAGCAACCTAAGATTTATACCTATCAATAGGGGCATATATATCAACATGATTTATGACATCAAATTATGCTACCACACTCCGCTCACTCTGGTGATATCTCCACATCACCAATCTGCAGTTCTTAGAGGAAACATTTTCTATAAGAAATAAGAAATAAGAAAAAAACTATAACAATAACACTACAGCCCCAAGAGCACAGAACTTGCCTGGGTCTTATCAAACATGTTTCAACTTAGGGACTCTTCTATGAAAACATATGCTGTCAAACTAGGCATCTTACAATTATAAGATAAATTCCTATTGTATTTCTGGGATTAGCCCAATGCATTTTCTGAGACAAAGCAACATTTTCAGGTCAATATATAGCACAAATGTGATTCTTCTAATATCAGAAGAATCACATTTGTGCTATATATTGATCTATATCTGAAAATGTTGCTCTGTCTCAGAGATAATTTAGTTTGAATTATCAAAGTGTTTAACTCAAAGTGTTCAAATTTAGTTCAAAGTGTTCATTAGGGTCCAAATACTATAACAATAGTAGGTCATACCATTTCTCAACAGAAAATGGATTTCTGTACATTGTCCGTGATTGGATAACAGCATTCAAAGAAAAACAAAGTTTTTCACAATAAACAATGAGGAAAATAATAACAGTCTGATCAATGTCTCCATTGCATCACTGTTGAGCTATCTTCAGAGAAAGCCTACAACAGAGTTTAGAAAATCTCTCCTTCAACTGAGTTACTGTTGAGTTTAATGCTATTCCTAGGAATTGTGTATACAAGGTAAATTATGACAGGACAATTTTATTAAGTACCACTCAAAAATTACAGATCAACAGGAAGGAAAAAGCACTGTTGTTGAAAGCAGTGGCGAACACCTGAAAAAGAGATTTCGCATTTTTAAGTCAGTAAAACTATGCAAATATAGGAATAACATGCATATCTGTACTCTATGCTGTGTGTCTATGGAGATTCTCAGTCATCCAGATCATGGTTGCCCCAAGGGTGTTTTTTCAAAAGGCAATTGGACTTTCTTTTTTTTTTCCCCGAAAGACATTTCATTTCTCATCCAAGAAACTTCTTCAGTTCTGATTGAATGATGGAGAATGGAAGGATTTATATTACTTGCAGTCATCTGGTTGTTAGCATTTTCTTTGATAAAAAATGCTGATAACAAAGTTTAGTTTGCACTTTTGTGCAGGAATAAGACATAGAAAATTAGCAACAGAGACAAACATTGACATTCAGAAATGAAAAACACAGTAATGTACAGCCAGTTTCACTTAAATTCATTTTATATCTGCAACTGCAATAAAAACTTGATTGAAATAAAACACAGACACAATTCCCCACTGGCTTAATGCATTATCTGCACATACAACTTTACTGGAGAATTTCAGAATTAAATATGTATGGGAGCGGAAGCATAAATGACACATTCCTATTGTCGAGGCACTTCAGGTGGCTGTACCAGCAGTCTTCACTCATCAAATCTCAAAAGATCACTGCAAAATTCAGAGTGCCCCGTCGATGGGTTCAGCTTTATTATTGAAAAGAGTGGAAAAGGGGACCATCATTCTATTTTTGATGAGTAGAAGTTCAGAATTCATAGAGCCCAATTTCTTATTGAACATTTTCAAGGAGAGAAACAAGAGATCAGACAGAATTCATAATGTATTTAAATACCTTAGAAAAACTGAAGTTCCAGAAAAAGCAGCTATTGATTAGGAATAGACAAAGCACAAACTGTTAAGCCCCTGTCAGCCACTCATTACTTAGAAAGCCAGATTCTCAGAGTCTCATTGTCATATTTGTTAAAGAAAAAAAAAGTTAGTTTCATAAAATGTACTTTATCCCCCCATTAATCAGCAATATGTTAAGAAGATCCTTTTAATCTTCTTTCTAATTAGCTCCTGATTCAGGGAAAGTGTTGCCTTCCCTGAATGGAAGCCAACTATACCCATTTTGATCCTGGAGAATTTTGAAAATGACTATTCCCATAGCCATGAAATTCTATTTCATAAATAAGACTCTTAGCTCTGACATAACTGAATTAAGTATTGAGAAAATAGTTTATATTCAATAGACTGCTCATGGCACCACTAACAAGACTCTCTTAATCTCTCCTTACCAAAAGGAAACTGGTTACCTGAAAAAAGGCAGCAATCTGGAAACATTGTAATAGCATAGACTTAAATCCTCTTCTCTGGTGCTTATCACAAGTTAAGTTCTAATAAAGGCACTCACCTGTGACCAATAGGTTTTGTCCTATGCCTTCCTCCCAGAGTACTCTAGGCATCTCTTGCATCATTTCATCTTCCTTGATAAATTGAATTAGGTCCATGGTTGCTAGTCATGAACACCTGAGCTATCTGTGATTCTGGGCCCAAAGAAGGTAGGTTGATGTTCCCTGAGACTATCAGTTTGGAGAACTCCATCACCATTTTGGTCATAGAATCCAGAAACTCTGGCAGAACTAATGATTGTCCTATCATTCCTACTCTCATATCTTATCCTTTACAGAAGAAGAGAGTCATCTTAGGTCAACACCTGGGTCTGCAGTTAATGGAGATCTTAAGGGCACTAACAGATAACCCATTAAATTTTGCTTAGCTTGCTTCTGACTCTACACCTCACAATTACTTGGCCATTTCTAAATTCTAAGATTATGCTAACAGAGGCTATGGAAGATCATCCTTTAAGTATGAGTTTTCAGACTATAGAGCAGCTAAATCCCAGGGGGAGAGGTGAGCCCAAGAGTTAATGATATTTTCCCTAAATTGGGCTGCCCTGTGGTTCACTGCATTTGGATTTCAATTCACAACCTCTATTAGTTCTTCACCCTGAGGGCATGATAGTTCATGAGCCAATCATATGGAGCAAAATGGTCCCAGAAAATTCTAAAAAACTTTCCACACTATATAAAAGTTGACATTAACATGATTGTATCTTATGGCTGTTTGTTTGTAACCTTCAATTGGGCAAATTGGAAACTATAGGGTAACAATTGTTGAACCAAAGGAACTGAAATGGGTTAACATACAGAATGGCAAGATCCAGGACTCCCATGTGTATGAAATTTGGGGAAATTGTGATGACTTCGACACTACCACCATATTGCCAATTACATGATCCTCGTTTCCAACACTTCCTGATAGCCTCCCAGAATTCAATATGGAAGCAAGCAGGAACTGTAAATTCAAACATGATTTCTAATGTTCCCTGCCATCTTCCCACTAGCAAGGTCTGTGTGGAAGAGAAAGTCAATGGGGAAGGTTTCAAATTGCTTGAGTAAGTATACCCCAAACATGTAGGCTCCCCCAGATCTTATGCATGCACCCCTCCCTTTCTCATTCACCAACACCCAGTTATCTGACTGCTGGAAAGGAAAGGAAGGGAATATTTCTAATGTTCTTGCCAGGTTCCCTAAGAAAATTCAATGAAGAAGCCAACAGGAAATTAGGAATTGCAATACTCATTTAATTTTTACCTGCCAATTTCTTTATTTAGTTAAAGACATATCTCTGAAGCAATGACCCAACAGTCATGGCTTGTCTAGTTTATTATTAAAAAACAGAAGACAATACTGTAGCTATGCTGGATCACAAGGTTTGTATACAAAAGACTGCCAATTGACCACACAGAAAATGGCAAGTAAAGAAGACAATGATCTACAGTGTCAATATCAACATCTATTAATATCAATATCATCAATACCAGTGTCAGTATCAATACATTCTCCACTGGGATTGCCATTTGGTGCCATTATTTAGGTCATGCACATATTTGCACATGCCAATTCCATTACTTAAACTTTAAAACAGGCAGTTTTACCCTCTTTGTGTGATGGACCCATTTAAGAATTTGGTGAAATCAACAGACCACTTCTCAGAAAAATATAGTAAATGCCTAAAATAAAATATACGGAAATGGACTGTTGTATAAAGGAAACCATGCTTAAACCATATATTTAGGAAAATATTAAAAATAAAAAATATGAATTATAGTAATATATATGTGCTTCAAGTCAATTTATTAAATCAAGAATAAAACAATATTCTTTTGAGGACATAATTTAAAGTCCCTGTCACACTGCACCAACGGATGCAAAGAGGATGTAAAACGGACAAAAAAGCTTGCCATCCGTTGGTTAACGCGATGTACTCACTGCCTCTGTTTTGCTTCCTCTCTATCCGTCCAGCATCCGTTTATGGACGTTTCATCCGCTCAGAAAGTTTTGAGCTGCTCAAAACTTTTGCGCAGAAAATGTATCCAATTTGTCCGTTCTGCATCCGCTACGCATCCGCTATATCCGCTAGGCATCCGATCCGCATCCGCGCAACTCGCATCCACTCGGACGCAGGGAGGAAGCGGAACGGACGCGGAACGGATGCAGAATGGATGCCTAGTGGATGCAGCATGGAAACAAAGGATTTAAAACGGAAAAAACCTTTGCAGAGGGGACCTATCTCGGATATTAAGGATGTCTAGAGGATTCCTAGAGGATGCCTAGAGGATGCCTAGAGGATGCAAAGGGACACCTATACTGCCTATAAAAAGGGGGAGCAACACATTTGGATCTCACTTTCAGACCAGTAGCCCTGCTGCAGACCTCTGCAGCCTTCATCCGACTCTTCCTCTTCCAGAGCATCCAGTCATGTCCACCGTGGATCGTAACACAGTCCTTTTGGCAGCCACCATCCTTCTGCAACAGTGTGAAGCCATCTACAGGCTCTGTGAACTCTACTACGGGAAGAAAAAGGGGAGGGGAAGAAGCGTCTGGGTACGAAGATGGTTCGCCAGAAGAGCAGAGCACAGACTGTACAATAAGCTGATGGTGGAGCTCAGGAACGAAGACACTCGTGCATTCCAAAACTTCATGAGGATGCCTCCAGCCATGTTTGATGAAGTTGTGCAGTGGCTGACACCCAGGTTGACCACGGCAAACACCAACTTCCAGCCCAGCCTGGACCCTGGGCTCAAGGTGGCACTCACTCTGCACCACCTGACCTCAGGGACCACATACAGCAGCATGCAGTACGGCTGGAGGGTGCCACATAACACCATCAGCATTGTGGTCAGAGAAGTGGTGCAGGCCATCATTGAAGAATACAAGGAGGAGCTCCTCCAGTGCCCCTCTACTGAAGAAGGATGGAAGAAAGTTGCAGAGCAGTGGTATCAGAGGTGGAACTTCCCCCACACCGTTGGAGCCATCGATGGCAAGCACGTGGCCTGCAAAGCGCCAGCCAGCTCAGGGTCCACTTATTTCAACTACAAGGGCATCTTCAGCATCATCCTCTTCGCCATAGTCGATGCTGACTACAAGTTCATGTACATTGATGCTTCAGGCAACGGGTCAGCTTCAGATGCCCAGGTATACAACGCAAGTGACCTCAAGGGTAGGCTGGAACGCAACCTCATCATGGGCTTCCCAGATCCAGACCCCCTGCCCAATGACACGCAAGATGTGCCCTACTTCATCGTGGGGAATGACGCCTTCTCCCACACAACCTACCTCATGAAGCCCTACACCTCCAAATGCCTCACCTGTGAAGAGAGGATCTTCAACTACAGGCTGTCCAGGGCAAGGCGGGTGGTGGAGAACGCCTCTGGCATCTTGGCCAACAGGTTTCAGGTACTTCTCACCACCATGCAGTATCGCCCAGAGACAGTGAGGAGGATCATGGAAGCTTGCTGCATCCTGCACAATCTCATGCGCACCCGCTACCCAGTCTTGCAGAACAGGCTCGTGGACCTCCAACAAGTCAATGGGGACATGGAGCCTGGGGAATGGAGGCAATGGCAAAACCTGATAGACACTGAGGATGTGCAAGGCCCCAACAGAGCCTCACGTGAAGGGAAGAAGCAATGCAACCTCCTGAAACACTGGTGCAACTCCCCAGCTGGAGCAGTGGAGTGGCAAGACAGGATGATAGATGCTTAATGGATGCTTCCTTGAGCCTGTCTCATCACACTGATGAGATTTTGCCATGTATGTTGAGTGGCCCGACAATGAACAGGGCATTTAATAAAGAGTTGTGTTTATGTTGAAATGTGTGGATCAATGATTACATTGTTATTGATAATAAAGGGCCATAGGTGTGGCACCTGGGAGGGTGGACCATACAGTCCCACTATGCTTGCACTGCAGGTTTATCTATCCCACAGCTATTACCCATCCCAAAGATATCCCTGCCCATTCCACAGCTATCTCAACCCATCTCACTGCTATCTTAACCCATCCCACAAGCATGCAAAGGCTTAAACCATTTCTAAATTTTCCAGCAAGACTTTATTAAAAAAAAGAAATGAAGCAACTGTGTGAATCAAAAATAAACTTTATTAACAACAAGCTATAAGACAAAAATGAGTCTCTGGCACTCCTCTTGGTCACTCAGTCTCAGGGGTGAAGGGTGCAGGTGCTGTGGAGGTGGCTGGTGCTGGAGTGCTTGTCATCAGCTCCTCCAGAAGCAGAAGCAGCAGAAGCCCCAGCCCCAGAAGAGCGAGCCTGTGCTGCAGAAGCCCCAGCAGAGCCAGAGTGAGGGCCAGGGGGTGGGATGGTAGCCCTGTCCCTCTTGCCAGGGCTGGCAGCAGATGGCTGAGGCTTGCTGTGCTTCCGCATGGTTGTGGGGTTGCTGGCTGGCAGGGAGGCAGGCACCAAGGCTGGCAGGCCGGCTGGCAGGCATGCCGGCACCAAGGCTTGCAGGAAGGCTGCACCAAGGCTGGCAGGAAGGCTTGTATGCAGGCAGGCACCAAGGATGGCAGGCAGGCATGAACCAAGCCTGGCAGGCAGGCAGGCACCAAGGCTGGCAGGCAGACTGGCTGGCAGCAAGGCTGGCAGGCAGGCAGACAGCAAGGCTGGCAGGGAGGCTGGCAGGGAGGCTGGCAGCAAGGCTGGCAGCAAGGCTTGCAGGCAGACATGCAGGCTGGACAGACAAGGCAGTCGATGTGTCTGGAAGCAGGTCTTTCCTCTGAATGGCGACCTGCTTCCAAGCTGCTTCCGTTATATCCGCGGGGCTGACGCAATGCATCCTCCTCGCATGCGCAATTAACGCTCGGCATCCGCTAGGCTTCCGCTGTGCATCCACTGTGCATCCGCTGTGCATCTGCTGTATCCATTCCGCATCCGCTTTGCTGAGGTCCCCCGGAAGCCTTGCGGATGTGCCATCCGTTCCCATCCGCTTCCATCTGCTAGGCTTCCGTTCCACATCTGCTTTCCATCCGCCCTGCGTCCTCCCCGCGTCCGTGTTATCCGCTCCGGTTATGCAAATTTTTGCCCCTTCTGAGAGCGGATAACAACGGATGGAACATTTTTCTCGTCTGTTGTGTCCGTTTTGCATCCGTTGGGCAGTGTGACAGGGCCTTTAGATAGTAAAAAACTGTACACAGAAATTAAAAAATTATTATGGAGTCTCAAAACCATAAATGCTGTCTACATATTATTGAATGAAAAATTAAATGCCAGCTACACTTTATTGAAAATAAAGTAATATTTGGCTATCCTCAGTGAAATTCATGGACCCTCAGAAATCTAACAGTGGACCTCCAAGGGCTCCCAGATTAAGAACCCCTGCTTTAAAATTTATCTGTAACAATGTTGCATTTCTTCCCAAGTATATGCATCATATTTCCTTTGTGCTGTAATGTACATAAGACTGCATCTGCTCTAAATAAGGCATTTTTTTTCCTGTAACTTATCAGAATTTTAGAAGCAGCTGTGAGGTGTAGCATGTATAGAATAGCAATGAAAATCAAAAGAAAATGAATGTTAATTCAAAGTTTCACAAATGAAACAGTACAATAGACTATCCCATGACCATTACATCCATAGTTTAACAATACCAAACTGCACCCTTACATGACAAAATTCTCTGCCCAATGTCATCTTGTTTCCAGAATTGTGCAAAGAATTGTCTCAAATGCAAGTTTAATCTCTGTTATCAGAAAGTAAAATAACTGGTTGTAGATCGATTGTGCAAAAGTCAATTCTCAATGCTGTGACAGTCTAGAAAGACAATAAAAAAGATACAGACAATCTGAAAGAAACCATTATACAGTGAGGTGACAGCAAATTGACTGTCTCACTGAATGCAGGCTATTCACCTCTGTAAAACTCAGCTGAGTTCACACACAAACACTTGTCAAGATTTGACCGACAAGATGTGAATGACATCAAGATACCTACAGGAATATCAGTTGCTAATTTAAAGTGAACTTCAAAGATGGTCAAATTTAGCTTCCAGTGGAAATGAGCAAGGTCTTTTTTGCATCCACGTTCATTTTGATTCCTTTTATTCTTGTAATTGAATGCATATTGTATGTTTAGAATAATTTTCTAACAGTATTTTTTACTTCACCTAACATGGAATCCTACATTGATAAGAATCATTAACTTGAAATCTGACACAGGAGTGAAATGCAATGAAATAAGTTCCATGGGCTTGGCTGTTTTCTTGCAGATGTTTTATTACCAAAAACTAGGTGATATCATCAGTGCTAATAATATTATCTAGTTTGGGTAATGAAATATATGCAAGAAAACAAGTTCAGTGAGCAACAAGGACTCCACAGTTCAACCCCGAGCAACAAATATTATCCTTTATTGAAATAAATTCTATTTGGTAAGTACTAGATCTATATTTGCAAATTTATTGTGCTAAATCCTATCATCCGATTTCCCAGAAGTTTCTTCCTGAACTGGAAGAACTGGAACTCAAGAGAAGACATGGTAATTTGAGATAATGGTAGCTTAGAAGATTATAAACAATTAGGCTGAAGGATGGCATTCACCTATGTATTTTCAACCATTTGTGAGATTCTTAAGTTTTTATCATGTTATTTCGAACTAAATAAGTTAATTATTCAATGTCCTTTGTATTAAAAAAAAAAAAAAAAACTCCAAGGTAACTGTCAGACATGCCTACAACATGATTAACTAGTTATATCATCTCTTACCAGTAGCTTTATTTAGATTTCTCTATACCAGGGCTGTCAAACTCCAGGCCCATGGGCTGGATGCATCACACACTGGCCATGCCCATGCCCAGTTTAGTGAAGGAGAAAAAAGTCATGATTCATCACATGATGATGCAAGTTTGACTTCCCTGCTCTATATCAATATATTAACCCTCTGGCTTCATATTGTTCTGACCAAGGCTTCCTGAGACACTAACAAACACACATTAAATCCAAAACCCTTTTATTTTAGTTCAATGGCTATGAATATTATCATTCATAGCTCATAATGAGTCTCAACCAGTTATAAATAGTCCCATGGAAGTCTGCCAAAGTTCTCTGGGAGAAGTCTGACAACCATGCACTTTTATCTTTCTTGAAGTGCTGCCAATGACTAAAGTAACAATTAGTCTTTCAAAACCAAACAGAACACAAATTTACCATGGAGCTTTCAGGTTCCAAACAGACCAAAGCAAACAGTTGCTTCCTGCAAAGTTTCTTGTCCCTTTGCACTTCCTTTATAACTTATGGGAGGGGCACTCACCTTCAAGCCTTATTCCCGAGTTGCCCCTTTGTCTTAAATGCTCTTGCCTTCTGGCAGCTCTGTGCACCCATGCACTGGGAACAGGATCCCCTTGTTCCTCTGCCTCACTGCTGTCAGATTCTGGAGGCCCCCGAGTCAGCACATAACTCCTAGATGGCCCTGAACCCATCTCTGTATCAGGCGCAGGACCAACATCCAAGTCCTCCCCAGACTCCCGGATTTGTACATATTCTTCCCCACTGTCTGATTCTGCTTCCATTTCCGCAGGCTGCTGGCAGATCACAACACACATATTGGTTTATAGCAATCTTACAAAAGCTATGTTTGATAAAAGTAGTGCATCTCTGTAACTGATTATATCTATCAGGAGTCAATGTTGCTGGCTTTTTCATGTGGCTGTGTTGTGTGAATACCTATACATTAAAATGTAAGATTAAGTTGTACATTAACTAAGAAATGGATGACCGAGAGTCTTCATTGACATTCTAATTAAGAAACTGTCTCATTGAACTCAATGAGACTTCTAATGAACATGATGATTAATTTGAAGTTCTGCTACTTTCTGTCATCGTTAACCTAACATTGACACTATACTGAGGAAAAAGGATTGTTCATTTGCATACATAAAATAATTTCATTCTATGCATATCTACAATCATATAAAATTGCCTTTTAATGAAATCTGAAGCTGCTATCTTGCCATTGTGTATAGCAGCCCATTTAAGCATGTGCAAATTTCAAATTGCCTATTCATCAAGTTTAAAGGCAAATTAAGTAAAGAAATGAAAGGGATAGTGAAAAACTCATTTTTGAGTTTGCTAGATATATGGCCTCCATATATCTGTAGAATTGTAACAGATTGCTTTATTTGCTGTGGTATTTCTCTTTAGCAAAATATCATCATCATGGTCATTTATGCCTTCACAATAATGCCAGTGTGGTTATCTTTCCAATGGGATATGATAAAATCTACCTTTCATGAAAGAATTCCTGGGAATTACTGTGGTATTTTATAAGAGTAACAACTTATCATTCCAGTCTTATTTAATGGCAGCAACAAAGGTTGTTTTTCAGTTAACTATAGAAAAACTAATGTTATGTTTGCAAGGGCTGCTCTTTAATGATCTTTTGCAGCCCTCCAGAAAAATCTCATTAGCACTAACAGAATCACTGGAGGCTTTGTAGAACAGGCCCTACATTCATTGACAAGAGGAACAATTCATTATGGTTTGACTTTGTGATTGAAGAGGGTATCCATAATGTTGGAGGAGTCACCTGGAGGACAGTATAGGTTTAGGAGGCAAAGGGAAAATACATTTAAAGGGAAAACAGAAAGTAACACAAAGGCATTATGTGTGCTGCTAGACATCTAAGACAAGGAAAAGAAACACTGGGTTTGATTTCTTTAATGTTGGAAAAACCAAGCTTTCAGCTTCAGATTCATGCTGGAGAAAATATCCATGTGAATTATGATATGACAGCTTTTGTTAGGCAGCTTGTCAGGCCTGAGAAGGCTCCTTAACAACTCTGCATGTTATATTGGTCAAAAACAGCTTTTTATACTTTACAATGACAATGATGTCACTTTTCAGATGAGGAAACATTCCAAGTGCTTCTATAAATCACAGTAAGATGGAGGCTTGTCATCCTCTCCTTCATAGGTTCTAGCCACAGATCATGCTAAGGTTTCTCCTGAAATACTCCTGTCTGAAATTGATAATAAGATGGGTATATATCAGCTATAAAATACATAATACATGTAGTAGCAACCTGCCCTCCTACCCCAAATCAACTTTCTCTAGGTTCTCTAGGTTCTCTATCTCCCCTGATTTCAACATGTCAATTTTTTTTCATATTTCAAGTCTAAACTGATTCATGGCAGAGTATATTTCCCTTATAACTGATTTGTCTACAGTCGAACCAAACATTTACATTGTCTCTGTCAGATTCCAGTAACATCAGAACATATTTCTGATCTTTTTTTCTCCATAAAATGAACTGTCCATGTATCAAGTTGAAGAAAGATAAGTTGGTACCTTTGTAACGATCATAGCTCCATATATATCTGAACAAAAAATGAGTGTCATGGATAGATAAAAGAGAAAGCTTTCCAGTGAGTAGTTTCCAGGCTATGCAATGCTGTTCCTGAGAGAAGGGCTTGTTTCCTAAACTCCCAGTTTTTAGGAAAATGGCCAAAAAATTTCCCTCTTTCACACAGCTTTGATCTGTTAATTTATTTTCTTATATCTATTTTAATTTTATATTGGAATCTTATTGCCTATAGCTCCAAGAAACTGAAGTAGATCTTCAGTCGATATGGAAGCAGATCTTTTGTCCATCCTGGCTATTGTCTGTGGATCTTGTAGGTGTTATTGCATCCTTATATGAGGAGTTATTTCCATTAGCCCTGAAAGAGGATATAATGTATCCCTTGCCAAAGAAACTACCCAAATTATCCTTGGATAAACTGATCTTCAATCTTAAGCCCATGTCACACAGCACCAACGGATGGAAAGAGGATGTAAAATGGAGAGAAACACTTGCCATCCGTTGGTTAACACGATGCTTCCGTTCTATACCCACTGCCTCCGTTTTTTATCCTCTCTATCCAGCCAGCATCTGTCTATTGACATTTCATCCGCTCAAAAAGTTTTGAGCTACTCAAAACTTTTTGAGCGGAAAATGTATCCAACGCGTGCGTTCTGCATCCGCAACGCATACGGGGAACATCCGTTCTACATCCGTCGTCATCCGTTACGCATCCACTATATCTGCTAGGCATCCACTGCACATCCGCGCAACACAAATCCGCTCCAGCGGACACAGGGAGGAAGTGAAACAGACGCAGAACAGACACAAAGCATTAGTAGCACAGACGGAGAAAGGATGAAAGCGGATGCAGCTCGCACACAAAGGATTAAAATGGAAAAAACGTTCACAGAGTGGACCTATCTCAGATATTTAGGATGTCTGCAGGATGTCTAGAGGATGCAAAAGGACATCTAGCGGAAAATCTATATTTCCTATAAAAAGGGGGAGGAACTCACCTGGATCTCACTTTCAGTCCAGCAGCCCTGCGGTGCAGACCTCTTCAGCCTTCATCTGGCTCTTGCTCTTCCACAGCATCCAGTCATCTCCACCATGGATCATCACACACTCCTTTTGGTAGCTGCCATCGTTCTACAACAGTGCGAAGCCCTCTACATGCTCTTTCACCTGTTCTACGCAAAGAAAAGAAAACGTCCAAGAAGTGTCTGGGTCCGAAGATGGATCACGAGAAGAGCCGAGTATGGACTGTATAACAAGCTGATGGTAGAGCTGAGGAACAAAGACACTCATGCATTCCA
Source organism: Laticauda colubrina (assembly GCA_015471245.1). Classification (NCBI taxonomy): domain Eukaryota; kingdom Metazoa; phylum Chordata; class Lepidosauria; order Squamata; family Elapidae; genus Laticauda; species Laticauda colubrina. Next base: position 49,784,927 of record BLBF01000022.1, read on the forward strand.
GAACTTCATGAGGATGCCGCCAGCCATGTTTGACGAAGTTGTGGAGCAGCTGAGACCCAGGTTGACCAAGCAGAGCACCAAGTTCCGGCCCAGCCTGGACCCTGGGCTGAAGGTGGCACTGACTCTGCACCACCTGGCCTCAGTGACCATGTACAGGAGCATGCAGTACGGCTGGAGGATGCCACATAACACCATCAGCATTGTGGTAAGAGAAGTGGTGCAGGCCATCATCGAAGTATACCTGGAGGAGCTCCTCCAGTGCCCCTCCAGTGAAGAAGGCTGGAAGAAAGTTGCAGAGCAGTGGTATCAGAAGTGGAACTTCCCCCACACTGTTGGAGCCATAGATAGGAAGCACGTGGCCTGCAAAGCTCCAGCCAAGTCAGGGTCCACTTATCACAACTACAAGAGCTTCTTCAGCATCATCCTCTTCGCCATGGTCGATGCTGACTACAAGTTCATGGACATCGATGCTTCAGACAACGGGTCATATTCAGATGCCCAGGTATACAATGCCAGTCACCTCAAGGAGGGGCTGGAACGTAACCTCATCATGGGCTTCCCAGATCCAGACCCCCTGCCCAATGACACACAAGATGTACCCTACTTCATCGTGGGGGATGACGCCTTCTCCCTCAGAACCTACCTCATGAAGCCCGACCCCTCCAGATGCCTCACCCGTGAAGAGAGGATCTTCAACTACAGGCTGTCCAGGGCAAGGCGGGTGGTGGAGAACGCCTTTGGCATCCTGGCCAACAGGTTCCAGGTACTTCTCACCACCATGCAGCATTACCCAGAGACTGTGAGGAACATCGTGGAAGCTTGCTGCTTCCTGCACAATCTCATGCGCACCTGCTACCCAGTCTTGCAGAACAGGCTCGTGGACCACCAACAAGGCAATGGGGACATGGAGCCTGGTGAATGGAGGCAAGGACGAAACCTGATAGACACTGTGGATGTGCAAGGCCCTAACAGAGCTTCATGTGTTGGGAAGAAGCAGCGCAACCTCCTGAAACACTGGTGCAACTCCCCAGCTGGAGCAGTGGAGTGGCAAGACAGGATGGTAGATGCTTAATGGATGCTTCCGTCAGCCTATCTCATCACATTGATGAGATTGTGCCATGTATGTTGAGTGACCCTACAATGAACAGGGCATTTAATAAAGAGTTGTGTTTATGTTGAAATGTGTTGATCAATGATTAAATTGTTATTGATAATAAAGGCCCATAGGTGTGGCACCTGGGAGGGTGGATCATACAGTCCCACTTCTGCTTGCACTGGAGGTTTATCTATCCCACAGCTATTACCCATCCCAAAGGTATCCCTGCCTATCCCACTGCTACCCTAACCCATCCCATAGCTATTACCCATCTCACAGGTATCCCTGCCCATCCCACTGCTATCTTTACCCATCCCTCAAGCATGCAAAGGCTTAAACCATTTCTAAATGTTTCCACCAAGACTTTATTTATGAAAAGAACTGAACCAAGTGTGTGAAGCAAAGATAACCTGTATTAATAACAAACTGTAAAAGCAAAATGACCCAAGTCAAGTGTCTCAAGCAAAGATAAAATCAACAGGTAGCAACCCAGTCTCTGGCACTCTTCTCAGTCACTCTGAGGCATGCCCATAGTCTCAGGGATGAAGTGTCCAGGTGCTGTGGAAGTGGCTGCTGCTGGAGTGCTGGTCTGAGGCACCATTGGGGTGCCTGGCCCCGAGAGGACAACAGGGGATGGTGTGTGGAGGAAGCTCTCAGAGAGTTGGCTCAATCTCGTGATGTTGAGAGCCCCTTCCTCCATGACATGGGGTATCAGTCCCAAGACCGATGACAGATGTTCTGAGGCTGGGCTTGGCTTTGGTGTGGAGAAAGGAGGAGTGTAGTGGGGCTGTCTGGTCTGCAGATGAGCGAGGTGAGGCATGGGTGGCATCTGTGGAGTGGGTGGCATCTGTGGCATCAGTGGCATCAGTGGCATCCGTGGCATCAGTGGCATCCGTGGTGTACGATGTACCTGTGGCTAGACTGGGAAGGGCTGCCTGTGCTGCTGGAACTCCTGGTAGCCGTAGCCTTGGTAGGTGAGGTCCTGTGGAAAGCCTTGGAAGGGCTGTGACATCACCTGGGGTGGAGGAGCAGACCTGGACTGGGTCGGAGCAGGTTCAGCTGGGCCTGGAGGGTTGTGCAGAAGACCTGTGATCCTCTCCTTTATCACCTGGTACTGTGATTCGGACATGTCCATGAGGGTCTGTTTGACGTAGGTGACGAAGGGCTTTCTGTTAGAGAATGGTATGTCAGTGTGTACCAGCTGAGAGAGGAGATCTACGCTGCTTCTGATGGTGTCCCTGATCTCCAGCAGGACAGTGTGGCTCTGTCCCTCCGGTCTGCCTCTCTGCTTGCTTTCTGTGGAGGTGGAGCTGGGGGTGGGTGTGGGTTGGTCTCTGGTGTCAGCACCCTCTCCTTGCTCCTACTGAGTTAGGGGGTCCTCTATGCACTCCGCCACAGGGAGTGCAGGGGGGGTCTCTGTCAGGGGGGTCTCTGTTGTGGGGCGCTCCACAGATACCTGCTTGGACACAGGAGCTGACTCTTGGCCAGAAGAGGACTGGCTCTCTGTGGGCTGCCTGGGAGAGAGGGTAGACAGAGGGGCTGCTCCTCGGTGGCAGACCTCACCTTCCAAGAAGCTGCACTTGGCCATCACATAGGTCTCCTGGTCGGTGAGCTTGACCGCGGCCTGGCCAGACTTCTTGAGGTGCAGCTTCCCGTACCAGGTGTGCATGTGCTTCCACCACCCGAGGAGGACCTCCGAAGTGTAGCCCAGGCTCTCCGCCTTCTCTCTCCAAGCCACCTGCTTCCGCTTGGTGTCTCTATAGAGCCTGTGTCCCTTCCGCCAGAGGTACTCATTCTCCCTCAGCCATTCGAGCACCTCATCCTCATTTTCCTCTTTGATGGAGTACTGCCTCCTCTCCCTATCGTGTAATTGCCTCTTCTTCCCTCTGGCAGGGCCTTGTGGGCCCTCATCAGAAGGGCTTCGAGGTTGTAGCGGCTGGTCCACCACACCACCACGACCAGCAGCAGCAACAACAGCAGCAGCAAAAGCAGCACCAGCAGCACCAGCAGCACCAGCAGCACCAGCAGCACCAGCAGCACCAGCAGCACCAGCAGCACCAGCA
>BLBF01000022.1:49864414-49885923 GCA_015471245.1 Laticauda colubrina
AGATGAGCCGTTGCCTGAAGCATCGATGTACATGAACTTGTAGTCAGCATCGACCATGGCGAAGAGGATGATGCTGAAGAAGCCCTTGTAGTTGTGATAAGAGGACCCTGAGTTGGCTGGCGCTTTGCAGGCCACGTGCTTGCCATCGATGGCTCCAACAGTGTGGGGGAAGTTCCACCTCTGATACCACTGCTCTGCAACTTTCTTCCATCCTTCTTCAGTGGAGGGGCACTGGAGGAGCTCCTCCTTGTATTCTTCGATGATGGCCTGCACCCCTTTTCTGACCACAATGCTGATGGTGTTGTGTGGCACCTTCCATCCATACTGCATGCTGCTGTAGGTGGTCCCTGAGGCCAGGTGGCGCAGAGTGAGTGCCACCTTGAGCCCAGGGTCCAGGCTGGGCCGGAAGTTGGTGCTCTGCTTGGTCAACCTGGGTGTCAGCCGCTCCACAACTTCGTCAAACATGGCTGGAGGCATCCTCATGAAGTTCTGGAATGCACGAGTTTCTTCATTCCTCAGCTCCACCATCAGCTTGTTGTACAGTCCGTACTCTGCTCTTCTCCTGATCCATCTTCGGACCCAGACGCTTCTTGGCTGCCTCCTTTTCTTCCCGTAATAGAGTTGAAAGAGCCTGTAGATGGCTTCACACTGTTGCAGAAGGATGGTGGCTGCCAAAAGGACTGTGTTACGATCCACAGTAGACATGACTGGATGCTGTGGAAGAGCAAGAGGCAGATGAAGGCTGCAGAGGTCTGCACCACAGGGCTGCTGTTCTGAAAGTGAGATCCAGATGTGTTGCTCCCCCTTTTTATAGGCAGTATAGGTGACCCTTTGCATCCTCTAGGCATCCTCTATGCATCCTGTAGACATCCTTAATATCCGAGATAGGTCCCCTCTGCGGACTTTTTTTCCGTTTTAAATGCTTTGTTTCCGCTTGGCATCCATTCTGCATCCATTCTGCGTCCGTTCCGTTTCCTCCCTGCGTCTGAGCGGATGTCAGTTCCGCAGATGCGGAACGGATGCCTAGAGGATATAGCGGATGCGTAACGGATGCAGAACGGATGCGTAGCGGATACGTAGCAGATGCATAACAGACGAATTGGATACATTTTCCGCGCAAAAGTTTTGGGCAGCTCAAAACTTTCTGAGCGGATGAAACGTCCATAAACGAATGCTGGACGGATAGAGAGGAAGCAAAATGGAGGCAGTGAGTACATCGCGTTAACCAACGGATGGCAAGCTTTTTTGTCCGTTTTCCATCCTCTTTGCATCCATTGGTGCAGTGTGACATGGGCTTTAGTAGTGTGATATTACCAGAGAAAAAGCTACGCAGGATTAAGTTAACAATTCTTCATGCCTTTTTGGCTATGTAGTTAAAGTGGACTCTAGCACTTAGATCATTAGAGATGAGCACTCCAAGGTCCTTCACAGAGTTTGGATCATCAACAAGATCTTGACTATTCAGCCTGTATTTTATTTTCTGGTTGTTGTTGTTTTTGCCAATATGTAAGACAGAGCATTTATTTGTTGAGATTTGAAGTTGCCATTTGTTTGACCATTCTGATACATAGTCAAGGTCTTTTTGAAGGGTAGCAGTGTTGTCAGTGGTATTGAATAGCTTTCATCATCAGCGAAGAGAATGCAATTGCTCTTAATATGATCACAGAGGTCATTTATGTGGAGTATGAAGAGAGTTGGTCCTTGAACACTGCCTTGGGGGAACACTGCCATGTGAGGGATCCGGTTGTGCATTTCTCCTCTTCTCTCCCCATGGTCTGTGGAAAAACTGTGTTCCACAAAGCTGGTCCCTGGTGCTAAAAAGGTTGGGAACACATTCGATTAGGTTAGCTTCTTTGAAACATCTTTGGGAAGCAGGTGTTACATGATGCATTACCTTTCTGAAGGATTTCTCTAAAGATCTTCTCTTGACTTCTGCTGATTGGAGGATATGAACCAGTGATGGGATTAAAAAAAAAAATCACTACTGGTTCTGTGGGCATGGCTTGGTGGGTGTGGTGTGACTTGGTGGGCAGGGCAGGGGAAGAATACTGCAAAATCCCCATTTCCTTTTGACTCCTGATGGAAGGTTATTGAAAAATCCTATTCCCTCCCCATCCCACTAACCTGTTTTCCAGCTCCGTTCTCCTGTGCAGGGCAACAAAAGAAGACTCAGCCAATCAGCTGGGACTTGGGTGGGGGCAGAGAATAGATGGGGGTGGGGCCATTCAGAGGTGGTATTTGCTGTTTCTTCGAACTACTCAAAATTTCTGCTACTGATTCTCCAGAACTGATCAGAACTTGCTGAATACCATCTCTGACATGAACCTTCCGCATTCCCCATTAAATTACAGAAAAACAGATTCATAGTACCTATTTTAGAGTCTATTTTAAAGCTTCTGTGCTAAAACTACTCCCTGAGATGACCAGGAATGAGTCCAGAAATTAGTTTATTTCAGTGATGACACCAACACTTTGGAATTACTTCTCCTGGGGAGAAAGTAATCTTATTTTTGCTGATGGTCTTTCATTAACTGGTGAAAACAAGCTTTTCCAGTGGAGCTTTGAAAATTGATTATTACCTTTATAATTAGCTAGTTTCTTTTGTGTGTGTTTGTGGGTGCACCTTCAAGTCAGTGTTGACTGCCTGTGCATATCCCTCCAGTTTTCTTAGTAAAATTTTTCAGAAATAATTTGCCATTATTTCCTTCCTTAGCAGTGGTGGGATTCAAATAATTTAACAACCAGTCCTCTGCCCTAATTATTTCTTCCAACAACCAGTTCACCAAACTGCTCCGAAACTTAACAACAAACTTCTCCCAAAGTGGTGCAAACTGGCTGAATCCTACCACTGTTCCTTATGTTATAGTGTTATGGCCCACCAGCTGCCAATTGAGCTAGCAGCAGACTCAGACAATGAGGAGGTTTGGGAAGAACTTGGGCCAGTTCTGGAGCCTGGAGAAGGGTCTGATGGATGCTCAAGCATTGGACATAGAGATAGAGCCAGGGCTATCCAGCATTTCCCAGCCACCAGAGAGGCAGAAGCCTTTGGAATCAGAGATGAGTGAGGAGGAAGAACAGCTGGGGCCTGTTCCAGATGCACACATGCGCAAAGCAGGTAGGAGAGGTGAACAACAGAGGACAAGGAGTCAACTTGGGAAGCAAATCAAACATGGCTGAATGCCCCCTCCCTGGCTGGAGAATAAATAGAAGGAAAGAGCAATCATAGGCTTTTAGGATCATAGTGGTCATAGGAGACAATAGTTCGCATTTCTAGAGATTTTGCTCACTGTGTTTCATGCAACAAAGACTGCCTTGCCAGGATTTAATTTGCAGCCTTTCGGCTGGGAGCTCATGGCCTTGCAATTATCTAAAGAACTGATAAGGTCTATTGCTGCAGTTAACTCCTTGCAGGACTCTCGCCTGGACTTTAGTTGGTGAATGCAATTAATTCACAAGAGGTAAATAAAGAAGGGGTTTTCTTTGTGAGAAGTCTCTGGCTTCTGTGGAGGCTGGGTCAGAACATTTACGGCTGAGAGAAAGGTCATTCAACAGATTTTGGATCCAAGGCAGGACTAGAACTTACAGTTTCCTGGATTCTAGCCTGATGCCTTAACCACTGCAACAAACTTGATCCCTAACCAATTATTAATATTTATTAATTTATTATAATTTGTTATTTTTGTTTTTTTGTTTTTTTACTTTAGTCTTGGGTTTTTTTGTTTAGACATCACAATTATCATATATGTCGATTTTTATTGTACATTATTTTCCCTTTCAGTCAAGAAGAACAAACATAAACAAAATATTAGACCCCCACAAATACGTTGGGGTCTCTAATTAACATGGTTAAGTTTGAGAATGAGCAAATATAATTCCATGTATCTTAATGGTGCCAGACTAGGAAAGTTGGCTATACATTTGTTTTTGCTGCTGTGGGCTAGAATATGGCTGCTAGGTGATATTGTTCTGACCCAAACCTGGTTCCAAGAGAACAAACACAAGACAAAGGCATCAGTATAATCTTATTAAGTTTCAGCTAAGAATCCTGTTTCTTCACAGACAAAAGGATGCTTCCAACTAATTAGTTCCGACAAGGAAGAGCCTTGCCAAGTTTTTTCAAGCCTGACAAAAAACAACAAATAAAAAATACTTTACAAGTCTTCAAATACCAACTGTAATGTCCATGAGGCTGAGTTCAAAACTTCTTTGCCATCTGCAAAGTGTGTTCGTTCACAGCTGGCTTTTATCTTCTTGAAGGAGGGGCCATTATCTTGCAGCCTTACTCCTGAGTCACCTGTGCTGTTGTTACTGTTCTTTCCTCTCAGCAATCCTTCATGCACACACATTAGACACAGGCTCCTCAGGAACCTCCTCATCATTGCTGCCAGCCCCCACAATCTCTGAAGGCAGCAGTCCACTCCCTAATGTTCCTGGCCCTTATCGGACTCCTCGCTCTCCTCAGCCATCCGCACCTGCTGCCAGCTAACCACAACAGAAATGAATCCAGCTTCATTAATAGGTTTGGTAGTATTAAGGGTGAAGAGACTGCAATTGAAGCTTGGAAGTCCTTGATTCATTGGATAATAACACATTAAAAGATGACTTGGCACCAGGATTTTGTTGTTTTTAATGTTTTAATCTATTTAGTTTTATAGATTTAATATGGTTTTATATGTTGCTTTAACTTTTGATTGGGAGTTATCCAGCATTGATTGGGAGAAGAACAGTTGTATAAATGTTATAAATAAATAATAGCAATAGCTGTTAGACTTATATACCACTCCATAGTGCTTTACAGCAGTCTCTGAATGGTTTATAGTATCAGCATATTGTCCCCAACAATCTGGGTCCTCATTTTATTGACTTCAGAAGGATGGAAGTCTGAGTCAAACTTGAGCCAGACAGAACTGAACTCAGGCTGTGGGCACAATTAGCCTGCAATATTGCATTCTAACCACTGCAGCACTGCAGCTCATAAATAAATAAATTCAGATTTCACCAGTTACAAGTATGAACAAACCCAATTATTATTTTCTCAACCTAAATATCCCCAATCAGGGTTAATTGACCAGCAGTAAACCTATGCCAGCTACTCATGCATTCCGTTCCCAGGATCTTCTCTTTTATTTCCCTCTGCTTTATCTTGAATCCTGAAAAACATTCAAATACCATTCATTTCAATGCTCTAAATACTGTATCATTATACTAACAAAAGGGGAGATAGCAATAAGCACCTTGTTTTTCTTTTATTTCTTTTGGTTGCTAAATGAATATAAAATGCATTTTATTTATAATAACTATAATAAATATTTAAAAATATGGCATAAGGATTGGATATAAGCCTCATTGGCTTCCAAAATGCACATTGCTATCACCAACCTTGTATATGACAGTTTTCACAGGATCTGGAAAATGTCTGTATGATTAAGTCTAAACTGAATGCTCTCCTCAGTTACCAAATGCTAATAAACCATTCACTTAACAGTAGGGGAATTTTCATCTTATATATAAAATGGTATATGCTAATATATTATTTCAAAGTGTTCAAGAGTCAAACCATCAAGCTGGACATTATTCCAGACTTATCCAAGGGGATATAAATTAGTTAGGAAGATTTCATACAAGCTGTTCTTGTTAACTCTAAGTCCCTGAGGGTTGTCTTCCAGTTTGGAACTTCTAAAATTCAATGACTTCAATTGGATTGTGCAAAAAGCACTAAAAGGAAAAAAAATCTCCTGAGATCTCTCAAAAGATTACTATCCTTAATTAAATTATTTGTTCATGTTAATGAATGCTTCTGGCAATATTATAACTGACCCCAGTACAAAGTCTTCTTATTTATTTACTTATTTGTTAGATTTATATGTTGATTTTCCTTCAGGAGTTAAACATGGACATTGTGCTTTCTCTTCCCATTTTTCTTCATAAAATCAGTCTGTGAAGTGTAGCAGGAACAGAGTGACTCAAGGAATATTCAGAGCTGAGACTTCAATCTGACTTAACCATGTGCAGGCTCTATAATGTTCCATTTTTCTTTTTCTTTTTATTGAGTAAATACCCACGCATTTGGAGAGGAGTTCAGGATTAAGCCCATTTTTTCTGATGCTGATGGATCCACAGGGGGTGGGGATCGGCAGGAAGTTTAAAAAACTCAATAGTGCAACCACAATCATGTAATAAAAATAATTACTTGCGGGCAGGACAAGAAGCAATGGATGGAAGCTAATCAAGGAGAGAAGCAACCTAGAATTAAGAAGATATTTCCTGACTAATTGTTAGAACAATTAATCAATGGAACAAGTTGACTCCAGAAGTTATGAATTATCCAACACTGGAAGTTGTTAAGAAGAGATTGGATAACCATTTGTCTGAAATGGTATAGGGTTTCCTTCCTGAGCAAAGATTTGGACTAGAAGACCTCCAAGGTTCCTATCAACTCTGTTATTCTATTCTATTCTATTCTATTCTATTTTATTCTATTCTATTCTTTGTTACATTTGTTGCAACATGTACAAAGAAGGTGGAGCTTGGATCTCATGGTTGTGGTTGTCATCTTGACTTTTTTGAGGCCCTTCTTGTAAGCATCTCTGGTGTCTACTGACTTTAATCTACATAGATGTCAATTCTATCTGTGAAGGAACATTTGTGCAGAACTGGATATGTAGGATTTCCCACCCATTTTAATCCTGTGACACTGTAATCAGTTTTTCATATAATTCATATGTGAATATTTATGGAGCCTCCATTACTTTAACATAGAATTGTTAGTAATGGTGAGAGTTTGACAAACAGGAATGAAAAGAACCATTGCTAATGGATATCTTCCTACTGTCTAAAAAAAAAAATTCTTTGACCTCTTCACTGTCACAAAGGAGTCAACTTGGCTTGATCATCCCAATCTTAATTGCAATTCCATTCATAATTTAGATATACAGCAACCTAAATTTATAAGCAAAAATAAAGGAATTTCAAAAGTCTTTTGGCTATCAATCATGGGTTTTTTATTCCTTTATTTTAGAAGAACAACACAGCTCAGTGCACACTAATATTATTTACTGCAAATTAAGTAGTGGTAACATTTCATTCTAATGTTTTTACTGAGTGAAAAATATTGAATCATCAAATTTTCTCATATTCACTTGAGCCTATTTCCTTTAAAAAAGAATTAACAAGAGTTTCACAGATGTTCTTTTTAATTAAAAAATGTTTTCCAAAATAACACTTTATATTTCCTGGATTTGTTACTTGACTGGAAACCACAGCTGATCCCAGCAAGTAGACTTGTATTTATAACCTTTATGTTAAGTCCTATTTAAATAGTGCAACACATGTTCATTGTTACAAAAAAATTTAGCTTGTTTTATGATGAAAATCTATAGTTAGAAATAGGGGAATTCTGAATAAAGACAAATAAACATAAAATCATTCTAGATAATTTCCTAAAAGGGGATTAATCTTTTCTATATGGAAGTGCATTTGTTTTTTCACAGTTTGGTAAAGCTTCTGGATTAAGAACAGTTACCACTGGTGGGTTGAATTGCATTTTACTAATCCTTCAATAGGAAAAAAAATACATGAAAAGAAATTTGTTGTGGATCTCTGTTCTGTCTCTTTGACCTTCGTTCAGTCATTGCAAATCACCTGACTATTCTTCAACAAAATGACAAAATCTCATGCATTTTGTATACATTGAGACTGCTACTGGACTGTGTCAAAAGAAAGAGAAAGCAGGCTATCGTGTTAGTTAGTACATCTAAGGATGACTCTTACTCATCTATATGCTGGGGACAAAATGAAGGCAACTTCACAGGGAGAGTTTTTTAAAAAATGGATTACTAGGGCATATTTATGATATGATTATGTGAAAGTGTTGAAGAGCCTATAATTGTAACTGGATATAACTGGCACTCACTGGGCTCAGTGAAAAGTCCGAAGTGACCCCATTGCTGATTTTTTATTTCATTTTTTAAATGAATACTCTATGGCTTGAGTAACTGGCTTGCTTTCTGTTCATCAGTGTTGCCTGTGTAAATTCTGAAGTTCTACCGAGTTCTAGTTCATGTCAAAAATATTAAATATTATTTAAAAAATAACATTTTTTTTAAAAAGAAGACACAATTCAAAATAATGTTACAAAATAACAGCTTGAGGTCTTCCTTCCAATTAAAGCTCATACATGTTAAGAGGGAAGACAGTCTTTTTCATGCTTTCTTCTGTATTAGCTAGTTTTTTGAGGATTGTGCTTCAAGCACATTGGAATTTTCAGACTACAAAGGCAGTGTTATATACTAATACAGATAGCCTATGATAAAAGGCTAATAGTGCTTTAGTTTCAAGGTATCGAGATCTTCTCTGGATAGTTTGCATTTTTCTTCTCTAGTTAAAACAAAGAAGGCTCTGTTATCAGCTTCTTGTTTTAAGCATCTTGTTCTATGGGGAATTGGGAATTGGTTCATGGCTCCTAAACACGTCTTCCATTTGCTGTTCTGTGCTTGCTTTGGAGTGAGAAATTTGTACTGGGTCTCCATCTGGTTTTATTATACAGCATAAATTATTAAAAATAAACTAAAAATTTGATAAAACTATTTTTATTGTCGAAGAAGCTCATGTATCGGCTGAGAATATGGGCTATAGCAAGAAAAATAATTAAAACGGAATTCTATATTTGGCATGGAGTACCTGAGGAAAACTTTGAGACCATGGTTGTATATACTCTAATAAATTGTAATAATTCATGCTTTTGTCTAGAATATTGACATGCTTTACAAATGACCAAGGTTGGCATATCTCATGTGCTTGTTTTAAAAAATATATCTCTGAAAATTTCACCAATGAAAGAAAAGGACACATAGATAAACCAGGTTGTACAGTATAATAGACACTTTAAGAAAAAAGCAACATTATCTCTCTCCTTTGTATTGTATAAAAAGTTAGTGTCTGGAAGAGATAGGAAATAAAACTATATCTCTTGAATTAATTTCTCAACTTCACAGACTGAGCTGTTTATTTCATAGGCTGGGTTCTCAGGACATACATATTTTTTTAATTTAATCTCAGTTTTTTAAATGTATACAACATACTTTGCTAAAATGCAGCGCAGGTAGTCCTTGACTTATGACCAGAATTGACCTCAAGATTTCTGTTGCAAGACAATTAACTGGATTTTTCATTTTACCACCTTTTTTGCCACAGTTGTTAAGTGAATCACTGCAGTTGTTAAGTTAGTAATAAGTGACTCCATTGGCTTCCCCATTGACTTTGTTTGTCAGAAGGTTGCAAAAGATTGATCACCTGATCCTGGGACACTAAAACTATTATAAACACATGCCAATTGTTAAACATCCAAATTTTGATCACATGATTGTGGGGATGCTGCAGTGGTTGTAAGTGTGAAAAACAGTCATAAGTCACTTTTTTCACTGCTATTGTAACTTCAAATAGACCCTAAACAAATGTTGTAAATCAAGGACTACCTGTAGACTGGTTTGTGGTCACTGTTGTGATGTTTACATAGTGATAGACTTGAACACACATTAGTACTCATGCTTTTTCTATGGAGAACTGAAGATCCAAGTTTCCTTCTCCAACAACAAATTTATGAAATAGGTTGGACCAAATTTCAATGGTCAAGTCAAACCATCCATTCTTTCTAGAGTAGATCAGAGTCTGGGTTTTCCCTCTTAATCCAGCACATCTCTAGAGCAGAATAAAATAGAATAGAATAACAGAGTTGGAAGGGACCCTGGAGGTCTTCTACTCAAACCCTTGCTTAGTCAGGAAACCCTATACCATTTCAGACAAATGGTTGTTCAATTTCTTAAAAACTTCCAGTGTTGGAGCATTCACAACCTCTGGAAGCAAGTTGTACCACTGATTAATTGTTCTAACAGTCGGGAAATTTCTCCTTAGTTTTAAGTTGCTTCTCTCCTTGATTAGTTTCCACACATTGCTTCTTGCCCTGCCTTGAGGTGCTTTGGAGAATAGCTTGATTCCCTCTTCGTTGTGGCAGCCCCTGAGATATTGGAACATTGCTATCATGTCACCCCTGGTCCTTCTTTTCATCAGACGAGACATACCCAGTTCCAACAGCCGTTCTTTATATATTTTAACCTCCAGTCTCCTCATCATATTTGTTGCTCTTCTCTGCACTGTTTCTAGAGTCTCTACATCTGTTTTACATTGTGACAACCAAAACCTGGATGCAGTATTCTAAGTATTCTGAAGTGATATTAACACTTCACGCAATCTTGATTCTATCACTCTGTTTATGTAGCCTAGTACTGTGTTGGCTTTTTTGGTAGCTGCAGCACACTGCTGGATCATATTTAAGTAATTGGAGTACTAGGACTCCAAGACCCCTCTCACATTGACTCTGTAAATTTCTAATCAAATGAGTCCATTCATTTTTTTGGTCCTTTATTACCAGGAATGGGGACAGCTGTTTGTACGATATTCTGTTTCAGACAGCATAACTTGTTCTACCTTCTATGCTATTCACCTTGAATCAAAGCACAAATGGGCTCCTTTGCTCCAGGCAAGAAAATGTCTTGAACTCATCCAGGGCCTTTATGATGTTTACAATTCTCCAGATTTTCCAGATTGGAGTTTTAGCCAGCTTTCATGTATAAAAAAGGTTAGGGTTTGTGCAATTATGTCTTTTTTGGAAGTATTTGGTTAGTGGAGAGATGTTTAAAACTGCTAGGTCTCTTTGGGTACCCTTCACACCATGGTCACCATGTGAACAGCATGCTAATATAAGCATGTTTCAGAAATGTTCCATGCCCTTCTCTGTAAAGGGTAGAAGCTCTTAAGGGGATACTGGGAAGGAACAGTGAATAAATATTCTTGCAATGAATTCTAATACGCTCTACTTAAAACGTATCGGAGTGTCTAAATGTGGACATAACTTGAAAATAAAATGGCCTGTGTTAAGAGAGGTATTGCAATCTACTTAACAGCTAGGAGTCTGAACTCTCTGGGTCTTTTTTAATTATTATTATGGAACTCATTCCACGCACAGCAGGCATTTCTGGAAAAGGACACCTTGATCTCTTCTTTCTTTCTTACATGTAGAGTAATCTACATAATATGGATAATCAGTCCGGGGGTGTTGTATTTTATTCTTTTTTTCATCTAGAGAAAAAGAAACCTATTTCTACAGCATAGAAATAGGTTGCACATGAGAATGAAGGTGACTGAGCTTCGGCCATCTCTTTCTTTTTCCATCCAATCACCACATATAGATAAGGTGCCTGCTTAGACATTTCAATTCAGCAGCAGCCCTTGCTAAAAGATACACTCCTGGACATATGCTCAATGCTGAAAGCATACTGAGTAATTAAGTAAAACATCACATTAAAAAGAAAAGCAAGTGTTGTCTGAGATGTAGAAAATGGGCATAGTCCAGCTATCAAGGAGTTAGAACAGACATTTATTATATTTGATGTTTATTTAGAAGATAGAAAAGCTCCATTGCTACAACCCAGGTGGGATGAACTACAGCCAGGCAAAGAAGAATCTCAGGGATAGTATGAAAAGACCCTCTTTCTCATGTCTTTCTCTCCATCCCCACAGCTAAGAGATGATAACATCCTCAATAGAGTAAAGGTGTATGGTAGAATTAATGGCCAATGTGGGAGTCCCCAGATCTGTTCATCACTAGTTTTCAAAATTTCCAGAAATTCCAAAATTTTGACAGAAAACTTTGTGAACTATAGGTATTCTAGAAGTTGGTAGCTGGGGAAGTTTAGCTTGTCGATCTGAGCATTTTGATTCTCAAATCATATGTTCTACTTACAAATCTTGTTAAGGACTTTAATTCAAAAGACTTGCTAGATTCTGGAAAGAATGTCTGTGGAAATTCTC
Source organism: Laticauda colubrina (assembly GCA_015471245.1). Classification (NCBI taxonomy): domain Eukaryota; kingdom Metazoa; phylum Chordata; class Lepidosauria; order Squamata; family Elapidae; genus Laticauda; species Laticauda colubrina. The sequence continues at coordinate 49,876,280 of BLBF01000022.1, forward strand.
AGTCACCAAGGTCATGGTTATCACAAAGGAACATAAATGCAAGGCACAACATAGGAAAACAAACCATCGGGATAATTTTCAGCAGTCCATCTGCACTTAAAAGACAAAGACCACTCTTTTGAGGACAGCAAAGTCCACATTTTCGACAAAGAAGACTGCTGGTTTGAAAGAAGGTCAAAAAGGCCATCTATGTCAAAATTGAACAGTCCTCTCTCAACAGAGTTCCAAGGAGGTTCTACACCCATTTGCACTGTTCAGATGACCCTGACAACACAAATAAACCTCAAAGTGGCCTCAAAGACTCTCTAAAAGTATGCAAATGACCAATCGTCTGCAAGGAGTATAAATCCTTCCATTCCCCACCATCCAGTCAGAGCTGAAGAAGCTTCTTGGATGAGAAGTAAAATGTCTTCAGAGGAAAAAACAAAAAGCTCAGTTGCCTCTTGAAAAAACACCTTTGGGACATCGTGGAAAGAGACACTTCTGATCTTTTACCTCCTCCTTGTTCAAGAATATCTCTTCACAATCAAATCCAAAGCATTGTGTATACCTAATAGAGTCCCTACTCACTTTAACAATGTTATACACATCCAAGTAGAATATTCCTTTTACTAAATAGATTTTTTAGCACATCATCTTCTCTGCTTGCCCAGAAATAACAATCTCTAAACGCTCTTCCAAGTATTAATCATGTGGAGGATTTTTCTCCCGTATAACAAGCCCATGGGAAGCCCTGAGGGTTATTCAGCTTCTCTAGCCTGACTTCTGATGTCAACAGGAACAAATTATTATTTATTTAAAGCTATCAAGAATGCAGTTGAGCCCATTGGGGAGAAGCATATTTGAAATAGAAGATGATTATTTCTTCCTCTCTGTTTCTTATACTTTTTGTCTATGTGAACAGCAATTGTGAGGAAAAAGTGGCACCATATAATAAGGCATAACTAACATAAATTACAGGAGTGTAGGAATGCTTTTATATGACATTTGTTGGTAGTAAGCCTAATCCTAATCCAACCCACAAATAAGGGGTTAAATTTGCTCAGGCCTTAGTTTAGCCTTGGTTTGGAGGATCCTATGTACACAAAGTGCATCTCTGCTAAAGACATATCTTCTCTGTGCAAGGATGAAGAGAAGATAACAGCAAAAATGGCATTAGGATAATGAAAATGCCTTGCTCAACCTAGACACCCTAACACAAAATGCCGAATACAAGGTTGGGTTATACACTGTATATGCATATTACAAGATAGGAAAATAAATTATTATAATTCCAAAATTTAAGAATACTAAAGAGAATCATGTTCAGTGCTCTCCTGTGTAAGTATGATTGTTAGTAATAACAAGCCTATCAAATAGAAAAATGTAAATACCTATTTTCATGGATTTTGTAAAATGCCAAAGACAGAAGAAACCAGAATTTCACCTCTAGATTTTACATAGTGTAGGGATGGCTCCCAATTATGTCAAACATGGCTCTTGTAGAATCTTCTTCTGCATATTATAGCAAGTATATTTTTCATTATTTAACTTCCTTTTAAAAGCTGCTTTTCTCCCTATCTCACCCCAGACCTCAATTTGCAAGTATCTATTTCTATATCCATATGGCAAATTCCTATTTGCTGTTTCGCACTTCTGTAGCACAAAATAATTTCATGAAAGGACTTGGTATAAGAGTATACAGAAAACAGAATGGAATTTGCATCATGTTTATGTTCATACTGATATTTTTATGTAATATCCCTGAGGATTTCATTAGCTGGATCTTTCATCCAGATCATTTATAAAAGAGTTTAATAAAACAGCACTTAACTTGAAGCTTTTGGACATTGGATAACTTTCCCAAAGTATTGACCTTTATTTGTTTATTTAAAGTTCAGGGACCAATTTTAAATATGAATTACCCTCCACCCATTGTTAACACAGAGCCTTTTTTATGTCATTAACCTTGCAATTTGACTTCAGAATGATTAGGTTAATGGCGTATGATTTGTTCCCCATAAATCTATGTAGTTAATTTTTCATGGCTCCATTTTCTCAGAGATTCATGTAGGTCTTTTTGATTTAATGATGATAGCACCAGCAGCCAATTTAATATGGGATGCCAATTTCAGGGTATACTTGATTTGTTGCCCTTAGAGAATGAAAGACATCAAGGAAAAAAGCATATGCAATTTTTTGGTTGAATATTTATTTAAATAAAAAGGAATGCAGAAGTTTCAGAGAGTGTACAATGATCTAATCTGAACAAAGCTAATTTAGACACAGGGCACAGAACCAAATCTGTGGAATTTGTTTTATAGTAATTTTTGGGATAAGGTTCAGTGAAATTTAGAAGATATGACATTTTGACTGGGGCTATTGGAGCAATCTGTATATGGAGGGCAGACATCAAAATTTAATGAAAATATAAGAATCAAAAATCCTGGTGTGAAAAGAGTTCTGATTGAATGATAGAAGATCAATAATCATATCCACCACCAGATAGGTGAAAATAGAAGTAAGAAGTAATTCTACAGATTCTGTTTTAGGTGAGAATTTTCTTGTTCCCTTTTACAGTTCCTTTTACAGTTCTTTGCAATCCCTGACTATGGTTCAAGAAGTCTAGAACAAAGCACTTTAAGGCTAGGTCACACTGGCCGACGGATGCAAAACGTATGTAAAAAGGACACAGCGGATAAGCAAATTTTCCATCCATTGTTATCCGCTCTCAAAAGTGCCCCAAATTTGCATAAACAGAGTGGACAACAATGGAAAGGAATGGACAGGGGGATGATGTAGCGGGGATGTAAAGCGGACGTTTGTAGGAAGCCTAGTGGATGAAAGTGGATGGAAGCGGATGACACATCCGCAGGGCTTCCGGGGGAGAACAGCGAAGCGGACATGGAGCGGAAGGAACAGATGCATAGTGGATGCGTAGCAGATGACACGGATGCATCACGGATGCCTAGAGGATGCATAGCGGATGCGTAGCAGATGCAAAGCGTTCACTGCGCATGCGGGGAGGATGAATTGTGTAAGCTCTGTGGATATAAAAGGATGCAGCTCGCAAGCAGGTCACCATTCAGAGGAAAGACCTGCTGCCAGAGACATCTTGAGAGAACACCATGGGGAAGAAGAGGAAGCCTGTGCCTACTCCTGCAAGCCCTGGCAGAAGGACAGAACCACCATCCCACCCCCTGGCACTGACTCTGAAGCTGCTGGTGCTGCTGCTGCTCCTGGTGCTCCTGGTGTTGCTGCTGCTGGTGCTTCTCCTGTTGGTGCTGCTGGTGGTGTTGCTGGTGCTGCTGGTGCTGCTGGTGCTTCTCCTGCTGCTTGTGGTGTTGGTGCTTCTCCTGCTGGTGCTGCTGCTGCAGCTGGTGCTGCTGCTGCAGCTGGTGCTGCTGGTGCTGCTTCTGCTGCTGCTGCTGCTGCTTCTCCTCCTGCTGCTGCTGCTGTGGTGGACCAGCCCCAAGGCCCTCAAAGCCCTGCTGCTGAAGGCCCTGAAGGCCCTGCCAGAGGGAGGAAGAGGCAAGGCAAGGAGAAGGGGGAGAGGAAACAGTACTCCATTTCCGAAGACGATGAGGAGGAGGTGCTGGAATGGCTGAGGGAGAATGAGTACCTGTGGAGGAAGGGCCACAGGCTCTATCGCAACACCAAGAAGAAGCAGGCAGTGTGGAGAGAGAAGGCGGAGAGACTGGGCTACATTTCAGATGTCCTCCTGGGGTGGTGAAAGCATATGCACACCTGGTATGGCAAGCTGCACCTGAAGAGATCCGGGTAGGCCGCTGTCAAACTAACTGACCAGGAGACCTATGTCATGGCCAGGTGTAGCTTCCTGGAGGGTGAGATCCGCCACCGAGGACCAGCCCCTCTGTCAACACTCTCCCTCAGACAGCCCACAGAGAGCCACTCCTCTTCCAGCCACTCCAGGTCTGCTCCTCCACCCCAGCTGATGTCACAGCCCTTCCAAAGATTTCAGCAGCCCCTCGCCTACCAAGCCTACCACTACCAGGACTTCCCACAGCAGAGGCAGCCCTTCCCAGTCCAGACCCAGGTTCCTCGGATGCCACAGACACCTCAGCTGACCCAGCTGCAGACCAGACAGCCCCACTACACTCCTCCTTCCTCCACCCCATAGCCAAGCCCTTCCTCAGAACATCTGTCATCAGTCTTGGGCCTCACATTCCAGGTCCTTGAGGAAGTGCCTCTCAACCTCCTGGGACTGAGTCAGCTCTCTGAGAGCTTCCTGCACACACCATCTCCTGTTGTACTCTCAGGGCCAGGCACCCCAATGGCACCTCACACCAGCACTCCAGCCACAACCACCTCCACAGTCCCTGGCCCCTTTATATCTGAGACCATGGGCACGCCTCAGAGTGACTGAAAAGAGTGCCAGAGACTGAGTTGTTACCTGCTCACCTTATATTTGCTTAAAGACACTTTACTTGGTTCATTTTGCTTTTTAATAAAGTCATACAGTTTGTTATTAATAAAGGTAATCTTTGCTTCACACACTTGGTTCATTTTTTTTACTAAACAAAGTGTTGGGGAAAACTTTGAAAAAAGGGTTAAGCCTTTGCATGCTTGTGGGATTGGTAAGGATAGCTGTGGGATGGATAGCTGTGGGATGGATAGCTGTGGGATGGATAGCTGTGGGATGGGTAAGTATAGCTGTAGGATGGGTAAAAATAGCTGTGGGAAAAGGATAGTTGTGAGATGGGTAAGGATAGTTGTGGGATAGATAAACCTCCAGTGCAAGCATAGTGGGACTGTATGGTCCACCCTCCCAGCTGCCACACATATGGCCCTTTATTATCAAGAACAATTTATTCATTGATCCACACATTTCAACATAAACAAAACTTTTTATTGTAAGGCCATGTGATGCATAGCACAATCTCATCAGTGTGATGAGACAGGCTGAAGGAAGCATCCATTAAGCATCTACCATCCTGTCTTGCCACTCCACTGCTCCAGCTGGGGAGTTGCACCAGTGTTTCAGGAGGTTGCGCTGCTTCTTCCCTCCACGTGAAGCTCTGTTGGGGCCTTGCACATCCACAGTATCTATCAGGCTTGGTCCTTGCTTCCATTCACCAGGCTCCATGTCCCCATTGCCTTGTTGACAGTCCACAAGCCTGTTCTGCAACACTGGGTAGCGGGTGCGCATGAGATTGTGCAGGATGCAGCAAGCTTCCACGATCCTCCTCATGGTCTGTGGGCAATGCTGCATGGTGGTGAGAAGTACTTGGAACCTGTTGGCCAGGATGCCAAAGGCGTTCCCCACCACCTGTCTTGCCCTGGACAGCCTGTAGTTGAAGATCCTCTGTTCACTGGTGAGGTATCTTGAACTGTAGGGCTTCATGAGGTAAGTTCTGAGGTAGAAGGCATCATCACCCATGATGAAGTAGTGCATATCTTGTGTGTCGTTGGGTAGGGGCTCTGGATCTGGAAAACCCATGACGAGGTTGCCTTCCAGCCCACCCTTGAAGTCACTGGCGTTGTATACCTGGGCATCTGAAGATGATCCGTTGCCTGAAGCATTGAGCAAAGAGGATGATGGGAAAGAGGATGTTGCTGAAGAAGCCCTTGTAGTTGAAATAATTGGACCCTGAGTTGGCTGAACCTTTGAAGGCCACGTGCTTCCCATCTATGGCTCCAACAGTGTGGGGAAAGTTCCACCTCTGATACCACTCTTCTGCAAGTTTCCTCCAGCCTTCTTCAGTGGTGGGACACTGGAGGAGCTCCTCCACATATTCTTTGATGATGGCCTGCACCACTTCTCTGACCAGAATGCTGATGGTGTTGTGTGGCACCCTCCAGGCATACTGCATGTTTCTGTATGTGGTCCCAGAGGCCAGGTGGCGCAGAGTCAGTGCCACCTTCAGTCCAGGGTCCAGGCTGGGATGGAAGTTGGTGTTTGCCTTGGTCAACCTGGGTCTCAGCCGCTCCACAACTTCCACAAACATGGCTGGTGGCATCCTCATGAAGTGCTGGAATGCATGAGGGTCTTCATTCCTCAGCTCCACCATCAGCTTGTCATACAGTCCAAACTCCGCTCTTCTCCCGATCCATCATCGGACCCACACAGTTCTTGGACATCTCCTTCTCTTTGCGTAGAACAGGTGAAACAGTCTGAAGAGGGCTTGATTCTGGTGTTGAATGATGGCGGCTACCAAAAGGAGTGTGCGATGATCCATGGTGGAGATCAGTGGATGATGTTGAAGAGCAAGAGCAAGGCTGAAGAGGTCTGCACACCAGGGCTGCTGGACTGAAAGTGAGATCCAGGTGATTTCCTCCCCCTTTTTACAGGAAATGTCGGTTTTCCACTAGATGTCCTTCCACATACTCTAGGCATCCTCCAGACATCCTAAATATCCGAGATACGTCCCATATACGAATGTTTTGTCTGTTTTAATGCTTTATATACGAGATGCATCTGTTTACATCCTTTCTATGTCCGTGCTACTAATGCTGTGTGGACGTTCCACATACCTTTAACTTCTTCCCTCTTTCCGCTTTCCGCTGCAGCGGATGTGAGTTGCGCGGATGGCCAGAGGATGCCGAGAGGATACATCGGACGTGTAACGGATGACAACGGACATTGCCCGTATGTGTCACGGATGTACATCGTACGCGGCGGAAAGTTCATCTGCTCAAAAAGTTTTGTGCAGCTCAAAACTTTTTGAGCGGATGAAATAGCAGTAGACGGATATTTTACGGATAGAGCATATGAAACACGTATGCAGCAAGTACACAACGGATGCATCGTGTTTTCCAACGGATGGCAAGCTTTTTTTGTCCGTTTTACATCCTCTTTGCATCCATTGGTTCAGTGTGACATGGGCTTTAGGAGCTATTCCTGAGTTATTTCATTTGACACACCAAGTTCTTGTCTCTCCAATTAGACCACCAGAATAAGGGGAAAGCCTGGCAGAGCCATCATAGCAAGTCTTGCAGTCTGTCCCACAGATTGCTACTTTTTACAGCTCAGCCTCCTGAGGTGATTCTTCAGAATGCTGGCTATGCTGTAGAACTAGTAAATATTTATTGACAACACTTCTCTTTTCCAGGCTGGAGAAAACTTTGGGGAGTAGCATTTTATCAAAGATCACAGTTCATCTGCAGGGATCCAGATAAGAGGAAGTAAACTCATATGTGTTTTAATAAGCACATTGAACTTGTATTTGTTTGAAATGCTCTTGAAAGCAATAAAATACAGTTTTTCAGGGAACCAAATGCCAAATTTATAAACAAAGATCTCGATATGAAGATTTGTTCAGTTCATAAGCCATTGTGTGAAAGTGGGATTGTTTTCAGAATCCAATGTGGTTTCTAGAGAGATTGGCAGATAAGCTTTTAAGAGGGGAAATGAAGCACATCAAATCTATAATATCCATTTATTTTAATAAATGGAATCTACTACAATTTTTTTTTCATTCTACTTTGGAAATGATTCATATGCAACATAGAGTGCTGCTTTCAGTTAATCAAGCTACAGTAATATTTATGTTTTGTCTATGATGCAATATGGACTTTTTAGTCCCCTTTTAGAAAATAATCATGTCCTCAAACCATAATAGTCTCACAGTTATTTATTTAAATGTACGAGATTAAACAATAGTTTAGCTTCACAGCCAGCAGAGGGAACACAAAACATTATTTTGAGGAACTAAATAAAAGTTGGGTGTCTTTAAACAGAGTTGTGTTTCTGTTATCAAGTTGATCTGTTTATTGTGGTTGTGCTGTTAAAAGGTTTGGTGATAACAATATTAGTATTCTAAGAAGCAACAATGCTCCTTAGTGAAAGCATGGCTGACTGCAGTAACTGGAAAGTGGGCTTGGGAACAAGACCAGAATGAAATCATGATATTGGGAGTCACATTATGTTTATGGTGATTAGGTTCAGGAGGAGAAGCAGAGATGCTGCCGTGTCTTTTCCTGAATGTTCCGGTTCAACAGAGTAGCTTCTTCCTCAAAGTTTGCAGGAAGTGGATGGAAAGCATTCTAGAATTCAATCTCCTTGGGTCAGTGGTGTATTAATCATTAAGCAGACTAAGCACATGCTCAGGGCACCAGGCCAAAGAGGGCACCACAAAAACTTTTTTTTAATATATAAATTTTTATTGGTTTTAAAACAAACAAACAAACAAAACATAAAAACATGAAGCCATCTTCCAAATATATACATACAGTGTGCCGGTTGGTTTACAAATTGTTTTGTGCTACCATTTCGTAGTATTCAATTACAATTACATTATATATCCTCTCATACTTTCAATCAAATATCAAGTACATTAATATCTTTATTAATCAATCGTTGACTATATTTTTATTTATTCTTGTTTTATAAAATGATCATATTTTACTTAGTTTATTTTATAACAATTCATATTATCCTCCCTGATCTATCCTAGAATCATTCTGTAGATATAATTAAAAAAAAGAAAAAAAAGAAGAAAATACATCTTTATATATTTATTATTTTCGAAAAATCTACACATTTCATTACTATGTTTTGTTATCTAAGCATTGATAGAATAGATCCCAAATTTTACAAAATTGTTTATCATCTTGTTCTCTAATTTCAAATGTCAATCTATTCATTTCAGCAATTTTCTTCATTCCAATATTTTCTTAATGATCTCCTCCTATGATGGTGTCTTCTCATTTTTCCAGTTTTTAGCAAATCAATCCTAGCCGCTGTTAATACATTTACAATCAGATATTTAAAATCTTTGCTATATATTTCAGGCAAAATTCCCAATAAAAAAAATCTCTGGTTTCAAGTCTATATGCTTATTTGTCCTTTTTTCCAGCCACATGTGGATTTTAGTCCAATATTTTTTAGCGTTCGAACATGTCCACCACATATGGTAATATGAGCCAGGTGTCTGATAACATTTCCAACACTTTTCAGACTTATTCTTAAACATTCTTGCTATTCTAGTCAGGGGAAAGTACCACCTGTAAAACATCTTACACAATTTTTTTTTATATGCTGTTGACATTGTCATTTTATAATTTTGAGACCACATTTTTTGCCATTTCTCTAATTCAACCCCATATTGAAAATTCTTCCCCAAGCAATCATAGTTTCTTGAACTTGTTCTTCTTCTAATTTAATTTCTAATAAATATCCATATAATTTTTTAATTACCTTTTCATCAGCACCTGTCAAAATCTTATATAAATCAGTCAATTTATCATAAAAACCTTCTGTTTTAAAATCTTTATCAAACCTTGATTGTATTTGCGCATATGAAAACCAATTCATCTTTATACCTTGTTCCTCTAATTTTTGCATAGATTTAAGTTTACCCTTTTCATTCAGTATTTCACCATATCTAACTGTTTGTTCCTTTTTGTATATTATAGGATAAGAAAATGCTTCAATTGTCGATAACCGGACTGGAATTTTCAAATAACATTGTCTTTTAGTCTTCTCCCAATTTATAACTCCCATATATAATGTCTTCTAAAGTACCCCTGTGTTTTAGTTCCTTTATACCATAAAAAGCATGCCACCCCAACAACAGATCATGTCCTTCTAATGCCAACAATTTAGTATTTCTTAATGTTATCCATTCTTTTACCCACATCAATTTCATAGCTTGATAGTATAACTCCCAATTAGGCAAGCCAAATCCTCCTCTTATTCTAGC
>BLBF01000022.1:49885933-49904795 GCA_015471245.1 Laticauda colubrina
TTTATTAAAAAAGCAAAATGAACCAAGTAAAGTGTCTTAAGCAAAGATAAAGTGAACAAGTAACAACTCAGTCTCTGGCACTATTCTCAGTCACTCTGAGGCATGTCCATAGTCTCAGCTGTCAAGCGGCCAGGGACTGTGGAGGTGGCTGTGGCTGGAGTGCTGGTCTGAGGCACCATTGGGGTGCTTGGCCCCAAGAGTACAACAGGGATGGTGTGTTCAGGAAGCTCTCAGAGAGCTGACTCAGTCCCGTGAGGTTGAGAGGCCCTTCCTCAAGGACCTGGGATGTCAGGCACAATACTGCTGACAGATTTTCTGTTGAGGGGCTTGGCTGTAGGGTGGAGGAAGGAGGAGTGTAGTGGGGCTCTCTGGTCTGCAGCTGGATGAGGTGAGGCGTCTGTGGCGTGCGATGTACCTGGGCCTGGACTGGGAAGGGCTACCTCTGCTGTGGGAAATCCTGGTACTCGTAGCCTTGGTAGGTGATGGGCTGTTGAAAGTCATGGAAGGGCTGTGACATCGCCTGGGGTGGAGGAGCAGTCCTGGAGTGGGTCAGAGCAGGTTCAGCTGGGCCTGGAGGATGGTGCAGCAGTTCTGTGATCGTCTCCTTCATCACCTGGTCCTGGGCCTCAGGCAGGTCCATGAGGGTCTGGCTCACGTACGTGATGAAGGGCTTGCAGTTTGATTATGGTATGTTGCTGTGGACCAGCTGAGAGAGAAGATCTGTGCTGGTTTTGAATGTGTCCCTGATCTCCAACAGGACAGTGTGGCTCTGGCTCTCCAGTCTGCCTCTCTGCCTGCTTTCTGTGGAGGTGGAGCTGGGGGTGGTGGTGGGGGGTTGGTCTCTGGCTGCTGCTTCTTTTTGCTCCATTTGAGACAGGGGATCCTCGACATCCTCTAGCATGGGGAGTGCAGCTGTCGGGGGGGTCTCTGCCATGGGGCCCTCCAAAGACACCTGCCTGGACAGGGTAGCTGTCTCCTGGCTGGAAGAGGACTGGCTGTCTGTGGGCTGTCTGACAGAGGGCCTGCTCCTCGGTGGCAGGCCTCACCCTCCAGGAAGCTGCACTTGGCCATGACATACATCTCCCAGTCAGTGAGCTTGACAGCGGCCTGGCCAGATTTCTTCAGGTGCAGCTTGCCATATCAGGTGTGCATGTGCTTCCACCATCCCAGGAGTACATCTGCAGTGTAACCCAGGCTCTTTGCCTTGTCTCTCCACGCTGCCTGCTTTCTCTTGCTGTTGCGATAGAGTCTGTGGCCCTTTCTCCACAAGTACTCGTTCTCCCTCAGCCATTCTAGCACCTCCTCCTCATGGTCCTCATAAATTGAGTATTGTTTCCTCTCTCCCTTCTCCATCCCTTGCCTCTTCCTCCCTCTGGCAGGGGCTTCAGGGCCTTCAGCAGCAGGGCTTTGAGGGCCTTGGGGCTGGTCCATCACAGCAGCAGCAATAGCACCAGCAGTAGCACCAGCAGCAGCATGAGAAGCACCAGCAGCAGCACCAGCAGCACCAGCAGCAGGAGAAGCACCAGCAGCTGCAGCACCAGCAGCAGCACCAGCAGCAGGAGAAGCAGCAGCAGCAGCAGGAGGAGAAGCACCAGCAGCAGCAGCAGCAGGAGAAGCACCAGCAGCAGCACCAGCAGCAGAAGCACCAGCAGCAGCACCAGCAGCAGAAGCACCAGCAGCTTCAGAGTCAGCGCCAAGGGATGGGATGGTGGTTCTGTCCTTCTTGCCAGGGCTGGCAGGATTAGGCACAGACTTCCTCTTCTTCCCTGACTGATGAACCATGGTGTTATTTCAAGATGTCTCTGGCAGCAGGTCTTTCCTCTGAATGGTGACTGCTTGCGTTCTGCATCCTTTTCTATCCACAGAGCTGATGCAATTCATCCTCCCCACATGCGCAGTGAATGCTTTGCATCTGCTATGCATCCTCTATGCATCCGCTATGCATCCGCTATGCATCTGATATGCATCCGCTATGCATCCTATAGGCTTTCGTGATGTATCCGCGTCATCTGCTACGCATCCGCTCCTTCCGCTACACGTCCGCTTTGCTATTCTCCCCCGGAAGCCCTTTGGATGTGTCATCCACTTCCACCCACTAGGCTTCCTACGAACATCCGCTTATCATTCTCGCTACATACTACCCTCGTCCGTTCCTTTCCGTTCTTTTCAATTGTGTTTATGTAAATTTTCGCCACTTTTGATAGCAGAAAACAACGTATAAAGCCACCCCTGAAATTTTGCTCATCCGCTGTGTCCTTTTTGCATATGTTTTGCATCCGTCGGCCAGTATGACATTGCCTTAAGCTAGAAAACTTAATGCCAAGTGGATAATAAATATTTCTGAATATAAAAGGGAAAAAAAAAGAGAAGGATTTTTTTTTTTTTTGCTGTAAGTGGGAAGGGAGAGGAAGAAAATAAGAACAGGATTTGGAAGGAGGAGATAGCCTGGTATCTGAAGAATCTAAAGGCCCTGTCACACTGCCCAACAGATGCAAAACGTTTGTAAAAAGGACACAGCGGACAAGAAAAATGTTCCATCCGTTGTTATCCGCTCTCAAAAGGGGCAAAAATTTGCATAACCAGAGCGGAGAACACAGAAAGGAATGGATGGGGGGAGGACGCAGAGCGGATGGAAAGCGGATGCAGAACAGAAGCCTAGCGGATGGAAGCGGACGGGAACAGATAGGTCCCCTCTGCGAACTTTTTTTCTGTTTTAAATGCTTTCTTTGCATGCTGCATCCACTTTCATCCTTTCTCCATCCTTTTTCCATCTTTGCTGCGCGTCCATTCCGCGTCCATTCTGCTTCCTCCCTGCGTCGATGGCATCATTTGTGGATGAACTGAAAATAGAATTTAAAAAACTTAAAGAAGAGGAACAAGAAAGGAAGGGCTCTCTTGTTTCCATTTTTCAATTCTTAGAAATGATGATCTTTACCTATGAGAAATTACAAGAAAAGACTATGCAACAAGAAGATTGGGACAAAGAAGAAGCCATTTTAAATGAACAAGTAACTCTACTTGGGGAAGAAAGGGGAAAGAGGGGAAAGAGAATGGAGAATCTGAGACCTAAAAAAACAACCAAAAAAGGGAAAACTAAGGTGAAAAGTGGATATAATGTGAGAAAGCAACAGAAAAAGGGAATACAGAAAAGGGAAATGGAGGTGGAGAGACAAGGGGGTAAAAAGGGGAGAGAGAAGAAGCAAAGGAGGAGGGAAGGGAAGAGAAGCTACAAGGGTGTGAAGCAAGATGTAAAGAAACAGGATTTATTTAGAGATAATGGGTAAAAATTTAATTGAAAAAGGGATTCTGCAAAGGTACATATGATTGTATTGTTATATTTGTGTTTAGAAATAATGTTAGAAAATTGGAAACAACATATGTTTTAGTGAAACATTTGTGAATAAAATAAATGGAATGAATTAAATGAGAGAATTAATTTAGAAAGGAATGGGAACATTTTAATGACATAATGTTTTAAAATGCAAGTGAAGTGGGGGGGGGAAGTAATTATGTAAAGTTTATAAGCGTTCCTATAGAAGCATGATACCTACTTGAAAAGTAATGTGTTAAATTGGAATAGATCGTTGTTTTAATTATATTGTATATTTATATTTATATTTTTCTTTTCTTTTTCTTTTTAAAATGTAGCGTGTAGCTTTAATGTACAACGCAGAATCCAAATGGAAGTTATGTTCCATATTAAGTGTTATAATTTTAGGGGAAAGATATAAAGGCATCATACTCCAATCAGTGACCACAGGAGGAATTTTGTTTAATGAGAAAAGATAATAGACAGTTGAAATAGGGCAGACAAAGAATATAAATATAATGATCTGATTTGAGATGAAACAAATAAAAATAAAATTAAGAAAGTTAAAAGAGGGGAGAAGCTATATAGAAAATGTAGAATGGTAGTAAGATACGGAATGGTATATAAAAATGAGCATAAATTTGAATCGGTGTCTGTACAAAGAGATGTAACTCGGGATCAGGCTGCTTTCAGAAAAGAGGTTTTATGTTTTTCATGTTCTGTGTTGTGTTTGTTTATGTTTGTTTCTAAAAATCAATAAAATTTTCTTCAAAAAAAATAAAGAATGTATGAGATACAATGAAGGCATATGCCAGAGGCTTGATAATAGACTATACAAGGAAAAGAAATACTATGAAAAGATTAGCCTCTAAGGCATCAGAAGATGAGTACAAAGGACTTGAAAAAGAGTTATAGAAAATGTCACAGAAAAAGGATATCAAGTTAAAAATGGATATAACAAAACATAAAATGGGTCTAATAGAAAAAGAAGAGCTAGCAAAAAAAATTGAGGTACTAAACAGAACTATTTTGAAGATGCAAATAAATCAGGTAGATGGTTAGCATATAAATTGAGAAAGGAGAAAGAATCAAGGAAAATATTGCAATTAATAGATGAACAAGGCCAAGTTTGCTATGGTAGCAAAGAGAAGAAGGAAATCATATGAGACTATAATGAGAATTATATACACAAGATAATATTGATAAGGAAAGAGTTAAACAGTATCTACAGAATGTTGTCGTGTTATTGGAGATTCGTCTCTCCCTTTTTTATTATTTTGTGTTTCCCCCCCCCCCCTTGTTTTTTGTTTGTTTATTTGCGGCGCTGGTGTGTGTTGCGTTCTAGTATTCGAGAGCGAAGCTGGTCGATGTGCCGCTTCCATGTTCTACTGTCGTCCAAAACAAGTCGGTAAGACCGGGGGCCTGTGATTGTGATAATTGTGGCTGGAAGCCATAAAGGGTCCCTGGTAAGGTTTTTTGTGTAGACTAAATTTCCAATTTCAAATGAGCGGTATTTACTGGAGGAGTCAGGGGGTTTGTCCCAGGTATATGTGTGGTGCAGTCTGTCAAGGTAGGAGCGCAGTTTCCTACCCATGAGGAGTTCTGCTGGGCTTTTGGTTGTTGTGCTAGGGGTGATATGTTGGAGTGTTAACAATCTGTTAAGTTTATCTTGCACATCCCCCATGTCCATTTTTTCTAGGGCCTCTTTATTATAACGAACCATGAGTTCAGCCCATCCATTTGAAGCCGGATAAGCCGGCGCTGTCAGGGCACGTCGGATGCCCTGTGCGGCCAAGTATTGCTCAAAAGCTAAAGCGGTAAACTGGGGCCCATTGTCCGAGACTATTACATCAGGCAACCCATGCGTAGCAAAAAGTCTGTTTAACTGTTTCATGACTGCCTCGGTAGTAGTGGACGCCATAAGGATAACCTCTAACCAGTTCACGATTACAAAATATGTGTTCCCTTTTGTTGGCCCAGCAAAGTCAATATGCAGTCTTGACCATGGGCCTCTGGGAGTTTCCCATTCCATGACTGATGCAAGTGGGGGGGTAGGCCTTGATTTTTGGCAGTCATGGCATGTTGCCACCCATCGTTCAATGTCCTTGTCCAGCCCTGACCACCAGACATAACTCCTAGCCAGGGCTTTCATTTTTACCATGCCCGGGTGTCTCTCATGCAACATGCACAACACTTCTTCCTGTAACTTTTTTGGGATTACCACCCTGTACCCCCATAGTATACAGCCTTTTTCAATAGACAGTTCAGTCTGTCGGGTGCAAAAAGGTTTAAAAGTCTTGCCTTTGTTCTCATCCAGCCAGCCCTTACCTACCCAATGCAGGATTCGAGCTGTCAGTGGGTCTTTCATGGTAGCTTTAGCGACATCTGCTGCTGTTAGTGGCAGATTTGGCCAGGACTTGATTTGGAGAGTGGAGACGGTGGGAGCTGGGTCATCTTCCATGTTGGGCAGCGGGGAATGGCTCAAGGCATCTGCATGGGTGATGGTCTTTCCTGGGCAATGGATGAGTGTGTAGTTGTATGCAGCGAGGAATTCAGACCACCTCGTCATTCTTGGTGATAGAATGTTCGGGGTTGGTTTGTTTCCTGCTAGGATCCCTACCAGGGGTTTGTGGTCAGTGATAATTGAAAAAGTCCTACCATAAAAGTATTCATGGAATCTTATGATGCCGGCTATGATTACAAGAGCTTCTCGGTCGAGTTGGCTATAGTTTCTTTCCGATTTTGACAGCATTTTGGAGTAGAAGGTGATTGGTGACTCTCTGCCATCTGGTAGCTGGTGGCTCAGTAGGACACCGATTCCAAAAGGTGATGCATCACAGGTGACTGTCAAAGGCAAGGTATTACTGTACTGGATCAAACGGTGTTAAACGTTAATAAGTCCTTGATACTTTGGAATGCTGCTTGTTCCCAGTGGCCCCATTTTCATATAGTTTTTTTGTCCAACAACCGATGTAAGGGTTCTGCTACGGTTGCTTTTTGGGGCAGGAATACATTGTAGAAATTAATGAGACCTAAGAATGCTTGTAAATCAGTTTTGTTCTTAGGTCTAAGTGCGTCTTTGACTGCCTTTATCTTTTTTTCAGTGGGGTGTATTCTCGCCATTTTTTGTCCGACTGAAGCCTATGTACATCTTCATTGTCGTCAACATTGTCGCTCGAGGAGTCGAGATCTTCATAGTGGGTGGTCACTGTGGGCTGTTTCTTGCTTCCTTCCACCCTCTTTTCTCTGGGTTGATTCGGTGGATCTGGAGTTGCGTTCATCTGGCACATAGTGGCTGCAGATTTCTTGGCTGCTTCAGCAGAGGTGGCTTCTGCGATGGCCTTGGGCACTGTAATATTCAGTCTGTTAAGCAGCTTGCTTTGGAGAGTAGCATCTTTCAAGCTGAGGACCACGCGGTCCCTCATGGCCTCGTCCATGTTCTGGAACTCGCAGGCTCCTCTGATATTCCTCAGGGTTAAAACCTCTTATAGTCTTTAATCCTGACACAACATGAAATCATTGTATGTAGAAGTATGTAAAGAATTCTTAGATTCTTATCTACCCTAAGAGATATGTAGTCTTCTAGAGAATTGTTCCAATCTAGTTCTGTTGGAACTCAAGTGTTGCCCTGAGCACCCATGCCCTTCTAATTGTGCCAAATATTTAGTAAAAATAAACCATCTCTATATTTATGGATTACCTCAAAAACTGACCATACATAACTACATAACATGTCCTAATATACTTCTTCTTGTTGTTGTGCCATATCCATAATCAGAAGTTAGTGGTCATGTTGGCTATCCTATTTTTATCAACAGCCGCACAAAAAAGTGCTGCTGAGTTTTGTCCAAATCAGTCTCTTCAGGCCTGGTCCCATTGGCCGATGGATGAAAAACGTATGCATAAAGGATACAGCGGACGAGCAAAATTTCAGGGGAGGCTCCATCCGTTTTCATCCGATGCAAAAATTGGCAAAAACTTGTATGAACAGAATAGAAAAGAACGGACATGTAATACGTAGTGGGGATGTTAAACGGATATTCATTGGAAGCCTAGCGGATGAAAGCGGATGGAAGCGGATGACATCTCCGAAGGGGTTCCGGGGGAGAATTTCGAAGCGGACGCATAGCGGAAGGGGCAGATGCATAGCGGATGAAGTGGATGCATCATGGACGCCTATAGGAAACAAAGGAGATGCCGCGCAGATGTATATCGGATGCAAAGCGTTCACTATGCATGCGGGGGGTATGAATTGCATCAGCTCCACAGATATAAAAGGATGCACCACGCACACAGAATAGTCTATTCTGACTCAGAATAGTCTCAGAGACTGAGTTGTTTACTTGTTTAATAAAGTTTACTTGGTTCATTTTGTTAATTTAATAAAGTGTTGGTAAAAACTTTGAAAAAATGGTTAAGCCTTTGCATGCTTGTGGGATAGATAAGGATAGTTGTGGGATAGGTAAACCTCCAGTGCAAGCATAGTGGGACTGTATGGTCCACCATCCCAGCTGCCACACATATGGACCTTTATTATCAAGAACAATTTATTCATTGATCAACACATTTTAAAATAAACAAAGCTCTTTATCAATGCCCTATTCATTGTAGGACCACTCAACATACATGGCACAATCTCATCAGTGTTATGCAACAGTCTCAAGGAAGCATCCATTAATCATCTATCATCCTGTCTTGCCACTCCACTGCTCCAGCTGGGGAGTTGCACCAGTGTCTCAGGAGGTTGCGCTGCTTCTTTGCTTCATGTGAGGCTCTGTTGGGGCCTTGTACTTCCACAGTGTCTATCAGTTATGTCCTTGCCTCAATTCACCAGGTTCCATGTCCCCATTCCCTTGTTGGCAGTCGACAAGTCTGTTCTGCAACACTGGGTAGCGGGTGCGCATGAGATTGTGCAAGATGCAGCAAGCTTCCACAATGCTCCTCACAGTATGTGGCTCATGCTGCATGGTGGTGAGTAGTATCTGGAACCTGTTGGCCAGGATGCCACCCGTCTTGCCCTGGACAGCTTGTAGTTGAAGATCCTCTCTTCACAGCTGAAGTATCTTGAACTGGAGGGCTTCATGAGGTAGGTTCTGAGGGAGAAGGCATCATCACCAACGATGAAGTAGGGCACATCTTGTGTGCCATTGGGTACGGGGTCTGGACCTGGAAAACCCATGATGAGGTTTTATTCCAGCCCACCCTTGAAGTCACTTGCGTTGTATACCTAGTCATCTGAAGCTGACCCGTTGCCTGAAGCATCGATGTAGATGAACTTGTAGTCAGCATCAACCATGGCAAAGAGGATGATACTGAAGAAGCCCATGTAGTTGTAATAAGTGGACCCTGAGTTGGCTAGAGCTTTGCAGGCCACGTGCTTCCCATCTATGGCTCCAACCTCTGATACCACTGTTCTGGGAAAGTTCCACCTCTGATACCACTGTTCTGCAAGTTTTCTCCAGCCTTGTTCAGTGGTGGGGCACCTGAGGAGCTCTTCCACGTATTCTTCAATGATGGCCTGTACCACTTCTCTGACCATTTTGCTGATGCTGTTGTGTGGCACCCTCCACGCATACTGCATGTTTCTGTATGTGGTTCCAGAAGCCAGGTGGCGCAGAGTCAGTGCCACCTTCAGTCCAGGGTCCAGGTTGGGAAGGAAGTTGGTGCTAGGCTTGGTCAACCTGGGTCTCAGACGCTGTGCAAATTTGTCAAACATGGCTGGTGGCATCCTCATGAACTGATGGAATACATGAGGGTCTTCATTCCTCAGCTCCACCATCAACTGGTCATACAGTCCAAACTCTGTTCTTCTCACAATCCATCCTCAGACCCACACAGTTCTTGGACGTCTCCTTCCTCTCCTTCTGTGTAAAACTTGATACAGTCTGAACAGGTTTTGGTTCTGGTGATGAATGGTCGCAGCTACCATAAGGACTGTTTCATCATCCATGGTGGAGAACAATTGATGATGTTGAAGACCAAGACCAAGGGTGATGAGGTCTGTACACCACGGCTGCTGGACTCATACTGAGATCCAGATGATTTTCTCACCCTTTTCATAGAAAATATTGATTTTCTATGGTCCTCTAAGGGGCCTTCTACATACTCTAGACATACTCCAGACATCCTAAATATATGAGATACATCCCAGATACAAACGTTTTGTCCGTTTTTAATACTTTATATACGAGATGCATATGCTTGCATCCTTTCTATTTCCATGCTACTAACACTGTGTAGACGTTCCGTGTACCTTTTGTTTCCTCCCTCTTTCCGGTTTCAGCTGCAGCAGATGTGAGTTGAGGGGATGGCCAGAGGATGCAGAGAGGATACAGTGGACATTTAACAGATGATAACAGACATAGAATGTTTGTTGCCCTATATGTCATGGATGTACATCGTACACAGTGGAAAGTTCATCCATTCAAAAAGTTTTGTGCAGCTCAAAACTTTTTGTGCAGATGAAATTGCAGTGGACGGATGCTTGACGGATAGAGCGTATGAAACATGCATGCAGTGAGTACACAACGGATACATAGTGTTTTCCAATGGATGGCAAGCTTTTTTTCATGTTTTACATCCTCTTTGCATCCGTAAGTGCAGTGGGACCAGGCCTTTTGATTTTGAAGCCATGATGTTCTTCTTCTGCCTGAACCTCATTTGTTTTCAATCTTTCCCTGGAGGATTAAGTGAAGTATGTCATATTTTTCCAGGGGTCACTTCACATGTCCAAAATATTCTAACTTTTGCTTTTTAATGGTTTTGATGGTTTTGCCTTTGGCTTTTCCAGGCAGCTTATCACCCCCTCATATCTGATCTGATAAGTCAACCCAACTTATATGTAATAGCCATCTGTAAATTCACATTTCAAATGTTTCTAGTCTCTTCAAGTGGCTTTCTGTCAGAGACCTACTCCATATTTATATAGGATAACAACAAAGCTGTGAAACAAAACTGCATAATTTGAAGAAATCACAACAGAACTATTATTGCTAATAACATTAGATGTATAGGTTTATGCTTACATACTGTTTTAACATGATAATTTTCAAGAAGCTTGAATTGTTTTTAAGCACTTTTATATATAATCTGAGACAAGAAAATCACATGTGCGGCAAACAATTATTTTGTCTTGATTCTTCCTTCCCCTTCAAGTTTGTACTGGATAGTCAATTTTCAATAAAGCTGTTTTTCCTATCCTCATATCTGGGAATTTCTCCAGATTATTGATTTATGCATTGGGCGTCTAATGTGATGTCTGTGGGCATTAATGTGACTATAAACATTACACTGTTTTATTTATTTAATTAAAGATTCTGTAATACCAATAAAAAACCCAATAACAACCCCAATGAAATTTTTGACATGCTACAAAGCAAAACACTAAATCTCAGCATAATTTTATCTCCTAACAATATTTTTAGGCCCCTATAGGCATTTTTTAAAAATTGAAACAGTCTCTGCAATTGTAGTAGTATGTGAGCATGAGCTTTGGTGATGAGGGGAAGACATGCTGCTCAGGGAACAATCAGATCCAAGGGTAGGGGTGTGTGAAAATTCATTGATGGATAACAGGTGAAGACAGAAATCTGGAAAGAAACTACCCTAACTTATCAGACAGTAAATTGTGTACTTTTGCACTTGTAAGACTGATGTCAGCTCTCCAAGTAGATCAGAAGACAATCATAACAAGATAAGCTCATTCTACTTTACCACATCAACAAAAATATTACAAATCTGAAAATCACAAGTAAGCATAGGTGATTCCCAGTGTTCACTGGAAGAGCCATTTTGTGAAAATACCCATTGCTGCATATTTTCTTAAATGCCTAGAGTGTGCTGTAGGATAATGAGGCATGAATCTGATGGAGCATGAGCTAGAACCATTATTACTGCCTTGTGACAGTAAGGAAAGGGTAGTGTAAATACTTCTCTGTCCTCTTTGAATTTTGCAGATAATCATCCGGCTGCTGTGTTTTGAGTAGTCCAGCTCCTTATGGAAAAGAAAGGGTTGGAGTCTGATTTACAAGGTTAATGTGAGGCATCTGGTTACTTTTAGGCATCTGGTGGATAAGCACACTTGGATTCATTCCAGGTTTTACTCAGATTATGATGCATGCCCTGAAGATGACCAAGTGAAGATGACCAAGGATAAACTTCATTTGGTTATCTGGGCTGAGTTTCATCCTAATTAGTACTGAGGAAATGATTAGACTTCTTTAATTTATGAATTCTATTGTAAATCCATGTTCTCTAGCTAAGTTTTCTGAGAATATTTAGTATAGGCAAATGATGAGACTACCTCCCCGAAAGATGAGGAAGTCCTGTCAGTGTTTAAGGAGGCAATGACCCATCTCCTCCTCAAAAAAGCCATCCCTGGACCTGACCATTATGGGCAATTTTCATCCTATCTCCAACATTCCCTTTAGGAAATTTGTTGAGAAGGTGATCAAACTACATCTACAAAGATCCCTGGATCAAGGAGATTATCTGGACCCCTTTTAATAGGATTACAGACCTAGGTATGGGGTCAAGATTATATTAATCATGCTTGTGGATAGTGTCTGGAGGGAGTATACCTACCCTTGCCTCTTGATCACTCACTTTCAGTTTATCAGTTATGTTATTACTGGACTGGTCCTGAGCATTGGGAGTTGGGACCAACTGGCTGTCCTTTTTCCTTCAGAGTGGGCTCCAGAAAGTGTGGATAGGGAAGAGTTTTAACCCATACCCCCTTTTGTGTGGGGTTCTCAGCGCTCAACAATTTTCTTCTCTTTTTTAACATCTAAACAGTTTCAAGTTGTTTCCAGATCAGGCGACAATTAGTACAATCACTCATGTTTTGATCACCTTTCATTTGGATCACTCTGATGTGTTCTGCCCTTGAAAAATTATAGAAGCTGCCATAGGTCCAGAAAGTGATGGAATGACCAGTAGATATAGAAACACTTACATCACATCTTTCCTTCACAAACTGTCATGGTTTACTATAGACTTAGGGTGTAATTCACCAATATTGGCTATCATCTATAAAACATTAGAGAACATGAGGCTGAGTTACCTGAGGAACTAGATTTCTTCATATTTGTCTACCAGCCTCATTTGATCTGGCAGTAAAGGAATACACCAGGTCTCAACCATTAGAGAATGCCATCTTGTGGGACTCAAGTAGTGTGCCTTTTCTGTTACAGTTGCTGCTCTCTGAAACATTATTATGTGAAATTAGGTTAGGTCCAACTCTATTATCTTTTCAGAAGGTCATCACAATTTGGCTATTTTCCTGATCATTGGGAAATTAGTTATACCCTGATGGAGGCTAACAAGTTTCCTCAGTTATCATAGTATGTTGATTCTGCTTGTTCTTTGGTGGGTTTTTTATTGCTTTTTCAATGTTGTTAGTCACCCAAAATCATGTTTGTAAGAGGGATGACCGTATAAATAGAATGTAGTTGCTATACTTCCAATTATCCTGCCAATGTTCAAAAAAGAGAAACTTCTGATTTACATTTCTAATTTCCCATTCTATATCTTCAGCATTGAGTAACTTATGCTGGAACTCTTAAATCCTTGATTCATAACTATTCCTCTTCTCAGAAGAAGGAAATGTAGAATTTTCATGAAACGTGCCCCATGGCATACAATTTTGTATTAAAGACATATTTGGCTGTGTCATTAATAAAAACGGTCTATATGATGTTCATTGCAAGAGTTGAAGGATTCAAATCAATAAGATAAATGCTAACTTCAACAACCTTGAACTTCTATTGATGAGTATGAGAGCAAGAGATCTGAGAATCAATATTGCTGTCTCTAAAGTTGAAAGGTAATTGACTGAAAAATAGTAAAGAAACAGAAAAGAATCTCCCACAGACTTTTATCTTCGAGCAACAAGCCTTAGTCTCACTCTACTGGCTTGATTTATACCCTGGATGCTAACTCATAAGCGAAGAGTGCAGTGGAGTTAGCTAAGCATCAGTATTCTGGGACAGAAATTCATGCAGCTTAGAGATGCTAAACACTCATCTCAAAACTATTATGAGACACCACATCAGATTTAGATGTCAAATGCCACAGAAAGATGTGAATTATAACACAGAGCTATAACTACATCACAGGCTTCAGTGAATGGCAGTTGAAAAAGAGAGGAGGAAAAAACTGTGTTGTTCTTTAAAGATGGCTTGACTCTTTGAATAGTCTGGAGACAAATATTTAGGGCGATGAATAAGTAATCTCCAATATTTGTAGGACACCTCAAGCTGCTGAATGCATCCTCTGAATAAGCTGATCTAGAAGTCTTTGGTCAGGAAGCTTGCCAGACTAAATGAATAAATAAAGTAAGACATCCACTCAAGTTCTATATTTAATATAAACAACATTCATATATTCCAATGGACACATTCTTCAATTTTTTTTTACTATCGGTTCTGTAGGCATGGCTTGGTGGGCATGGCAGGGGAAGGATACTGTAAAATCTCCAGTCAGAGATGGTATTTGCTGGTTCTCCAAACTACTCAAAATTTTCACTACCAGTTCTCTAGAACTGGTCAGAACCTGCTGAATACCATCTCTATCCTAAAGGTAATATATCCCCCAGAAAATGTCATTGTACATGCAAAAAAATAAATACACACACATGTGTGTATGTGATTGTATGTGTATGGAACATAATCAAGTAATGTCGTTTTTAGATAGGTTAGGTCATTAACAGAATAACAGTATATATCAGATTGTATAGTTCTTGTTTCAAATGAAATATCATGTTGCAAATATGGGTGAAAGATGTTTTAGAAAAGAATTGGAAACAAATACCCTTAGAAGAAGATACCTTTTCTACAGAAGAGAAGAGTTGGAAGGGACCTTGGAGGTCTTCTAGTCCAACCCCCTGCTTAGGCTTTTCAATTTAAGTTCTCCTACACTGCACTCCATTTGTGCTAATATTTTGAAAAGTATTCCTTGCAACAAAAAGTTAAGAAAGGCCATTTTAAAAAAGCTGTTCTATATGTAAATTGGGTGACTAGCAATTGTCACAGGAGTGAAACGTTTCCACGAGTACCTATACGGGCAGACTTTTCAAATTATAACAGACCACAAACCGCTAATAGGAATTTTGGCAGGAAACAAACCTACACCAAATATCCTCTCCCCAAGAATGACTAGATGGTCAGAGTTCCTAGCAGCCTACTCATACACTCTGACACACCAACCAGGGAAACAGATTTCACATGCGGACGCTTTAAGCAGAGCACCCTTGCCAACGACTGAAGAAGACCCGGCACCAGCGATGACATTACAAATAGAGACTTGCCCCAATCTACCCATATCAGCTTATGATGTCGCCAGAGCCACCGCAAAAGACTCTTTGACTGCCCGTGTCCTTAACTGGGTAGGTAAAGGCTGGCCAGAAAATCAAAAAACTGAAAACTTTAAACCTTTCCGGACCAGACAAACCGAACTTTCTATTCAAAAAGGTTGTTTACTGTGGGGTGATCGGGTTGTTATTCCTAACAAACTACAACCTAGGGTACTTAGTATGCTACACGAAGGTCACCCGGGGATTGTAAAAATGAAAAGCCTTGCTAGAAGTTATGTCTGGTGGCCGGGTATTGATAGGGACATAGAATACTGGGTAACCTCGTGTAACAAATGTCAAGCAATTAGACCATCCCCACCCAAAGCACCCATTAGAGATTGGGAAATCCCACGGGGCCCCTGGTCACAAATCCACATCGATTTTGCTGGTCCAACTAAAGGACATACCTTTCTGATTGTTGTGGACACCTAATCTAACTGGTTAGAAGTAAAAAATTATGCCATCAACAACAACTGAATTAGTAATAAAACAACTGGACAGCCTTTTTGCCACCCATGGCATTCCGGACGTCCTCGTGTCCGATAATGGACCACAACTGAACAGCCTACACTTTGAACAATACCTAGCCTCCCTAGGTATTAGACATGCCCTAACCGCGTCGGCCCATCCGGCTGCAAACGGTAGGGCAGAGAGAATGGTCCGATTTACAAAGGAAGGGTTAGAAAAAATGGACACTGGAGATGTACAGCATAAAATAAACCGATTGCTCACACTCCAGCACATAACAGCCAGTACCACAACCAAAAAGTCCCCAGCAGAGCTACTCATGGGGAGAAAACTAAGGTCACACCTTGATAGATTGCACCCAGAATTCACGCCAGAAACCCCCCCCCCCGACTCCTCTACACGGTTTAGAAAATTTGGAATTGGCGATTTAGTCTACGCCAAAAACTTCACTGGGGACCCAGTATGGCTACCAGGACAAATTACCCAAATAACAGGCCCCAAATCCTACCGGTTAACAGTAGATGATGGCAGGGAATGGAAGCGGCACATAGACCAGCTTCGATCCCGAAATATAGAAAGAACCACAGACACACAACCACTCGTCGAAAAAACCAACGAATTGCCAACTAAGGTGGGGGGGGGGGGAAATCGAGAATTAAATAAAGAACCATTAAAGAATAAAACCAATGAAACATATGAACAAAAAGAGCAAATAAAAGACTCATTGTTTGGAGAGACTTGTGTGAAGAGCCCATCGGAAGGGGCCAGCCAGGCCAGCTCGACCTGCCCGGAGGAAACGGGAGGGAGCGGCAAAACCGCCAGCCTAAGAAACTCAGGCGGTGGTAAAATGGCTGACTCACTCTTCCAGACTGTTCCAGGGAGAACAACGGACGACACAGCAGCCCCATCCGAACCGGTCGAAGTCTTCACTAAGAACGAACCGCGCAAGTCAAGTCGAGTCCGGAAAAGCCCCACCTACCTGCGAGACTATGTCACCACGTAGGACTGAACTAAGAGGGGAGGGGTGTTCTATATGTAAATTGGGTGACTCCAAATCTGCAAACCTGACTGGTCAAATAAACTAAGCATTGGATTGGTTCACTAGGAACCAATCCAAAGAGCTGTTGAAAGGCGGAAAATTTAAGCAGCTGCCATTGGCTACAAGCAGGCAAGCCAGCCTGTATAAAAGGCTGGCCTCGGCTTCAGCCAAGTGTTCCTATTACTGACTAGTTAAAGAATAAAGCATTTGTTGTGGGAACCCGGTCTACCTCGTGTGTTTTCTGAACAAAACAAAAGCAGTTAACATTACTTCCTTGATCAGAGGAGTCATGTTTTATTATCTCCTCATTTTCAGGGGAAAAATATTTAATTTTCAGGATGAATGTGAGAATTAGGATAATTAGAGAAACATAGCTTTGATTTCATTTGTTACAAAACATTCTTTGATATGCAATCACCTCATGGCGTTCTGTAGTTTATAGCTTTCCCATAATTTGGAAATCTCTTTTCCTGTCAAATATAAGCATTTGTTTTAATTTAACTCTTGATTACCAATGCAATACACTATATAGTAAAGCATGATGTAAACATTTTTAAAAATTGGGTTATCTCAGATATCCTTCTCAAGTATGGAAGCTTATTGAACTGATGGTCAAAGTCCTATGTGATGGAAAATACCAGCAATGAGATTCTCTGAGAAAGGAATACAATGAGAGCAGTGTTTTTCAAACTTGGCAACTTTAAAATGTGTGAATCTTAACTCTCAGAATTCCCTAGCCATCTGGCAAAGAAAGTGTCTTATTGTACAGGAAACAACAGATACAAGACTTACTTATCTCCACTAGATTTTTCTAATTTCCTTCATTTAATTTTTTTAAAAAAATAAAAGCTGACCTTTAAATTTCCTCCTTCATCAGAATCAGAACTAATTATCTTTCTAATTAAAGAATTAGAGAGGGATGTTTGAAATGAGGCCACCTTTGAATGATTAATAGAAGTAATGAGAAACTTCATTTTAACTTTGAAATCTTACCAGGTAGAGTTTATAAAATGCCCCTGCTCCTGTTTTCTTCTCTGCTTCCCTCTCCCCCAGCAATGTTTAATCAGACTTGTCACACTTTTATGCAGGTAAATTGGTTTTATTTGAAAAGGAAAATTAAATGAAATTTGTTTAGGAACAAATTGATGTTCCAAGCTTATCATATTATTTCATTGGTGATATGAAAGATCTACTGATCAATTTTTAAATAAAAGAGAAAAGCCTCCAAAGCTGAAACAATACTATATATTCTAATAGGGTTAACCAACAAAATATTTATCTTCTTACTATTTGTACTTTTTTAACATATCTAAAGGGCACTGACTTAAGCCTTAGCTAGTTTCTCTAAAATTAAATCATTTGCTATCAGTAGAATTCCAAGGTATATCTAATTGATCTGGATTGAAGTACTATTAGTTGAACTCCAAGAATAACCCTTTTCCTCTAGGCAGTACTGTATGGTGTAAGGATAAAAGTTAGACTGGCCCAAGGGAGATTCAGGTCTTAGATCAGGCTCACAAATTCCATGGGTGGCTTTGGGCCAGTGAAAGTCACTCATATCAACCTGTCATTCCAGGTTTATTTTTATTTCTTTATTACATTTACAGACTAGCCCAAACAATTCCTAATATAATAATGTAATGTATACAACACCCACCCACCCACCCACACACACACACACACACACACACAATTGAGATACATCTTGACATGGTTCAATGGGGCATCAGTTATCAGAACAATTATTAACTGAAGCAATATATCATCCTAGGCAAAGCATTCATTTTATTCATATTTGTTATAATGGGACACGGATATTTTACCATCTCCTCAATCTTAATATTTGTTATAATGGGACATGGATATTTTACCGTCTCCTCAATCTTAAAACCAATTGAATTGAATTGAATTGAATTGAATTGAATTGAATTGAGCTGAGCTGAGCTGAGCTGAACTGAACTGAATTAAATTAAATTGAATTGAATTGAATTGAACTGAGCTGAGCTGAGCTGAACTGAGCTGAACTGAGCTGAACTGAACTGAACTGAACTGAACTGAACTGAATTGAATTGAATTGAATTGAATATATTAATTGGCCAAGTGTGAAACAAAGACTTTCTCTCTGGTACAAAAGCACTCAGCATATATCCAAGCAGTAGAATAATAATCCTGATAAGAAGCAGAGTAAAGAAGATAATAAAAAAGATAAATTATAATACTACAGCCACACTGCATGGATTAATAGACATTAGGCAGCACTGAAAGAATTAAAGGTTCAGCAGAGTGACGGCACAAGAGGAAAAGCTGTGGGGTTTTTTTTGCCCTATAGCACTATCCTGAGGGAAGGTGTTTGAAGCAGTTTGTGTCCAGGATGTGAGAGGTGTGCAGATATCTTCTCAGCCCTCCTTTCAAATAAATAAATGAATTTTATTAATCAATTCTGTTTGATCTTCTATTTGCATATTTTGTTAGCATTTTTTAAAATATATTTTATTAAGTTTCAATTATTACAGCTCAAAATATCATGGTTTCAACAGCATTTTTGACATCTATACAGGTTCTTATCTTATATGACTTAACACATTATATTTACATTTCTCCAATATTGCTTAATAATTTATCCATAATTAATATTCTTATTATTATACATTATTATTATTATTATTATTATTATTATTATTATTATTATTATTAT
>BLBF01000022.1:49919376-49982350 GCA_015471245.1 Laticauda colubrina
TGGTGTGTTCAGGAAGCTCTCAGAGAGCTGACTCAGTCCCATGAGGTTGAGAGGCCCTTCATCAAGTACCTGGGATGTCAGGCACAAGACTGATGACAAATTGTCCATTGAGGGGCTTGGCTGTGGGGTGGAGGAAGGAGGAGTGTAGTGGGGCTCTCTGGTCTGCAGCTGGATGAGGTATGGTATCTGTGGCATGCGATGAACCTGTGCCTGGACTGGGAAGGGCTGTTTCTGCTGTGGGAAGTCCTGGTAGTCATAGCCTTGGTAGGTGAGGGGCTGTTGAAATCCATGGAAGGGCTGTGACATTGCCTGGGGTGGAGGAGCAGACCTGGAGTGGGTCGGAGCAGGTTCAGCTGGGCCTTGAGGGTTGTGCAGAAGTGCTGTTATCTTTTGCTTCATCACCTGGTACTGGGCCTCGGGCAGGTCCCTGAGGGTCTGGCTCACATAGGTGTTGAAGGGCTTCCAGTCCGAGGATGGTATGTCGCTGTGGACCAGCTGTGAGAGAAGTTCTGTGCTGGTCTTGATTGTGTCCCTGATCTCCAACAGGACAGTGTGGCTCTGGCCCTCCAGTCTGCCTCTCTGCCTGCATCCTCTGGAGCTGGGGGTGGGAGTGGGGGTCGGTGGGGGTTGGTCTCTGGTGGCTGCCGCTTCTTGCTCCATTTGTGATAGGGGTTTCTCCAAGTCCTCCAGCATGGGGAGTGCAGCTGTCAGGGGGGTCTCTTCCGTGGGGCCCTCCGAAGACACCTGCCTGGACAGGGCAGCTTCCTCCTGGCTGGAAGAGGACTGGCTCTCTGTGGGCTGTCTGAGGGAGAGGGGTCTCAGAGGGGCTGCTCCTCGGTGGTGGATCTCACCCTCCTGGAAGCTGCACTTGGCCATGACGTACATCTCTCGGTCAGTGAGCTTGACAGCGGCCTGCCCAGATTTCTTCAGGTGTAGCTTGCCATACCAGGTGTACATGTGCTTCCACCATCCAAAGAGTACTTCTGCAGTGTACCCCAGGCTCTCTGCCTTGTCTCTCCAAGCTGCCTGCTTCTTCTTGGTTTCACGATAGAGACTGTGGCCCTTTCTCCACAGGTACTCGTTCTCCCTCAGCCATTCCAGCATCTCATCCTCAACCTCCTTGGAAACGGTGTACTGTTTCCTCTCTCCCTTCTCCTTCCCTTTCCTCTTCCTCCCTCTGGCAGAGCCTTCAGCAGCAGGGCCTTCAGGGGCTTCAGCAGCAGGGCTTTGAGGGCCTTGGGGCTGGTCCACCACAGCAGCAGCAGCAGTAGCAGTAGCAGCACCAGCAGCACCAGCAACAGGAGAAGCACCAGCAGCACCAGCAGCAGCACCAGCAGCACCAGCAGCACCAGCAGCATCAGAGTCAGTGCCAGGGGGTGGGATGGTGGTTCTGTCCTTCTTGCCAGGGCTGGCAGGAGTAGGCACAGGCTTTCTCTTCTTCCCTGACTGACGAACCATGGTGTTATTTGAAGATGTCTGTGGCATCTTTCCTCTGAATGCTGGCTGCTTGTGAGCTGCATCCTTTTATATCCGTGGAGCTGACGCAATTCATACTCTCCGCATGCGCAGTGAACGCTTTGCATCCGCTATGCATCCGTTATGCATCCTCTATGCATCTGCTATGCATCCGCTTTGCTTCCTATAGGCATCCGTGATGCATCCGCGTTTTCCGCTATGCATCCTCCCCTTCCGCTATGCATCTGCCCCTTCCGCTATGCATTCGCTTCGCAATTCTCCCCCGGAAGCCCTTTGGATGTGTCATCCACTTCCATCCGCTTCCATCCACTAGGCTTCCTGTGAACATCCAATTAACATCCCCACTACAAACTACCCCCGTCCGTTCCTTTCCATTCTTTTCCGTTCTGTTTATGCAAATTTGGGGCACTTTTTGGAATGGATAACAACGGATGGAGCTACGCCAAAATTTTGCTCGTCCGCTGTGTCCATTTTGCATACGTTTTGCATTCGTCGGCCAGTGGGACCTAGCCTTTAGTCTCTAAATCAAGACATCTGGAAGACATTAGAGGTAAATGGAAATTTTCCTCTGACAATTTTCACAAATACATAGAAACTCACTTGGCCGATATACCACCACTGCAAAGGCAGATATCAAACCTGTAGACAACATAGAAAGTTAGACTCAAATAGCTTTTTAAAACTTTCCATTAAACTTTTAATGGACATTTAATGAATTATTCCCTGAATTTCTCCGGAATAGAATAAATGTTCCTATATTCTCTTAAGGTTCAATTGTTCCTTACGAGTAAGAGCAGAACAGCTATTGATAACGCCAGGTTTTTTTTTTTTGGTTTGTCTGTCTAGAGAAGCGAGGGAAACTGCAAACCACTGGAGAGATCATTGTATGAGGAAAAACAGGATGTTCACCCAGTCACATACAACCCTCAGTCACTTCATCATGAAAATTTTCTATCCATGAACAAATCTCTTCTGAATTCCAAAATCTCTTGAATTTATTTCTTGAATTTAATTTGAAAAAGCTAATTCTCTTTCATCCAAGTGAATTTTTAAAAAGATACAAAATGATCATGAGTTCTGCTAATCGAGAAGTAATTCCAAAAATATTCCTATGATCAGTGGCTGGATGAAAAGCTATAACACAGATTGATAAATAAACACAAATAATCCTGACATTGGATTATATCAATTTAACCCCCTTGTTGATGAACATTTAGTGAGATCATCATATCTATAAGACCTTTTATAGGAAGGTTTTTATGTCTATTAAGATGAAAAGTTGATTTATTATTCATAAATCATTGATTAGGTATCCAGGTGGCTATTGATTACTTTTAAAAAGGCAGAAATATATGTATGTCAAAGGATCAGATTATGAATGGGATTTTTTTTATAACATCCAAAAGAATGCTTTTGGTTTTTTTTCTTTAAGAAAGCTGAAGCTCCATTTTAACTGTTAATTAAAATGAAATAAAATCCTTATCACAGATACAACATAATTTCATTTAACAGCATCCATCTTAGAAGTATTATATGGGTGGTCTTGCAGCCAGGCAAATCATTTTTCTTGATCTCTCTCTCTCTGTTCCCCTCCCTCCCTTCCTCCCTTACACTTACACACACACACACACACACACACACAAGATGTTTTCTACCCCAATCATTGGTTGCTTAAGAAATTGAAATAAGATACCATTCCTCTTCCCCTACTTTGCACATTCCTCTTGGCCAGCTAGAAAATTAATTCTTTTTTTTAAGTTAGAAACTAATCCCAATCAACTAAATGCAAAGTCCTGTCAATCATTTTAGAATGCTTCTAATACAACACCTGCTGAGGCTTCAGTTATCAGCAGTATGGAGAAAAAAAAAATCTTGGGCACTGGGGAAATGGCTTTGGAAAAGTAGGTTTGGGACCAAGTTGTCAAAGGAAGTGACCCAGAGCTAGGTGTAGCAGTGGAAAAAGATCACCACATTTGCAGACTTTCTGAGTGGCATCTCAGCTGTTGGTTTTCTACTGCCAATCTTGACCAATAGTGATGTTTTCTTTCCTTTATGCCTCCTTATCTGCTAAACAATTGAACAACTTGATGATCATAGGCTTCCACCAAATAATTTTTAGACCAATTTGAAAAAGAGTTCATTTGATTTAAAATCGATGCTTAACTTGGCTCTCACAAATGCAATCAATCTTGGCTCAATTATGCCAACATTGATTATCCTGTAAAATATAGAACTATTAGGTCAGATCCAACATAGACAAAGTTGAAGGCCAAACTTTGTTTTTATAAAAGGAATTGACCTAGTGCAAGGGTGTCAAACTGGCAGTCCATGGGCTGGATGCGCCTCAAGCAGGCCACACCCACCCCAGCTCAATGAATGGGAAAAACATCACAAAATATCATGTGATGGCAAGGTGACATGGAGAGTTTGACATCCATGTGCTAGTGATTCACACAAACCAGAATGGAATGGAATGGAATGGAATGGAATGGAATGGAATGGAATGGAATGGAATGGAATGGAATGGAATGGAATGGAATGGAAGAGGAGAGGAGAGGAGAGGAGAGGAGAGGAGAGGAGAGGAGAGGAGAGGAGAGGAGAGAAGAGAAGAGAAGAGAAGAGAAGAGAAGAGAAGAGAAGAGAAGAGAAGAGAAGAGAAGAGAAGAGAAGAGAAGAGAAGAGAAGAGAAGAGAACTAACCTTGGAGGTCATCTAATCCAGCCCCCTGCTCAAGCAGGAGACCCCATTCCATTTCAGACAAGTGGCTGTCCAGTCTCTTCTTAAAAAACCTCCAGTGATGAAGCACCCACAATTTCTGAAGGCAAGCTGTTTCACTAGTTAATTGTTCTTACTATTAGGAAATTTATCCCTAATTCCATGTTGCTTCTCTCTTTGATAAAGGCCTGGTCCCACTGGCCGACGGACGCAAAATGTATGCATAAAGGACACTGTGGACAAGCAAAATTTTGGGGGTGGCTCCATCCATTGTCATCCACTCCAAAAAGTGGCAAAAATTTGCATAAACAGGATGGAAAAGAACAGATGTGGGTAGTATGTAGCGGGGATGTTAAACAGATGTTCATAGGAAGCCTAGCAAATGAAATTGAATGGAAGCGGATGACACCTCCGAAGGGGTTCCGGGGGAGAATTTCGAAGCGGACGCATAGCGGATGAAGTGGATGCATCACGTACGTCTAAAGGAAAGAAAGGGGATGCCGCGCGGATGTATATCTGGTACAAACGCATCCTTTCTATTTCCGTACTACTAACGATGTATAGACGTTCCATGTACCCTTTCTTTCCTCCCTCTTTCCGTTTTCAGCTGCAGCGGATGTGAGTTACGAGGATGCCCAGAGGATGCAGAAAGGATACAGCGGATGTTTAATGGATGATAAAGGGACATAGAACATATGTTGCTCGTATGTCGTGGATTTAAGCCCCGGTCTCACTGCACTTATAGATGCAAAGAGGATGAAAAATGTTTAAAAAAGCTTGCCATCCGTTGGAAAATGCTATGCATCCGTTGTGTACTCATTGCATACGTGTTTCATACGCTCTATTCCTTGAGCATCCGTCCACTGAGATTTCATCTGCGCAAGAAGTTTTAAGCTGCACAAAACTTTGTGAGAGGATGAACTTTCCACCGCGTACGATGTACATCCGTGACATATATGGGCAACAAACGTTCTACGTCCGTTATCATCCATTAAACATCCGCTGTATCCTCTCTGCATCCTCTGGCTATCTCCTCAACACACATCTGCTGCAGCTGAAAATGGAAAGAGGGAGGAAACGAAAGGTACACAGAAGGTCTACACAGCGTTAGTAGCACGGAAATAGAAAGGATGTAAGCATATGCATCTCATATATAAAGGATTAAAACGGACAAAATGTTTGTATCTGGGAGGTATCTCGTACATTTAGGATGTCTGCAGTATGTCTAGAGTATGTAGAAGAACACCTAGCAGACTACCGATATTTCCTATAAAAGAGGAGAAAATCATCTGGATCTCAGTATGAGTCCAGCAGCTGTGGTGTACAGACATCTTCACCCTTGGTCTTGGTCTTCCACATCATCAATTGTTCTCCACCATACATCATGACAGTCCATATGGTAGCTGCGATCATTCATCACCAGAACCAAAACCTGTTCAGACAGTTCAACTTTTATACAGAAGGAGAAGAAGGAGACATCCAAGAGCTGTGTGGGTC
This sequence comes from Laticauda colubrina, assembly GCA_015471245.1. Lineage (NCBI taxonomy): Eukaryota > Metazoa > Chordata > Lepidosauria > Squamata > Elapidae > Laticauda > Laticauda colubrina. The sequence goes on from BLBF01000022.1 coordinate 49,925,064, forward strand.
CAAGGATGGATGGTGAGAAGAATGGAGTTTGGACTGTATGACAAGCTGATGGTGGAGCTGAGGAATGAAGACCCTTGTGCATTCCATCACTTCATGAGGATGCCACCAGCCATGTTTGATGAACTTGTACAGCGTCTGAGACCCAGGTTGACCAAGCCAAGCACCAACTTCCGTCCCAACCTGGACTCTGGGCTGAATGTGGCACTGACTCTGCGGCACCTGGCCTCTGGAACCACGTACAGAAACATGCAGTATGCATGGAGGGTGCCACAAAATACCATCAGCAAAGTGGTCAGAGAAGTGGTGCAAGCCATCATTGAAGAATACGTGGAGGAGCTCCTCAAGTGCCCCACCACTGAACAAGGCTGGAGAAAACATGCAGAAGAGTGGTATCAGAGGTGGAACTTTCCCTACACCGTTGGAGCCATAGATGGGAAGCACGTGGCCTGCAAAGCTCCAGCCAACTCTGGGTCCACTTATTACTACTACATGGGCTTCTTCAGTATCATCCTCTTTGCCATGGTTGATGCTGACTACAACTTCATGTACATCGATGCTTCAGGCAACGGGTCAGCTTCAGATGCCAGGTATACAATGCAAGTGACCTCAAGGATGGGCTGGAACGCAACCTCATTTTGGGTTTTCCAGATCCAGACCCCCTACCCAATGATACACAAGATGTATCCTATTTCATTATTGGTGATGACACCTTGTCCCTCAGAACCTACCTCATGAAGCCGTACACTTCAAGATACCTCACCCGTGAAGAGAGGATCTTCAACTACAGGCTGTCCAGGGCAAGACCGGTGGTGGAGAACGCGTTTGGCATCCTGGCCAACAGGTTCCAGATACTTCTCACCACCATGCAGCATCACCCAGAGACTGTGAGGAACATCGTGGAAGCTTGCTGCATCTTGCACAATCTCATGAGCACCCGCTACCCAGTGTTGCAGGACAGACTTGTCAACCGTCAACAAGGGAATGGAGACATGCAGCCTGGTGAATGGAGGCAAGGACGAAACCCTTATAGATACTGTGGATGTGCAAGGCCCCAACAGAGCTTCACATGAAGGGAAGAAGCAGCGCAACTGACTGAGACACTGGTGGAATTCCCCAGCTGGAGCAGTGGAGTGGCAAGACAGGATGATAGATGATTAATGGATGCTTCTTTGAGCCTGTCTCATCACACTGATGAGATTGTGCCATGTGTGTTGAGTGGTCCTACAATGAATGGGGCATCAATAAAGAGCTTTGTTTATTTTAAAATGTGTTGATCAATGAATAAATTGTTATTGATAATAAAGGTCCATGTGTGTGGCACCTAAGATGGTGGACCATACAGTCCCACTATGCTTGCACTGGGGGTTTATCTATCCCACAACTATCCTTATCTATCCCACAAGCATGCAAAGGCTTAACCATTTTTTCAGTTTTCACCAACACTTTATTAAGTAAAAAAAATGAACCAAGTGTCTTAAGCAAAGATAACCTTTATTAACTTTCTTAGGTAAAATTTATGACTTTATTAAAAAAGCAAAATGAACCAAGTAAAGTGTCTTAAGCAAAGATAAACTTAACAAGTAAACAACTCAGTCTCTGACACTATTCTCAGTCACTCTGAGTCATGTCCATGTTCTCAGCTGTTAAGCAGACAGGGACTGTGGAGGTGGCTGTGGCTTGAGTGCTGGTCTGAGGCACCATTGGGGTGCTTGGCCCCGAGGGTACAACAGGGGATGGTGTGTTCAGGAAGCTGTCGGAGAGCTGACTCAGTCCCATAAGGTTGAGAGGCCCCTCATCAAGGACTTGAGATGTCAGGCCCAATACTGATGACAGACTGTCCATTGAAGGGCTTGGCTGTGGGGTGGAGGAAGGAGGAGTGTAGTGGGGCTGTCTGGTCTGCAGCTGGGTGAGGAGTGGCATCTGTGGCGTGCAATGAACCTGGGCCTGGACTGGGAAGTTCTGCTTCTGCTGTGGGAAGTCCTGGTAGTTGTAGCCTTGGTAGGTGAGGGGCTGTTGAAAGCCATGGAAGGGCTGTGACATCGCCTGGGGTGGAGGAGCAGACCTGGACTGGGTAGGAGTAGCTTCAGCTGGGCCTTGAGGGTTGTGCAGAAGTGCTGTGATCTTCTGCTTCATCACCTGGTACTGGGCCTTGGGCAGGTCCCTGAGGGTCTATCTCACATAGGTGATGAAGGGCTTCCGGCCCGAGGATGGTATGTCGCTGTGGACCAGCTGACAGAGAAGTTCTGTGCTGGTCTTCATTGTGTCCCTGATCTCCAACAGCATACTGTGGTCCTGGCCCTCCAGTCTGCCTATCTGCCTGCATCCTCTGGAGCTGGGGGTGGGGGTGGGGGTGGGTTGGCCTCTGGTGGCTGCTGCTTCTTCCTCCATTTGTGACAACAGGGCATCATCCCCCACGGGATCCTCCAAGTCTGCCGGCATGGGGAGTGCAGCTGTCGAGGGGGTCTCTGCCGTGGATCCCTCTAAAGACCCCTGCCTGGACAGGGTAGCTGGCTTCTGGCTGGAAGTGGTCTGCCTGAGGGAGAGGGGTGTCAAAGGGGCTGCTCCTTGATGGCGGATCTCACCCTCCAGGAAGCTGCACTTGGCCATGACGTACATCTCCTGGTCAGTGAGCTTGACAGCAGCCTACCCGGATTTCTTGAGGTGTAGCTTGCCATACCAGGTGTGCATGTGCTTCCACCATCCAAGGAATACTTCTGCAGTGTACCCCAGGCTCTCTGCATTGTCTCTCCAAGCTGCCTGCTTCTTCTTGGTGTCCTGATACAGACTGTGGCCCTTTCTCCAGAGGTCCTCGTTCTCCTTCAGCCATTCCAGCACCTCATCCTCATGCTCCTCGGAAAGGGTGTACTGTTTCCTCTCTCCTTTCTCCTTCCCTTGCCTCTTCCTCCCTCTGGCAGGGGCTTCAGTAGGGCCTTCAGGGACTTGAGCAGCAGGGCCTTCAGGGGATTGAGCAGCAGGGCCTTCAGCAGCAGGGCTTTGAGGGCCTTGGGGCTGGTCCACCACAGCAGCAGCAGCAGGTTCAGAGTCAGTGCCAGGGGGTGGGATGCTGGTTCTGTCCTTCTTGCCAGGGCTGGAACGAGTAGGCACTGGCTTCCTCTTCTTGCCTGACTGATGAACCATGGTGTTCCTGCTAAATGTATGTGGCAGCATGACTTTCCCCTGTATGCTGACTGCATGCGTGCTGCATCCTTTTATATCCACGGAACTGATGCAATTCATACTCCCCGCATGCGCAGTGAATGCTTTGCATCAGATATACATCCGCACGGCATCCGCTTTGTTTCCTATAGGCGTCCGTGATGCATCCGCTTCATCCGCTATGCATCTGCCCCTTTCACTATGCGTCCGCTTCAAAATTCTCCCCCGGAACCGCTTCGGAGGTGTCATCTGCTTCCATCCGCTGTCATCTGCTAGGCTTCCTATGAACATCTGCTTAACATCCCCGCTACATACTACCCACGTCCGTTCTTTTCCATTCTTTTCCGTTCTGTTTATGAAAATTTTCACCACTTTTTGGAGCGGATGACAATGGATAGAGCCACCCCTGAAATTTTGCTCATCCACTGTGTCCTTTATACATATATTTTACGTCCATCGGCCAGTGGGACCTAGCCTTTACATCGTACACAGCGGAAAGTTCATCCGTTCACAATGTTTTGTGCAGCTCAAAACTTCTTGCGCGGATGAAATCACAGTGGATGGATGCTCGACGGATAGAGCGTATGAATCACGTATGCAATGAGTACACAACGTATGCATAGCGTTTTCCAATGGATGGCAAGCTTTTTTTAATATTTTACATCCTCTTTGTATCCGTAAGTGTAGTGGGACAGGGCATTTAATTTCCATCTGTTGTTCCTTGCCCTGCCCTCTGTTGCTTTGGAGAATACGTTGATCCCTCCCTTCTTTATGGCAGCCCCTCAAAATAGTGGAATACTGCTATCATGTCATCCCTAGTCCTTCTATTCTCTAGACTAGCCAAATCCAAATCCTGCAATGGTTCTTCATATGTTTTAGCCGCAAGTCCCCTAACCATACTTGTTGCTCTTCTCTGCACTTTTTCCAAAGTTTCAACATCTTTTTTGTAATGTAGTGACCAAGACTGGATGCAGTATTCCATGTATAGCTTTAAGCCCATGTCACACTGCCCAACGGATGCAAAAAGGACAAAACGGACGAGCAAAATGTTCCATCCGTTGTTATCCGCTCTCAAAAGGGGCAAAAATTTGTATAACCGGAGTGGATAACACGGACGCAGGGAGAACGCAGGGCGGATGCAAAGTGGATGCGGAACGGAAGCCCAGCGGATGGAAGCGGATGGGAGCGGATGGCACATCCGCTAGGCTTCCGGGAGGGGTAAGCAAAGCGGACGCGGAACAGATACAGCGAATGCACAGCAGATGCGCAGCAGATGAAGCTGATTCACAGAGGATGCACAGCGGAAGCCTAATGGATGCCTGGCGTTAATTGCGCATGCGGGGAGGATTCATTGCGTCAGCCCCGTGGATATAACGGAAGCAGCTCGGAAGCAGGTCGCCATTCAGAGGAAAGACCTGCTGCCAGACGGATTGGCGGCCTTGCCTGCCCTGCCTGCATGTCTGCCAGCCTGCCTGCAAGCCTTGCTGCCAGCCTCCCTGCCAGCCTCCCTGCCAGCCTCCCTGCCAGCCTTGCTGCCAGCCGGTCTGCCTGCCAGCCTTGCTGCCAGCCGGTCTGCCTGCCAGCCTTGCTGCCTGCCTTCCTGCCAGCCTTGGTTCATGTCTGCCTGCCAGCCTTCCTGCCAGCCTTGCTGCCAGCCTCCCTGCCAGGCTTGCTGCCAGCCTTGCTGCCAGCCTTGGTTCCTGCCAGCCTCCCTGCCAGCCAGCAACCCCACAACCATGCGGAAGCACAGCAAGCCTCAGCCATCTGCTGCCAGCCCTTGCAAGAGGGACAGGGCTACCATCCCGCCCCCTGGCCCTCACTCTGGTTCTGCTGGGGCTTTGCAGCACGGGCTCACTCTTCTGGGGCTGGCGCTTCAGCTGCTTCTGCTTCTGGAGGAGCTGACGACAAGCACTCCAGCACCAGCCACCTCCACAGCACCTGCACCGCACCCTTCACCCCTGGGACTGAGCGACCAAGAGGAGTGCCAGAGACTCTTTTTTGTTGCATAGCTTGTTGTTTAAAAAGTCTGTTTATGATTCACACACTTGCTTCATTTCTTTTTTTTAATAAAGTCTTGGTGAAAACTTTTAGAAATGGTTTAAGCCTTTGCATGCTTGTGGGATGGGTAAGGATAGCTTTGGGATGGGTTAGGATACCTGTGGTGTGGGTAATAGCTGTGGGATGGGTTAGGATAACAGTGGGATCGATAAACCTCCAGTGCAAGCATAGTGGGACTGTATGGTCCACCCTCCCAGGTGCCACACCTATGGCCCTTTATTATCAATAATAATGTAATAATTATCCACACATGTCAACATAAACACAACTCTTTATTAAACGCCCTGTTCATTGTAGGCCAACCAAACATACATGGCCCAATCTCATTCATGTGATGAGACAGGCTGAAGGAAGCATCCATTAAGCATTTACCATCCTGTCTTGCCACTCCACTGCTCCAGCTGCGGAGTTGCACCAGTGTTTCAGGAGGTTGCGCTGCTTCTTCGCCTCACGTGAGGGTCTGTTGGGGCCTTGCACATCCTTAGTGTCGATCATGTTTCGCCCTTCCCTCCATTCCCCAGGCTCCATGTCCCCATTGCCTTATTGGAGGTCCACGAGCCTGTTCTGCAAGACTGGGTAGCGGGTGCGCATGAGATTGTGCAGGATGTATCAAGCTTCCACGATCCTCCTCATGGTCTCTGGGCTATGCTGCATGGTGGTGAGAAGTACCTGGAACCTGTTGGCCAGGATGCCAAAGGCGTTCTCCACCACCCGTCTTGCCCTGAACAGCCTGTAGTTGAAGATCCTCTCTTCACGGGTGAGGTATTTGGAGGTGTAGGGCTTCATGAGGTAGGTTGTGAGGGAGAAAGCATCATCCCCCACAATGAAGTAGGGCACATCTTATGTGTCATTGGGCAAGGGTTCTGGATCTGGGAAGCCCATGATGAGGTTGCCTTCCAGCCCCTCCTTGAGGTCACTGGCGTTGTATACCTGGGCATCTGAACATGAGCTGTTGCTGAAGCATCGATGTATATGAACTTGTAGTCAGCATCGACCATGGCGAAGAGGATGATCCTGAAGAAGCCCTTGTGGTTGAAATAAGTGGACCCCAACTTGGCTGGAGATTTGCAGGCCACGTGCTTGCCATCTATGGCTCCAACGCTGTGGGGGAAGTTCCACTTCTGATACCACTGCTCCGCAACTTTCTTCCATCCTTCTTCAGTGGAGGGGTACTGGAGGAGCTCCTCCTTGTATTCTTCAATGATGGCCTGCACCACTTCTCTGACCACAATGCTGATGGTGTTGGGTGGCACCCTCCAGCCGTACTGCATGCTCCTGTAGGTGGTCCCGGAGGCTAGGTGGCGCACAGTGAGTGCCACCTTGAGCCCAGGTTCCAGGCTGGGCCAGAAGTTGGTGTTTGTCTTGGTCAACCTGGGTGTCAGCCGTTGCACAAGTTCGTCAAACATGGCTGGAGGCATCCTCATGAAGTTCTGGAACTCCTGAGTGTCTTCGCTCCTGAGCTCCACCATCAGTTTGTTGTACAGTCCGTCCTCTGCTCTTCTGGCGAACCATCTTTGGACCCAGACTTTTTTTGGGTGCCTCCTTTTCTTCCCGTAGTAGAGTTCACAGAGCCTGTAGATGGTTTCGTACTGTTGCAGAAGGATGGTGGCTGCCGAAGGGACTTTGTCACAATCCACGGTGGACATGACTGGATGCTGTGGAAGAGGAAGAGTCAGATGAAGGCTTCAGAGGTCTGCACAGCTTGGCTGCTGTTCTGAAAGTGAGATGCAGGCGAGTTGCTCCCCCTTTTTATAGGCAGTATAGTCCCTTTGCATCCTCTAGGCATCCTCTAGGCATCCTCTAGGCATCCTGCAGACATTCTTAATATCCGAGATAGGTCCCCTCTGCAAATGTTTTTTCCATTTTAAATGCTTTGTTTCCGTGTTGCATCCGTTCTGCATGCATTCTGCATCCGTTCTGCGTCTGTTCCGCTTCCTCCCTGCGTCCGGGGAAATGCGAGTTGCGCGGATACATAGGGGATGCCTAGCGGATATAGCAGATGTGTAACGGATGCATAGCGGATGCGTAGCGGATGCGTAGCGGATGCAGAACGGACGAACTGGATACATTTTCCGCGCAAAGGTTTTGGGCAGCCCAAAACTTTTGGAGCGGATGAAACGTCCATGAACGGATGCTGGACGGATAGAGAGGAAGCCAAACGGAGGCAGTGAGTACATCGCATTTTCCAATGGATGGCAAGCTTTTTTGTCCGTTTTACATCCTCTTTGCATCCATTGTTTCGGTGTGACATGGGCTTTACTAAGGATTTTTAAAATGATATTAACACTTCATGTAATTTTGATTCAATGCCTCTGTTTATGCAACCGAGGATCGTTACTTTTTTGGCTGCTGCTGCACACTGTTGGCTCATATTTAAATGACTGCACACTGAGACTCTAAGGTCCCTTTCACAGCTACTGTTTTTGAGCCAAGTTTCACCTAATCTGTGCTTACACCTTTGGTGTTTACTGCCTAAATGTAAAACTTTGCTTTTCTCCTCATTAAAATTCATATTGTTTGATAGGGCCCATTTTTCAAGTCTGTCAAGATCCTTTTGGATCCTGGGTTCGGCTTCTAAGGTATTGGCTATTCCTGCCAGCTTAGTGTCCTCTGCAAATTTAATTAGTTTCCCTTCTGTTTCCTCATCTAAGTCATTTATGAAGATATTGAAGAATATTGGCCCTAAGTTGGAACCTTGTGGTGCCCTATTGCTTACTTTTCTCCATGTAGATATGGTACCATTAAGGACATGTTTGTCATGGATGTGAACCAAGCATTGTGGCAGTTAAAAATGAATTACCATGTTGATCCAGACCAATCTGTGGCTGCATTTAAGTTGAGTTGAGATCAACACGGTTAATAAGTTTTGGTCCGCGACTAAAGTACAAGAAACACAAAGTTTAATTAAGTAGTAATGCCTTAAAATTGTATGAAAAAGCTTCTCTTTCTACAACTGCGAATTGTGGAATTTTGCCATTATTTTTGTATGTCCATATTTGTTTGTCTATTCTACTGTTATTCAGGAAGCTTCCACATAGAGTTTGTTATTTAATTATATTTCTGCATATATATGTGAAGGCTGTTCTATGCAAATTACCTCTAATAATCTTATTAAAGCTGTTTAAACTTCTGCTGACATTTCTACATTTTGCTTCATAAGGATCTTTCATGTATGTAAATCGGTGGTATTCTACCAATTCAACCCAGTTCTGCCAAGCCAGTAGTGGTGATGAGTGGTAGAGACTGAACTGATTCTCTTCAATGCTCTGCTATTGAGCCCACCTGCCCACCTGGGCTCCCATACTACCCTTTGTGTCCTGCTTTTGAAGCACAGCTGCTTTGTAGATTGCCACTCAGCAGATGCTGAAGCGACAGGGAGAGTGCAGGATTGCAGGAGGTGAGTTGGAAAGCCCCTGCACCTGCGCAAAATGCGTGTCTGGTGCACACATGTGCAAAGTGTGTGAAAATTAGAAAATTTTAAAAGTTAAAAAATTCCAGTTGTGTCCGAACTGACTGCAGCTGAACTTATAATAAGTCAATCTCTTGTTTATATGTATTTGGTAAAAATAAATTCTAACATTTCCTCTTCCTTCTGTTTTTATAAGTAGTTATTTCATAATTACCTGTATATTTTTTAAAAAAAATGTGTCCATACTGCATTCAATGGCTGTCTGAGATACAAAATAAAAAGATTTGAATATCCTGATATTTTTTTCTTCAATACAGGAATGTAACATCAATGTATTGTTGGCTTATTTTTCAAAGAGTTTTGTTTTGACAAAAGGCTTATAACATGAATATCATAGTGGACAAATTTCATGCAGCAAAGACATTATGACAGATAAAAGTAAGTCAGACTCAAGATAGCTCTGATGAAGTACAATGAATAAAGCTCAATATATATCTAATAAACATACATACAATACAATGGAATGGACAATTATGGACACAGATCACTGAAATAATATCTCTGCTTCATAAACTGCATTGGTTGTCCATATGTTTTAGGATGCCTATATGGCATAGGACCAGTTTATCTGAGGGACTGCCTATTTCCCATGGTTTCTGCCTAGCAGGTACATGTTAATAGATTTGGCATGCTTCAGCTTCCTTCAATTAAACAGCGCCATCTATTGGGATCCAGAAAGCATGACTTCTTTATTGTGGTGCCTGACTTCTGGAATGAGTTCCTCTTGAAATCTGCTTGGTTCCCACACTGTTGATGTTTCATGGCCTAAAGACTTGGTCATTTTCCCAGACCTTGGATTAAGATGGATAATGCTTATTTATAGGGCAAAAATGTAGTTATACCCCATTTTGTTTTGTTCTGTATCTTGTTTTGATTATTATATTGTGAGCTTCCCGTTTGCAGCTGTGCAGCATCTAAACTGAATTCAATAAAGTACAGTTTAAAAACCATTTTAAAATCTATTAAATTAATGAAATGTATAATGAGGTTGTTATAAGCTCACACCAGAACAGTAGTGCAAGATATGGGAGCAACTCTGATGCAACAAAATGTTCTCTAGAACTTTGCTACAGTTAGTAGTGCTCCAATATGGAAGTGACAGTTAGTCAGTGTGGATGAGACCATCTCTCCTGAAAAATCTGCCTCTGAAATATCCTGATTTCTACAACAGGCAAGAAATATCTGGGGAAATGAGGGATTGCTTCTGATGCATTGCCATCATACTTCTATGAACATTATTGCCTATGTTGTTTGAGATATGAGATGCTTGTCTCCTCCTACATTAGGATGTTCTGATGTTTTCTTATTTATCACACCATAAAAAAGGGTATGGGAGTGACTAGAATATGTGTGTATGTTGTGTACACAGGGGAGGGGGGGCAGCAGATGCCATAGTGTGATATATAATTGGATGGCTGAGATTAAATGTTATTCCCAACAATATTTTATTTTCTAAAATGCCTGAGAGCTAAAATAAAGTATTTCTCATACAAAAGGACAATATTTTATTTTTAAAAACTGCATTATTTCTCCAAGTAAGGAAGTTTCCCCTCCAGAATAGTATTTTATTTTCAAAAGCTACTGCACAACTGAAATGAAGTATTTCTCTTATTGAGAACAGTATTTCATTTTCAATATCTTCTTGTTGCACTCCTGCATGTTTAAGGAGAAATCCAAGCCAAAACAACATGAAATTACATTTAGTTTTCTGAGCTTTGCAGCAGGCAAAAGATGCTAAAAGCCATCCAGGAAAATAAACACAAACAAAGACAGTTGTTTTCTCAATATTCCAGGTTGTTGTGTCAAATATAGGCCAAATATGAAAGTTTAAAATTCCCTCAAGTGCTAGTGAGTTCTTGATGCAAGTCATACAATGACTGATAGAGCAGCAAACTTTTTTAAAGTTTCTTTATTGCATCATAATTTGCTTTGCAGTGATGAGTAAACTTTTAGATTGTTAGTTCTCACTTGTTATTTGGGGGGGATTACAGCTGGCTCAATTTTGGATATTTCCCTTTTGATATGAAACATTGATGTACTATACAACATAGCACATAACAAATTATACCTTTATTTATGATCCTGACATACTGGCATTTATCAGCTATGCCAGTGTCTCTATACACAAAACCATACTTTGAAACAAAGAAATGTGCCCTGCTCAAAAAGAGAGAGAGAATCATAAAAAAGCAAAAAAAATGCATATAACTCTGTACTGAAAACTATTCCAAATCTTTCCTTACAGGCAAAATGATGTCTAGAAATCTTGTCTTGCAAACAATAATGATTTAAAATTTTAAAAAATGAAGCATCAAGGTTAGAAGCCAAATCTCTTCCTTCATTGCAGCTTCTGAGCACAAAACTAAAAGAATGACTCAGTTCCTGCAATAGGGAAAGATCAGAATTGGAAAAAGAGTAAGTTAATTGGAATTAAATTGATCTGAGAGCTGAGCAAATGGTAGCTGTCTATTGCTAATTCCCGGTGTGGTATGGAAGTAATCCAGAGTCTTACTGAAACTGTTCTGTATAAATAATAGTAGACTCCAAATACTTCATTCCGATTTAGGTTAACAAAACCTAAAAGGAGATTGATTCAATAGGGACCAATCCACGAAGCCACCCAAGGGCGGCAAAACCAAATGCTTGTCATTGGCTACAAGCCGGCAGACAGAAACATATAAAAGGGCTGTTGCGGTTTGAGCCAATGTTCCGTTTTGCAACTATACTTGAAATAAAGACTTGTTGTTGGAACCCGGTCTACCTCGCGTTTTTCCAGATGGAACACTGGCGACAAGGATGGGATCGTCCTAAATGCGAGATGGAGCACGCGGTAACAGACAAGCCAGACAAAGAGAAATGGCCGGAAACAATGCGCCGCCCGCACCCTTCAACCCCAATGAAGAAGATTGGGAATCTTACGTAGACCGTTTCCAGATGTACCTAGAGAACAATGAGATGGAGGAAATCTCAGACCAACGAAAAAGAGCCGTCTTCTTGACACACTGTGGGCTCGCGATTTTTAAAATGGCCAAGGCTTTAGCAAAGCCCCGAGATGTCAAATAACTGACGTGAACCGAGCTCCAAAGAACATTAAAGGCCCACTATGCACCAGTGTTGTCAAACTTGATAAAGCGGCACGAGTTTTATTGGAGAGACCAGAAAGAAGGCAAAACCATCGCTGATTTTGTTGCCGCACTGCGCCAAATAGGGGGAGCGTGCGAGTTTCTTAACTTAGATGAAGCGATGCGGGATCGAGTGATATTGGGGTTAAGAGACTCAACCATACAGAGCAAGCTACTGAACAAACCCAACATATTAGTAGCCGAAGCTATTGCAGAAGCCTCGGCTGCTGAAGCCGCCAAAAAATCGGCAGATAAGATGAAACAAATGAATGCAAGTAATGATGAAAAAAGCCCGGCCAGAGGAAAAAAACAACCTCCCACAACCACGCATTACGAAGAACTCGAAGAGACGTCAGAATCTGGGGAGGAAGACGACGAAATCCACCGCCTATTCGCTAACAAGAAAGGGCGCGAAAATAGAAATTGGCGGGAATGTGCTGGCTGCGGGGGAAACCATCCCCGAGCCGATTGCAGATTCCTTGATGCCATTTGCAGAGCATGCAAGAAAAGGGGGCATATCGAGAAAGTCTGCAGAAACAAAAAGAATTACAGCCCAAAGAGACGAAACGACTCCCCAGCAAAACCTGAGCAAAGACTCTCCGAGAGAAAGTGGCAGCGAAAAAGGCAAGCCACCAACCGGGAGAAAGTATACCAAACTTTCACTATCGGAAGCGCTCAGATGGAAAGCAGGAAGAAAGTAAAAATAGTTGCAAAAATCGAAGACAGCCCCTGCAAGATAGAAGTTGATTCGGAATCGTTCCTATCCATGGTGTCGTGGGACACCCTCAAAAAACTAATTCCTGACATCAAAATTAAGGAGCTCCAGAGACAAAAACTAACCCTCAAAGATTATCAGGGAAACCGAATTCCTGTAATCAGCCTGGGACATTTTCGAATCGCATACAGGCAACATGCAGTACTACCATTAACAATAGTCGACCGAGATCGACCAAGCCTCCTGGGTATCAAATGGTTCGTACCATTGGGCATCGGGATGACCGGAGTAGACCGGGTGGCCGCAACTGACTGGGAAGAAGACCTGATCCGAGAATTCCAGGACGTCTTCGATGGCTCCCGAGGCAGGTATCGGGGAACCCCCATTTCGTTTAGTCTAGACCCACAGATAACCCCTAAAAGACTAAAGGCCAGACGGGTCCCTTTTGCTTTAAAAGAAAAAATAGAGGAACAACTAAATAAATTGATAGATCAAGGGATTTTAGAACCGGTCGACCACGCTAAATGGGAAACACCAATTGTGACACCAATTAAGCCAGACGGGTCGGTTCAAATCTGTGGTGACTACAAGGCTACCCTGAACCACGCGTTGCAACAGAGCGCGTACCCGGTGTCAGTTGTGCAACACCTACTGCACTCTCTTGGTGGAGGAAAGGTTTTTGCCAAACTAGACCTGGCACAGGCATACCAACAGCTCCCAGTAGACCCCTTAAAGGCGGAAGCACAAACAATAGTGACTCACAAAGGAGCATTCAAATGTAACAGACTCCAATTTGGAGTAAGCGTAGCCCCAGGCATTTTCCAGAGCCTCATGGAACATCTGTTAAATGGCATGAGAGGGGTCGTGCCATACTTTAACAACGTCCTAATTTCAGCCAAAGATGCAACACAACTAAAGAAAAGACTCAAAGAGGTCCTAAATAAATTCAGAGAATCTGGCCTTAAAGTAAAGAAAGAAAAGTGTTGCCTAATGACTGATCGCATTGAGTTTTTAGGATATTTAATTGATGGAGAGGGCATACACCCCACCCAAAAAAAAGTAAGAGCTATAAAAGACGCACCAGAACCAAAGAATAAAACTGAGCTGCAGGCATTTTTGGGACTGATAAACTTTTATAATGTGTTTCTACTCAAAAAAGCCACAATAGCGGAATCATTGCATCGATTACTGGACAAGAAAACAATTTGGACATGGGGGCTTAGAGAAAAAAAAGCTTTCCAAGGAATAAAAGATTTATTAACATCAAACACCGTTCTTATCCAGTTTAGCAACACACTGCCATTGACGGTGACCTGCGATGCCTCGCCATTCGGAGTCGGTGCCATCCAGAGCCACCAATTGCCTGATGGGAGAGAGGCACCCGTCGCATACTATTCTAAGACCCTGTCCAAAGGCAAGCGTAATTACAGCCAGTTGGACAGAGAAGCTCTAGCAATTGTCGCCGGAGTGAAACATTTCCACGAGTACCTATATGGAAGAACTTTTCAAATTGTAACAGATCACAAACCACTACTAGGAATTTTGGCGGGAAACAAACCTACACCGAATATTCTGTCCCCACGAATGACTAGATGGTCAGAGTTCCTGGCAGCCTATTCCTATACTCTGACACATCGCCCAGGGAAACAAATTTCCCATGCAGACGCTTTGAGCAGAGCACCATTGCCATCAACAGAGGAAGACCCGGCACCAACGATGACAGCATTACAAATAGAGACTTGCCCCGATCTACCCATATCTGCAAATATCTGTTGCCAGAGCCACTGCAAAAGACCCATTGACTGCCCGCGTACTTAACTGGGTAGGTAAAGGCTGGCCGGAAACCAAAAAACTGAGAACTTTAAACCTTTCCGGACCAGACAAACTGAACTCTCAATCCAAAAAGGTTGTTTATTGTGGGGTGATCGGGTAATTATTCCTAACAAATTACAAACCAAGGTACTGGGTATGCTTCACGAAGGCCACCCAGGAATAGTTAAAATAGCCTTGCTAGAAGCTACGTTTGGTGGCCGGGTATAGATAGGGACATCGAATACTGGGTAAATTCGTGCAATAAATGCCAAAGAATCAGGCCGTCCCCGCCAAAAGCATCTATAAGAGACTGGGAAACCCCAAGGGAAACCCCAAGAGGCCCCTGGTCACGAATCCACATTGATTTTGCGGGTCCTACCAAGGGGCATACGTTTCTGATTGTCGTGGACTCTAATTGGCTGGAAGTAAAAATTATGCCATCTACAACAACAGAAACCGTTATAAAACAACTGGACAAACTCTTTGCAACCCATGGCCTACCGGACGTCCTAGTGTCCGATAACGGGCCACAATTAACCAGTCTCCAATTCGAGCAATACCTAGCCTCCCTAGGTAAAAGACATGCCCTAACCGCGCCATCCCACCCGGCTGCAAACGGTAGGGCAGAGAGAATGGTCAGGTTTACCAAGAAGGGTTTAGAAAAAATGGACACCGGGGATGTCCAAAATAAAATAAATCGATTACTCACCCTCCAACATATCACACCCAGTACTACAACCAACAAAACCCAGCAGAATTACTGATGGGAAGGAAACTAAGTTCGCATCTAGACAGATTGCACCCAAATTTCACACCAGAAAACCCCCCCGACTCCTCCACCCAATGCAGGACCTTTGCAATAGGCGACTTAGTTTATGCTAAAAAATTTACCGGGGACCCATTATGGCTACCCGGACAAATTACACAAATAACAGGCCCCAAATCCTACCGACTAACGGTAGACGACGGCAGGGAATAGAAGCGGCACATAGACCAGCTTCGTTCTCGAAACAGAACGAAATGCAAACACACAACCACACATAGAAAAACACGACGAAATTCAAACCAAAGAGGGGGGGGGAAATGTGAGAAATCAATAAAGAACCGTTTAAATTAAACTCCGAAAACAAAAACAATCAAAAAGATCAAATAAAAGACTCACTGTTTGAAGAAAGTTGCGAGAAGAGTCCATTCGAAGGGGCCAGCCAGGCCAGCTCAACCTGCCCGGAAGAAACGGGAGGGAGCAGCAAAACCACCGGCCTAAGAAACTCAGGCGGCAGTAAAATGGCTGACTCACCCTTCCAGATGCTTCCATGGAGAAAGACTGGAGAAACAGCAACCCCATCCGAACCGGTCGAAGTCTCCGACAGAAATGAACCACGCAAGTCCAGTCAAATCAAAAGAAGCCCCACCTACCTGCGCGACTACGTCACTACGTAGGACTGAACTAAGAGGGGAGGGGTGTTCTGTATAAATAATAGTAGACTCCAAATACTTCATTCCAATTGGTTAACAAAACCTAAAAGGGGATTGGTTCAATAGGGACCAATCCACGAAGCCGCCCAAGGGCGGCAAAACCAAATGCTTGTCATTGGCTACAAGCCGGCAGACAGAAGCATATAAAAGGGCTGTCGCAGCTTGAGCCAATGTTCCATTTTGCAACTATACTTGAAATAAAGACTTGTTGGAACCCGGTCGACCTCGCGTTTTTCCGGACGGAACAGAAACCTAAATAGAAAAGGACGTTCAAGCATTGTTTCTCCTGCATGGAGAAATGTTCAGGTAAGTATCACCAATGTTTCCATTAGAAATATGCAAAACAATCCAAAAGCTTTTTCATTCATATGGTGATCTTTAGAAATGTTTTAAATTTGACTTTTCGGAAAGTTCTGAAAGCAGAAAAATCTAATGATCCTTACAACTTCTAATCATTGAAGAATATAAGAAAAATATTATGCAACTTCTCTCTTTTAAGAAAATTTCAGGATACTGGAGGCAAATAATGACAAACAGTGGCTAACTTTGTCAGATCAATTTTTGGTGTTGTTTTCAGCATTATTTTTAAATCTATATTTTCTTTAATCATTTTCATTAGCTTACTTTTATTAAACTCAGTTCTTAGATAAAATGTTAGTGGTATCTTTTCAAAACTCTGAAACCCTCATTTTCCTAACCTATGGCACTGTTTACTGGAGTCATTAATTCAGTGATTGTAAGTGTCTCTGAATGTGTGTGTGTGTTGGTTAAGGCACTGGGCTAAAAAGCAGGAGGTCAATCTGTCTCGGCCCAAGTCTCCTTATAGAATTGTTGTGAGATAAATAAGAGAAGGAAGGTGTGTTAAATATGTTCACTGCCTTGAGTTATTTGTAAAAATAATAAAGGTAGAAATAATAAACAAACATCTGCCAGGTTATTTAAAATGATTAGTATTATTGTTTTGAATGAAAAGCATCTTCTGAATTTTAAGAACTGAAGAGAAAAACATAATAGAAAATAAAGCAAAGCTGGTGGAAAACAGGAGACGAACTTGATCGAACACGGGTAACAACTGCTACTAAGGCCTACCTCATGGCGATTTGTGCAGCAAAGTGTAAGTACCTCTCCACACTAATTGCATCTACAGATAACTGCCCAGCAACCCTCTTTAAGGTGAGCCATTTCCTCCTGAGGAAGGAGAAGATTGAGGTCCACCTGAAGGGGCACACTGAGGAATTTGTGGATTTTTTGGAAAACAAAATCCGCTCAACTTCGTTCCCAGTTAGATGCTGGTGTGATTGCTGATCCGGTGGAAGCTTCTGAGGCAGGTTCTTGCCCTGTTATCTGGGAACAGTTTGACCCTGTTGCTCCTGAGGAAGTGGACATGATCCTAGGGAGTATGTGCACAAGCACCTGTGTTTTAAACCCATGTCCCTCCTAGCTTGTGAAAGCTTCCCAAGAGGTGACAGGCAGGTGGAGTCTGGTGGTGATTAATGCTTGTCTACAGGAGGGGAAGGTGCCCCAGCACTTTAAGGAGGCTGTGGTCTACCCTCTTCTTAAGAAGCTATCGCTGGACTCCACCCAGTTGGATAATTTCTGACCTGTCTCCAATCTTCCTTTTTGGGGAAGGTTGTTGAGAAGGTGGTTGTGCAGCAGCTCCAGAGGTTTCTGGATAAAATGGATTATCTCAACCCCTACCACTCAGGATTCAGGTGTGGGTTTGGGACAGAAACAGCATTGGTCACACTTTTCAATGATCTCTGGCAGGAATGGGATGGGGGTAGTGTTTCCATCCTTGCTCTACTTGACCTCTCAGTGGCTTTCAATACCATTGACCATGAGATTATCCTGGGGCAGCTTTGTAGGATAGGAGTGGGAGGCCTTGGGCTGTCCTGGTTCACTTCCTTCCTCTGCAGCCGCTCTCAGTCAGTGTTGATAGAAGTGGAGTGATCCACCCTTTGCCCAATGCTTTACAGAGTTCTGCAGGGCTCATATTATTTCCTGTTGAACATTTATATGAAGCCGCTGGGTAAGATCATCCATCACCATGGACTGAGCTATCAACATACAATATGCTGATGATACCCAGCTGTATGTCTCAGCCCGTGGTGAATTAATTGTTGCTGTGTCCTCCCTCTCACAGTGCCTGGAAGCTGTTAGGGGCTGAATGGGGAGCAACGGGTTGAAACTAAACCCTTGCAAGACTGAGTGGCTCTGGGTTTGGGGTTCCTTGCCTCAGAGAAGATTGCCATCTTTGGTCTTGGATGGGGTGGCACTATCCCAAACAGACTCTGTGTGTAATCTAGGGGTTTTCCTGGACTCACCACTCCTGCTCAAAGAGCAGATGGCGGTCATGGCCAGGAGGGCCTTTGCGCAACTGCAGGTTGTGCACCAGTTATGCTCTTTCCTGGATCAATGGTCCTTACAGTCACTCATGCCCTGGTCACTTTCCGTCTTGATTATTGCAATGCACTCTACATGGGACTGCCTTTGAAGAACATCCAGAAGCTCCAGTTGGTGCAAAATGCAGCAGCCTACATAGTTTTGTGCAGACCCCAGTATGCACATGTTTCACCTCTCCTGTGGGAGCTGCATTGGTTGCCAATTTGCTTCTGGGCACAATTCAAGGTGCTGGTTGTCACCTTTAAAGCCCTTCATGGCTTGGTGCCATATTATCTGAGGGAACATCTCTTGCTGGTCACATATCTAACTAACCCATTAGAGCGGGGAGGCAGGGAATGCTGCGGGTCCCATCCCTTAGGGACACACACTTGGTGGGACCCAGAAGAAGGGCCTTCTCCATGGTGGTTCTCTCATTCCCTCAGAGATAAGAATGGCCCCCTCTCTAATACTCATCCAGAAGATACTGAAGACCTGGTATTGCCAGTGGACCTGGGAAATCCAGATCAGGATGGAATCCTTCAAATGACTCATGTGATCTGCTGTCATCGGGGTGGGGGATGGGAGTTGAGTGGTGATTTTTTTATTCATTTTTTTCCAGATTTTGTTCTATTGTTTGATCTACTTTATTAATTTATTCAATTCTTTTTGTTAGTTTTTATTGTTTTTTTTATTTTAAATATGGTTTTACATTCTGTAAGACGCCTCGAGTCACCATGG
Source organism: Laticauda colubrina (assembly GCA_015471245.1). Taxonomy (NCBI): domain Eukaryota; kingdom Metazoa; phylum Chordata; class Lepidosauria; order Squamata; family Elapidae; genus Laticauda; species Laticauda colubrina. The sequence goes on from BLBF01000022.1 coordinate 49,943,992, forward strand.
GTGAATAGGCAGCAATATAAATTCAATAAATAAATAAATAAATATAAGGAAGCAAATATTTAATCTGGGATGAAAGAATCTTTACAACCCTGGAATTTAATTGTATAAGTCACTATCTCTGGCATAGTTTGAAAATTTAAGGCTGTGGGTCCCTGCTGGCACAATTTATATTAGATTATATTATAACTGTCTTCTCCTGATCTATTCTCAGCTATTTTGCCATGAAGACTCTGATGGCTCATCTGACAGTCCTAAACTGCATGAACACTCCAGTTTCTCAGCTCACTAGGGTGATTCAACCCAGATTTACCCACAGATGGAAAAGAATATGAATGCAGTAGATCAGTGAGCACTGATGTCCAAATCTTACAATACTTCAATACCAAAGACTTGTTTCCCCTCTGTGAGATGTTTATTATATTTAATCAAATTTATGAACGCGAAGGATTGGTGAGAGGAGGTTGAGCTCAGCTTGCACAAAGAAAGCAGGAGCTCCTTATGGAAGCACCAATCATCATTGACAAAAAAAAATATTTCTGTAAAATTCTAAGAGCCATAATACAATGATTTGCAAATCACAGATTTCTGCCCTGAGCATTGAAATAAATCCTTGTTCTAGCAGGAGTTTGAAATTGGCTCAACAAGCTACTCCCTTTCAAATAGTACAAATGTAAAATAAGCTCTATTTTCTTTGATGCTACTCTAATGCAATCTTCATAAGCATGCAGGGCATAGTCTCATTAAAAACACATGTCCGATTTCTAAATCGTGTATACAGTTCCATGAAATATCTTTGAACAAGCCATTATGACCTACTTTGGCTGTTTTCCAAAAATCATAATTTTCACTTTAAGACCCTGTCACACTGCCCAACGGATGCAAAATGTTCGTAAAAAGGACACAACGGACGAGCAAAATGTTCCATCCATTGTTATCCGCTCTCAAAAGGGACAAAAATTTGCATAACCGGAGCGGATAACACGGAAAGGAACGGACGCGGGGAAGGACGCAGGACGGATGGAATGTGGATGCGGAACGGAAGCCCAGCGGATGGAAGCAGATGGGAGAGGATGGCACATCCGCTCAGCAAAGCGGACGCGGAACGGATACAGTGGATGCAGAGCGGATGCACAGCGGATGAAGCGGATGCAGAGCGGAAGCCTAGCGGATGCACAGCGGAAGCCGAACAGATTCCGAGCGTTAATTGCACATGCGGGGGGGATGCACTGCGTAAGCCACGTGGATATAAAGGGAAGCAGCTCGCACATGGCCAGCATTTGGAGGAAAGACCTGCTGCCAGATACATCGAGTCCTTGCCTGTCCTGCCTGCATGCCTGCCTCCAAGCCTCTTGGCCAGCCTCCCTGCCAGCCTTGCTCTCTGCCTGCCTGCCAGCCTTGCTGCCAGCCTGCCTTCCAGCCTCCCTGCCTGCCAGTCTGCCTGCCAGCTTTGGTGCCTGCCTGCCTGCCTGCCAGCCAGCCTTCCTGCCAGCCTTGGTGCCTGCCAACCTCCCTGCCAGCCTCCCTGCCAGCCAGGAACCCCACAACCATGGGGAAGAAGCAAAAGCCTCAGAAACCTGCCATCATCCCTGGCAAGAAGGACAGGGCCACCCTCCCGGCCCCTGTCCCTGACTCTGCTTCTGCTGGGGCTTGTGCTGCTCAGGCTCCCTCTTCTGGTGCTGGAGCTTCTGCTGAAGCTGCTCCTGGTGGTGGTGCTTCTGCTGGTGCTTACTCTGCTGAAGCTGCTCCTGGTCCTGCTGGTCCTGCTCGTGCTACTGGTCTTGCTTGTCCTGCTGGTCCTGCTCATGCTACTGGTCCTGCTTGTGCTCCTGGTCTTGCTGGTGCTGCTGGTGCTTACTCTGCTGCTGCTGATCCTGGTCCTGCTGCTGCTGCTACTGCTGCTGCTGATGATGATCCTGCTGCTGCTGCTGCTGCTGATGATGATGATGATTATGATCCTGCTGGTGATGATGATGATGATGATGATGATGATCCTGCTGGTGCTGCTGGTGGTGGTGGTGTGGAGGACCAGCCCCTACTACCTGGAAGCCCCTCTGATGAGGGCCCATCTGGTCCTGCCAAAGGGAGGAAGAGGTGTATGTGACAACGGGAGAGGAGGCAATCCTCCATTGAGGAGGAACACAAAGATGAGGTGCTGGAGTGGCTGAGACAGAATGACTATCTGTGGCGGAAGGGACACCGGCTGTACAGGGACACCTAAAGGAAGCAGGCTGCTTGGAGAGAGAAGGCGGAGAGTATGGGTTACACTTCGGAGGTGCTCCTCGGCTGGTGGAAGCACATGCACACCTCGTATGGGAAGCTGCACCTGAAGAAATCTGGCCAGGCCACGGTTAAGCTGACGGACAGAGAGACCTATGTCATGGCCAGGTGCAGCTTCCTGGAGGGTGAGATCTGCCACCGAGGAGCACCAGGAGCCCCTCTCACTACCCTCTCTCTCTAGCAGCCTGCTGAGAGCCAGTCCTCATCCGGCCGAGTCAGTCCCTGTCTCCAGGCAGGTTTCTGTGGAGCGTGCCACGGCGGAGAACCCGCGGACAGGTGTTGTAACCATGGTGGAGAGCGTAGAGGACCCTGGTGCGGTGGGAGAAAGGAGACATTGCGTCCACCACAGCCGTAGCCGCTTCCACCACCCCCCCAGCTCCACCTCCACAGAAAGGCAGAGAGCCAGACAGCAGGAGGGGCAGAGCCACACTGTCCTCCTGGAGATCAGGGACACCATCCGGACCAGCATAGATCTCCTCTCTCAGCTGGTCCACACCAACTCCTCAACCTCCAACCGCAAGCCCTTCCTCACCTATGTCAACCAGACCCTCAGGGACATGGCGGAACCCCAGTACCAGATGGTGAAGAACCGGATCACTGATCTGCTTCACAACCCTCCAGACCCAGAGGAACCTGCTCTCACCCAGTCCAGGCCTGCTCCTCCACCCCAGGTGATGTCCCTCCCATTCCAAGGCTTCCCACAGGCCCTCACCTACCAGGCCTACGGCTACCAGGAGGTCCAGCAGCACAGGCAGCAGCCCTTCCCAGTCCAGGCACAAAATCATCGGGCGACACCGTTGCCACCGGTTCCACTGATGCCACTGATGCCACCCACGCCAATGATGCCACCGACGACAGTAATGCCACCCATGCCACCCATGCCAGTCCTCACCCAGCTGCAGACCAGACAGCCCCACTACACTACTCCTTCCTCCACTCCACAGCCAAGCCCGGCCTCAGTACATCTGTCATCAGTACTGGGGCTGACACCCCATGGCATGGAGGAAGGACCTCTCAGCATCACGGGTCTGAGCCAACTGTCCGAGAGCTTTCTCAACACACCATCACCTGTTGTCTTCTCGGGGCCAGGCACCCAAGTGGTGCTTTAGACCAGCACTGCAGCAGCACCCACCTCCAAAGCGCCTGGACCCTTCACCCCTGAGACTGGGCACACCTCCGAGTGACCAAGAGGAGTGCCAGAGACTGGCTGGCTGGCTACCTGTGGACTTTATTTGGACACTTGACTTGGGTCATTTTTCTTTTACAGCTTGTTGTTCAATAAATTTTATCTTTGATTCACACACTTGCTTCATTTCTTTTTTTTAATAGAGTCTTGGTGGAAACTTTTAGAATTGGTTTAAGCCTTTGCATGCTTGTGGAATGGGTTAAGATAGCAGTGGGGTGGGCAGGGATACCTGTGGGATGGGTAATAGCTGTGGGATGGGCAGGGATACCTTTGGGATGGGTAATAGCTGTAGGTATAGATAAACCTCCAGTGTAAGCTTAGTGGGACTGTATGGTCCACCCTCCCAGGTGCCACACTTATGGCCCTTTATTATCAATAACAATGTTGGGGCCCTGCACATCCTCAGGGTCTATTAGGTTTCGCCCTTGCCTCCATTCCCCAGGCTCCATGTCCCCATTGCCTTGTTGGAGGTCCATGAGCCTGTTCTGCAAGACTGGGTAGCGGGTGCGCATGACATTGTGCAGGATGCAGCAAGCTTCCATGATCCTCCTCAGGGTCTCTGGGCGATGCTGCATGGTGGTGAGAAGTACCTGGAACCTGTTGGCCAGGATGCCAAAGGCGTTCTCCACCACCCGCCTTGCCCTGGACAGCCTGTAGTTGAAGAAACTCTCTTCACGGGTGAGGAGTCTGGAAGTGTAGGGCTTCATGAGGTAGGTTCTGAGGGAGAAGGCGTCATCCCCCACAATGAAGTAGGGCACATCTTGTGTGCCTGGGCATCTGAACATGAGCTGTTGCTGAAGCATCGATGTACATGAACTTGTAGTCAGCATCGACCATGGCAAAGAGGACAATGCTGAAGAAGCCCTTGTATTTGAAATAAGTGGAGCCTGACTTGGCTGGAGCTTTGCAGGCCACGTGCTTGCCATCTATGGCTCCAACGGTGTGGGGGAAGTTCCACCTCTGATACCACTGCTCTGCAACTTTCTTCCATCCTTCTTCAGTGGAGTGGCACTGGAGGAGCTCCTCTAAGTATTCTTCAATGATGGCCTGCACCACTTCTCTGACCACAATGCTGATGGTGTTGTGTGGCACCCTCCAGCCATACTGCATGCTCCTGTAGGTGGTCCCTGAGGCCAGGTGGCGCAGAGTGAGTGCCACCTTGAGCCCAGGTTCCAGGCTGGGCCGGAAGTTGGTGTTTGCCTTGGTCAACCTGGGTGTCAGCCGCTGCACAACTTCGTCAAACATGGCTGGAGGCATCCTCATGAAGTTCTGGAATGCACAAGTGTCTTCGTTCCTGAGCTCCACCATCAGCTTGTTGTACAGTCCGTACTCTGCTCTTATCCCGATCCATCTTCGGACCCAGACGCTTCTTGGCCGCCTCTTTTTCTTCCTGTAGTAGAGTTCACAGAGCCTGTAGATGGCTTCGCATTGTTGCAGAAGGATGGTGGCTGCCAAAAGGACTTTGTTACGATCCACGGTTGACTTGACTGGATGCTGTGGAAGAGCAAGAGTCAAATGAAGTCTGCAGAGGTCTGCACAGCTGGTCTGCTGGTCTGAAAGTGAGATGCAGGTGAGTTGCTTCCCCTTTTTATAGGCAGTATAGGTGTCCCTTTGCATCCTCTAGGCATCCTCTAGGCATCCTCTAGGCATCCTCAATATCCGAGATAGGTCCCCTCTGCGAACGTTTTTTCTGTTTTAAATGCTTTGTTTCCATGCTGCATCTGCTAGGCATCCGTTCTGCATCCGTTCCACGTCCGTTCTGCTTCCTCCCTGTGTCCGAGCAGATGCGAGTTGCGCGGATGTGGAACGGATGCCTTGCGGATGCCTAGCGGATTCCTAGCGGATTCCTAGCGGATGCAGAACGGACGAATTAGATACATTTTCCGCGCAAAAGTTTTGAGCAGCTCAAAACTTTCTGAGCGGATGAAACGTCCATAAACGGATGCTGGATGGATAGAGAGGAAGCAAAATGGAGGCAGTGAGTACAGAACGGATACATTGCGTTAACCAACGGATGGCAAGCTTTTTTGTCCATTTTACATCCTCTTTGCATCCGTTGGTGCAGTGTGACAGGGGCTTTAGCGTGATGGATGCTAAGTCTTTATTTTTAGATATACCCAATATCACTAGTGTAAAATAAAACAGAAACTTTTAAAGAGCCAATGGAAAGAAGAAAACATTATATGGGGGAAAACAGGGAACCACAACTTTCTTATATTAATTTAACATAGGTGTGTAAAAAATCAGCGGTGGATTTCAAATTTCCACACTCCCGGTTCTATGGGTGTGGCTTAATTTGTGGGTGTGGCTTGGTCATGTGACTGGGTTGGTGGCTTACTGACTCGGCATGGCTTGGTGGACATGTGATTGGGTGGGCATAGCTTGTATGTAAATATTATAAATATTTAGGTAAATATTGATTTTTTTTATAAAAAAAGCAACTTTTACTCAAAAGCAAGCAAAGCAGGCAGGCAGATTGAGATGCTCACAGAATCACAGTCACTGAGAGATCTATCTATCTGCAATCGACTACCTGAGTCTGACTCTGCAATGAAAAGTAGAAGCTGGAGTCCTAAGGAAGGTTCAGCTCTGCTTTTAGATTAGCTAGAAAGCAAGAAATCCAAGGATTTCCTGCTTTCTAGCTAATCTAAATCTCCTGGCAGAGCAGAACAGCTGATGGTCAGGGGGAAAAAATGAAACTAGCAACTTACCAAACCAGGCAAATTGGATAGCTCACAGTGAGTGGGTGGGGAAGGATGGGGTCACCAGTGTAGCGATTTGCCAGTTCTCCGAACTATGCTGTGTACAGCATTTGCAAGAAATCAGCTATGTTGCCTGGAAAGCTGATAAATGCTGCATGCAGGCGTGCAGTGTTTGAAAATCCTCTTGTTTCCTGCTTTTTCAACCTGAGCTGTGCCATGCAAAGCAGCTAAGTAGGGAAAAGCAGAGAATAAAGGACAGCCTACAGCCCAGGCAGGTGGGTGGGCCAACCATCGAACCAGTTCAGTGTCAGCTGCTCTTCACAGCTACAAGTTCTATAGAACTGGGCCGAACCGGTAGCATCCCACCTGTGGTAAAAATTATCTCTAAATCATCTACCATGTTTCCCCAAAAAATACAGCCTACCCTGAAAATAAGTCCTAGCCTGGTTTTTTTGAGTGGGCCTAATATAAGCCATACCTCAAAAATAAATCCCAGTGAAGGCCAGCACAGGAGACAGCTCTTCCCTTCCCTGGTCACCTCATGGCTGCCCAGCCCCTTAATTGTGGTCCATAGATCAGCTGAGCCAACGAGGGCCAGGAGTTCTATCTCTCCAGGTGCCTGGAGATGTTTCTGGCATACTCTTGCTAGTCCCAGCCCTGGCCAGAGTGGTAAGCAACCTCACAGCCAAGAGTCCCTGTCTTCTGAAGCTCACCTTGTAGCTCTGGAGTAGGCAACAACCATGGCTTGCACTCCTCCAGCCTGGAGCTTGGGTATTGCTCAGGCTGCTGCTACAATAAGGCAGAAAGCCATGCGGCCCATTGGAATTGACTGTCCCCCACCTCACATCTTACCTGACTGCTGCTGCTTGAGAAAAGGCAATCGGCAGGCAATTCTGAAAGATTAGGGGAGTGTGTGCTCAGCTGATCCACAGGTCATGATTAAGGAGCTGAGCAGCCATGAGGTGACCACACTTGCCACCTCCTGCACCTCAAAAAATAAGACCTCCCCAAAAATAGAACCAAGTGCTTATTTTCAAGTCTAAAAGAAAATAACACCTGATCTTATTGGGGAAACATGGTAGGAAAACTAACTTTATTTATTTATTTATTTATTTTTATCAATTGCTTACAAAATAATAGGTATAAGTAAAAACATAGTTATGAACACATGGATACATATAAGAAAAATAAAAAAGAAAAGAAATAGGACAGGGACGGTAGGCACATTGGTACGCTTATGCATGCCCTCTACTTGAAGAGAGAAATATTAGATTTGGGGCTAGGTCAATCTGCTGTTAAGGGTAGTGTGAGAGCTAGCATAGAGATGAAAGTTTATGTTCATCATACTCTTAGGTTTATGTTGTAACTGTTATTGTGTTTAATTTGATTTTGATTAATTTGCCAGTTGGGTGAATTTTGCAATGAAGTAGATCATTCAGATTTTTTGTTAAATTGAATATATAGATGATGTTAGGTTGAGATTTTGTGACTGTTGAACATTTTGGTTCATGTAACAGTTAGGTGTGAATGCTTCAATACAGATTAGGGCAAATATTTGTACTGGCATTATGGTCATTATTATTGCGTCAATAAATTAGATTATTTATCCATTTTCCCCTAAATCCATTTTCATACTAAATTTAAACATAAAGCCCAATAAAACCTAACCCCAACTATAATTTCTTTGTCAAACATAATAATCCAAAATGCTGGTTGAGTTTTTCCACTGCCATCAATCTACACTCAAGAAATCTCTGTCCATCCTGAAGTTCAGGAAGAGTCACGTGTCAATCCTCCTTCCTTCAACAACTTGGTTGTTAGAAAGACATATGTGAAGGGCAACCAAAAGAATCCTGGATTGTTTAAGAGATCAAGCCATTTCCAATATATATTAAAGTCAAAGAAGTAGAATGAAGTTGAAAGGCATAAAAGGAGAAAAAGAAAAAGGTAGGAGACGTGAACATTTACTTCTGAAAAGCTTCTTTCATCTACTAGCTGCTTCCTCAACTCAGATCATCTACAAATACAATGCAAAGTTACTGAACTCAGATCACAAACTCCCCTAAAAGCAATAAATTCATTTAAAATTATATTGATTCATTATATTGCCTCAAGCTTCCTGACCTCCAAACCAAATCTGTATGAGTTGGGGCTTCTGTTTTTAAACTTTCATTCAATCCCATGAGAAGGATTCCCATAGAAAAAAAAGCAAGAGCAAAAATGGAAATGACTCCCTTCTCCTTCCAGAAGTCTCCCTAAAATGGGAAAAGGGTTTATTCTTTTTTTGGGGTGAGGTTATGACACTTTTAACCTGGTTTATTTCAGCTCAATGCCTGAATCTCTTGGAATGGGATCTAACACATTCATTACAGAAATGTTTTCAGGTCTTGAAAGAGCAATAGTCTATTTATTTACTTGGAGAAATGATATTGGGAAGACTTATTGCTAATAAACTACCTTTGGATTGACAGAATAATACTTGCTGCTCATAACTGGAGAATTAAAATAATTGATCATTATTAAGATTCTTCTAGTCTTGAGACCATGAATTGTCACTTTTTATATTAGAAGGCAGGGGAAAAGAGTCACATGAATAATACGTAAGCTTACATCCTCATCACATTCATACTTTTTGCCAGTTTATTTTAAAAACATTTTACATGCATATTTAAAATGCATTTTAAAAAGATGCTTCAAAATATATTTCTGATTTAAAACATAGCATTTCTTGTCCCAGTTTATTGGCATAACACCTGTGGTGCCTTTTAATTCCATTACTATTATTTTAAGATTTAGCATGCTAGGAAGTTCAAATGGTTTTCAGTGTGGCAGCTCATTTTCAGTAATGGATACATAAATCATAAATCACAAATCTAGGGAAAGTGCCTCTTTATAACTAATCCCATAGCAGCAAAGATCTTTGATCCTAATATAATATCAAAAGGGACTTATACTATGCTTTTTAGTGGGTGTGCAGAATTTGTTTGCAATGTATCCATTCATCTATCAGCGATGCTGGCTGGAGAATTCTGGGAGCTGAAGTCCACACATCTTCAAAAAGGTTTAGGACATTTAGGTGCCCACCGTTGGCCACACACCCCTTTTCCCCCAGCAACCTCCTCAGCTGATTCCCAGCCAGCTTTCCTCCTCCGCTGTCCTCCCCCTGGTGATTATCCATGACCAAGGGTCTTCTGGCTCTCTGGCCACTTCCCATTCACCCAGAAACTGTTTGAGTTGGACCTTTAGCTGCTCAGGACAAGAAACCACCAGCCAATAGGGGCAGGTGGCAGTGAGTGATCAATGGCAGGCTATAGAAAGGGTCAGAGCACCATTGCGGGAGCCATTAAGGAGGGTATGCCAGGCAACTGGTAGTGGTAACATGCAGAAGCCATCACAGGGTGTGGGGGGGTGCACCAGGCAATTGCCAGCGGTGGCATGCAGAAGCAGTTGTGGAGGTAGGGGGATGCCAGGCAACTGGCGGTGATGGCATGCAGAAGCAATTGTGGGGAGACATGGGGGAGTGTGCTAGGCAACTGGCAGAAGTATGCTTCCCTGCAGCAAATAAGTATCTGCATTTTACTCCCCCTGCAGTGCATGCAAGTAGTGCAGGGAGGGCAATCTAAAGGGCCTATCACATAGGCCAACGGATGGAAAACGTATGTAAAAAGGACACAGCAGATGAGAAAATGTTTCATCCGTTGTTATCCACTCTCAAAAGTGCCCCAAATTTGCATAAGCAGAATGGACAACAATGGAAAGGAACAGATGGGGAGAGGATGTAGCCAGGATGTTAAGCAGATGCTCCACGGAAGCCTAGCAGATGGAAGCAGATGGAAGCGGATGGCACATCCGCAGGGCTTCCAGGGGAGCACAGCGAAGAGGACATGCAATGGAAGGAGCGGATGCAGAGCGGATGCAGAGCGGATGCAGAGCGGATGAAGCGGATGCAGAGCGGAAGCCTAGTGGATGCCTAGCGGATGCAAAGCATTCACTGCGCATGTGGGGAAGATGCATTGCGTCAGCCCCGTGGATATAAAGGGAAGCATCTCGCAAGCAGGTCACCATTCAGAGGAAAGACCTGCTGCCAGACACAGCTCCAGCCAGCCAGCCAGCCAGCCAACAACCATGGGGAAGAAGAGAAAGCCTCTGCCATCTGCTGCCAACCCTGGCAAGAAGGACAGGGCCACCATCCCACCCCCTGGCCCTGACTCTGTTTCTGCTGAGGCTTCTGCTGGTTGGGCTGACTCTTCTGGTGCTGGAGCTTCTGCATGCACTACTCCTGGTGCTGGGGCTTCTGCTGGGGCTTACTCTGCTGGCGCTGCTCCTGGTGCTGGGGCTTCTGCTGGTGCTTACTCTGCTGGCGCTGCTCCTGGTCCTGCTGGTCCTGCTGGTGCTGCTGGTGCTCCTGGTCCTGCTGGTGCTGCTGGTGCTCCTGGTCCTGCTGGTGCTGCTGGTGTTTACTCTGCTGCTGCTGATCCTGGTCCTGCTGGAGCTTACTCTGCTGTTGCTGATCCTGGTGCTGCTGGTGCTGCTGGTGCTTACTCTGCTGCTGCTGATCCTGGTCCTGCTGGTCCTGCTGGTGCTACTGGTGCTGCTGGTCCTGCTTTTGCTGCTACTGTTGTTGCTGCTGGTGGTGGTGGTGGTGTGGTGGAGCAGCCCCTAAAACCTCGAAGCCCCTCTGATGAGGGCCCAAATGGCCCTTCCAGAGGGAGGAAGAGGCATACGCGTGAACGAGAATGGGAGAGGAGGCAATACTCCATCGAAGAGGAACATGAGGATGAGGTGCTGGAATGGCTGAGGGAGAACGAGTATCTTTGGCGGAAGGGACACAGGCTCCATCGAGACACCAAAAGGAAGCAGGCTGCTTGGAGAGAGAAGGCGGACAACCTGGGCTACACTTCGGAGGTGCTCCTCGGCTGGTGGAAGCACATGCACACCTCGTACAGGAAGCTGCACCTCAAGAAATCTGGCCAGGCCACGGTCAAGCTGACGGACCGAGAGACCTACGTGATGGCCAAGTGCAGCTTCTTGGAGGTTGAGATCCACCATCAAGGAGCAGCCCCTCTGACAACCCTCTCTCTCAGGCAGCCTGCAGAGAGCCAGTCCTCTTCTGGCCAAGAGTCAGCTCCTGTGTCCAGGCAGGTATCTGTGGAGCGTGCCAGGATGGAGACCCCCCCCAACAGCTGCACTCCCATTGGCGGAGTGTGTGGAGGACCACCTGATGCAGTGGGAGCAAGGAGAGGGCACTTCCACCAGAGACCAACCCACATCCACCCCCAGCTCCACCTCCACAGAAAGCAGGCAGAGAGGCAGACCGGAGGGGCAGAGCCACACTGTCCTGCTGGAGATCAGGGACACCATCAGAAGCAGCATAGATCTCCTCTCTCAGCTGTTACACACCGATGTCCCATCCTTCGTCACCTACGTCAACCAGACCCTCATGGACATGTCCGAATCACAGTACCAGGCGATCAAGGACAGGATCACCGGTCTTCTTCACAACCCTCCAGGCCCAGCTGAACCTGCTCCCACTCAGTCCAGGTTTGCTCCACCACCCCAGGTGATGTCACTGCCCTTCCAAGGCTTTCCACAGGCCCTCACCTACCAAGGCTACAGCTACCAGGAGCTCCAGCAGCACAGACAGCCCTTCCCAGTCCAGACACAGGTACATCGTACGCCACCGGTGCCACCGATGCCACTGATGCCACCCATGCCACAGATGCCACCCACGCCACAGATGCCACCCACACCACAGATGCCACCCACGTCTCACCTTGCTCACCTGCAGAACAGACAGCCCCACTACACTGCTCCCTCCTCCACCCCACAGCCAAGCCTGGCCTCAGAACATCTGTCATCAGTCTTGGGACTGACACCCCATGTCATGGAGGAAGGGGCTCTCAACATCACAGGACTGAGCCAGCTCTCTGAGAGCTTCCTCCACACACCATCCCCTGCGGTCCTCTCAAGGCCAGGCACCCCAATGGTGCCTCAGACCAGCACTCCAGGCACTGCCACCTCCACAGCACCTGGACCCTTCACCCCTGAGACCATGGGTAAGCCTCAGAGTGACTGAGAAGAGTGCCAGAGACTGGGTGGCTACCTGTAGACTTTATCTTTGCTTGGGAAACTTGGGTCATTTTGCTATTACAGCTTTTTATTAATAAAGATTATCTTTGCTTCACACACTTGCTTCATTTATTTTATTAAATAAAGTCTTGGTGGAAACTTTTAGAAATGGTTTAAGCCTTTGCATGCTTGTGGGATGGGTAAGGATAGCTGTGGGATGGGCAGGGATACCTGTTGGATGGGTAATGGCTGTGGGATGAGTTAGGATACCTGTGGGATGGGTAATAGCTGTGGGATGAGTTAGGATACCTGTGGGAGGGGTAATAGCTGTGGGATAGATAAGCCTCCAGTACAATCATAGTGGGACTGTCCACCCTCCCAAGTGCCACACCTTTGGCCCTTTATTATCAAGAACAATGTAATCATTCATCCACACATTTCAACATAAACAAAATTCTTTATTAAATGTCCTGTTCATTGTAGGGCCACTCAACATACATGGCACAATCTCATCAGTGTGATGAGACGGGCTGAAGGAAGTATCCATTAAGCCTCTATCATCCTGTCTTGCCACTCCACTGCTCCAGCTGGGGAGTTACACCAGTGTTTCAGGAGGTTGCGCTGCTTCTTCCCTTCACGTGAAGCTCTGTTGGGGCCTTGAACATCCACAGTATCTATCAGGTTTCGCCCTTGCCTCAATTCACCAGGCTCCATGTCCCCATTGCCTTGTTGGAGGTCCACAAGCCTGTTCTGCAACACTGGGTAGCGGGTGCGCATGAGATTGTGCAGGATGCAGCAAGCTTCCACGATCCTCCTCATGGTCTGTGGGCGATGCTGCATGGTGGTGAGAAGTACCTGGAACCTGTTGGCCAGGATGCCAAAGGCGTTCTCCACCACCCGCCTTGCCCTGGACAGCCTGTAGTTGAAGATCCTCTCTTCACGGGTGAGGCATCTGGAAGTGTAGGGCTTCATGAGGTAGGTTCTGAGGGAGAAGGCGTCATCCCCCACAATGAAGTAGGGCACATCTTGCTTGTCGTTGGGCAGCGGGTCTGGATCTGGGAAGTCCACCATGAGGTTGCCTTCCAGCCCCTCCTTGAGGTCACTGGCATTGTATACCTGGGCATCTGAAGATGAGCCGTTTCCTGAAGCATCGATGTCCATGAACTTGTAGTCAGCATCGACCATGGTGAAGAGGATGATGCTGAAGAAACCCTTGTCGTTGAAATAAGTGGACCCCGACTTGGCTGGAGCTTTGCAGGCCACGTGCTTCCCATCTATGGCTCCAACGGTGTGGGGGAAGTTCCACTTCTGATACCACTGCTCTGCAACTTTCTTCCAGCCTTCTTCAGTGGAGGGGCACTGGAGGAGCTCCTCCAAGTATTCTTCGATGATGGCCTGCACCACTTCTCTGACCACAATGTTGATGGTGTTGTGTGGCACCCTCCAGTCGTACTGCATGCTCCTGTATGTGGTCCCGGAGGCCAGGTGGCGCAGAGTGAGTGCCACCTTGAGCCCAGGGTCCAGGCTGGGCTGCAAGTTGGTGTTTGCCTTGGTCAACCTGGGTCTCAGCTGCTCCACAACTTTGTCAAACATGGCTGGCGGCATCCTCATGAAGTTCTGGAATGCACGAGGGTCTTCGTTCCTCAGCTCCACCATCAGCTTGTTATACAGTCCGTACTCTGCTCTTCTCGTGATCCATCTTCGGACCCAGACACTTCTTGGACGCCTCCTTTTCTTCGCGTAGAACAGGTGAAAGAGCCTGTAGATGGCTTCGCACTGTTGTAAAACAATGGGAGTAAAACATTCACTGTTGTAAAACAATACCAAAAGGAGTGTGTGACGATTCATGGTGGAGATAACTGGATGCTGTGGAAGAGCAAGAGCCAGATGAAGGCTGAAGAGGTCTGCACAGCAGGGCTGCTGGACTAAAAGTGAGATCCAGGTGAATTCCTCCCCCTTTTTATAGAAAATATAGGTTTTCCGCTCGGTGTCCTTTTGCATATTCTAGGCATCCTGCAGACATCCTAAATATCCGAGATACGTCCCCTCTACAAACGTTTTTTCTGTTTTAATGCTTTGTATGCAAGCTGCATCCACTTTCATCCTTTCTCCGTCCGTGCTACAAACGTTGTGTGTCCATTCCACATCCGTTTCGCTTCCTCCCTGTGTCCGTTTTCTACTGGAGTGGATGTGAGTTGCGCAGATGCACAGTGGATGCCTAGCGGATATAGCGGATGTGTAACGGATGACAACAAATGTAGAACGGATGTTCCCCGTCTGAGCAGCGGACGCAGAACGGACGCGTTGGATACATTTGCCGCTCAAAAAGTTTTGTGCAGTTCAAAACTTTTTGAGCAGATGAAATGTCAATAGACGGATGCTGGACGGATAGAGAGGATGAAAAACGGATGCAGTGAGTACAGAACGGAAGCATTGCGTTAACCAACGAATGGCAAGTGTTTCTCTCTGTTTTACATCCTCTTTCCATCCATTGGTGCTGTGTGACAGGGGCTTAAAGGAAGCCTCTGAATTGTTTCTGGGTAGAAAATTAGGCCAAAGCCTGCCCTGCCTGCCTGCCTGCCTGCCTCTTACTTTGCTCTACTTCAGCAGCATGGATGTGACACAGATCCTCAAATGCAGCAGCAATAGCTTGCCCCTTTTTAATAAGAAGAAAGCTCTCCTAAATCAGTTTTGTCTCCAGAAGACCAATCCAAAGCTGAATCTGAAGCTTCCAGCATGTAGTTATTGCTCAAAAGCCTCTGCTGCTTTTCCACCCCCCCTCCCCACCCCCTGAGATTGCTTCTACATGTCACAGCCACTGCCGCCAGTTGTCTGGAGTACCCTCCCATGGGCATCCTGGAATAGCTTCTGCCAGTTTCCTGGCATCTCTCCCAAGCCCCCCCCCCCACACACACACACAATGGCCTCTGCATGCCACCACTGCCAGTTGCCTGGTATGAGATACCAGCATAGTCAAAAGGAGTCTCAAATTGTCGTATACTGTTTGCATCAGTGGTGGGATTCAAATTTTTTTTACTACCATTTCTGTGGGCATGGATTGGTGCGTGGCAGGGGCAGATACTGTAAAATCTCCAATCAGAGGTGATATTTGCCGGTTCTCTGAACTACTCAAAATTTCCACTGCCGGTTTTCCAGAACTGGTCAGAACCTGCGGAATGCTACCTTTGGTGTGTATGTATGCAAGTCAGAAAAATGGGGAGGTGGTAGGAGTAGGCAAAAGATAACCCAGCAAGCCTGTTCAATAGCAGGCATGATGATTATGACATAAAAAAGAATTCTGGGAAATTTGAGGGTGGGTGGAATGAAGAGGAGGGCGCAGCTGGAAGTGTGTTATGAAAAAAGATACATCTAGTTGTACCATCTGCTTGTATAAGATCCAAATCACATTATTTAAAAGACTGATTTTTGCTGGAACAGCAATACATATTATCCCCTTTTCTACCAAAATCTTGTGAAAAAACACTCCATATGCAAATAATGGTAAGAAACACAACACTTACTGCCATTTACTTTAACTTTGTTGATGTTGATAATTGTAGTAAAGCTTTCTTAAGGTTTTCGTCTATTTTTAATAGAGCTGTGGAAAAGAAAGGAAGCTTAAGATTTTCCTCCATATGCAATGTAGCTATTGGGAAATCAGGGTTATACAGGTAACTGAAGCCCATGTCACACCGAACCAACGGATGCAAAGAGGATGTAAAACGGACAAAAAAGCTTGCCATCCGTTGGAAAATGCAATGTACTCACTGCCTCCATTTTGCTTCCTCTCTATCCGTCCAGCATCTGTTTATGGACGTTTCATTCGCTCCAAAAGTTTTGGGCTGCCCAAAACTTTTGCGCGGAAAATGTATCCAGTTCATCCATTCTGCATCCGCTACGCATTCGCTACGCATCCGTTACGCATCCGTTACGCATCCGCTATATCCGCTAGGCATCCGTTCCGCATCCATTCCGCATCCGCGCAACTTGCATCTGCTCGGACGCAGGGAGGAAGCGGAACGGATGCGGAACGGATGCAGAACGGATGCAGAATGGATGCAGCACGGAAACAAAGCATTTAAAATGGAAAAAACATCCGCAGAGGGGACCTATCTCAGATATTAAGGATGTCTAGAGGATGCCTAGAAGATGCCTAGAGGATGCCTAGAGGATGCAAAGGGACACCTATACTGCCTATAAAAAGGGGGAGCAACTCACCTGCACCTCACTTTCAGAACAGAAGCCAAACTGTGCAGACCTCTGCAGCCTTCATCTGACTCTTCCTCTTCCACAGCATCCAGTCATGTCCACCGTGGATTGTGACAAAGTCCTTTCGGCAGCCACCATCCTTCTGCCACAGTGCGAAGCCATCTACAGGCTCTGTGAACTCTACTACGGGAAGAAAAGGAGGCACCCAAAAAAAGTCTGGGTCCAAAGATGGTTCGCCAGAACAGCAGAGGACGGACTGTACAACAAGCTGATGGTGGAGCTCAGGAGCGAAGACACTCGGGTGTTCCAGAACTTCACGAGGATGCCTCCAGCCATATTTGATGAACTTGTGCAGCGGCAGACACCCAGGTTGACCAAGACAAACACCAACTTCCCGCCCAGTCTGGGACCTGGGCTCAAGGTGGCACTCACTCTGCACCACCTGGCCTCAGGGACCACATGCATGAGCATGCAGTACGGCTGGAGGGTGCCATCCAACACCATCAGCATTGTGGTCAGAGAAGTGGTGCAGGCCATCATCGAAGAATACAAGGAGGAGCTCCTCCAGTGCCCCTCCACTGAAGAAGGATGGAAGAAAGTTGCAGAGCAGTGGTATCAGAAGTGGAACTTCCCCCACACCATTGGAGCCATAGATGGCAAGCACGTGGCCTGCAAAGCTCCAGCCAAGTCGGGGTCCACTTATCACAACTACAAGGGCTTCTTCAGCATCATCCTCTTTGCCATGGTCGATGCTGACTACAAGTTCATGTACATCGATGCTTCAGGCAGTGGCTCATCTTCAGATGCCCAGGTATACAAGGCCAGTGACCTCAAGGAGGGGCTGGAAGGCAACCTCATGGTGGACTTCCCAGATCCAGACCCGCTGCCCAACGACAAGCAAGATGTGCCCTACTTCATTGTGGGGGATGACGCCTTCTCCCTCACAACCTACCTCATGAAGCCCTACACCTCCAAATACCTCACCCGTGAAGGGAGGATCTTCAACTACAGGCTGTTCAGGGCAAGGCAGGTGGTGGAGAACGCCTTTGGCATCCTGGCCAACAAGTTCCAGGTACTTCTCACCAACATGCAGCATAGCCCAGAGACCATGAGGAGGATCGTGGAAGCTTGATACATCCTGCACAATCTCATGCGCACCCGCTACCCAGTCTTGCAGAACAGGCTTGTGGACTGTCAACAAGGCAATGGGGACATGGATCCTGGGGAATGGAGGCAAGGGTGAAACCTGATAGACACTGAGGATGTGCAAGGCCCCAACAGAGCTTCACGTGAAGGGAAGAAGCAGCACAACCTCCTGAAACACTGGTGCAACTCCCCAGCTGGAGCAGGGGAGAAGCAAGACAGGATGGTAAATGCTTAATGGATGCTTCCTTCAGCCTGTCTCATCACACGGATGAGATTGGGCCATGTATGCTTGGTTGGTCTACAATGAACAGGGCGTTTAATAAAGAGTTGTGTTTATGTTGACATGTGTGGATGATTGATTATATCATTATTGATAATAAAGGGCCATAGGTGTGGCACCTGGGGGGGTGGACCATACAGTCCCACTATGCTTGCACTGGAGGTTTATCTATCCCACTGATATCCTAACCCATCCCACAGCAATTACCCATACCACAGGTATCCTAACCCATCCCAAAGCTATTCTTACCCATCCCACAAGCAAGCAAAGGCTTAAACCATTTCTAAAAGTTTCCACCAAGACTTTATTAAAAAAAAGAAATGAAACAAGTGTGTG
Organism: Laticauda colubrina; assembly: GCA_015471245.1. Taxonomy (NCBI): domain Eukaryota; kingdom Metazoa; phylum Chordata; class Lepidosauria; order Squamata; family Elapidae; genus Laticauda; species Laticauda colubrina. The sequence continues at coordinate 49,962,197 of BLBF01000022.1, forward strand.
AATCATAAATAGACTTTATTAACAACAAGCTATAAGACAAAAATGAGTCTCTGGCACTCCTCTTGGTCGCTCAGTCTCAGGGGTGAAGGGTGCAGGTGCTGTGGAGGTGGCTGGTGCTGGAGTGCTTGTCATCAGTTCCTCCAGAAGCAGAAGCAGCTGAAGCGCCAGCCCCAGAAGAGCGAGCCCGTGCTGCAGAAGCCCCAGCAGAACCGGAGTGAGGGCCAGGGGGCGGGATGGTAGCCCTGTCCCTCTTGCCAGGGTTGGCAGCAGATCGCTGAGGCTTGCTGTGCTTCCGCATGGTTGTGGGGTTGCTGGCTGGCAGGGAGGCTGGCAGGAACCAAGGCTGGCAGGGAGACTGGCAGGGAGGGTGGCAGCAAGGCTGGCAGCAAGGCTTGCAGGCAGACATGCAGGCAGGGCAGGCAAGGCAGCCAATCCATCCGGCAGCAGGTCTTTCCTCTGAATGGCGACCTGCTTCCGAGCTGCTTCCGTTATATCCACGGGGCTGATGCAATGCATCCTCCCCGCATGCGCAATTAACGCCAGGCATCCATTAGGCTTCCACTGTGCATCCGCTGTGCTTCCGCTGTGCATCCGCTTCATCCGCTGTGCATCCGCTGTATCCGTTCCGCGTCCACTTTGCTGAGGTCCCCCGGAAGCCTAGCGGATGTGCCATCCGCTCCCATCCGCTTCCATCCGCTAGGCTTCCGTTCCGCATCCGCTTTCCATCCGCCCTGCGTCCTACATGTGTCCATGTTATCTGCTCCGGTTATGCAAATTTTTGCCCCTTTTGAGAGTGGATAACAATGGATGGAACATTTTGCTCGTCCACTGTGTCCTTTTTGCATCCGTTGGGCAGTGTGACATGGGCTTAATATTTAGTTAACTTTGAAGCTGCTGTAAATAATACATTTAATGTAACGTATATTTTATTCTAAAATAAGACAGAAGCTAAATGCCAATTGCTTGCTTTTTTTCCTCTCCCTTTACATACAGGGAGTTAAGGTTTAATGAATTCTTTCCAAACTGAAAAATAAACTGCATTTATCCTTGGTCAGCTTGAGAAATAGGAAGGCTTTGTCTGCCTGAGTTAAGATAAGAGGCATTTAAAATTCAAATTAACAAGATATTCATAATGAGTCACTTCCCACAAGCAGATACACATATTAAAGACCATATGAGGAAAATTGGGAGGTGGGGAAGTTAAGGGAGCTGTAATGATCATATTATTTAAAAGAAAAGTTGTAAGTTAATGGACCTAACTGGGACTGGCAACCCCATCACCAAATGAAACTGGCATTAAATGAAACATCATGTAAGTGCAAGTTGCAAACTCCTATTGGCTTCTCAACTAACTTTGTTTATTGGAAGCTGGCTGAGAAGGTTGCAAATGCTGATTACATAACTATGGGATGTTGTTATCAGTATAAATCTGCAATGGCTGCCCAAGCATAATCACATGATAGCAGGAACAGTCCTCATGTCAGAATTGTGATGACTGGCTATAAGTCACTTTTTTCAGTACTGCCATAACTTCAAACGGCTACTAAATGAATGGTCATAAGCACGGACAACCTATAGTCTTTCTATGAACTGAAATATGCTAAAATACATTATCACTATTATTCGTATGAGTAAGTATAGGGTAAGTATAGGGTAAGTATAAGTATAGGGTAAGACTTAGTAGGCAATGATCTAGGGTTTATTAAGATTTATTTATTAATATTAAATTAATTATTACAAATTAATATTAAATTAAAATTATTAATTATAATAATTTATTAATAATAAACCTTAATCTAAGCCAAAGCTTAGAAGCACCAATACCATACCTCTTTCTGAATCATTCTAAAAATACAAAATTTTATATTGGCAAGAGGTGGCACCACCATTTACAACTCACTACAGCCAATTCACATTAAAAAGTTAGATTAATTTGGGTGGAACCATGGCCAAAAATAATAAAATAAAGAAAGCCAATCCAGAAATACAAGAGTTACAATAATTTTTATGAAAACAAGGTCACAAATAGTAAAAATAACTGAATGAAATGAGTTAATAAAATGTTGAACTGTCCCACAGCAAGTTTTTCTATGGTGAGTTGTCTTGGGGTAAATTTTATTTATTTGTTTATTTGTCAAAAGTTTACAATACAATAGAAATGAGAATAAACATAAGTTTAAATATAAAAAATAGGAATTAATAATTGGGGACAATAGGACAGGGACAGTAGGCACGATTGTGCACTTATGCACATCAACTCGTTATGAATTGACCAAAACAAGTTGGTTGCAGTGAGTTGGCCATGGAAAATTGACCATGGTGAATTGTCCTGAACCCAGTTATAGCAGCCTAGGGGTGTTATATAGCCATAGACCAGCATTACCTATGTATTTCATTAGCATAGATGGTTCTCAGTAGTTTTGCCCAATGAATGAATGCTATGAGTGCTGAACAAATTTTGTAATATGTGCTGCCTATAGAAGGAAGTCTATAAGGGTTATTTTTTTCTCCTTTTAAAGTCTTCCCTAGAGAGAATTGATTGCTGAATCCTAAATAATGTTTAACAGAAATTGTGACACCTAAAATGGCTGCTTAAATTATCCCTAGTTATTAAAGTGTGAGATTCCTGTTCTAAGATTTCTTTGTAGACTTCTGAAACATTGACAGTACAAATGTGGTTAAAACATGTGTGAATCTTAACAGCCTTCAATGGAAGGTCTTCAGTGCTTGAGCAATGGAAAAGAAAGGCTGATGTGAAAACATAGGCTGCATTTCATAAAGCTTAAAAAGCCATGGTAAAACTGATTTAACCACAATCATCCTTTAAGCATTTGTTGAAGAATGTCAGTAAAGAATTTGAATTTGTAAAGGGAAGAATAACCTTGAGGAATAGGAGGAAAATCTGCTGCTAAGACCACAGTTGAATAAAAGGAAACTGAGTCTGGGACAGAACTGTAACTGGGAGAGAGAGTCTTGTCTGACACACTCAGATTTCAGATTCTGTCCTAGACTCAGATTTCTTTTGTCAGATTGCTGCCTTGGTATCATTTCTCCCTCCTGTTCCTCAGGGTTATTCCTTCGTCCCACCACAGAACTACATTTGCAGAAAGCTATATGGATAAATTGGCAGTGAGTTAATAATACCATTTAATGTTAACAGTATGAGAGATTTTGGGAAAACTAGAAAAGTGCAAATTGTATGTCTACCTCAGAAAGATGTTCAGAGAGGTGGAGAACAGAGTGACAAAGAGACTCCATCTTAATTAACTCATTATAGCACAGGGTGGCAAATCCTTCTTGCAGATGCCCATAATCTGTATGTAGCCCAGAATAGCATTAGAAAGACTTTCTTGAAATCCATGTTGTTCTTGCTCCCATAAGCAACATGGAATTTGAAAAGGGAATTGAAATTGAAATAGGTTACCAGCAAATTAGGGATGTTGGCTGCCAAAGCCAAGTTAGATTTTCGTAACAACAAGGGACACAAAACAAGTCCAAAAGCATCTCTCCAAACTGGAAGAATGGACAATAAAGCTATAGATATAGAGATAAATGAGTAGACGTGTTTTAATACTAGGCAGGGTAGCTACTGAAGTCAGCAAATATTCATGGGTTTTAAAAGATATCAAATTCTTAATTGCGCTTTAAATATTTTGGAAGGTCATGACCAGTTTTCTGTTTGAAGTATCACATATCACAGGCCTGTGATAGGAGGATCTGAATGTATTTATTATTAATTTATTGCTTTTATACAGTGCCCAACTTTCAACTAACTCTCATCTAATATCAGATGTAAGATATCTGACCTTTTTATACTTGGTATTTGATTTGATATTGTACTCAGTAGCATTTTATTCAAAGTGTAATTTTCTCTTTCATCCTTTCATTTTGAATAGTGCTATTGTAATTTTAAAAATCACTTCTGGTATGACATGTGGCCCTGAAAGATAACCATTAATTCTTTCTATTATTTGAAGTAAGTTCACCATTCTAAGAATTTGACTGGAATTATATATTGACATTCTCAGCTTACTTTTGGTTTGGCATAATTGACAAATCCTATATGTCTCTTAAAGCAGTCATTTTGGAATTTAACCTATATCAAAGGAAGATGTTGAGAAAAACAGAAAGGGAAAGGAGAAATGAAATGAAAATAAGACATCTGTCCTTAGATAGCCACAGCATGATAACATTACCCTTTAGTTGGCATTCTCTTTGATTGCCTTGCAGAATTATCATAGTGAATATTCTTCTGCTAAAAATACATATCATTCTGCAGCAAAAGAATAGGAGCCTAGTTTAAAGTTTGGAATTATTCACTATTTTATTAGTGTGAGGTGGAAGCAGATAAAAAACCACCAAAAGATTTGTTGATCCAAGGAAAACAAGGTTTTATTCACGTGTCTGCAGAGACGGGTCCCCTCAGGCATTGAAGGAACACAGAGCAAAATTCAGGCAGCATTTTTATCCCCTCTTACAAGGCCTTGGCTCACATTCTTTCTGTTTTCAAATTGATACATGTATTTCAAAGGTTCATAGTAGCCCCTTATCGAGCAAAAGTAGTTATACGGTTTCTGACATTGCAGCACTTTATTACAGTTCCCCATTGTTCTAGCCTTATCTTGTTTTTTTTCTCTTGTGCACAAACTGGAACACTTTCTTATTTAGCAGAACTACTGAGTTTTGAGACACACTTCCTTATTTAATTCAATGGGCCATCCAACATGGCTTCGGTTCTGCTCACAAATCCCCCCTTTTTCTTTTTCCACTCTTGTCTCAAACTCAAAGAGCAGATCCTCTGCTTCTTTCAGAGTGATTTCTCTCTGATACATCATTAGAGGTTCTGCTTCCTGCTTCTTCTCAAATCTTGAACAAGGATTTCCCTATCTTCCCACACGTTGTTATTACACCAGGGAGACACTGAAGACAACAACATAACAATACACAGCATATAATAATCAATATAATTCCCATTATGGTAGATCTATACCAAGTGGAACTGGGAAGCCAAGACCATAGTGCTCCCCACAGGTCTGGCAATGAGGAGTCACCTCTTTGTGATAATGGATTAGAGCGAATACGTTCTTCGATTACTTTTACTGTCTTTGTAATATTGGGTTGGAAATCAGGGATGTATACACAGCAATGTGAATGAATCAGAGCACACACACACCCTTTTGTAGCTAATACAATGTCTAAAGCATACCTATTTTGTAGAGCAACCTGTCTTACTTCAGAAAGCTCGGTGTTAATCATTTTAATATTTTTTATTGTATCATTGAACATTGTTACCGTGAAGTTATTTAGAATATGTATATCTCGGTAGTTCATGGCTACTCCCGATGGTGTTATTATACCACGGGAGATTTGGGTCCAGAGTCTCCGGGTAAGGCCAGATTCTGGGTCTCTTTTATTATGTATCTGGCCTTGGGGAAGGCCATCAAGTTTATATATCACCGGTATCACATACCCGAGTGTACATGTGCCACTCCAGTAAGGTGGCATCTCCCTGTATGCATATTTCCCACACAATACCCACCTAAAGTTTTCCATAGCATAGGTCTGTTGTGATGTTCGGGTCCAATTGATCATATCTTCAAAATGCATACACATCTGATACTGATCTTGATTAAAATAATCTAATTTATGATAACTCTTGGTATAGCTATGGTTACTACAGGATGATGGTATATCAAAAGTCTTATTACATTTTTCCCAATCTCCTAAATGGAGCCCTCTAGTTTCATTTCTCCTAAAACACACATACGCCATTTCCCTTAAATGAACAAAAATCCTTCCTGTTATATTTCGTTCTACACCATATTTTTCTGTCCCGTGCCCCTGTGGTCTTAGTCTGTTCTGATCAAGTGGAATTGCGTGTAGGATTAATCCTTCACCTGTTCTTCCTGGCAGGTGCATGCATAACCAGCAATTGGTGATGTTCAAGGAATATGAGAACTTCTTGAGATCCTTTATGAACACATTGTCATCCCACAAGTCCGTTCCCAAGTCACCTGCAGGTCCAACATATTGTGAACTTCTTTGATGTATTAGTGTGAATATAGTTGCAACAAATAGTCCTTTCCAGAGTTCAGCCGACATCTCCATGGTGGTTTCTGCTGGCTATTTCTTCAAGGTTACCTTTAACGGCTGACCGTCCACTGGGATTGCCTTCCAAGGTTTTTCTGGTTCCGGTGCTTTCTTGACTCTGCTGTAATGCATCCAGCCTCCTTCCTGAGTACGGACTGCAGATTCAGTCATCAGTAGCACCTGGTACGGACCTTCCCAGCTAGGTTGCAGTTTTTCACTTCTCCAAGTCTTTATCAGGACCCAGTCTCCAGCCTCGTGTGGGTGTTGGCTACCAGCCAAAGGTGGTCGTTGCACCAACAGTCCCTGTTTGTGAAGAGAAAGCAAAGACCGAGACAGTGCCAGCAAATATTTCTGAAGGAACAAGTCCCTGAACTCTGGTATGGGATTGCCTAGTTTGGCCAAATAGGGTCTCCCCATCAGCATTTCAAAAGGAGAAACCCCTGTGTCTTTCCTTGGACAATTTCTGATCCTGAGCAGAGCTAAGGGAAGATTCTTTGTCCATGGCAAGCCATTTTCAAGTTGTAGTTTGGTCAAGTGTTTCTTCAGTTCCGCATTTGCTTTTTCAATTTTTCCACTGGATTCAGGATGCCATGGCGTGTGTAATTCCCATTTCACCCCCACCACCTCCATTACCCTTTGCAGAACCTTTTGGGTGAAATGAGTTCCTCTGTCTGAATCTATTGCTTCCATCATTCCATATCGTGGGATAATCTGTTCTAGTAAGATCTTGGTTACTGTGGGAGCTGTGGTTCTTCTAGTGGGATAAGCCTCTACCCACCCCGTTAGTTGATCTTTGATCACAAGCAGGTATTTCCAACCCCCCTTTTCTGGCAACTCAGTGAAATCAATTTGTGCTCTTTGAAAAGGCCAACCCACTAAGGGTCGCCCTCCCATCTCTTTCTTGCGTGCCGCTTTCTTATTTACTTTCAAACAAATCAAACATTTCCAGCAGATGCTCTGAGCTACTGTCCACATCCTCAGACTCCAATAGTGAGGTTTAACGGACATGACCAAGGCCTCCGTTCCCCAATGTCCTCCTTTTCCAGTATTGGTATAGATACCATTACCAACTCTATCTCCCCTGCAGCTTCCTTCGCCCATTTGTCCGCCCATCGGTTTCCCACAACCTCCGGTGTGTTTCCCTTCTGATGTGCGCTCACATGGACAATTGATACTTGGCTGGGGAGTTGCAATGCCTCTAAGGTTTGCTCTATTAACTGCACTTGCTCTATTTGCTTCCCATCCGCCTTGATATACCCTCTTTCTTTCCAGATTTTCCCAAATGTGTGCACCACCCCCCGTGCATACTTGGAATCAGTCCAAATCGTTACTTCCATCCCCTCAGCCAATTCCAAGGCTCTGGTCAGGGCAAACAATTCACATTTCTGAGCTGACCAAGCAGCTGGGAGTGACCCTTTCTCTATTACCTCACCTTCCCCGGTTACTATTGCAAACCCAGATTTTCGCTTTCCATTTTCTACCCTGCTAGATCCATCTACAAACCACCTCTCTCCCTTCTCCAAAGGAGTCTCTTCCAAATCCTCTCTAACCTTCGTCATGAGATCCACTTGCAATAGACAATCATGGTCTTCCGGTTCCCACGCCTGCCTTCTCCCCTCCAAGAATTCTGCTGGATTTAGATTCTTGTCTGTTCCTATCACCACATCAGGACTGGTTCTCAAAATAGTTTCATACTTCAATATCCTCCCTTCGGTCATCCAAATGGTAGCCAGCTGGCTCAACACTGAGTTGACCTGATGAGGCGAATGCACCACCAAAGCTCCCCCAAAGGTTAACTTTTTGCTCTCCACCACCAACATCGCTGTTGCTGCCACAGCCTGAACACAAACTGGCCATCCTTTCACAACCGGCTCCAAACCCTTGCTTAGGAAGGCTACCGGCTGGTACTGCCCCCCCCCTCTTTTGGGCAAGGACTCCAACTGCTGTTCCCTGAGCCACCGCCACATACAAATGAAACGATAATTTCAGGTTTGGCAAGGCTAAAACCGGAGCGGTTGACAAAGTCTTCTTCAGCTCTTCCCACCTTTCACTATCTCCCTCCTCCCATTCTATGTGCTCTTCCTTTCCAGGCAGCTTTCTATGCAAAAATTGTGCCAACACTGTGAATTGGTCTACCCAGATTCTACAATATCCCAATAATCCCAATGCTTTCCGCACCTCTGTCTTATTCCTAGGAGGAGCCAAGCTCATGATCCCCTTCATCCTTTCAGGGTCCAAGGACCTCACCCCCTGCTGAATGTAATGTCCCAAATATTTCACCTTTTTTTCAACAAACTGAAGCTTCTCTTTTGAGACTTTCAGCCCCTGCTCCTTCAGCCAATTCAACAGACTCACAGAAGCTGCTCTCACTTCCTTCTCTTTCTCCCCAGTTAACAACAAGTCATCCACGTACTGAATTAGGGTGATTCCTTTCTCTCTCTCAAACGACACCAATTTTTCTTCCAACGCCTGTCCAAACAACCAAGGGCTCTCGGTATATCCCTGAGGAAGTACTGTCCACCTCAACTGCTGTTTCCTTCCACTCTCAGGATCATTCCATTCAAAGGCAAACAAGTCTCCTCTCCTCCAAAGGACACGCCCAAAAGGCATCCTTCAGATCTATCACAGTAAACCATTTGTCTTTGGGGGGGATCCGCCCCAAGATGGTATAGGGATCAGGAACCACTGGGAATCTAGGAACCACTATTTCATTGATCCTCCTCAAATCATTAACTAATCAATACTTCCCATCCTTTTTTTAGTACTGCTAAAACCAGTGAATTGAACGGTGACATAGTAGGTTCCAACAGTCCCTGTTTCAATAATCTGTCAATGACTGGTTTCAACCCTTCCCTACCTCTCTTACTCAGAGTATATTGTGGAGTCCACAGTTTAGTTATCCCTGGTTGTATCTTGATCTGAATGGGCTGTGTTGCCATCCTACTAACCCCTTCACCTCCTGCCCCCACATCTGATGATATCTTCTCCTCATCTTCCGTTGTTAGCATACACATGCGAACTTCCTTCCTTCCATCCCACAATTCTATCCCAAAAACATCCAACAAGTCTCTTCCTAGCAAGTTCACCCCTGAATCCGGAATATATAATATTTCGGTTTTAGTAACCACATCATTCAATTCCAATCTCACCTCTTCCAAAATCTTGCCCTCTTGGGATTTCCCACTCACCCCAACCACCTTTAAAGTCTGCTTTGACCTGCATGCTCCCTCTACCGGATCGCATACAGATGTCTGGCTTGCACCGGTGTCGATCAGGAACAGCCATTCCTAATGGTCAGGACCCACTAACACATTTACCAGTGGCTCCCCGCGGGTCCCTCTTGGGGAGCCGGAACTTCCCTAATCGTATAGGGCATAGCTTCGTTCCTCTGGGGTTTTGGGACATTCACGTGCAAAATGTCCCTCTTTCCCGCATCTGAAGCAAGTTCTATTCTGGGAGGGCCGTTGGAATCAACCGCCTCGATTGCCCCCTGGACCTCCTCGCCTAACCGGGGGTTTCCACTTCCTGCTGGGAGATCTTTCATCTCTCCACCTTGGCCTCAGATCTGACATCTGGGTCTCCCTGTTTTTCCTAACTTCATTCTTGGCTGCCGTTTGCACAGCAGCTACCATCATCTGAGACTTCTGTTTGGTTTTAACTGAGTCTCGGTTCACAAAAACTTGTTGGGCTGCTCTCATCAAATCTGTCATGCCCAAATCAGTCCATCCCTCTGTCTTCTGGATCTTTTTCTGGATATCTGGCCATGCTTTGGTGACGAATTGCATCTTCAGGAGAGTCTCGAAGGCAGGGGTTTCTGGCTCCACTCCGGAGTACTTGGTTAACCCTTCATGGAAATCCCCCAGGGACTCATCCTTTCCTTGTGTTATTTCAAATGCTTTGGTCAAGTTTTTCCCTTGAGGGATGGCCAATTTAATTCCTTCAATGATCATGTGTTTCATATCTCTCATGTGCTCCCTATGAGCATCATCATTGATGTTCCAATTTGGATCGGCTATGGGGAACTTTGTGTCTGCAGCCACTGCTCCCTGTTGCCCTGCATGTCTCCTATCCCAGGCAGCCATTGCTGCCCTCCTAATGAGGTTCCTCTCTTCGGGGGTGAAAAGGTGTCCAAGAATATACATCAGTTCTTGGTATGTGTATTCATTGGGCCGCAGAAACAATTCCAACTGTTCCGCCACTTCATGAGCATTCTCATGGAGTTTCGGAAGGGTCTTTTTCAGATCCCGTAACTCAGCAGATTTTATGGGGAAACAGATTTTTATGAAAACGGTGACTGGATTCCCCTGCGCATTCATGCCATTTGGGACTTCTCTGACTGGGAAAGCTGACACGGGATTGGCCGACCTTCCTCCGAGAGGCAAATTCTCTAGGTCCTTGTTTAATTGAGCCAGTTCCCTTCTGAGCCCTGGATATGCAGGTGGAGGTGGAGCCTGGGCAACTGGAGCCGCCAGGGGTGGTGGTGCGGGACTGCCAGAGCCGATGCCGGCGGACTCCCCATCCAGTCCTCAGTTTCGCTTTCCTCCACCTTCCTGACAAACTGTCCTACTTCTGTTTCTGGTGGAACTGGACCTTCAAAGTGAGCATGATACCATACCTCCACATAGGGTATTTGCTCCTTCATCCGATGTTTCACTATATACTCTTTCAACTGAGTTATCCAGTACGTGCTGGTATTCCCTTCGGGATCCCAGTGGTAAGGAAACTCAGGGTCTACTAGGGGATACTTCGGCCACCTATTTTGGCATAGGTAGATCATTTTCTTTTTCTCTAGACTCCAAGTGTAAGTCCTCAGATGGGGCAATGACCATTGTTGTAGGAGTTGACCCAATGGGGAGTCAGTCGGAATCAGCCTTCTTGAGGTCTTTTCTATCTCAATACCCGTTCCCTCCTGGAATGTTTCACACTTGCTTTGTCCCTTTCCCATTCTCCACGCTGCCCGCCAACAATCTCCCAGAGATTCCCAACTCAGGGATTTACACTGTCCTCCAGCAGTCGCTGGATTCCCAGAGTTTAAGGACAGTATATCCCTTCTTCTATCCCGAAAGGCAACAAACTCACCTGATACACCCCTGGTCTCCTGGAGACGAAAGGAGTGTGGGCATCCCCACTTCAGGTGATCAACGATACTCCCAGAGCATCAGGCCAGCTTCTCTCTCTCTTGTTTCCAAGGATCATCTGCTGAGTGCAGTTACCCCAGGATCCAACTGAGACAAGGGAGGGGCCCCTCTACAATGGGAGATGGTGGCGCCACACTTACCCAGTCCCTTTTCTCCAGTCAAAATTCCATTGGGGCCCACGTTGAGCGCCAAATTGTGAGGAGGAAGCAGATAAAAAACCACCAAAAGATTTGTTGATCCAAGGAAAACAAGGTTTTATTCACGTGTCTGCAGAGACGGGTCCCCTCAGGCATTGAAGGAACACAGAGCAAAATTCAGGCAGCATTTTTATCCCCTCTTACGAGGCCTTGGCTCACATTCTTTCTGTTTTCAAATTGATACATGTATTTCGAAGGTTCATACTAGCCCCTTATCGAGCAAAAGTAGTTATACGGTTTCTGACATTGCAGCACTTTATTACAGTTCCCCATTGTTCTAGCCTTATCTTGTTTTTTTTCTCTTGTGCACAAACTGGAACACTTTCTTATTTAGCAGAACTACTGAGTTTTGAGACACACTTCCTTATTCAATTCAATGGGCCATCCAACATGGCTTCGGTTCTGCTCACATTAGGAAGATACTGTACAATAATAAAATATAAAACACTAATATAGTCCATCCCTAAAAACATTGCACACATAGGGTAAATGTCAAGATTGAATTGCTCTGTTTCTTTCAAACCCTAATGCCCTTCAACTTGCCAAAGAACTGGGGAGAGGAAAGGGGGAAATAGAATGCCGAGAATGTATGCGGAGATCGTGAGAGTATGGAAATCATCAAGGTCACCTCTGCAGGTGCTTGAGAGAAAGATGGACTGGTTCCCATGACAAGAGGACATCTCATAATTGGAAATGTGATCACCCGGGGTGGGGAGAAAAGGAAGCGATTGTTTAACTAGGCAAGCATCTGCACAGGAAAATCAGAGTTGATTTTGTTTCTTCAGTAGAAATATGGTGTATCCAATAAAGTTTTACTTTTGGGAATTCAATTCTCCTGAAAGTGTTTCCTTGTTTTGGGTTCACTAGTTGGACAGCTGACAGTAAAATCTAAAACTGGAAGAAATAACATATTTCCAAAAATAAGCAAAAGCAAATATATAGGTATAAGAAATGGGCAAGATATTTTCTGGTTGAATAGTACAGGATACCAAAAAGGAGCAGGAGAAAATTATTTATCAACTTTAGTAGCAAATACTTTCCCCCTTAAATATGATGGTTAACAATCAGGCTATATTTTATTGATAATAATACTTATTGTATCTAAATGTATATTGCATATTGATATTTCATTTTAAATCAGTGGTTATCAAAAACCAATCCAAATTTGTAGCTGATCAAAGAAATTTTAGACAATCATAATGAAAAAATAGTGGTTTTGGTTTCATAAAGTACATATATTTTAGACACACTGTGAAAAAATTATCATTATTTTTGACACATATGTATTACAAGAAAGGGGCTACCTTTGAAAACCACATAAAATACAGCAGCACCCAGCAGTATGGCCTGCCTCATAACTCTTTGCTTTCCTGAGCTCTACTACTACCAGTAGATTTCTGCAGTGATGGGATTAATATTTTTTTTCTACCGGTTCTGTGGGCGTGGCTTGTTGGGTGTGGCAGGGGAAGGATACTGTAAAATATCCAGTCAGAAGTGGTATTTGCTGGTTCTCTGAACTATACAAAATGTCCACTACCAGTTCTTCAGAACTGGTCAGAACCTGCTGAATACCACCTCTGGATTTCTGGTACAAATCAAGGTGCTGGTTATTAGCTATAAAGCCCTTCATGGCCATAAGTCAAGGTCATAAGTCAAGAGTTATCTGTATACCAATCAATTTATTCTGTATAACAATTAAAAGATAACAGGTAATCAGAGTTGGAAGGGACCTTATAGGTCATCTACTCCAACCCCCCACCCAAGCGAGAGACCCTACACCATTTCTGACAAATGGCAGTCCAATCTCTTCTTGAAAGTCTCAAGCATAGATCATGGCATAGATCTAAGCAGGAGATCCTAAGCTTTTTGCCTTCATACTTTAATGTACATACTTCATTTAAAAACCAAACACCAAAATCAACACAAAAAACAAAGAGCAATGAACAATGAAACAATGCAAAAGGAATACTGAGACCTAGTAAAAGTGCAGAGAAGAGCCAGAAAGATGAAAAGGGAATTGGAGGCTGAATTGTATGATTGAGAGAACTTGTCTAAACTATCAAAAAGGAGTAAGGATGCTATGATAGCAGTCTTCCAGTACTCGAGGGGCTGCCATAGAGAAGAAGGGTCAACCTATTTTCCAAAGCACCTGAAGGCAGGACAAAAAAATAACCAATGGAAATTTATCAAGGAGAGATCCCACCTACAACTAAAGAGAAATTTCCTGGCAGTGAGAACAATTTATTAGTGGAAGAGTTGACCTCTGGAAGTTGTGGGTGCTCCATCACTTGATGTTTTTTCCAGAATGGTATAGGGTGCCCTATCCCTTTGAACCCTATTATTCTATGTCACGAGTGTCAAACTCGCAGTGTCACATTGCCATCACGTGATGTATCATGATGTTTTTCTTCTTTGTGGAGCTGGGGTGGGCGTGGCCTCCATGTAATACATCCAATTCATGGGCTGCCACCCATGTTCTATGTTCTGCATGAGTTTATTGTAATAATATACAGCTAAAAAGTTCTTCACACTCCCCAAGGGAGGTACACCTCACTATTAGGGAAACCCTGATGTAAAGAAAATGTCTGCCTTCTGAGGCATCTGTCCAGACTATATGATTGAGCAGAGCGTTAGGTTGCATCCAACGCTTTCTTCTATATCACTGTATCTACTACCCAAAATGCCCACCTCCCTGAAATATGTCTGGCCCCTATCCTAGCCATGCTTAAAAAAACCCTGAAAACTTGGCTGTTCTCTTAGATCTTAAAGGTAAAAAAGATAAAGGTTCCCCTCGCACATAGGTGCGGGTTGTTTCCGGCTCTAGGGGGCAATGCACATCTCTGTTACAAAGCCAAACAGCCAGCACTGTCCAAAGACATCTCTGTGGTCATGTGGCTGGCATGACTAAATGCCAGAGGTGCACAGAATGCTGTTACCTTCCCACCAAAGTGATCCCTATTTTTCTACTTGCATTTTTACATGCTTTCGAACTGCTAGATTGGCAGAAGCTGAGACAAGTAATGGGAGCTCACTTCATTTCGTGGCGCTCGGGATTTGAACTGCTGAACTGTCAACCTTTTGGATTGACAAGCTCAGCGTCTTAGATAGATAAATAAACAAGATCTACTGAGCTTGTCTTAGACAGACAAACTCAGTAGATCTTAGGATACAGTAAATAATGTCTTGTGTATTGTACTTTTTTGTTTTGTACTTTATTACTGTATTTTTTCTGTACTTCCCAGAATTGTTATACAGTTTTGGGGTTTATGAATTTAATCTAAACAAATTTCTACTGCTTTAGCAGAATGCACTATTTCAAATAATTGCGGAAAAACAAGATGTATTTATTAAACTTCTATGTAAGACATCTTTGGATGGCATATACTATTAAAACACAAGTAAAGACATCGTCTTCTGCCATTAAAAAACAATTAAACATTAAAAATATATTTGAAATAAAATAAAAGCATTTATTAGATATATTATAAAGTAGATCTGTACAAAAGTTAGCATTAGTCAGACCCCAGTGAACAGAACAGATAACTGTTAGCCTTAAAACTTTATCCAGAAAAATAGATTGCATATGCATTTGTCTACCTTTATCCTCACTCTTTTCTGTTCCAGACACACTGCCCACAAATATGCAATTTTAAAACAAAATGTGAAAACAAAAACAAATCCAAGAATATGAACCATAGAAATGGTAAACTGGATAATCTCTGAGAATAAAAAGATTTATGAAAAATATTTTTTTCAAAAGTATGTTACTATTAATTACTAATTGCCATTAGACACAGTAGTTTAATGCCATTATAAATATTGTAATAGACATATTATGAGATGATAGATGGATAGATAGATAGATAGATAGATAGATAGATAGATAGATAGATAGATGATAGATATATCATAATATTATGTTTATTACAATATATATTAAACTATTATGCCTAGACACAGACACAGACACAGACACACACGTTAAAATCCAAGTGTATTTTACAAGAGTTAAATGTATACATGTTTTCATTCACCCCTCCCTCGCTCCTTTATTTTTTTAATCACAAGTAATCAGCATGGGCTTGAACATATCCTATCTCTTTTACATACTGGGGTTTGCAGGGAATGTCAAATGAAAAACTAAAATCTCCATTCACCCCTCAGGCTTAGTCACCATATAATAGTTACATGCCTCTCTAGAATCCTTTTATATCCTTCATAGTGGGCAATCAAAAAATCATATTTTATTGTTAATTAAGCATATCCATCAACCACAAAGTCTCTGGAGATTTTGGAAAGTCATCTGAAAGTCATCTATCTGAAACTCATCAGATAGAAAAAAGAAAAAAGCAGCCATCACATGGATGGCCAGCTGGAACGGTGGACAGATATCTCTCATAGGTTGTGAGAGTATATTTTATTGCAAATTAATCAGGGAAAAATATTTCATTCTTAATTTGCCTTCTTCCATGTAAAAGTCTGAGTAGGTCCTTGTATTATCATTAAGCCCCTGTCACACAGCACCAACGGATGGAAAGAGGATGTAAAATGGAGAGAAACACTTGCAATCCGTTGGTTAAAGCGATGCTTCCATTCTGTACTCACTGCGTCCGTTTTTGATCCTCTTGATCCGTCCAGCATCCGTCGACTGACATTTCATCCGCTCAAAAAGTTTTGAGCTGCACAAAACTTTTTGAGCGGAAAATGTATCCAACGCGTCCATTCTGCATTTGCAACGCATATGGGAAAAATCTGTTCTACATCCGTCGTCATCCGTTACGCATCCGCTATATCCACTAGGCATCCGCTGCGCATCTGTGCAACTCAAATCCGCTCCAGCGGAAAACGGACACAGGGAGGAAGCGAAATGGATGCGGAATGGACACACAACGTTAGTAGCACGGACGGAGAAAGGATGAAAGCGGATGCAGCTTGCATACAAAGCATTAAAACGGAAAAAACGTTCGCAGAGGGGACGTATCTTGGATATTTAGGATGTCTGCAGGATGCCTAGAGGATGCAAAAGTACACCGAGTGGAAACCTATATTTCCTATAAAAAGGGGGAGGAACTCACCTGGATCTCACTTTCAGCCCAGCAGCCCAGCTGTGCAAACCTCTGCAGCCTTCATCTGACTCTTCCTCTTCCACAGCATCCAGTCTTGTCCATCGTGGATCGTAACACAGTCCTTTTGGCAGCCACCATCCTTCTGCAACAGTGTGAAGCCATCTACAAGCTCTGTGAACTCTACTACGGGAAGAAAAAGGGGCGGCCAAGAAGCGTCTGGGTCCGAAGATGGATCAGGAGAAGAGCAGAGTACGGACTGTACAACAAGCTGATGGTGGAGCTCAGGAACGAAGACACTCGGGCATTCCAGAACTTCATGAGGATGCCTCCAGCCATGTTTGACGAAGTTGTGCAGCGGCTGACACCCAGGTTGACCAAGGCAAACACCAACTTCCGGCCCAGCCTGGACCCTGGGCTCAAGGTGGCACTCACTCTGCACCACCTGACCTCAGGGACCACCTACAGCAGCATGCAGTATGGATGGAGGGTGCCACACAACACCATCAGCATTGTGGTCAGAGAAGTGGTGCAGGCCATCACCGAAGAATACCTGGAGGAGCTCCTCCAGTGCCCCTCCACTGAAGAAGGCTGGAAGAAAGTTGCAGAGCAGTGGTATCAGAAGTGGAACTTCCCCCACACTGTTGGAGCCATAGATGGCAAGCACGTGGCCTGCAAAGCTCCAGCCAAGTCTGGGTCCACTTATTTCAATTACAAGGGCTTCTTCAGCATCATCCTCTTTGCCATGGTTGATCCTGACTAAAAGTTCATGTACATCGATGCTTCAGGCAACGGCTCAGCTTCAGATGCCCAGGTATACAACGCCAGTCACCTCAAGGAGGAGCTGGAACGCAACCTCATTGTGGGCTTCCCAGATCCAGGCCCCCTGCCCAATGACACACAAGATGTGCCCTACTTCATTGTGGGGGATGACGCCTTCTCCCTCACAACCTACCTCATGAAGCCCTACACTTCCAGACTCCTCACTCAACTACAGGCTGTCCAGGGCAAGGCGGGTGGTGGAGAACGCCTTTGGCATCCTGGCCAACAGGTTCCAGGTACTTCTCACCACCATGCAGCATCGCCCAGAGACCATGAGGAGGATCGTGGAAGCTTGCTGCATCCTGCACAATCTCATGCGCACCCGCTACCCAGTGTTGCAGAACAGGCACGTGGACCTCCAACAAGGCAATGGGGACATGGAGCCTGATGAATGGAGGCAAGGGTGAAACCTGATAGATACTGTGGATGTGTAAGGTCCCAACAGAGCTTTACGTGAAGGGAAGAAGCAGTGCAACCTCCTGAAACACTGGTGCAACTCCCCAGCTGGAGCCGTGGAGTGGCAAGACAGGATGATAGAGGCTTAATGGATGCTTCCTTCAGCCTGTCTCATCACACTGATGAGATTGTGCCATGTATGTTGAGTGGCCCCACAATGAATAGGGCATTTAAAAAAGAGTTGTGTTTATGTTGAAATGTGTGGATGAATGATTACATTGTTATTGATAATAAAGGGCCAAAGGTGTGGCACCTGGGAGGGTGGACCATACAGTCCCACTATGATTGCACTGGAGGCTTATCTATCTTACTGCTATCCTTACCCATCACAAAGCTATCCCTGCCCATTCCACAGCTATTACCCATCCAACAGGTATCCCTGCCCATCCCACAGCTATTTCCCATCCCAAAGGTATCCCTGCCCATCCCACAGCTATTACCCATCCCAAAGGTATCCCTGCCCATCCCACAGCTTAAACCATTTCCAAAAGTTTCCACCAAGACTTTATTTAATAAAATAAATGAAGCAAGTGTGTGAAGCAAAGATAATCTTTATTTATAACAAGCTGTAAAAGCAAAATGACCCAAGTGTCTCAAGCAAAGATAAAGTCAACAGGTAGCCACCCAGTCTCTGGCACTCTTCTCAGTCACTCTGAGGTGTTCCCATAGTCTCAGGGGTGAAGGGTCCAGGTGCTGTGGAGGTGGCTGCTGCTGGAGTGCTGCTCTGAGGCGCCATTGGGGTGCCTGGCCCCGAGAGGACAACAGAGGATGGTGTGTGGAGGAAGCTCTCTGAGAGCTGGCTCAGTCCTGTGATGTTGAGAGCCCCTTCCTCCAGGACATGGGGTGTCAGCCCCAATACTGATGACAGATGGTCTGAGGCCGGGCTTGGCTGTGGGGTGGAGGAAGGAGGAGTGTAGTGGGGATGTCTGGTCTGCAGCTGAGCGAGGTGAGGCGTGGGTGGCATCTGTGGCGTGAGTGGCATCTGTGGCGTGGGTGGCACCTGTGACGGTGGCATCTGTGGTGTCGGTGCATCGGTGGTGTTGATGGCATCGGTGGCATCAGTGGTATCGGTGGCACCGGTGGCATTCGATGTACCTATGCCTGGACTGGGAAGTGCTGCCTGTGCTGCTGGAGCTCCTGGTAGCCGTAGCCTTGGTAGGTGAGGGCCTGTGGAAAGCCTTGGAAGGCAGTGACATCACCTGGGGTGGAGGAGCAGACCTGGACTGGGTGGGAGCAGGTTCAGCTTGGTCTGGAGGGTTGTGAAGAAGACCGGTGATCCTGTCCTTGATCACCTGGTACTGTGATTTGGACATGTTCATGAGGGTCTTGTTGATGCAGGTGAGGAAGGGCTTGAGGTTGGAGGATGGGATGTCGGTGTGTCCCAGCTGAGAGAGGAGATCTATGCTGCTTCTGATGGTGTCCCTGATCTCCAGCAGGACAATGTGGCTCTGGCCCTCCGGTCTGGCTCTCTCCCTGCTTTCTGTGGAGGTGGAGCTGGGGGTTGATGTGGGTTGGTCTCTGGTGCAAGTGCCCTCTCCTTGCTCCCACTGCGTCAGGGAATCTTCCACACGCTCCGCCATGGGGAGTGCAGCTGTTGGGGGGGTCTCCGTCGTGGCACACTCCACAGATACCTGCCTGGACACAGGAGCTGACTCTTGGCCAGAAGAGGACTGGCTCTCTGCGGACTGCCTGAGAGAGAGGGTTGTCAGAGGGGCTGCTCCTTGGTGGCGGACCTCACCCTCCAAGAAGCTGCACTTGGCCATCACGTAGGTCTCTCTGTCCGTCAGCTTGACCATGGCCTGGCCAGATTTCTTGAGGTGCAGCTTCCCGTACCAGGTGTGCATGTGCTTCCACCAGCCGAGGAGCACCTCCGAAGTGTAGCCCAGGCTCTCCTCCTTCTCTCTCCAAGCAGCCTGCTTCCTTTTGGTGTCTCGATAGAGCCTGTGTCCCGTCTGCCAAAGATACTCGTTCTCCCTCAGCCATTCCAGCACCTCATTCTCATGTTCCTCTTCGATGGAATATTGCCGCCTCTCCCATTCTTGTTCACGCGTATGCCTTTTCCTCCCCTGGCAGGGCCATCTGGGCCCTCATCAGAGGGGCTTCGAGGTTGTAGGGGCTGCTCCACCACACCAGCAGCAGCAGCAGCAACAACAACAACAGTAGCAGCAAAAGCAGGACCAGCAGGACCAGCAGCACCAGCAGCACCAGCAGCACCAGGATCAGCAGCACCAGAGTAAGCACCAGCAGCGCCAGCAGGACCAGGATCAGCAGCAGCAGAGTAAGCTCCAGCAGGACCAGCAGGACCAGGAGCACCAGCAGCACCAGCAGCACCAGCAGCACCAGCAGCACCAGCAGCACCAGCAGCACCAGCAGCACCAGCAGCACCAG
>BLBF01000022.1:49984168-50018309 GCA_015471245.1 Laticauda colubrina
TTTGTTGTTGGAACCCGGTCTACCTCGTGTGTTTTCCGAACAAAACATCATCCATCTCTGTTGATGATAACTCAAATCCCAGAGAGGATTCTAAAATTATGTGGAATGATGACTCTGCATAGAACATGAATATAAAAATCCCCACACATATAGTTTTACTGACTGAGGAGATGGCCAGCATCCCTTAAAAAAAGGAAATGCCCCTACTGCCCTCAAAAGCAAAGGAGAAAAGTAAGCCTAGAACAGAAAAAAAAATTTTACTGCCACCTATTTCACTTTTATTTCTCAAGTTTCAACTCCTTCATTCACCTCATCCAATGCCCCAGATTTACCTTGGAGGCATGTTTGTTTCTGTGTCCTGCCTGGGAAGCAATAAAATACTCCATTTGTTAGGAACTCCTAGGTATTTGAAAACAGAGTTTAAAGCCAAGCTGTAGTTTATGATGTGATTGTCTTTGAACAACACATTGAATCTCAAACTAGCTGTCTGCATTTTCACATACATGTTGTCTTTATTTATACCAGGTGGTTAATTTATTATTTGATGTATTGTGAAACCTAGCAAATTGAGCCAATTGAATAAGCCATAGTTAACATAGGCAAGTGATCCACTGTTTAAGCTTTGGTTAGAGTATCAGAGAGTAAAGATCAAATTAAGGTATGTGCTATACTTTGAATTTGAAGAATTTAAATTTGAAGAGTTGCCCCCGGCCTCCTTTTTGCTGTCAGAGGCCTTCAGGAACTTCTTCTTCTGCAGCCAGCAAGGCTTTCTTGAAGGCCTCTGTGGTCAATAACAGCCCCAGATCAGTCAGGAGCTTTGTTGTCAGCTACAGAGGCCTTTAGGAAAGCCTTGCCAGCCCTGCCAATTGCAGAAGAAATGGGCCAGCAAGGCAGGTGTTGGGGTGTGCGAGGCCTGGCTACAACTGTCCAAAGGTAAGTAGTAGGGCACCTCCACCCCCCATCCCACCCTAGCTTAATTTTTACCCTGGAGTGGGAGGGATCTTAATTAGGGCTTATTTTGGGCACGTGTAAAAATCAAGCTAGGACTTACTTTCAGCGTAGGTCATATTTTGGGGGGAAACAGGATATTCCTTACTCTCCCAAACTCTCCTCAGCTTAATGGAGTTTGATTTTTCCTCTTAAGTATGCAGAACGTTTGGACTCAGACATCAATATAGCAAGGTCCACATCTCAGGGTTTAGGTTCATTTTCTGATAAGGAGACTTCCAAGGGAAGCAGATCACTCTGGAAAGGAACTTTAGGTTTTCCTTTGGCTAGTTATACCTATGTTATGTCTCTGATATGGTTGGCTGTTTCTTGGAAGTAATGGCAATAAATTTCAGCCAGTTTCTGGCTGCTGCTGCTTCAGTTTGTGCTGACTTTTACACTTTTATACAGCAATTTTATACAGATATAGTAATTGTTTTCAACAGTGATCTTTTCCCTTGATGGTCCTCATTTCACAGCAGTAATGTAGGGCTTGAGAAGTAGCAAACATGGCAGCCACCAAGCAATCAGGCAGGTTCTCTTCTTTCAAATGAAACTAAATGTTCGGAATATTGTTTGTGATATTAAGTTAGGACTGTGCTATGGTTTCAAGTGAAATCATGCATTAAAAAACAAAAAAACACATTTTCCTGCTTTTTTCATAGTTTTCCCTGATAAAAAAAAAAAAAAAAAATTGCGATTACACCTTTATGGATTGCTCCATGAAGTTAGGAGGCTTTTTCCACCTAGTGTGATAGCCTGTCTAGCTGCTAATATTTGGATACTGAGAACTGAGTCATTGCAAAATCACAGCCTCACATGAACATAAACTAATACTTCTTGTATTGCTGTGAAGGGGGAGGCTGGTAATTGCATCACGGGGACACCTCTGGGCTTAAGCCATTTGCAGTTAATCAGAATTACTAATGTGTTTGGTTAACTTTTTTCCTTCCCTGACAAGAAGAAAAATTGATGAGGCTGCAGTCAAGAGATACAGTAAATGTCCTGGCATGGACTGTATGCCTTCTCTTGGGGATGCAAATGAGAATGCTAGCAGAAGAGTCATTTAGCAGGCTTGTTTTCAAATGGAAATGCTGAGTGCAGGAAATAGGCTGCTGCTCTTAATGTTAAAGACCAGCCTTTTTTGTGTGCAATATTCCCCAAATGGATCTCATTTTAATAGGTTTGGCCTTCATTGTAAATGGTTTAATGTTCTCTCTGACGGATGATGTGTTTCACCAGAAGAATGGCAGCTTCTGCCAAGAAAGCATCTTCCCGATGTTATGTCAGCAGGACAGAAAATGAGTTCCAGCTCAAGTTGTCTACCTCAGATCACCAACAAAACCCGCTTGGGGTGAGTTTTGAAAAAACAGGGAAACAGCCAGAAGTTATTCTGGCACAGCTTTTACTTTTCTGACTCTGGTTATCTGAGTATCACCCCACCTTGGTGCTGAATAAGATTGACAAAGCTACCTGCAGTGTTGGCAGTTTCAAGAATAGACTTCCATTTTACAAATGCCAATGTTTAACTAGTTCCTATTAAATAACCCAAGTCACTGTGCGGTTTTTCTTTTTTACAACAGTAACTTTATACATACAGATAGATTAAGCATAAGATGGGGGTTCATTAGAACTCCATTAGTTTCTCATCTTCATCAGATTTCCAGAAGTGTGACAATTGTCAGCAGTGACAATTCATAGGTCAAATGCTAATCCAAATTCCCCCCCGCTTTTTTTTTTACTCTTACAAAAAAAATTACACCATTGAAATTTGGCGGCAAGATAAATGAATAGCTCCATCTAATGATTCTGACAGTTGCCATAACTACCCAAGGAAAGTTCACCTCCATGTTCCCATTTTCTGTTCATCCATCACCTTCCTCTTCATACAAACTGCGTAGTGACTCCCTTGTTCCAAATTCAATATGATATTAGGCAGATTTGAAAAGAAGATGATTTGATTGAGCAAACAGCTGAAAGAAGGCTCTGTTTGGAGGTCATGTAGCAGCTATTGAAAGTTTTAGCTGATACAGTCCCCAGAAGCTTTTTTATTGAAAAGAACCTGATTTGTGGATTCCTACATGAATTATACATAGAAGAAAATTGCTGTAAAATGAGTTGCTAGATACAAAACTTCACATATATTTACAGCGTGCCTTGAAAAAGGAAGATTATTGTAGTATCCTAGCTGGGCAGTCTCTATTCTTCCAGGATCGAATGAGCAATAACCCTAACATTATATTTTTTTTCTGCTTACTAAGACTGGACAATTCATGAATACTTTTTTTCTACCTTTCTGTAAGTAAACTTGATATAATAATTATCCACAGTTTTAAAAATTGCACCCAAAAACTACTACCAGTATTGTACAATATACTGAATATCAACCACATTTAACCTAGCATATTACTGAAAAAGAATTTCTATGGTCAATTTATGGTTCAAGGTCCTGTACAAACATAGAAAACTAAATTTAGAACCTTCAGGAAATTGAACTAGGGAAGAAATCTATTCCTCTAAAAAGAATTGCTATTTTCTTCTTTGGACAGATTCAAAACTAGTTTAATTAGACTTATGCAGCTTGTTGCTTCACTTTTATACACATGGGACTGAACCCAGTGGGTTTATTTTTGAGTAGATAGACATGGGTTGTTTTGTATATTGTGAGCTAAATAACCTGTATACATAAATAAAAATGTTTCTGTATGTTAGCAAGGATGTATTTGAATGAACTAAAGTTCGAAGAAAAGATTGTTAGCTATTCCGTATCATCCTGAATTGTGCAGAAATCGACCATTCTAAAAATGTGAAACATGAAAATCCTTTATTGTTTATAGCTATGTAACAATAAAAGATTATTCCCATTCCAATTATTCAGTTAAGAATACTCATTGTTGTGTTCACTTCTGTGTAATTTTTGTTTTGTTTAATTCTACTAATGAAGGGTTGTTATTTCTTTAATTTGAAATCCTCCATGCCTAATGAATTATGAATAGACTCTATATGGATTGGACCATCATATATTTACATAGAAGTAAACAAAAAACTAAAAGGCTATTGCATGATACATATGACATTAACTGATCAGAAAATTTATTCTCAAAACATTGGGCTAGGCATTGCAATACACTTGGACTGTTATACTAAGCATTCAGATTATTAAAATAAGCAAAAGATGGGTCTTTTTAGCCACAATATATTCATTCAGCATATTTATTCAAAGCAAGAGTTCACAAGAATTTATGCTATAATAAAATGGCACAACACATTCGTTCAATAGCTGCTATTCTGGAAACCAATAACAGTGGAGACCAAGGAAAAATAAATAGCAAAGTCATTTTTAGATGTATGTATACATATGAGCCTACCTATACAGTTCCAAACACAAGGCCATTTTCTCCTTTCAAAGTACTTGGAAGAACTTAGTTTCTTAGAAAGCATAAGTTTATGGTGTTATGACCACTTCTCCCAGAAAGCTGCCCTAATCACTTGAAAACTGAATGCTTAATCATCACCATCACCACCAACATTATTGTCATCATTAATTTAAAAACAATCCTTTACAAATTTGAAAACAATGACCCATTTTCCGGACCCAGGTTTGATGATGTCACTAATGTATTGACTGAATTTTGGGTTGATATAACTGCCCATACATACTTCATTGTGGTGACAGGCAAAAATCTAGGGTTTCTTTTTCTCCCTAAAAGGAATCCCTATGTAACTTAGTGAACAATTGGTAAGCAGACTGGGCCTGCTTGAGAAATCACTCATTCCTATTATGAGATCAAAACGAAAACGGCACTCCTGCTTTGGGAAATGGATTGCCTAATAAATCTAATGGGTGATTGGCTGCAAGGATACCAATAAGCCATAAATGTTGACATCTCATTTTCAGGGTTCCTGATTCCAAACTGAATTGTGTGATTTGAGAATTCTGCTCTATTGAGGATTTTTAATAGGTGGAAAATAGCATGCCAAGAAAATTAGAATCTGCAACATATAAAACCAAATCCATAGCATGGAGATGTTACAATTCTTTTTTTTCCTTTTTTTTTTCTTTTTGCAGATTTATGGCATGAAAGCAGATTTGGAAGATGTATGTATGTATGTATGTATGTATGTATGTATGTATGTATGTATGTATGTATGAATGATTTTGGAAGACAGAGAGGGGGAAGAGATGTTGCCTAGGGAATGATCAGATAAGGGAGGACACAGCTTGCACTTGCATAATGGGCAAAGAAACTCAGAAAGGACATCCCTAATTTCTCAGAGTGCAAAAGAGACAGTGGGAGATTTGTACTAGCAGACTTGCAAGAATGTGTTAATGTAGCCTTAGATAAAGTAGAATTAGTTCATCTGGCGTTGTTCCCTGTCTGGTTTACCAGGGAAGGCTGACAATATGTAAGAAACCTTGGACAAGCTTTCAACATTATGATGGACTTTACAAACCTAAACATATCCAAATGGAACAGTCTTCAGAGCAATACATTGGAGGACTCTCAGAGTCATGTCTATAAGAGGAAGAAGCATGTTGTGTTACATTCTTGTAATTCAGAAATAAAAATAAACCTTTGTATGCATTTTTCCCAATTAATATTGAATTCCCCCACCCACCAAATCTGAATTTATTCTGTTAGTGCTCCAGTTTATCTAACATTTTTTGTCAGTCTCTCCCAAACCATTTAAATAAATGAGGTTTAGTTGAAGTTTGGTATGAATCATGTAGTGTTTTGCAACAAATGACTTTCATATTCCTTTTAGCTTTTCCTTCTTTGGAATGCTTAGTCCCCAAGGAAATACAATTTCTCATTACATACTTGGGCCACTTTCTGTGAACTTGTTAAAATAGCTTATTTTACTTGTTTCTTTTTGTATTCTTAGTTTATTCAATTTATATGGTCTCCTATCCTGCTGACAACTCATAGTAGTGAACATAGCTTTTTAAAAATTAAAAATAATAATCATAAAAACCAAAACCAGTCTAAATATCTGGCTGGCTGTGTTACAACCATAGTAATAATATATTGGAATATCTATAAGAAATAACATTTGCCTGAACATTGATGGCTGTGAAATGTTGAATATATATATAGGCAGTTGAGAATTAAAAAGGGTATTCACAAGTATCTGAGGACAGGGAAGAGGGTGCACTGAAGATGCACCATGAAATTTTAATGAATGTTGTACAACACTAAGTCAAGAGAGCAAATGCAAGGAAAGCAACAATTGATAGCAATAGCCATAACACTTAGACTTATGTACTTCTTCATAGTGCTTTACAGCCCTCTTTAAGCAGTTTTCAGAGTCAGCATATTGCCCCCAGCAATCTGGGTCCTCATTTTACTGACCTTGGAAGGCTGGAAGGCTGAGTCAACCTTGAGCCATTCAGAATTGAACTCCTGGCAGTGAGTAATGAGTTAGTCTTCAGTACTGCATTCTAACCACTCTACCATCATGAATGTCTGATAAAATAGCAACAGAAGACAAGTGCCATTTCTGCAAAGTAACTGAAGACAAAGTAGACTATCTACTATCCAACAGTAGTTAACTGCTGCCCATCATACAGACCCATTACAAACAATGACATGACAAAATAACAATAATGGAGCATTGGAAGATCTGCAAGAAATATTATTTGCCTGCAAGCAAAAACTGATGGGACCATAAAATAGACAAAGTAATCGAAAATGAAGAAGCCAAGTGCTCTGGGATTTAAGAATTCAAAAGACAAGCATCTGCCACACAGGACCCCAGACCTAGTTGCTGATAAGAAAGAGAGAAATGTCTGGATAGTGAATATTGCAATACCTGGAGGCAGCAGAATAGAAAAGAAAGAACTGAAGAAAATCACAAAATATAAAAACTGACAAATAAAAATCAAACAACTGTGGAACAAGAAAGCAAAATAGTCCCAATAGTCATAGAAACCTTGGGTGCAGTTTGAAAACATCTGGAGCAATCACTTGAACATCATTGGCATTGACAGAATCCTCATTAATTGCAAACAACAGCTTTACTTGGAACAAAACAAAAAATAAACAATACAAACCCATAAGAAGCCTGTCAACCTGCTGGCAATTGCGTTGGATAGAAAAGCAATGACATAAAATGTAAATAATAGCATGGAGGATTTTTTTTTTCCAGTATAACTGCAGAATCACATTTGCTGGACCAGTAATCTATTATCATGATTCTTGTCTCTCCTTGTGGATGCCATCACATTTTGGAAGAATGTCATCATGTTGCATCTGGTTTGATAAACAGTATAAATATTGCACTGTTGAGTCATTATCAGGAAAATCAAAATTTCAACTTTTTCTTCAACCACAAAAGTTTATTTAGTGGCTCTGGGTCAGTCACATTCATTTTGTCTGTGCTACCTCACAAACCTGTTGGGAGAAGTCCCTCTTTCCCATAACTATGGACTTGAAGTTTTGGAGCAAGCTAAAGCCCTAAACATGGGTGTTTAAAAGTTATTTTAATTTTTAAAAACCCTGAGAAATGTTAAATAGAAAGCTCTTGTGTTACAAAACAAAAATCCATCCTCAGGCATTTGATTTGCAAGAATGTTTCCAAAGATACTCTCAGATTTTTATTTTTATTCTAAAACTGGACCTCCAGGCCAATTCTTTGTTTTGAACCATACTTAACTGCTTAGAAGGGACAAAGGTAAAAGTGGGAAGTCAGAGAAGCTGATGGTAAGCAACCTTTGCAGCTTATCTTTTATTAAATTATTATTTTGTCTCAGCCACACACAATATATGACAGTGGTTTTTGTAGAAAAAAAACATATTGTTTTCTCAACATTCAAAATTGTGCTCACCAATTAAATAGCAATAGCACTTAAACTTATATATCACTTTATAGTGCCTTACTATACAATATAGTAAGATACATATAGTATAGATACAATATATATCACCTTATAGTGCCCTCTCTAAGTGATTTAAAGAGTCGCATATTTTCCCCAACAATTTGGGTCCTCATTTCGCTGACCTCAGAAGGATGGAAGGCTGAGACAACCTTGAGCCTGGTGAGATTTGCTCTGCCAAATGGCAGGCAGGTGGCTGCAGTAGAAGTAGTTTGCAATACTGTACTCTAACTGAGCCACTGAGGCTCTTCAAAAATAATTGAATAATTGGGGACTCTGGCAATAAATTCTTTTGGGATTTGAACCGAAAGAAGGGCTTCCAGTAGAAGCCACAACACAAGGAGCATAATATATATCATGACATCTTTCTGTATTCTTTATGCAAAGATGTCATAATGTAATGTATGTAACATCACTTCGGTCATCTGCCTGTAGAGACCTGTGATTATCCAGGACCTTTGCTACATCATGAACGCTTGACTGTGGAAAAATCTGTGCTTTTGAACCTGGATTAGTTGACAGCTTACAATGGCATTACAATCTCTGGAATGTGGCCTGACAATGTTTCTGCCTGTTGCTTGGAACTTTTGCTTCCTGAGATTTTGTCTGTCACTGATTTGGGACTCTTTGAGGCTATATGCAGCTGTATACCTGCCTTCCCTATTGCTGATTTTTTAAAAAAACAGGTACTGTAAAGCCTCGAACTCTGTCTCTGTCTGATTGTGTGTGCACGAGGATGAGGCCAGAGATAGGACATTGATGATTGCTCTACCAAGTAAGAGTGTGTAGTGTATTTCTTGACTGCTTGTTCCCTTACAGTTGATGGTTGATTCTAAAAAGTACAAATTGTCCACCATTTCATTGTAAAGCTCTTTGTTCTACCTGTTATCATTAGTTTTGTTTTCTGCTTTATCTTTTATCATTATATACCGATGCATTAGTTTAAAATGTGAAACTGTCTTTCATCTTCCTGTTTGGAATATAACCTATGTGATCTGTATGTACAGGTGAAACTCGAAAAATTAGAATATTGTGCAAAAGTTCATTTATTTCAGTAATACAACTTAAAAGGTGAACCTAATATATGAGATAGACTCATTACATGCAAAGCAAGATAGTTCAAGCTATAATTTGTCATAATTGTGATGATTATGGCTTACAGCTCATGAAAACCCCAAATCCACAATCTCAGAAAATTAGAATATTGTGAAAAGGTTCAATATTCTAGGCTCAAAGTATCCCACTCTAATCAGCTAATTAAGCCATAACACCTGCAAAGGATTCTTCAACCTTTAAATGGTCTCTCAGTCAGGTTCAGTAGGAATCACAATCATGAGGAAGATTGCTGACCTGACAGTTGTGCAAAAAAACCATCATTGACACCCTCCATAAGGAGGGAAAGCCTCATAAGGTAATTGTAGAAGTTGGATGTTCCCAAATCAAAGCACATTAATAGAAAGTTATGTGGAAGGGTAAAGTGTGGAAGAAAAAGGTGCACAAGCAGCAGGGATGACCACAGCCTGGAGAGGATTGTCAGGAAAAGGTCATTCAAAAGTGTTGGGGACTTTCACAAGGAGTGAACTGAGGCTGGAGTCAGTGCATCAAGAGCCACCACAGAGAGATGGATCCTGGACATGGGCTTCAAATGTCGTATTCCTCTTGTCAAGCCACTCCTGAACAACAAACAACATCAGAATCCTCTTACCTGGGCTAAAGAAAAACAGAACTGGTCTGTTGCTCAGTGGCCCAAAGTTCTCTTTTCTGATGAGAGCAACTTTTGCATCTCATTTGGAAACCAAGGACCCAGAGTCTGGAGGAAGAATGGGGAGGCGCACACTGCAACATGCTTGAAGGCCAGGGTGTGGTTTCCACAGTCTGTGTTGATTTGGGGAGCCATGTCATCTGCTGGTGTTGGCCCACTGTGCTTCATTAAGTCCAGGGTCAATGCAGCCATCTACTGGGACATTTTGGATCACTTCATGCTTCCTTCTGCAGACGAGCTTTATGAGGATGCTGACTTCATTTTCCAGCAGGACTTGGCATTTGCCCATATTGCCAAAGGCACCAAAACCTGGTTCAATGACCTTGGGATTATTGTGCTTGATTGGCCAGCAAACTCGCCTGACCTGAACCCCATAGAGAATCTATGGGGCATTGGCAAGAGAAAGATGAGAGACATGAGACCGAACAATGCAAAAGAGCTGAAGGCCATTACTGAAATATCCTGGTCTTCCATAACACCTCAGCAGTGCCACAGGCTGATAGCTTCCATGCCACACCGCATTGAGGCAGTCATTGCTGCAAAAGGGGCTCAAACCAAGTACTGAGTACATATGCATGCTTATAGTTTTCAGAGGTCCAATATTGTTCTATGTACAGTCCTTGTTTTATTGATTGCATGTGATATTCTAATTTTCTGAGATTGTGGATTTGGGGTTTTCATGAGCTGTAAGCCATAATCACAATTATGACAAATCATGGCTTGAACTATCTTGCTTTGCATGTAATGAGTCTATCTCATATATTAGTTTCACCTTTTAAGCTGTATTACTGAAATAAATGAACTTTTGCACGACATTCTAATTTTTCAAGTTTCACCTATATGGTTTTGGAAATGCAATTCCTTATGTGTCTAGTTAATACTGTTATTATCTAGGTAATTATAGGAAATAACCTATAATTGGAATTCAATAAAGAAATAGATCTATATGACTGGAATTTCTTTCTATTATTTCCTTCTTTGTAAATTAAGTTATATGTCCTTTTTCTTATGTCTTTTACATTGTTTTGCCACTGTTAAGCACTGTTCTTTTATTTATTGGTTGTTGTTGCTTTTGTTATTCTTGTGTGACC
Source organism: Laticauda colubrina (assembly GCA_015471245.1). Taxonomy (NCBI): domain Eukaryota; kingdom Metazoa; phylum Chordata; class Lepidosauria; order Squamata; family Elapidae; genus Laticauda; species Laticauda colubrina. The sequence continues at coordinate 49,994,886 of BLBF01000022.1, forward strand.
TTCAGAGTTGGCAGACTGAGCTGTTAAAATATTGAGAATATATGTTTTTATATGAATGGCCACTTTGAGTGATAAACAATACAAAAATTTTAATGCCATATAGGTGTAAGTGCTTTACTGAATTTGTGCCAGATTTCTCTCCAAAACAACCAGGGAAGTCGTACATCTGTAGAAAATCTGCTTGTTTTATGTAACTGTGCTTTGCCAGCATAACATTAGCTTGAGCATGAAACCCTATAATTTCATCAGGCAATTAGTTATATGTACTGAGCGTTAATTTATTCTGTCATATATCACCAAATAGATCGTTCTCAAAATATATTATAATGGACTAGGAAGATCCAGAATCAAGAGTCAAACTCCCGAAACTCATGACCTGGTATGACTTCATATCAACACTTTGGAAAGCATTTTTTAAAGTAATGTTTATATTTCAATTCAAAATCCATTTGTGGGGTACTTTATGATAGCTAAAGTACACTAATAAGAACTACAACAAAGGAATGTGCTGGGCTTTCATTTATGTGCATAAACACCATTATCTAAATTGTCGTGTTCATTGTAGAACAACCCTGAAATGCTGCAAAATGCTTGTCTAAGCAAACGCTCAGGAAATGGCTAAAGATGCATGCCTTTGAAAATCACTCTGCAGCCTCTCTGATGTTACCAGGTGATTGAGAACATTCAGTGTGAGAGAGCTGCATTTAGTCTAAGGCCTATAGATTTTATGTTCAGGGAAGGTCAGGAGAAAATGCTAGATTCAGGAAAAAGAGAATATGAAATGCATGAACAATTCAGTTTTAAAGTACAGCTGGAAAGGCTTATGAATGCAATTCATAGCTTTTAGAGAATAGACTTAATTAGAGGTTGAACATAATTCTGACTTAGCTGAACAGTGTGGCTGGATACTTTCTGGACTTCCAACGTATGGTAGCAAGAGGACTTCTGCTAGATTTTAATTCCAGTAAATCTCTGGCTGGAGACTCCCCCAAAGTCTATAAGCAGAACTCAAAATAACACTTATTTTTAAAATGAGATTTCAAGTGCAAAAATAAAAATGAATATATATCTTCCAGAAATGATTTTTTTTTAAAAAAAAAAATTGCCTTAACAATTTGTACCTTAAAAAGGAAATATTGTAGAATGTGTTGAAGTATTCCCTGTTAGGAGAATGGGTGCACTCAGGGAAACGTCGTGAGCGTGGTGTTGAATAACACACAACTAGCATACAGATACACTAAAAAATAAAATGTAGGTTTTACTTCCAGTAAACAGGTAAACAAAGTCCAACAAACAGTCCAAACATAGTTAAAGCAGATAGTGTTCAGTACAATCAGTCCAGGGATAATCCAAAAATGAAGTCCAGTATCATAAACACAGTTCAGTAAACAGGGTTTGTTAACAGGTTGCAGGACTCACAGCAATCCAAGCAGAATGACGTTCAGGCAAAAGACAATAGGGAAATGCAAGAAGAGAACAAACCAGGTTTCTGGCTCTATCTTATGGCCGTCGGAGGAACCTCAGCCAATCATAATTGCAGCATTCTCTTAAAGATACAACAGTATTAAATAACTATCCTGGTTTATATATTGCCAACCCAACTGTTAGGGGACTATCATTCCTAAAAGAATGTTCTGTGGCTAGAGAAAGATGGAGAAAGAGAGAAAACAGAGTTTGCTGTTAGATTTGAAGGCTGAAATGCTTTACTATTCTATATTCCAATGTTATTAGGGCTACTATATCTATGTCTCTCCCTACTCCAGATTACAATTAAATAGTAATAGAGTTACTTACTATAGAGGTGGATTTTTGGAAGTTAGATGCAGGAGCTTTAAGTATAATGTGTTTCTTGATTAGAAATAAACAGGATATATTTATATAATAATATGTTATATAGAAAGTTATGTTTATAGATTAGCACTCAAGTCAGATAACCAGACCATAACATAAAGCAGAAACACAATAGATTGAAAGCACAATGAGAATTTCTGAGGAAGCAATGGCATACTGAAGGTAGCATTTTGAAATTCCTCTCAAGATCAAGATTCTTCTCTTTGAGGAGACCATAAAACAGTGGCCTGGTGGGTTTTAGAAATCTGTGAGTCATGGTTTGGAGCCTTCAAATAGACACTGTCATACTAGTAATGCTACTATTATACATTTTTAATCTGTACTTTCTCAATATATTGAGAAATATTGGCATATAAGCTATGCAAGATGGATGACAGCAACATTGGTCACTACTCATCCTTGGACATGTTCAGAGTTTGCTCAGCAATATAGGATAGCCTGTGGGTTTGATTGTCCCAAAAGCGCTTTTGCAAGAGGCAACTGAAGAAACTTCTTGGATGAGAAGCAAAACTTCTTCAAGGAAAAACAAAGAAGTCCAATTTTCTCTTGAAAAAGCACCTTTGGGACAACCATGACCTGGATGACTGAGAATCTCCCTAGACATATGGTTTTAATTCCTTTTGCAATTAGACTGCAACTAATTATTATAATAAGCCATGCTTGCCACAATAGAAAGATATATTGTGAAATCTTCAAGAAAGGCTAATTATCTGAGGGTTCCTTCTTTATCAACCAGTTATGTCCCTTGTCTATCCAAAACACAAGAGGCACATTTAGAGCTAAGTACATATTTTATGAGACATTTCAACACTGTTATACTTAAGTGAGGAGTCAAACCTAAGTAAAAATATTTATCTCTCAGTGTGGGACAAATTGAATTTGAAATGGCTATAGAGACCTGTCACTTTTCAAATGGAGCTACCAGGGACCCTCAATAAAGAAAAGCATATCTTCTGCCAAACAGATTCAACTGGAGAGGTGGTTTATTATTAGAGAATGGAGGTGATTTAAAATACAAGGATATAATTTATCATGGCTGGATTTTGTAAGCTCCAAATTGAGACAATTTCTCTTACTGCAATCTAATAACTCATTTATCGCTGCTTTTTTATCCCCTTGGCTGTGACATGTCAGCAACCTTCCTTTCCTTCCAGTACCACATGCCATGAAAACAGCTGAAAAATAAACAGAAATCATTGACTCTGGCCTTATTAAAATTGCAAATCCCCCTGAAAAGCTTGGATAATAAATACAGTGTGGCAATAAAGCCATGCTTGTTAAAAAATATATATAATGTTCACTTCTCAGCTTGTATTTTATAGAAGGGAAGCTCAATAACTGTGAGCTAATTCATCAAATTCAGTGATACAGTGCAATAATTTTCCCAAAATAATATTTATTTTAAAAAGCCAAAAATTTGATCGTAGGTTATATTGTTCAGTAGATAGAATCAGATCCTTTTGTATTGGATTCATCATCTGGATCAGCTTTCTATAGGCATCAAGATATGTGATTTTTTTTCTATCAGACTGGAACATATTTACTGAGCTTTTAGAATTGCTAGAATAAAAAAAAATTCATTATCTGAAAATCAGCATTTGTACAGTACAAACAATATTCAGTTTGTCCAATATTGTTAACATCTTTGAAAATCTATTCTGTATTCATTGATCTTATGACAGTGCACAGTCCATCTTTCTGTGACAGTAGCCTTCTGGAAAATTTTAAAAACCTGCTTTTTTCCACAGGTGTTAAAGTCAGACTGTTAATTGAATTCAGCATGTATGAGATTATAATTATGTGTAGATGTAAGTTATGCAATAATGTTTTTTCTATGCATTATTGCATATGTGTATTTTTGTTCTGAACTACTAGGTATTTTATAATATAAATAAACAAATAAAATGAATCCATCAATTCCATTTTAAATTGTTTTTATCAGATTTTTAGTAATAATTAGTGTCTGGAACTCTGTACTTTTATATGGCCCAAGGGGTAATTAATAAAGTAAACTAAGTAAAACCAATTAATATGTAAATTCCAAGGTACAAAGTTTGGAGCTGTTCTTCACTAGGGAATACTTAATCCCAAAATATTCATTTGACCTTTTAACTCAGGTTGAAAATATATAGAAAGGCTAAAATTAATTATATACATTAGTATGTAACAATAATTCTATATGTTGATATTAAACTGCAGTCTAGTTTCCTACATTCGCAGAAGTATCTGAATCATCTCCAAGAGCCCTTCTTCGCAGAGGACAATTCAATAATCAAGTCATAAATTTATCAAACCATGAATGAATGCAGCCAGACAAACTCTCTCCAACTTAACACCTCAATATGTGCTAAACTTGTGAAAAAGAACAGCAATCAACATCAGTGAATGTAAGTTAACTGCATGATGTGACTAAAACAGGCAATGTTGTTTTAGACTCCGTCAACAGAGTTTCCAAATCACAGAAATTACTAATCTGGCTTTATTATGCATTGGACAGATTCCATCACAGTGGCCGAGTCCAGTTTGGGGCACATAGTTTAAGAATTCAGAGAAAATCTAGAGAAGTTTCAGAGAAGGACAGTGAAAATCATCAGAGGACTAGAAATTAAATCCTATGAAAATTTGTCTAGTTTTATTGCCTTTGTGAATATAATTTTCTTTTGCGGGGAAATAGTTTTCTGAAGAAAGAAGCTAAGCAAGGCAGGGACTTTCAGTAGTTTTTGGATAAAATGGTCACTATCAATACCTGAATTGCATTTGGATTCTTCAGTTAAATTTAAGAAGCTGCCAAATAAAGACCTTTGTAGAATGATCCAGTATTCAGACAAACCTGTCAAGGATTATGGAGAAGGGTCACAAAGCACACAAAATTTATTTCAGTTTCAGGCAACACTTGATCAGGTTGGCTGAGCAGGGTTTCTTTCCCAAGGTGCTGCTTCATTAGTAAGCCAAGGCAATCCTACTCTAACCTCTTGTCACCTATACCTACTTGCAACATCTCAGTCTTTTCAGCTGTCAATCTTTGTTATTTCGGACCTATGAAGGGATGTGGGTTCTTATTATACTTTATATCCAGCTGTCTCCCAGAAGCAAAAGTAGCCATATAAAGTTCTTCCCTAGCATTTGACTGTCATTACACAGTTTTCCTGGGGTCCTAAACTTGACAAGGCATGACCTCTTCATAATCATAGAACTCTTCAGAAGTAAGTGACACAATATATCTTTGAGAACAAAAGATTGAAAGGAATATACTGTAATAACACTCTTCTAATACCTGCAAATATGTCACATAGAAGGAAACCAAGGCCTGTTCTCTATGGAATTAGCCTAGAAAGCAGGACATGCAATAATTGATTTAAGCTATAGGAAGGTAGAATCAAATAGAATGTCAGAAAAATGTCGAACAGTAAGAGCTGTTTTACAGGAGAAAAGTCCCCTTCATGTTCAAGAAATTATATGGATTTTGGATTCTGTATACAGAAAACAGCCATGGGCTTGATGGATTAAATACAGGTGAAACTCAAAAAATTAGAATATCATGCAAAAGTTCATTTATTTCAGTAATGCAACTTAAAAAGTGAACCAAATATATGAGATAGACTCATTACATGCAAAGCAAGATAGTTCAAGCCATGATTTGTCATAATTGTGATCATTATGGCTTATAGTTCATGAAAACTCCAAATCCCAGAAAATTAGAATATTACATGCAATCAATAAAACAAGGATTGTACACAGAACAATATCAGACCTCTGAAAAGTATAAGCATGAATATGTACCCAGTACTTGGTTTGGGCCCCTTTTGCAGCAATGGCTGCCTTTATGTGGCGTGTCATGGAAGCTATCAGCCTGTGGCACTGCTGAGGTGTTATGGAAGACCAGGATACTTCAGTAGTGGCCTTCAGCTCTTTTGCATTGTTCGGTCTCATGTCTCTCATCTTTCTCTTGCCAATGCCCCATAGATTCTCTATGGGGTTCAGGTCAGGCGAGTTTGCTGGCCAATCAAGCACAATAATCCCAAGGTGATTGAGCCAGGTTTTGGTGCTTTTGGCAGTGTGGGCAAGTGCCAAGTCCTGCTGGAAAATGAAGTCAGCATCCTCATAAAGCTCGTCTGCAGAAGGAAGCATGAAGTGATCCAAAATGTCCCAGTAGATGGCTGCATTGACCCTGGACTTAATGAAGCACAGTGGGCCAACACCAGCAGATGACATGGCTCCCCAAATCAACACAGACTGTGGAAACTTCACCCTGGGCTTCAAGCATCTTGCAGTGTGCGCCTCCCCATTCTTCCTCCAGACTCTGGGTCCTTGGTTTCCAAATGAGATGCAAAAGTTGCTCTCATCAGAAAAGAGAACTTTGGGCCACTGAGCAACAGACCAGTTCTGTTTTTCTTTAGCCCAGGTAAGAGGATTCTGACGTTGTTTGTTGTTCAGGAGCAACTTGACAAGAGGAATACGACATTTGAAGCCCTTGTCCAGGATCCATCTCTCTGTGGTGGCTCTTGATGCACTGACTCCAGCCTCAGTCCATTCCTTGTGAAAGTCCCCAACACTTTTGAATGACCTTTTCCTGGCAATCCTCTCCAGGCTGTGGTCATCCCTGCTGCTTGTGCACCTTTTTCTTCCACACTTTTCCCTTCCACATAACTTTCCATTAATGTGCTTTGATGCAGCACTATGGGAACATTCAATTTCTTTTGCAATTACCTTTTGAGGCTTTCCTTCCTTATGGAGGGTGTCAATGATGGTTTTCTGCATAACTGTCAAGTCAGCAGACTTCCCCATGATTCTGATTCCTACTGACCCTGACTGAGAGACCATTTAAAGGCTCAGGGACCCTTTGCAGGTGTTATAGCTTAATTAGCTGATTAGAGTGGGACACTTTGAGCCTAGAATATTGAACCTTTTCACAATATTCTAATTTTCTGAGATTGTGGATTTGGCGTTTTCATGAGCTGTAAGCCATAATCATCACAATTATGACAAATCATGGCTTGAACTATCTTGCTTTGCATGTAATGAGTCTATCTCATATATTAGGTTCATCTTTTAGGTTGCATTACTGAAATAAATGAACTTTTGCATGATATTCTAATTTTTTGAGTTTCACCTGTAATCTCTTCAATGAAATGATTCTGGGATGCTGTTCCTATAATTCCAATGGCACGAAATGATCAGAATTGAAGCTGAACATTAATTTCAGCAGAACTGGCATTGATTATCCAGCCTAAAAATGCCTGGACAGTAACAATCAGATATACAGTGACAAAGTTAACGAAGGTTCATTCCCGGGTTATTTATTTATTGTAATTGTATTCTCTCTTTCTCTAAAAACTGAAGAAGGCATACATGTGTGATGGTAAATTCTCATACTAATAATTCTATGAGGTTGGATGGGCTGAGAGACAATGACTGGGTGTAAAACATCAATAGCTTCAGTGGTGAACAGAGATTTTGAACTTTATTTTCCTCAATGCAACTCTAACAGTTCAATACTAAGCAATTTTCAAATCTTTAAGACAGGTTACCCAATAGAAATCCCGAATCTACAGAGCATCCTTTTTGTTTAGATTTCATTCTGTTAAATGACTCTATGTCAGGGTTCCAAGTAATAGCCCCACAGAAAGCAGAACTCAGAGAGTTTTATTGGAGATATCATATTGGCGTGAAAACCAATTCTGAAAGTTTCCACAGTTTTCACCTGATCAAAAAGTAAAAGTCCCCCCTGCCCCCAAACAATCAGTTACGTTGTCCAATCGAGGTGCTGGCCAGTTGCCTGGTTACTTCACACCTCTTTCTCCAGCCAGCTGTGGAATATCCTTGGTTCCCACAGGAAACTATTTTGTTTTGGCTACAAAACCCCCATCTAACTATCTTCCCTCTCCCTTCTTTGCATTGTGGCAACCCTTAAGCCTTCAAAATGGTGATCCAAATTATTACAGCAGCAAAATAAGAGCTGCAGTGACACAGTGCTTAGACAGCAGTACTTCTGCTGATCACCAGCTGCCAGCAGTTTGGCAGTTTGTGTCTCACCGGCTCAAGGTTGACTCAGCTTTCCATCATTCCGAGGTGGGTAAAATGAGCCATATTGTTGGGGATAATATCCTGACACTGTAAACCGCTTAGAGAGGGCTATAAAGCAGTGTGAAGTGGTATATAAGTCTAAGTACTATTGCTTTCTCCAAGGATGATAGCAAATTCACTGGAACAAACTTTGGAAAGCTATATAGATACTTCTTTACTTATAACCACTTAGAGAAGGCTGTAAAGCACAATGAAGCAATATATAAGTCTAGGTGCTATTACAATTGCTACTTGAGATCTGCAATCTCATCTATCTCAAAAGTATGGATCAAAAGAGTTCAGTATCATCATCAGCGGTTTCATAAGGATATTTAACTACATGATTGCCAGGATGAAACCGGAAGCATTCCAGAGTTCAACAGCTATGGGAAAATAAAAATCCCCCAGGAATATGCTCATAAATCATGTTTCCTATTTGCTAACATTATGTCAATCCAGTCATATACCACCACTGCAAATGAAAGTTCAGGATAAATGACTTGTATTTAAGTTATTTCCCAGAAAACATTATGGCAAGTAATGCTATTTCAGTCTGAAATCTCATCCTGTAATTGAGTCATTAATGTAGCCATATCATTAAAGTAGCAGCGTCTTTTTTAGGTTTATGCAAAAGTTTCAAAATCATTGGATGCTTCAAAAACTTCTTCCAAATTGTTTTTGATATGTGCATTGCTCTTCCATTACGTCAAGTATAACTAGATAACTCTCTATGGCCAGTTGATCTGGAACTCTCACTGTACAAATGCATCCCTGATTGTGAATAATACCTTGGCATTTGGCTTAATTTCAACACAAAAATACAGTCATTCATCTGTCATCTGTTGCCTTCTTGATTCTTTTAGTTGCACACAACAGCATGAAATATCTCTCTCTTGCTCTCTTCTGGAGGCTTTTTTTTTACACTTGATTTTTATTGCTGTTTCTTATGCAGTCACAATGATATATTCACACAAAGCACATTGCAAGCAATAACCATGAATGGAAATTGGGCCAATTTAAGGAATAAAGAGTTTCTTCACATTTTTCTTCTTGTTGTTACAAAAATTAAAATGAATACATTATTAATTATACTTCTGTCTTCCTGTCTTCACAGTTTGTGGTTTTCATTTTATTAACTTAAGGCCCTGTCACACTGCCCAACGGATGCAAAATGTTAGTAAAAAGGACACAGCGGACGAGAAAAATGTTCCATCCGTTGTTATCCGCTCTCAAAAGGGGCAAAAATTTGCATAAACAGACCTGATAACACGGAAAGGAACGGACGCGGGGAGGACGCAGAGCGGATGGAAAGCGGATGCGGAACGGAAGCCCAGCAGATGGAAGCAGTTGAGAGCGGATGGCACATCCACAAGGCTTCCGGGGGACCTCAGCAAAGCGGACGCGGAACGGATGAAGCGGATGCACAGCGAATGCTGAGCGGATGAAGCGGATACAGAGCAGAAGCCTAGCGGATGCACAGCGGAAGCCAAACAGATGCCAGGCATTAATTGCGCATGTGGGGGGCATGCATTGCGTAAGCCCCGCGGATATAAAGGGAAGCAGCTCGGAAGCAGGTCACCATTCAGAGGAAAGACCTGCTGCCGGACACATTGACTGCCTTGCCTGCCCTGCCTGCATGCCTGCCTGCAAGCCTTGCTGCAAGCCTTGCTGCCAGACTTCCTGCCAGCCTGCCTTCCAGCCTCCCTGCCAGCCAGTCTGCCTGCCAGCCTTGGTCTCTGCCTTCCTGCCATCCTTGGTGCCTGCCTGCCTGCCAGCCTTCCTGCAAGCCTTCCTGCCAGCCTTGGTGCCTGCCTGCCTGCAAGCCTTCCTGCCAGCCTTGGTGCCAGCCTTCCTGCCAGCCTTGGTGCCTGTCAGCCTCCCTGCCAGCCAGCAACCCCACAACCATGGGGAAGAAGAGAAAGCCTCAGCAACCTGCCGCCATCCCTGGCAAGAGGGACAGGGCCACCCTCCCGCCCCCTGTCCCTGACTCTGCTTCTGCTGGGGCTTCTGCTGGGGCTTCTGCTGCTTCTGCTTCCGTAGGAGCTGATGATGATGCTTCTGGCAGTGGTGCTTCTGCTCGTGCTTACTCTGCTGAAGCTGCTCCTGGCGGTGGTGCTTCTACTCGTGCTTACTCTGCTGAAGCTGCTCCTGGCGGTGGTGCTTCTGCTGGTGCGTACCCTGCTGAAGCTGCTCCTCATCCTGCTGGTCCTGCTCGTCCTGCTCATACTCCTGGACTTGCTCGTCCTGCTTGTGCTCCTGGTCTTGCTCGTCCTGCTCGTCCTGCTCGTCCTGCTCATGCTACTGGTCCTGCTCGTGCTCCTGGTCTTGCTGGCGCTGCTGGTGCTTACTCTCCTGCTGCTGATCCTGGTCCTGCTGGTGCTGCTGCTGCTTCTGCTGCTGCTGATGATGATGATTATGATCCTGCTGGTGATGATGATGTTGATGATGATGATGATCCTGCTGGTGCTGCTGCTGGTGGTGGTGTGGAGGAGCAGCCTCTACTACCTGAGAGCCCCTCTGATAAGGGCCCATCTGGTCCTGCCAAAGGGAGGAAGAGGCATATGCAGGGACGGGAGAGGAGGCAATACTTTATTTAGGAGTAACATGAAGATGAGGTGCTGGAGTGGCTGAGAGAGAATGACTATTTGTGGTGGAAGGAACACCGGCTGTACAGGGACACCAAGCGGAAGCATGCTGCTTGGAGAGAGAAGGCGGAGAGTATGGGCTACACTTTGGAGGTGCTCCTCGGCTGTTGGAAGCACATGCACACCTGGTACGGAAAGCTGCACCTGAAGAAATCTGGCCAGGCCACGGTTAAGCTGACGGACAGAGAGACCTACGTCATGGCCAGGTGCAGCTTCCTGGAGGGTGAGGTCCGCCACCGAGGAGCACCAGCAGCCCCTCTCACTACCCTCTCTCTCTGGCAGCCTGCTGAGAGCCAGTCCTCTTCCAGGCGAGAGTCAGCTCCTGTCTCCAGGCAGGTTTCTGTGGAGCGTGCCATGGCGGAGAACCCCCCCCCCACAGCTGTACTAACCATGGTGGAGCACATGGAGGACTCCCTGGTGCGGTGGGAGAAAGGAGACGGCATGTCCACCACAGCCCTACCCGCATCCACCCCCAGCTCCACCTCCACAGAAAGGCACAGAGGCAGACTGGAGGGGCAGAGCCACACTGTCCTGCTGGAGATCAGGGACACCATCTGGAGCAGCAAAGATCTCCTCTCTCAGCTGGCCCACACCGACTCCTCATCCTCCAATCACAAGTCCTTCCTCACCTATGTGAACCACACCCTCACGGACATGGCGGAACCCCAGTACCAGGTGCTGAAGGACTGGATCACCGAGTGCTTCACAACCGTCCAGGCCCAGCTGAACCTGCTCCCACCCAGTCCAGGTCTGCTCCTCCACCCCAGGTGATGTCCCTCCCATTCCAAGGCTTTCCACAGGCCCTCACCTACCAGGGCTACGGCTACCAGGAGGTCCAGCAGCACAGGCAGCAGCCCTTCCCAATCCAGGCACAGAGTCATCGGACGACACCGCTGCCACCGGTTCCACCAATGTCAACGATGCCACCGACGACACTGATGCCACCCACGACACTGATGCCACCCACGCCAGTCCTCACCCAGCTGCAGACCAGACAGCCCCACTACACTGCTCCTTCCTCCACCCCACAGCCAAGCCCGGCCTCAGTACATCTGTCCTCGGGACTGGAGCTGACACCCTATGGCATGGAGGAAGGAGCTCTCAACATTACGGGTCTGAGCCAGCTGTCTGAGAGCTTTCTCAACACACCGTCACCTGTTGTCCTCTCGGGGCCAGGCACCCCAATTGTGCTTCAGACAAGCACTCCAGCACCAGCCACCTCCACAGCACCTGGACCCTTCACCCCTGAGACTGGGCACACATCCGAGTGACCAAGAGAAGTGCCAGAGACTGGCTGGCTGGCTACCTGTGGACTTTATTTGGACACTTGACTTGGGTCATTTTTCTTTTACAGTTTGTTGTTAATAAAGTCTATCTTTGATTCACACACTTGCTTCATTTCTTTTTTTTAATAAAGTCTTGGTGGAAACTTTTAGAAATGGTTTAAGCCTTTGCATGCTTGTGGGATGGGTTAAGATAGCAGTGGGGTGGGCAGGGATACCTTTGGGATGGGTAATGCTGTGGGATGGGCAGGGATACCTGTCAGATGGGCAGGGATACCTTTGGGATGGCTCAGGATATCTGTGGGATGGGTTAAGATAGCAGTGGGATGGGCAGGGATACCTGTGGAATGAGCAGGGATACCTTTGGGATGGGTAATAGCTGTGGGATAGATAAACCTCCAGTGCAAGCATAGTGGGACTGTATGGTCCACCCTCCCAGGTGCCACACCTATGGCCCTTTATTATCAATAGCAATGTAATCATTCATCAACACATTTCAACATAAACACAACTCTTTATTAAATGCCCTGTTCATTGGAGGGCAACTCAACATACATGGCCCAATCTCATCCATGTGATGAGACAGGATGAAGGAAGCATCCATTAAGCATCTACCATCCTGTCTTGCCACTCCACTGCTCCAGCTGGGGAGTTGCACCAATGTTTCAGGAGGTTGTGCTGCTTCTTCCCTTCATGTGAGGTTCTGTTGGGGCCTTGCACATCCTCAGTGTATATCAGGTTTCGCCCTTGCCTCCATTCCCCAGGCTCGATGTCCCCATTGCCTTGTTGGAGGTCCACGAGCCTGTTCTGCAAGACTGGGTAGCGGGTGCGCATGAGATTGTGCAGGATGCAGCAAGCTTCCATGATGTTCCTCACAGTCTCTGGGCGATGCTGCATGGTGGTGAGAAGTACCTGGAACCTGTTGGCCAGGATGCCAGAGGCGTTCTCCACCACCCGCCTTGCCCTGGACAGCCTGTAGTTGAAGATCCTCTCTTCATGGGTGAGGAGTCTGGAGGTGTAGGGCTTCATGAGGTAGATTCTGAGGGAGAAGGCGTCATCCCCCACGATGAAGTAGGGCACATCTTGCGTGTTGTTGGGCAGTGGGTCTGGATCTGGGAAGCCCACAATGAGGTTGCATTCCAGCCCCTCCTTGAGGTCACTGGCGTTGTATACCTGGGCATCTGAAGCTGAGCCGTTGCCTGAAGCATCGATGTACATGAACTTGTAGTCAGCATCGACCATGGCAAAGAGGATGATGCTGAAGAAGCCCTTGTAGTTGAAATAAGTGGATCCCAACTTGGCTGGTGCTTTGCAGGCCACGTGCTTGCCATCTATGGCTCCAATGGTGTGGGGGAACTTCCTCCTCTGATACCACTGCTCTGCAACTTTCTTCCATCCTTCTTCAGTGGTGGGGCACTGGAGGAGCTCCTCCATGTATTCTTCGATGATGGCCTGCACCACTTCTCTGACCACAATGCTGATGGTGTTGTGTGGCACCCTCCAGCCGTACTGCATGCTCCTGTAGGAGGTCCCTGAGGTCAGGTGGCGCAGAGTCAGTGCACCTTGAGCCCAGGTTCCAGGCTGGACCAGAAGTTGGTGTTTGCCTTGGTCAACCTGAGTGTCAGCCGCTGCACAACTTCGTCAAACATGGCTGGAGGCATCCTCATGAAATTTTGAAATGCACAAGTGTCTTCGTTCCTGAGCTCCACCATCAGCTTATTGTACAGTCCATACTCTGCTCTTCTCCTGATCCATCTTCGGACCCAGACGCTTCTTGGCCACCTCTTTTTCTTCCTGTAGTAGAGTTCACAGAGCCTGTAGATGGCTTCGCACTGTGGCAGAACGATGGTGGCTACCAAAAGGACTTTGTTACGATCCATGATGGACATGACTGGATGCTGTGGAAGAGGAAGAGTCAGATGAAGGCTGCAGAGGTCTGCACAGCTGGGCTGCTGGTCTGAAAGTGAGATCCAGCTGAGTTGCTCCCCCTTTTTATAGGCTTTCCACTATGTGTTCCTTTGCATCCTCTAGGCATCCTCTAGACATCCTTAATATCCGAGATAGGTCCCCTCTGCGAACGTTTTTTCCGTTTTAAATGCTTTCTTTGCGAGCTGCATCCACTTTCATCCTTTCTCCATCCGTTCTGCATCTGTTCTGCATCTGTTCCGCGTCCGTTCCGCTTTCTCCCTGCGTCCATTTACCGCTGGAGCGGATCGAGTTGCGCGGATGCGTAGCGGATGCCTAGCAGATATAGCGGATGCCTAACGGATGCAGAACGGATGCCTAGTGGATGCCTAGCAGATGCAGAATGGACACATTGGATACATTTTCCACGCAAAAGTTTTGAGCAGCTCAAAACCCTCTGAGTGGATGAAACGTCAATAGATGGAAGCTGGACGGATAGAGAGGAAGCAAAACGGAGGCAGTGAGTACAGAACGGAAGCAACGCGTTAAGCAATGGATGGTTAGTGTTTTTCTCCGTTTTACATCCTCTTTCCATCTGTTGGTGCAGTGTGACAGGGGCTTTAGAGAAACAGAAAGTTATGTGTGTTCTTACCATTTCATTACTATACAACATCAAAAGAACAAGCAGGAGTTTCACAGGGGAAAAAAGCTTATCAGCATGGTGTTGTCATGTGTGAATCGGATATAGTCAATCATTCTTTTAAAAAGAGAAAAATATGAACCAAATTTGTATTTAAGTACTAACCTAACCTCCAGGGCTATTTCTCCTCCAGGGCATTTTCTGATTTTTGAAAAAGTCTTTCTACCAACATTGCAGAAGGATGGAATCTGCAAAGTTTTCTTCCCCTTCCCCCCCCGCCCTTTAATTGTTATGATTTTGTCCTAGTTAGGGACTGTTTATTTTGGCTTAGTAATGGCTACACTGTTCAGCAGGGAGGATCATGATGCAGAAAGACAGACATTCAGAACAGGTTCACAGGACACACTTCATTTATAAAATTCATTCAGGAAATCAAAGCAGAGTTCTGGGTCAGCAGAAGAATCACAAACTGTGACTTCAGCAAACAAGGTAAAGTCGAAAATACAAAAGCTATAAAGAGACATTGTCCCCCATGCTGGTTGTTCACATCTGAGAGTCTATAAAGACATGACACTTAAGTAGAGAAAGTACGGTTCTATTCCTTAATAATCCCTTCTTTTTAAGAAAATATATTCTTTGGACAAATGCAACTTCATGAACCCTAATTCTGAAAATTCAATAATTTGATAACTTCTTCTGGCTCAGGACAAAGGCTCTATGCCTCAAGATAATTCATCCCTAATCTTGAGCTTCCCAGATCTTGGCTAGAGAAAGACAGGAATGTTATTTCATCTTTCTTCTCTAACAATCATTCCTTCAAAAGTGGCTAAAAATACTGTAACTAAGTGAAGAGTGGAAAGGCTGCCAATCTGACTGTCCTAGCAAGTCCCCATTATATCTCTGGAAGGCTTCCTCTCTCTATCTCTGTCTTTGATGCTGAAATTCCCATCACTCTTGAAAAAGGTTTGTGGCAATTGGGGAAAAAGATGAACCATCCCTGTAAGGCAAGCTACTTCCTGTCTTGGAAGTAGGAGATCCTATCATATTGTACCCAGGGTCATATTTTCATTTCAGCAAAAGAAATCATTTTGAGGGGGGGGGATGACCTTCGCAAGCTTTCTTATTTGTATGCAAGTTTTGTAAATTAGCTTGTTTCATTACTGAATTGATTTAAAGCAATTTTTATTGATCAAAAGTAAGTTTTTTATTAAGAAATAAATGGATAAATTTTCAATCCAACACAAACTATGTTAAGAGGAATGCAAAGGGACTTATTTTTCAGTACAGGATTGTGTTGTGAATATTGTATTCTAATAATAATAATATCCTCATTTATTAGTTTAATTGATCTCTAGATCAAGCAAAAAAGAATAATATCCAAAAGTTTTAAAGGTGAAAGAATTAAATCTTCACTGGAGCATACAGAATCATTATTTTCACTTTATGCTAAGAATACATATATAATATGAGGGATTCATATATGTGAAGTTTTATAAGTTATAAAACATATGTGCAGTTTACCCATTGCAAAATACAGAAGTCTTACAATCCAGAATGATGCTATTTTTATAACAATCATACCAAGAATGTACATTTTGGGGAATTAATTCTGAATAGACCATTTGGGAAATATTTCAGAAAACCCACAAATACTAATCACATTATCTAGATCCATGGCTTCAGCATGAAAAATTATTAAGAATTTAATTTGTTTTGTTTCTTAGAGTACCACTTTAAATTTCATGGCTGAAATGTGTGTTGAAATGCTTGAAAGTGAAATAATGTAGGAATATATGAAACATTGAAATTATTCTACTATATATAAAAAATACAAATAGACAAGTTTAAAATCTGATTTCTTATGTGTGAATCATTATTATTATAAGTTGTTTTATAGTTATGTTTGCTATAGATATATCCACATATCCATAGAAAGAAATAAGGGTTGCATAAGCCCTGGGATAGATAAAGGTCAAAAGACAACTCTCAACTTACAACCACAATTGAGCCCAAAATTTCCTTTGCTAAGCAAGACAATTGTTAAGTGATGTTATGTCCTTTCTTGCCACAGTTGTTAAATGAATCACTGCAGTTAAGTTAGTAACATGGTTAAGTGACTCTGGTTTCCCCGATTGACTTTGCTTATCAGAATGTCACAAAATGTGGTCTCAATGCCCCAGAACGTTGCAATCATCATAAATACATGCTAGTTTCTGGCATGTCCAAACAAGTGTCTGAATTTGAGTCATATGACCATGGGGATGATGCAAATGAGAAAAACAGCCATAAGTAATTTTTTTCAGTGCCATTGTAATTTTGAACAGTCACTGAATGGATGGTTGTAAATCAAGGACTACTTTAAACTGCAAATGAACTTTTTGTGAATTCATAACAGCTGCTAAGATATTGAGATTGTGTGTGCACATTACATTGTATTGTTTAATTGTTCTTTCAAGATATATATGTCAAGTATATCTATAGATAGCTGCAAGTCTGCTTCTATATATGGGTTAGAAGCAGTTTGTGGAACTAGATGAGAATTCATCAAGTTATAACTTAATTTGACATCTAACATAATCTAGGGAGGATTGGCAACTTCCCCTGAATAAATATAGTAATACAATCTTGTGTGCTCAACTGTATTTTCTGTACTTTAACAAAGAAAAGAAAGATATAACAAAAGAGGCTGGAAAACCTTTCATGTATATCATCAAAATATGAAATGTTAAACAAATTCAAAAATGTATTCTATCATATAATAAAAACAGGAAGCCACAACATCTTATATGTAAATAGAGAAATTAAATTGAGTGCTGAATTAATGCTTCCAAACATGAAAGTTAAGATAATATTGTCTTCTTCAGGCAGGGAGAACACATTCTACTCTTGAGAAGGCATTGATTATCTTTCATAACTCTAGTAACTCTAAGGCCAATTTTTCCATGGCTGATTTAATCAGGTAGAAAGAGGCAAAGCTATCATATCTCCATACATCCTGCCACATGCTTGCTTGAAACTAAATATATATATATATATATATATATATATATATATATATATATATATATATATATGAATTCAAAATTATAAGCAATTACCAGGGGTATGTCCCTTTCGTCTTCCAAATCTACACTGAAATGGATATAATCAATTTTGTCTGCAAAGAATTGTGGATATTATTCACAGCATAACATCAGATGATCAGTGTCCTGTCTTCATAAACTTTACAAAGAAGATTATACATAATATAGAAGAGCAAGACTACTTTATTCTGTTTGAATGCAGTGAAGAAGAGAAACATGTACCTCTACTGTAGCAAAGTAGGAGTTCAAATAGGCCTCACTCTGTATACAATTTGACCTGTCCTAAGAATTTGTCCACTCTCACTATAGCTACTTCCCTTTGTTTTTAGGTACCTAGTACACCAATAGGCTGATTTGGCTTTCGCTGAAGAGGATGCATAGAAACAAAAGTGTGAGGTGCTTGGACTATCTGTACATTTCACAGATTAATCTGATGTAGGAAATTCTTCAAAAACATTCAGGAAGCCATAAGCTTCCTAGGTCAGAAATTTGAACTGGTCTTCCACTATTATGGAACTTTAAACTACCATAAGTCTAAAACTGACTGGGGAGTGAGGTCTTCATGATAATGGAAATCATGTAGGGTCTTCCACAAATGGATCACCAGAAAACAATATTACTGGAAAACCAAAGCCACCATATGTCATAGATGAGGCCAGATAGTGGCTGGGAGAAACCATGGTCATTTGGGTCCAGGAAATTCTAGCCATTCTAGGCTGGGCTATCTTAGCTTTGGCTTGAAATCTCCCAGGATTTAAAGATTAAAGGAGTTTTCTTTGACAGAGATAGGTGAGATCCATTACCAAAGTGACAAGGGGAAAACATGCCTTATGCCCAAAATAAAGAGAATATTTGTGAAAACAGTCAGATACATCACTAATATACAGGAGTAAATAAGGGAGAACTAAATCAGGTTTGCAAGATTGATGTTATGATCCCGCTATGTAGGTAAAACCAAGAATTTAACTCCATAGGAAGGCTAAAATGATCTTTATTAACATTGGATATAATATTATTGCAATCTGAAAGGAGCAAGAGGACAACTACCAACTTGCTCTCCATGCATTCATCCACCATATCTGTCATATCTACTTTTCCATACCCTGCATTGTGCCATTAGATAGGTTTACACTATATATTGAACAAAGTTTAAGATAACATAGTCTTAGTTTTGGATTGTGCTTCAAAAACTCTTCCTTGATCAGAAGTTCACTTAAATTCTGATTTAATACTACTACTTTTACTAATCCAAACCAAATCTCTCAGTCCAGCTGGATAGAACTGAGGAGAGGAGAGGAGGTCTATATTCCTTTTTTAAAAAATCTGTATTGTAGCAGGAAGTGTATATACTTTAAAAAGATGCATTATAATTGTAACAAGTCTAATTTAAGACATGAAACATATAGGCCTCCATTCTTAACCATAAAGACAACAAAATGGGCTTAATGACATCATGGTGCAAGTTCTGTCTTTTGCATTTACAATATAATGTTGAATACAAGTACCTACAATAAGAGGTGGAGTTTATGTCATGACCTTGATTTTGACACTTCCTTCCTTGTTCCTGTGTGGAACATTTATAATAAAAGAGTTTGCAAAAGAGAGTGTTGTTCGTTAACATATGAGTTCAATTGAGTTGAGTTAGTAGTCTTTATTATAGAAATAGATATTTAATGACAGTTCCTCACTTAGAGGAAGATTTTTTCAAAAATCTAACAAATAAGATACATAGACATGTTTTTCATTCAGCACAGATTCAATCCCAGATCTTTCTCTGTTTCTATCTTTGCTATCTTTCTTGTCTTCCCTTCCTCATCTCTTCCATGTCTATTGTAGGCAGTCTGCTATATTCCACAAAAAAACTAATTTTAGGTAAAGTGAAGATTAGGACTCCTACCTTTTTGCTGGACATTGCATTTTTATCATGATTATTTCATTCTTTGAGGGTTATAAGGACTGTGATGCTAACATGATGGCATCATGAGGCAGGACAGTGCTGAAATGTTCTGCTTATTCTTTTGTTTGTGGAAACTTTAGAAAAAATTGGTGTCCTAAATTTTGCAGGAGAATTGGGAATCATGGATTCTCTAGCTCAATTTCCAACAATGGAATGGATAGCTAAAATTATGCAGTCAGTCTTGGATACATTCCAATCACAACTGACCTTAAATGCAAGCTAGTCATTGCAAGAAGTCTTGTGAATAAAATACCTGAATTTCTCCTCTTACTAAACATGGCTAAATTCAACATTATATTTGTCTGTGAAACATGGCTCAATGCATCTCTCCCTGACTCCATTACCACAGTAAGAGACTATCATATTTACTGATCAGATCATGAAATACGTAGAGGAGGTGGTGTTGCTGTCTTCTCTAAAAAGTCCCTACAACTAAAAAACATTCAAGTTACCCAGGAGCTTGCTATTCCTGAGACCATCGTCTGTGAACTGTCCTTAAATATCACATTTCGGTTCTTACTATGTTACAGAGCCCCTGATTATGACATCGAACATGTAAACAAGCTAAATACACGACTAAAATGGGCAGCATCCTGCCCACATGCTTTTATCTTTCTTGGTGACTTCAATCTACCTCATATTAACTGGACCCTTAACGAATGTACAACTGATCTCACACATGCAACCTTCTACAATGCAGTAACAAATCTGGGACTAGAACCTCTAAGCATAATCTTTGAAAAATCTTTCAGGACCAGTCCCTTGCCAAAACTATGGTCACAAGCCACAGTCATCCCCATCTTCAAAAAGGGAGATCCCAGCCTCGTTGAAAATTACAGACCAATCTCTTTATGTTGCATCACCTGTAAAGTCACGATATTAGTTATTAACCAATCCATCATCCTCCACTTAGAAACAAACAACCTACTCTCTAATAAACAATTTGGTTTCAGAAAAAAAACTATCATGTAATCTGCAACTCTTACACTGCAAAAACTTGTGGTCTACACAACTTGATCAGGGCAAAGTAATAGACGTAATCCACATAGACTTCTATAAAGCCTTTGATTCAGTGGTACATGACAAACTAGTCCTAAAACTAAAATCTTATGGTATCTCTGGACACCTGCATAACTGGATAGAAGTATTCCTATCAAACAGACAACAAATGGACAAAATTGGGGGTGTCCTATTAAATTCTGTACCTGTCAACAGTGGTGTCCCCCAAGGCAGTGTTCTTGGACCAACTCTCTTCATATTCTACATAAATGACCTCTGTGATCAGAGCAAGAGAAACTGTGTTCTCTTCGCTGATGATGTAAAGCTATTCAACACCACAGACAATACTGCTACCCTTCAAAAAGACCTTGACTATGTATCAGAATGGTCAAACAAATGGCAACTTCAAACCTCAACAAATAAATGCTCTGGCTTACATATTGGCAAAAAAAATCAGAAAATAAAACACAGGCTGAATGGTCAAGACCTATTGATTGTTGATGATCCAAACTCTGTCAAAGATCTTGGAGTACTCATCTCTAATGATCTACCATATTTCTGGCAATGGAAGCTCCCCAAATGCAGTCACCAGCCACTTTGATCAGCCGGTAGAAGTGGCCTTAGGGTGAGTGCACACACACACGCACACACACACACATACACACACATACTTTCCTCACCACGAGGCCGCTTCTATCGGCAGATGAAAGCTCCCTTGAAGGCAGAGTCCCCAGCCGCTTCAGGGCGAGGCGTGGCTGCCCATGTCCCCTCATGTTTAGGCAGTCTCTTTCAGGCAATGGAAGCTCCCCAAATGCATACACCAGCCACTTCGATCGGCCGGTAGAAGCAGCCTTGGGGTGAGCGCACACACACATAGTCCCCTCGCCACAAGGTGCTTCTTTCAGCTGATGAAAGCTGCCTTGAAGGCAGAGTCCCCAGCCGCTTCAGGGTGAGGTGTGGCTGCCCGTGTCCTCTGGCCTTTTGGCAGTCTTTTTCAGGTGATAGAAGCTCCCCAAATGCAGCCACCAGCCACTTTGATCGGCCGATAGAAGCGGCCTTGGGGCAAGCGCACACATACACACTCCCCTTGACGCAAGGCCACTTCTATTGGCAGACAAAAGCTCCCTTGAAGGCAGACTCCCCAGCCGCTTTGGGGTGAGGCGTGGCTACCCATGTCCCCTTGCCTTTAGACAGTCTCTTTCGGGCAATGGAAGCTCCCCAAATTCAGTTACCAACCACTTCAATCGGCCGGTAAAAGCGGCCTCGCAGTGAGGGAAGTGTGTGTGTGCACTCTCCCCGAGGCCGCTTCTACCAGCTGATCGAAGTGGCTGGTGACGGCATTTGGGAAGCTTCCATTACCTGAAAGAGACTGCCCTAAAGGCGAGGGGACATGGGTAGCCACACCACGCCTTAAAGTGGCTGGGGGCTCTGCCTTCGGGGAGCTTCTATCAGCTATTGGGGTATTCTATTCTAGGCTACCTGCAGGGCACTCTTAAAGGCAACTTTTCTCCACATTCCCCCCCCACCCTTCCCCCGCCCATTTCTCTTCACCTCATGTAGTTCTAATGAACGATGTGAGAAATGGCAGGGAAATGCATGATTTAAATAGGCCTAAATTTTGGGGGCCTGGCTTAATTTCACCTCATGCCAAGAAATCATTCTGGGCCTTCCTATTAGTGGAGGCTGTATTGTTGGAGAAACATGGTAAGTGCGAGAGCCCACTGTAACTACATAGCCAAAAAGGCATTAAAAGTTGTTAACCTTGTCTTACATAGCTTTTTCTCTGGTAATATTACACTAATAACTAGAGCATACAAAACATTTGCTAGACCAATACACGAATACAGCTCATCAGTCTGGAACCCACATTATGTATCTGATATTAACACAGTTGAGGAAGTCCAGAAATATTTCACAAGAAGAGTCCTCCACTCCTCTACTCGTTGCAGAATATCTTATGCCACCAACTCGAAATTCTAGACCTAGAAAACCTAGAACTATGCCGCCTTCGGTCCGATCTAAGTATAGTATATAAAATCATACATTGCAATGTCCTACCTGTCAATGAAAACTTCAGCTTCAACCATAACAGCACAATAGTAAACAATAGATAGAAACTCAAGGTTAATCACACCAAACTTGATTGCAGGAAATACGACTTCAGCAACAGAGTGGTCAATGTCTGGATTATTCTTCCTGACTCTGTAGTTTCTTTCCCAAACCCCAAAAACTTTAACCTTAGACTGTTTACTATTGACCTCACCCCTTTCCTAAGAGGTCTGTAGGGGGCGTGCATAAGTGCACCAATGTGCCTCCCATCCCTGTCCTATTGTTTCTTTTATTTATTTTTATTTTTCTTATATGTATCCATGTATTCATAACTATGTTTTTACTTATACCTATTATCTTGTAAGCAATTGACAAAAATAAATAAATAAAATAAAATAAATCTAAGCAGCATTATTTATTTGCTCAGAATACATTATTTCATGCAGACAAAGATACTATGATAAAGAAATCAGCTTTGTTTGGATGCAGAAAAAGATAACACCATTTCTTACAATCTAATTCTCTCAAAGTATAAGTGTAAATCTCTTAAAAAGAACATCTCCTAAATTTAGATAAAAGATAATACAAAATGATTCTCCAAAGAAAAGGATGTATTGTAACTTTTACCGAATTCTTGCATTTTCCTTATTTACCTGTAGAACATTAAATAAATATCTGGACAGCATCAGTTGGGGGAAAGGTTGAAATAATGGTTCTCACATAATAATCAAATGCCAAATGTATGCAACTTCTAACATTCTAGATGTTTTCATTCCATTCCAGCTCCCATGAACCCAACCAATATTATCAATTATAGGAATCTGAGAGGGGGGTTTTCAAAAGGCAACTGGCAAAATGTCAAAAGGCAAAATGTCCTTGAAGACATTTTGCTTCGAATAGAATAGAATAGAATAGAATAGAATAGAATAGAATAGAATAGAATAGAATA
>BLBF01000022.1:50018319-50067555 GCA_015471245.1 Laticauda colubrina
TAGAATAGAATAGAATAGAATAGAATAGAATAGAATAGAATAGAATACTTTATTGGCCAAGTGTGATTGAACACTCAAGGAATTTGTCTTGGTATAAATACTCTCAGTCTACATAAAAGAAAAGATACATTCGTTAAGAATCAAGAATCATAACATACAATACTTAATGGTAGTCATAGGATACAATCAGCAATCAAATCATACTAGGAAACAGTCAATATAAATCAAAAAAGATACAAGCAACAAAGTTACAGTTCTACAGTCACAAGTGGGAGGGGATGGGTGATAAGGAATGATGAGAAGATTAACAGTAATGGTAGTGCAGACTTTGTAATAGTTGAACAATGTTGAGGGAATTGTTTTTTTTAGCAGAGTCACTCATGTGAAGAAGATTCTTGGATCAGAAACAAAATATCTTCAAGGAAAAACAAAGTCCAGCTGCCTTTAGAAAAAGCCGTTCTGGGACAACCAATAACCTAGGTGACTGAAAGCCATCAAAAGCCATGGCGCATGGTGGTTAGAATGCAGTACTGTAGGCTAATTCTGTTGACTGCCAATTGCCAAGTATCACCAGCTCAAAGTTGATTCAGCCTTCCAACCTTTCAAGCTCAGTAAAATGAGGACCCAGATTGTTGAGGGTAATATGCTGACCACTGTAAACCACTTAGAGAGGGCTGTAAAGCACTATGAAGCACTATATAAGTCTAAGTGCTGTTGCTATCTCCATAGACAATTGTAATGAATGATGGGAAATTCACTGGAACAAACTTTGGAAGGCCATATAGGTAGTTCTTGACTTATAACCAGTCATTTAATACTTATTTGAAATTACAATAGCAATAACACTTAGACTTGTATACCTCTTTACAGTGCTTTACAGCCCTCTCTAAACAGTTTACAGAGTCAGAATATTGCCCACAACAATTTAGGTCCTCATTTTACCCACCTCAGAAGGATGAAAGGCTGAGTCAACCCTATGCCTCGTGAGACCCCAACTGCCAAATTTCAGGCAGCCAGCAGTCAGCAGAAGTAGCCTGCACTTTAACCACTGTGCCACTGTGGTTCATGAACTTTCATAAAGCTACCTACAACCTGCCCTCAAAGTTACGACTACTGCCCCCACTCCTGCAGTCCTATGATCACATTTCAGTTATTTGTCAACTAACTTGCAGTTAAGACTAGTTTTGCAGTGTTCTCTGGTCACATGACTGCAGTTTGCTATGATTTTTAGCAGAAAATAGCAATCATTGCCCAGTGGACAGGCTGGATTTATTCAATGAACATGTGGTTCATTTACTGACTGCATGAGTCACTTAATGACTTCAGAGACTTGCTTTGCAACTATCAAAAGAAGTTATATAATTTAGAACCTCAACTTCCAACTGCAATGAATTATAAACAAAATTATGGACTCCATTATGGTTGTAAGTCAATGACTACCTGAATATTCTTCACCTATAACCTAAAGGATGGAAAATCAAATGTTCCTAACAACTCTTAGCAAAGCAATTCTTCAGGTGTATAATTTTGCTGAAAATAAACATGCTCATTCTCCCCAGAGGAAAAATTCATCAGTTCCCCAGAAAAACAAACCTTTGTGTATTTCTTGTAGGTTTGCACAATCTTTTCCTCAGCAGGAGCACAGCACACAATTTCTATGACGGCACGAAATCCTGCCACAAAGTCATAATTAAAGTGTGCAAAAGGCAAGTGGAAAGTTTCCATGAACAGAACTGTGTGCATTTCACATACTGTGTTTAGCTCAGCCTCAGGTGGCCAAGAACATGATTTCCAGAATAAGTTTGCAGGATTGTTTAATCAAAACATTTCTCTAATAATAATAATGACAAAGAAAGAATCTGTTATTACAAATAAAATACAATAAGAAGATATCAGAAAAGGATGTGCTAATTCTAGAAAGAACAACATGCAGAATCAGAACTATCAGAACAAAAGCGAGCAAATCAACATTGATTTATAATGTGGAGTAAACTATTGGCAGAAGCAGAACTGGAAGAAATGCAAAGGTCTGCCCAGGGCAGAGACATCAAATCCTTGCCAGAAGTAACTCAGATTGTAGAAGCAACCCAGGGGAATCAGCAGAAATCAACAGAAAGCCAGAAGTGCTATTGAATTGTTTTCATTCCCAATCCAGACATACTTTCTTCTATCTTCTCCCCAGAAAGAACAAAGTGTTTTAACTGAGAAATAAAGATAACAATATTTAGAAAAGCACAAAAACAAGAGAATAAAGCTGTCTGCATTAAAACTACTTCTAAAGAAACAACTGATACAAGTATTAAAAGATGCCAATATTGTAATATCAAATATAAACACCAGCTCACTGCAAGAAACAAACCCAACAAATGCATACAAAGCCAGAATTGAGAAGAAGATTCCATTTCAACTACAAACAATGGTATGACAAAGGAGCAGCAATGGTGCTTTGGAAGATCTGCAAGAAATGTTATTGGCCTGCAAGCAAGAACTGGTGGGGACCACAAATAAAAACATGAAAAAAATGGAGATGCAAAAAGTCCTCTGGGATTTTAGAATTCAAAGAAAGAAGCATCTGCCACATAACATCCAGATTTAGCATTTATTGATAAGAAAACCAAAAAGTCTGGATAGTGAACATTGCAGTAACTCTAGATAGCAGAAGAGAAGAGAAAGATGTACAGAAAATTAAAAAACACAAAAACCTGCAAATAGAAGTAGAACAACTATGGCAAAAGAAAGCAAAGAGATTGCCAGTAATGATATTCACCTTTAGTGCAGCCCCAAACATCCTGAGTACCACTTGGATATCACCAACATTAATAGAATCCCCATTAGGCAATTGCAAAATGCAGCTTTACTTGGAACAGATTATATCCTATGACAATAGCTTTAGCACCATCAAACAATATCTGTCTATCCCAGGTCTTTCGAAAGGACTCCATAGGTGGATAAAAATGCTTAATCCAGTCAAACATCTGGATGAACCATAAAATCATAATCACCATAACCATAATAACAGGCAGATTTTTCTCAGGAGTGAATCCTAAGTTCTGCTTCATTCAAAATGTTGGCAGAAATAAACCTGAAATAATCAAGTTTATGCTCTTAACAATGCTGCAGGTGGGTTTTTTTATTATTATTTGTATATTAACTTATAGAGTTGCTTTGTGAATATTGCTATCACAGTGGGCTTCAATGCTCTTGTTCCTGTCTTGCAAAGCAGCTTAATGTAAGCTCTTCATTACAGGGTTCCTAACAATATGCTGTTTTGTAAGCCCCATTTTACACTCTAAACCTCTCTCCAGCCATGGAAACAGCAAAAAAAGAAGAGTATGTATGTTGAATTTGCCAATGCAGGCCACTATCTTAACAACAACAACAACAACAACAACAACAACAACAACAACAACAACAACAACAACAATATAACTCTTACAACAATAATACAATACAATATAATACAAAGCATAACATAACATAGGATGTCTTTTTAAAAATTCCATGACAAAACAATACATAAAAATGATGCTAGCAAGTTATCTGATAGCACTTAGACTGATATGTTCAGGCACAAAATGATTATTACTGGGTACCAAAAAGACAGTAAAATCATTGCCCAGTTCATCTGTATGAGAAGATTCTGGAATCCAGGACAATCTCTTCCCAAAGTCTCTTCCCAATTCATTAACAGCTCTGTATTTTAACTCAGGACTCCCAAAGAAGGCCACAGAGTTTAGAAAGATGTTATGTGCAATTTAAACTTTCCCTATATTTTATAATCAAATGAGACTGAATATTCACATCTTTACTGTATGATTAGCAGAGAATGATTGAAGGCAATTTGAGATTTTGTTGTAAGATACCTAGAATTGATAACTTTTTCTTTATGATGTTTGTTTTCAATTCTGAGAGCACTGCCTTTGTAGTTGTTTTTTTTCTGTTTTCCTGTTGACATTTCACTAGTTTCCTCAAAAGCTAAGACTCCTCTTTTGTCATTTTTGTTATCATGTTGGCATCCTCTACTGAAGTGAGCTGGTCATCTGTTGACCCAACTGTGCTCTTGTTTTTTATTTGTTTTGTGTACTTGATGTGGTATTTCCCAGTTTTAGCCATTCAAAAATGTCTCACTTCTTCTTCATCTTCACATCAACATTACTACATCGGAATGAATATTCAATATTCTTTTGGTCCAGCTAATTACAATACAGAATGTAAAAAATGTACATTAATCATTGTAAACACTTATACTAAGTCATATGAGTTGTCATAGTATATTAAACTCATATTTTGCGAGAGACACATGCTTTCAGATAATTTGTTCTCGTAAAGTTATAAGAGTTTATAGGCTTGAATTCAGTTAAAAGCTGAACCAGCCTAATGTTGAAAGAAATATCTTTCTAGGTTCAGTTCCAAATGGGAAAAAAGACACTGGATTCATAGAAGTTGTTTGGAAAGAAGATTTAATGATGGACAGGACCACATGCCTTGGAGCTCCTGAGCAAAAAGGGAGATGCTCAGAGTCCCTTGATTTTACCCTCTCTCTAAGCTTTGAGCTTTCTGGGGCACAGGAAGAGTATCCTGATTGGATGCTGGCAGGGGTCATTCCTAGCTTGTAGGTTGTAAGTGTGCTAAGTTTGGCTGAATCCTGCTGGGTGATGTAATCTTCCCAAGTATCACATGGTGAAATGGATAATCCTATCATTTCCTGAGGGCCATGTCTTAATCCCATCATCCTGAAGCTGAAGGTGGGGGGCAGGGAGCTGCAGGAAGCTGCTTTGTCTTTAAAATATATTTCTCCTTTTCTCATCCAGGGAAATATAATATTCTGCCTTTTCAATATTTTCCAGAACATTTCATTCCTCCAAGAGATGGATGGGTGCTAACTTTCTACACTAATATGATTATAATACACAGTTTGTAAGATAGGCAAATAGTTATTTAGATGTATAAAGGATGGATTTAGGGACTCTAATTGTTGTCTAGGTATGTCCAATCCATTTGTTTCTCACATTCCTTCTATATTGGGAAAAGAAGGATGGATCTTCCACTCCCAGACAGTATCTGATTCACTTTGTTCTAACTGACCTGGTAACACAATGTTCTTATTTTAATAGGATAACATTATACTCAGAGTTATTTAACATAATATAAATGCTATATACATAACAGAGAACAAGGTGCTATAAAGTTTCTTAGCATAGCTGCAGTTTCCTAAAAAGTACTACGTCCACTTTTAGTTACTAAAACCAGAGTTAGAATTAAAAATCCACCAAAGTGTCTCCTGACACCGTATGTGATAAACTTTCAAATGTATTAATCACATGAGTGGTATTCAATCAATCATGCCTAATTATTATTCATGTGCATGCCCCTGAATAATCAGGTCAGTTTGACTTCAGTAGGTTAAACATAGAGCTACCCTCCACCCATTCAATCCCGAGGCTCTTTTTTTCCTTATAAATGCGCAAGCACAGGTTAATAACAATTTATAATTGGTTAAATCAAAGGCAATCACTTTCCCTGTAGCTTTGATCCATGGAGGTTATGGTTATAAGTTAAGGACTATAACCCTTGTGCTTCATTCTCCATGCATTGTCAGCACGGTTTATAAAGCTTGCAACTATCCTTCTGAGTCTCTTTAAAGCAATTTCAAATGGCTGAAAATAATACTATCTTCCTAGCTTAGAACCTGCTTTTTTTCTGTGTTCTGTATTAATTTGTGCAAAGTTTATGATGAACTATAACTATATTTGGACTTGTTCCAACTGTATAGAACAGTTTTTCTTTAATTAACCTCCAAGGAGGTTGCTTGAACTTTGACCACTATATGCTGATCTAGGAACAACATGTATAGATATAATAATTAATACAATATAGTTTCTCTACTCTCAATTTTCATAGGTGTCATCTGAATTTCTCAATTGCTGTACTGGAAGGAAAAATGTTCTGTTTTATTCCACTTTTCATTCAGAAGGCAAGCAAAACCAAATTTTACCTGATATCTGAACTATGACTGTTATTGATTCTGAAACTCCAAGGACAATGTATTTTCAACAACTCTGACATATATTCCTTTTTCTTTTAAATGGCTCCACGCTGGTTTTAGAGAAAAACGTCCTTTAATATTTTATATAAATACAGTGCCTTCTTTTAAGCACCTGTGGCATTTTGCAAATCATTTCACACCACTGAAAGTCTCAGATCATAGTATTGGCTAATGTATAACCAACTTGGGAAATACATAAAATCTGGTCAAATGTTGCCAAGTAAGTAATATTGAAGAAGCTAACTTGTATGCTAGAGAGTCGGGTTAAACAGATCTGTAACTGAAAGAAGTCAAAAGCAAAGTTATGGAGCCCTGAGAGATGCTAAAGTAAAAAGATGTAGGTATGAAGGAAAGAGATAAAAAGCCTCTTGTTGTATAGTACGAAATCAGTAAGGAAATCAGAAGCAAGAAATGAAATTTATATTTAGAGAGAGGTATACAAAGCTATGGAACTCTGTGGGCAAGATATACAGATGGAAATCAAGAAAGATAAGTGCAGAACTGAACCTGGAGAGGAGTATAAAGAAAAGAAAATGGATTTCCTACTTCATGACAGCTTAAACAAACAAACAGATCAAACTTTAAGGTGAGAGATAAAGAAGAAGCATTAATGAATAAATAAGAGCAAAGCTATGATACTTTTGTCCATACTACATTCTAGCAGCTGGGATTCTACTCAGTGATGGCCTTCAAATAATTTAACAGCCAGTTCTCTACCTGGTTGCTGGGTAGGCATGGACATGGAGGTCTAGTCAGCCTTCCACCCCATCCTGGGAGCAAAAGCGGGCTGTGGAGGGCCTGTTTTCCACTTCCCTGGGTTCTGGAGGCTCTCTGGAGACCAGAAATAGGCCCATTTTTGCCCTCCACAGACCTCTGGGAGGCCTTTTTCCACTTCTCCAGGTTCCACACAGCCCCTGCACTAACCTGGGATCCAAAATGGACCATATGGGGACTCCTGGAAGGGGCGGGGTTGGGTGGGGCAGTGCCAGCTGGTAATCAGAACTACCAATTTGCTGAACTGAACATAAAATTAACATCTGGTTCACCCAAACCAATGCAAACAAGATGAAGCCCACCCCAATTCTATTTATCCTGTATATATACTATATATTGATTTTATATATTAATCTTATTGATTTATTGATTAAAAAAAGAATGTGAAGTTAAAAGATAATTTGTTCTCATTCTTTAAATATTTTATTAGATTATAGAATAAAATACAATATACATAATCAAAAAGGAAGACACAGTAGGGGGGGAGAAGGAGAAAGAAAAGTGAAGAGGGAGGGAGAAAAGAAACAAAAAGTGTTGACTTCCCATTCCTTCCATTGCAGTAAAACAAAGTATTAAAATTAAACCACAACTTTTTTCTTTTCCATCATAATATAAATTAGCCATTTCTATAAACACAAATCAATCTAATCATTAAAACCCAAAATCAAAGTTTCATTTTTTTCTACCTCAAACACAAGGTGATCTCCATGTAGGAACAAAAGTACTTATATTCTTTACTTTCATTAATAGTCAATTTAACCATTTCTGCCAACTCCATCAGTTTATGTAGCCATTTGTCCATGGTGGGAATCAAAATATTCATCCATTTTTGTGCATACAGCAGTCCTGCTGTTGTCAACTTATATAAGATCAAAGTTCCCAAAAAAATTTCCAAGTCTATTTTCATTAAACCCAAAAGAAAAGTTTCTGGTTTTATTTTCATCTTTTTAAAAGAATTTTCTGTATTAAAATATGATTATTCCAAAATTTCTTTGCTTTATTATATGTCCACCATAAATGGTAAAAAGTCCCTTCTTTATTTTTATATGTCCAATGTTCATTTGAAATACCTTTATACATTCTAGAATTTAGATGACTTATTTGGTTGTAAATACCAGCAATATATTATCTTATAGAAATTTTCTTTTAAATTATAGTTTAATTTGAATTTTAAATCTTTCATCCACAATTTTTTCCATTGTTCAATCAGGTTAAAAGATAAACATTTAAAAAGATATAGATTGTCCTTCGAGTTTTAGAATCGATAGCAGTCTTAGTTCAGACTTCAATAAAATTTGGTGTTGCTTTCCTTCTAAATGCAAAGTGGAATAAAACAGAACATTTTTCCTTCCAGTGCAGCAATTGAGAAATTCAGAAATACAGTTATGAAGACTCTGAGTAGGGAAACAATATGCCTACAGATGTTATTCCTAGATCAGCCTATAATGGTCAAAGTTCAAACTGCAAGAAAGAAAGAAAAAATAGAAAAATTATTTCCAATTTTATTTCGTAGAGATATAACTAAAAATAAATCAAACTCTTACTCTAAAATTAACATTTGTGCATTATTTCCATAATTTCATATAACTCTAATCATCAAGTCCCAAAATCAATTTTTCATTTCTTGCACTTTCTTGCAAAAAGTCCAAAAATGATTTTCAAATGGTTTCTCTGGGAGAAAAATTCAACATAAGTTAACCATTTTTAAAAAATATTATTCCCCTTCTTTAAAAAGGCTTCATGTGGTGACAATCATAAAGGGATTTTAGGACACAATTTTGCTTTATACCTATTCCAAATTCCCAATACAGCATATCTCATAAAATTATTTTTAAAATCTACATTCACCTTAACTTTGTTGTACCACCAATAGATGTGCCATTCAAATCTTAAATCATATCCTTCCAATTCCAATAACCTCTATTTCTTAAAATCATCCTCTCTTTTATCCAAACTAAACAACTAGCTGCAAAATAAAATTTCAAATTTGGCACTCCTAACCCTGCTCTCTCTTTTTCATCCTGTAGGAGTTTATATTTAATTCTTGGTTTCTTGCTCTGCAAATATATTTTTGCCATTGTTTCAACAGTATGAAATAGAAATAATATTCTACGTAAAACATCTGTTTTCATTACAGAAATTTTATCTAATATAGATAGAAATATAATAGTATTGTTTCCACATATTGGAATATATATATATACATATTTATCTTTATTTCATACCTTAATGTAGTTATTTTGAAACAACATACAATTCATATTAGTCAAAGTAACCCACAAATATTTAACATTTTTCTAAATTTTAAAACCAGATCATCAAAACATCTTGATCTTGTTTAGCCTTATTTCAATTAAAATCTTTGTTGTCTGGTTATTAATCTTAAAATCTGATAACACATCCAAATCTTACCCAAAGGTGCTTTTTCAGGAGGCAACAGGACTTCCTTGTTTTTTTGAAGACATTTTGCTTCTCATCCAAGAAGCTTCTTCAACTCTGACAGATAGTGGGGAATGGAAGGATTTATCCTATCAGAGCTGAAAAGGCTTCTTGGATGAGAAGCAAAACATCTTCAAGAAAAAACAAGAAAGTCCAGTTGCCTCTTGAAAAAGCATCTTTGGGACAACCATGACCTAGATGACTGAATCTCTACAGTCATCAAAATATTTCCCATTTATTATCAAAGATCCAATCCTTTTCAGGGCATCCAATAAAATCAAAACCAAGTCATCAACAAAAGTGTTCAATTTAGAGGTCTCACTTTTAATTTTTGGAGCCATTATCTTCTTATCTTTTTATGTCTCTGTTCAAAACTTCAAAATAAAAAATGACTATTTTGTTTTGTCTCTTTGTGAATATTAATCAAATCACCATTAAATATAATTTGAGCCTTTCGGGATGTATATATTGATGGGATTCTGTTCATGCTGACTAACACGAGGAGGCATGACACAGAATGAAATGTTTGTGTTCCATTATAAACTCCATCCTTTCTTGTGGATGTACTTGTGTATGATGTAGAAAGTCTGAGTTGCAATTTATACAGGTAAACTTACAATAGTTCAGACCATTAAAAGTTACAATGGCACTAAAAAAGTGACTTATGACTATTTTGCATACTTATGGCCTTTGCAGCCTCCCTGTGCTCATGTGATCAGAATTCAGCACGTGGCAACTGACTCATATTTATGACGGTTGCAGTGTTCCAGGGTCATATGATCACCTTCTGTGACCTTTTGACAAGCAAAGTCAATGGGGAGGCCAGATTTATTTGACAACCATGTCACTAATGTAACAACTGCAGTGATTCAGTTTACAAATGTGGCAAGAAAGTTTATAAAATGGGGCAAAATTCACTTAACAAATGTCTCACTAAGCAATAGAAGTAAGTCCAGGAGTACATTTGATCCCATCCCTTGGACTCTGTGAGGATGCCCTTAGCCTACAGTTTCATCTTTCTTCAAACTAAGAGAAGGAAAAGTGGACTGGATATTCAACCTAGGAGATAAGATCAATTAGCAAGGAAGACTGTGATAGAAATCATTTCCACAGAAGTTGGATTTCCTGCTAGCGATGAAGGAGAATTTGTTTGTTGCAATACCTACAAATAGCTATTTTAAAATGGGCTGCACTTTAAGAAGTCTGCTCTGTTGGGTGTGAAAGAGAATGGATGTGTTGCTCTGAGCAAAGTCTCTCTGAAGAAATTCATCCCACTGAGTTCAATCGTTTACTTTTCTTTAAAGTTATTCTTGTATCCATATAAAACTGTCTGAATTACTGCATGGTTATTGCTTTCCTAAAGCAAGTAATAAAGCTGTTCTTCTCATATCATAGTTGTGCTTTATGCTTTTGTCACTGAAAGGAGGGAGAAAGGAAATTGCCCCTCTTCTTGTCTTGTAGATTGAAAGGGGTATGAGTTGAAGGAATCCTGGATCTCTGGGGAATCAGTATTTTAAACCCGAGGCCAGTTTCTGCAAGAAATATTATTTTTTGCCTTTTGAGGCAAGAGATAAAGATCCTTATGAAATTAATTTGTACAGGAGATTCTGAGCAAATGGACAATAGCCTGGAATGGATACAAAATTATGCATACTTTGTCAGAGGTGATGTTCTTGGGCAGATAATTCTGCTTATTATTTATTAAATAATAAATAAAATAAAATATTTTTTTAATTTAAATAAACAAAATTAAAATAACATTTACATTTATTTTTAAAATTAAAAAAAAGAAGCCGTGGTGGCACAGTGGTTAAAATAAAGTATTGCAGGCTAACTGGAGTTTGAATCCAACCATCTCAAGGTTGACTCAGCCTTCCATCTTTCTGAGGTCACTAAAATAAAGACCCAGATTGTTGGTGGAAATACACTGCTTAAAGAATGTAGTATAAAGCACTATGTATAAAGCACAGGTGTCAAACTTGCAGTGTCATGTCATCATGTAATATATTACAATGTTTTTTTCTCTTCATGGAGCTGGGATTGATGTGGCCCGCACATAACATATCTGGCCCATGGGCACCAGTTTGTGTAAAGCATAGTGTATATCTGGCCCATGGGCACATATCTGGCCCATGGGCACCCTGGTGTAAAGCATAGTGTAAAACACTATGAAACAGTATATAAGTTTAAGTGCTATTGCTATTACTAAAAAATAAGGTAATTTTTACCATTATAGCATGACACAAGAAGAACACAACAAGAACCTTGTTAGATTAAACCATTGGGCATCTGAGCGTGGATATCTATATCATTCAGTGGCCAAATGGATGGGTTTGGAAAGTTCATGAGTCTTGACTGAAGGGTTTAAGTCCCCTTCTTCTATCATTTCCCAGCTGCTAAACATTTAATATATGCATTTGATTCAGGAGGTAGTAAACAGCCTTAACACGTTACGCCATCCAAATTAATCACAATTACCACTGTGGCTGGAAGTGAATTCCACAGTCAAATGATGTGTGTGTACAAAAGCACAACAGCGCCAGCAATCATAATTACAATATTTCATTCATTTACTTTAAAGCATATAAAATTCTAATTATACCTAATTTATTTATTTGGCCTGGTGTCATCTCCTTTTTGGAGTGTGGCCTTTGGTTTACCTCTCATTTAAGAATGTCTCTTAATCTGAAGTTATTTATACTCTCTTTGATCATCAGCTGAAACCCTGTTCTCCATCTGTCTCTTTACTCAAGAAGTCATGGCCCTCCCACTATTATAAAGGCTTCCTTCAAGACACTTTTCAACACCCACATTGTACTATTAGCTAAAGATTTTCAGGAGTCAGTGATTTCTGCTAGGTTTCTAATTTGCATGTAATATTTGAGATGTTTTGTGAGTGAGTGTGTGTATATATGTTTATATGTGTTATGATTTATAATGGTGTCTTCACTGTTATATTTAATGCAGGATTATCAGTTCCATTTAAGTGGAACACTTTTAGTTGGAAATATTAGGATGAATACAAAAATAAGTGGATGAATATTTTTTTCTAAAATTTTACATCTATGCAATGCTTCATAGACATTTTAATCACTGGAAATATTTGGAGCACTAAGATTATTTTTGACAGGTAATCATCCACCAGATCACCAGTGATGAGCCATAAAAATCCATGAGAATTTTTCTATTGAATTCATTGGGATGGAATGAACATTTCCACCCAAAATTTAATAAAACATCCTGTGTGATCTTCCTATTGATGTGGTTATTACTACTCAGTGAATTAAGCTGTTATGGGAATGAGAAGCCTATCATCTATACCAAGGGTGTCAAACTGCGGCCCACAGACCAGATGCATCATGAGCAGGCCATGCCCACCCCACCTCTGCAAAGGGGAAAAACATCATGAAACATCACGTGACACAGTGAGTTTGACACCAGTGATCTATACCCTTTACTACCCCTTTATTGTGCTAAGGAATCAAACTCTCAAAGAAAAGATGGAAACTAAATGGTGATTCAGCTCAAAGAAAGAGAGAGCGCTCTCATTTGTCAATGGTATGCACTAATGGAATCAATGATGATGCATGAACCAAACAATGTCCATTTGCATTTTTATAAAATAAAGATGGCATAGAACTGTAAACATTGGAAAGTGCAACAGTCTATACTAACAAAAAGTTAGGATTGTACAGAGCATCCAGAAGGTGACAGGCACTATGGAGGATACAGAGGAAAGTATCTGTAGGTTAAACTGTGGAGACTTTAGTGCTTTCAAAGTTGGTTGTTTTCTTTCAGAAGTTTCATTACCTGACGAGGTAACCTTTTCAGCACTAGAAGAAGAAGGCATTGTTCTCTATTTATACTGCAGCTTGCCCTATCAATATTAGTGGGGATGTCATTTTCTCCTTGGTAGTTGCTTGATTATGGTATTGTTTACTGCTTGTTTCTCTGATGTTGTTCCTGCTTAATTCCTGCTTATTTGAGTGTTGATGGCTAGGAAGGAGGTGTCCCACACTTTTTTTTATTGTCTCTTTTGAATGGGATGCATATGTGATTTATCTTTATATACCTGTAGATGACTGATTTTTCTGAGTGCCAGCTTCCAGAAATTCCCTGACAATTTGGATTCAGCTCCTCTAGATTGCTCAGTTTCTCAGGTGAAACTATGGTCAAATCTGTCCATGTGTTGTGAATTAAGGAGTTTTTATTGTGTCTTCTGACTGCTAGTTGGTATTCATGAATATGTTCTGCTAGTCCTCTGTCAGTCCTACATGTCTTATATAGTCCGTATACTGTATGTAGTAGATGACTCCTATTTTTTCTTCAGAGGCTACTGAATTTAAGATGTTTGGGGGGGGAGGGTAGCTTGGTGATGCCGTGTGGTTTTAAAAAATCTATGCTTATTTCTGAGATTTTTGGATGCATGGCACTGTTATCATTTTCATAGCTTGAATTGATGCAGGTAAGAATGACCTGGGAAGCACCTAACTTTGATAGATAAATAAATAAAAATAAAAGATACAGTAAAAAAAACTTTAAAAATGTATCAGAAGACCTTATTGCCAACAATGCATACCAAAGTAAGCAGAGATTAGCACTAGGAGGAATATTAGACAATCAAGTAGTAAACAACACCTTAATTGAGGAACTAAGAGGAAAAAAATAACGCCCCGACCAACACTGAAAGGAAAAGCTGCAGACAATAAACATCATTTTCTTCTAGCACTTAAGATGTTACCTAGCCATGTAATGAAACATCTGCAAGAAAACAACCAACCTGAGAGAGCACAAAAGTTGTCTTTTGCTTTGGACAAATTCCTTCCCAGCAGCTATTTTATATAAATACCAACTGGATACTCTCAAATTTCCAAAAGTTCCATCTAAGGATCCTTGGCCTACTGGAATAACTCCATTTTGGGTTCTGTATCTGTATTCAAAAAGTTGTGGATCCAAATGTGGTCAATATGGTTAATATTTTCCTATTCTATCATGTATTTCAAGCTGCAGCAGACAAAAAAAGAAAAATTGCATAGATTATGGAGGATAGTTGGTTTCTATTGTGAAAATAGATTGGTTTATTACATAATATGTTGTGAACTTTTACAAAAATATTTTATTTGGAAGTACTGCCACTCACATAAGCTTTCCTCCAAATATTTGATAAAACAAAAAGGTTTTTTTTATTAAAAGGTTCAAAGCACTTTACATATTTTATTTTAACAATTGTGAAAAAAAAATCACTGTAAATTAGGACAGGATTATATCCCTGTGTTAGAGATAAGGAAAAGATAGGGAAGAAAAGAACTATGACAGTGATAGTGAATTGCTTAAGGCCACTCAATTAGTTTGTATTCAAGGTAACATACTGAAATGGCATTTCCTGCTCTCTATCTATTATTTTAGTCATAGCAGGATGTTCATTCCATTCTTTTTGTCACCATCTTCATTCTCATGATGAAGGACATTAGCAATTAATATTGCATTTGTAAATAATAAAGTATTTTAAATAAAAATGCATCTTTTAATAAGCCATGCAGATGAAGAATCAATATGAATTTTAAAGATAGAGGTGAACCCATTGAGCAATTCCCCGGGAAGCATTGAAGCACTCTTCGGTGTATAAACCAGCAAAAAAATAAAGTAGAATAGATTTTGATGCTTACTTTGCCAATCCAATTAGTTTTGTTCAGACCTGCAGATGGAGTACAATGTTCTCATTTCCCAGACAGAAAGAAAACTTTCCAACACCTTTTCAATGACACTGGTGGTGATAAAAACCACCTTCTAGACACATAATTGATAGAATTAAAGATGATTTTGATAGACTATTAATCTTATAGTTAGCTATCTGTTAGCACTCATTCACCTCTTCCACTTGTCACCTCTTTTCACTTGAGGTTTGTTCTATATAACTTGGAAGAGTCCACGTTGAACATTCTGATTGGCCAGAAAGGCCGAAAGTGGATTGGTTCGCTAGGAACCAGGGAGCCGCTTAAAGGCGGCAAAGTTAGTGAAACGTCATTGGCTATAAGCCGGCAGGCAAGCCTGTATAAAAAGGGCTGCCGCGGGTTTAGCTAGCCGTTCCGTTACTGTTGTTTGTTTGAAATAAAGACTTGTTTACTGGAACCCGGTCTACCGCATGTTTTTCCGGATGGAACACTGGTGATGAGGATGGGATCGTCCTGAAGCGGAGACCGAGCACGCGGCAAGAAAACCACGCTAGAAGTGATGGCTGGTGATAACGCGCCGCCCACACCTTTCAACCCCAACGAAGAAGATTGGGAATCATACATCGATCATTTCCTGATGTTTTTAGAGAGCAACGAAATGGAGGAAATTTCGGATCAGCGGAAGAGGGCTGTCTTCCTAACTCATTGTGGGCCAACCGTGTTCAAGAAGGCCAAGGCATTGG
Organism: Laticauda colubrina; assembly: GCA_015471245.1. NCBI lineage: Eukaryota > Metazoa > Chordata > Lepidosauria > Squamata > Elapidae > Laticauda > Laticauda colubrina. The sequence goes on from BLBF01000022.1 coordinate 50,033,994, forward strand.
CAAAGTCCAGAGACGTGAAACAGATGACCTAGTCTGAGCTTAACCGAATGCTAAAGGCTCACTACACGCCTGTGGTGTCAAATCTCATTAAAAGACACAAGTTCTACAAAAGATCGCTGATTTCGTTGCGGCCCTCCGACATCTGGGTGGAGGTTACAAATTCCAGAATATGGATGAAGCCATGCGAGATCGTGTCATCTTAGGCCTAAAAGACTCTAACTTACAAAGTAAATTATTGAATAAGCCTAATATAACTGTGGCTGAAGCAATCGCAGAAGCCACCGCTGCAGAAGCCATGAAAAAATCAGCGGTGACAATGAAGCTGATGAATGCCAATACTGACGCGATGACCATACCCAGGGAAAAGAAGCAAGCTCCCTCTACCACACACCACGAAGACCTCAGCACATCATCAGAAACAGAAGAAGATGATGATGAGGTCCACCACCTATACACAAATAAAAAAAGGCGCAAAAAAAGAAAATGGCAAGAATGTGCTGGCTGCGGAGGGAACCACCCCTGAGCCGAGTGCAGGTTCCTTGATGCCATCTGTCGGGCTTGCAAGAAAAGGGGACACATCGAGAGAGTTTGCAGAAATCGTAAAAACAACAGTCCTAGCAGGCACAGTAATTCCCCACTAAGAACTGAATCGAGGCAAGCCGATAGAATATGGGAGCACAGCAAAGGAACCAGCAACCGAGAAAAAACCCACCAGACTGTCACTATCGGAAGCACCCAGACGGAAAGCAGGAGAAAGGTCAAAATTATAGTGAAAATTGAAGAAAGCCCTTGCTAGATGGAGGTCGACTCAGGATCCTTCCTGTCAATGGTGTCTTGGAACACAATCAGACGGCTAGTTCCAAACATAAGACTAAAAGAACTTCAGAAATAAAAATTAATTCTAAAGGACTACCAAGGAAACAGGATCCCTATGCTAGGTCTAGGACACTTCAAAGTCACTTACAAACAGCACGCTGAAGTCCTGCCACTAACCATAGTCGACCGAGACCGTCCCAGTCTCCTGGGCATCGAATGGTTCGCACCATTGGGCATCGGAATGACTGGAGTGAGCTGAATAGTCACAATCGATTGGGAAGAGAACCTGATACACGAGTTCCAGGACGTCTTCAACGGCACTCTAGGCAGGTACTGGGGGACCCCAATTTCCTTTAGTTTAGATCCCCAGATAGCACCAAGAAGGCTAAAGGCCAGACGAGTACCCTTTGCGTTAAAAGCCAAAATAGACGAACAATTAAACAAATTAATCACGCAAGGGGTCATAGAACCGATTGACCATGCTAGGTGGGAAACACCAATAGTAACACCAGTAAAACCTGATGGGTCTGTGCGCATCTGCAGAGACTACAAAGCTACCCTGAACCATGCGTTGCAGCAAAGCGCATACCCGGTACCAGTCGTGCAGCACATACTGCACTCACTTGGGGAAGGAAAATTTTTTACCAAGCTCGATTTAGCCAAAGCATATCAACAACTTCCAGTAGACCCAATAACGGCCGAAGCACAGACAATAGTAACTCACAGAGGGGCATTCAAATGTAACAGACTTCAATTTGGAGTAAGCATTGCCCCAGGCGTTTTCCAAAACCTCATGGAATGCCTATTAAATGGAATTAAAGGGGTCGTTCCATAGTTTAATGATTTCCTAATTTCAGCAAAAACCACGACCCAATTAGAAGCAAGACTAAGAGAAGTGCTAACAAAATTTAGAGAATCCGGCCTGAAAGTTAAAAAGGAAAAATGCTGTCTAGTTACTGATCGCATCGAATTTTTAGGGTATTTAATTGACGGAGAGGGTATACACCCTACAGAAAAAAAAGTCAAAGCAATTAAAGATGCACACAGACCTAGAAACAAAACAGACTTACAAGCATTTTTGGGTCTAATAAACTTTTATAACGTATTCCTCCCCCACAAAGCAACAATAGCAGAACCATTGAATCATTTACTGGATAAAAAAACTAATTGGACTTGGGGTCACAAAGAACAAAAAGCTTTCCAAAGCATAAAAGACTTATTAACCTCAGACACCATTCTTATTCAGTTTAGTAACACACTCCCATTGACGGACACCTGTGACGCCTCACCGTTCGGAGTCAGTGCCATCCTGAGCCACCAATTGCCCGACGGGAGAGAGGCACCTGTCACCTTTTACTCGAAAACACTTTCCAAAGCGGAACACAACTATAGCCAACTAGACAGAGAGGCCCTGGCAATTGTCGGCGGAGTTAAACGTTTTCACGAATACCTCTATGGGAGAACATTTTCCATTGTAACTGACCATTATTAGGAATTTTGGCGGGAAACAAACCCACACCGAACATTTTATCCCCCCAAATGACTAGATGGTCAGAATTCCTAGCTGCATACTCATATACATTGCTGCATCGACCCAGAAAACAAATCATCCATGCAGACGCATTAAGTCAAGCACCATTGCCAACAACAGAAGACGACCCAGATCCGACTACCACCGCACTACATATAGAGGCCTGCCCTGAACTGCTATTGTCTGCCAATGATGTCGCTAGAGCTACCGCAAAAGACCCAGTGACTGCCCGCATTTTGAATTTGGTAGGTAAAGGCTGGCCAGAAAACCAAAAAACTGAAAATTTTAAACTTTTCAGACCAGACAGACTGAACTGTCAATTCAAAAGGGGTGTTTGTTATGGGGTAATAGGGTAGTGATTCCTTCCAGACTGCAGCAAGAAGTGTTGGGTATGCTCCATGAAGGCCACCCAGGCATAGTAAAAATGAAAAGCCTGGCTAGGAGCTAGGTTTAGACAAGGATATTGAATACTGGGTAGCTACATGTAATAAGTGCCAGAGAACTAGATCCTCTCCACCACAAGCACCCATACGAGACTGGGAGACCCCACGAGGCCCCTGGTCTCGAATCCATATTGATTTTGCAGGACCTACTAGGGGCCATATGTTTTTGATTGTCATAGATGCATACTCAAATTGGTTGGAAGTTATAGTAATGTCATCCATGACAACCAACGCTGTTACCAAGCAGTTAAACAAATTATTTGCAACTCATGGTTTGCCTGATGTACTAGTGTCCGGCAATGGGCCACAACTAACCGCTATACAATTTGAATAGTATTTAGCTTCCTTAGATATACGCCATGCACAAACCGTGCTGGCCCACCCAGTGGCAAATGGTAGGGCTGAGAGATTGGTCAGATTTATGAAAGAAGGCCTAGAAAAAATGGACCATGGGGATGTCCAAGATAAGCTAAACCGTTTACTCACACTACAACATATCACCCCCAGTAGTATAACGAACAAGAGCCTGGCAGAATTATTAATGGGGAGGAAACTCAGATCCCATTTAGATTGATTGCACCCAAACTACACCTGTGAAGACCCCCCCGACTCATCCAGCCGATACCGCACATTTGAAATCGGCGACCTAGTCTATGCAAAAAATTTCACCGGGGACCCTCTCTGGCTTCCAGCCACAATCACACAAATAACAGGCCCCTGGTCCTACCGTCTAACAGTGGACGATGGAAGAGAGTGGAAGCGGCACATAGACCAGCTTCGTTCCTGAAACATCGAGCAAAATACAACCGCGCAACCTCAAACAATAAAAATCGATGAAAACACAACTAAGGAGGGGGGAGGAAATACAAAGAAATAAAAAAGAGAGTGAAAATGAACTATTAAAAATAAATCCAGAACATCTAACCAATCAAAAAGAGCAAAAAGAACACTTACGGTTAGATGAGACCAGCAGAAATAATCCAAGTGAAGAGGAATCCGTCCTGGAAGGGGCCAGCCAAGCCAGCTCGACCTGCCTGGGAAAACCAGGAGGGAGCGGCAAAACCACCGGCCTGAGCAACTCAAGCGGCAGCAACCATGCTGACTCACGCTTCCAGGCGGTTCCATGGAGAAGAGCCGGAGAGACAGCAATCCCGACCGAACCACTCAAAGTCTGCAGCAAAAATGAACTGCACAGGTCAAATAGAACTAGAAGAAGCCCCACCTACCTGCGCGACTACCTCACTCACGTAGGACTAAACTAAAAGGGGAGGGGTGTTCTGTATAACTTGGAAGAGTCCAAGTTGAACATTCTGATTGTCCAGAAAGACCGAAAGTGGATTGGTTCACTAGGAACCAATCCAGGGAGCCGCTTAAAGGTGGCAAAGTTAAAGAAACATCATTGGCTATAAGCCGGCAGGCAAGCCTGTATAAAAAGGGCTGCCGCGGGTTTAGCCAGCCGTTCCTGTTGCTTGTTTGAAATAAAGACTTGTTTACTGGAACCTGGTCTACCACGCGTTTTTCCGGACGGAACAAGGTTCAAATGTCTGCGCTAGGAGATATGGCAGCTCAACAGGAAGATGAGTTCCAAGCCTCCAAGCTGATCTTCTGCTTATAGACCTGAATCAGGCCAAAGTGTTATTAGCCTAAACAGCAGCTGGTAAACATAGTAATCTATCTCTCTCCTTCCCTCCCTCCCTCTCCCTCTCTCTCTCTCTCTCCATTCCCTCAACTCCTCCAGCAGTCATAACTGTCATTGAACTTTAGAGCTTTCCTAGAAGAATGTTAAATCTGTGTTTAAAACATTTCTATTCTAGCATTATTCTGAAAGAAGCATCAAAAATATATTCAGAAACTGGATGAACAACTGACAGTTGTGAGGGATGGACTCTTCTGTCTACTTCATTGGCAGCTACATTCAATCCCACCTTTCCAAACACTTGTACTGGTCTTTTAGGACTGATCCAGGCCTCAGAGCTAGAATTCATTTGATGGCTTAGAATATAGGAAAGAGCCCAGTTTGCAAGAACTAACTTCTCTACCTACCTAAGCAAAATGGTTTTGAAGGACAGTACCTGGGGACCAATAGAAAGGAAGTTGCAAATAGTTTCTGGGATGATGTCAATCCTTAGCAGTGATGCTAACAAAACAGTCCTGAAATAGGTCAGGTTATATCTATGGTAAAGCTGCCATGATCTTTGTCTGCTTACAGGGAAAAACAGGACCTTAACATTAGAACAGTTATAGTCAACCTTTTAAACTGCCTCAGGTAGGAAGTCAAGATAAAGGTAAAGACATGAGGACATGACAGAATTAGTAAGTTGTATGAACCCATTTGTGCCATTGATAAGTACAAACGTGTGAAAACACCTACATATTCAACTACTGACTTTGCCTTTATGATTTCTACTTAGAGAGAAGGTTCTAAGATATTCTACTTTTAGGTACACTTTCTCAAGATGTGCTTTTTATAGTGTTCTCTCTCATCAGGGGATCTACTCATAACTCCACAGAGGTGTAGAACTTCTGACATTTCCCGTTTGATACCCAAAAAGTCAAAAGGCTGAAGAGGTCATGCATTCATGCTCTGTAGAGCATCAAGAATAATGCCCATTTTTAGGTCTTTCTCTGATATTGTGTATTCTATGCTGACACTGAAATAAAAGCTACATCCTTATGATCAAATTGTCTGTCTCTCAGCTCTTTCTGATTCCACTTTAAAATGCAACGATAAAAGCCAATGTTATTTTTATTTTTCTGAATATCAAAACAAGCATCTATGTTAATCTGTTCATTTTAAGAGAACATGCAGAACTGACAGGCAATCAGCACTCACTCTTTCTAACCAATAGCTGAACATAAACAAAAGGATCCAATCCCTTATTTTTCTATTTTGCAGACATTCCATCACTTTTAAAATTTACTTATCTTCTCTGGAACAGAAATACTCAATAATTATTTCAATAGGTGGTACTTATTATAAAAGCATGTGATCAGTGGAGGAGTCATCTTATCCTGATGGGAAGTTGTTCTGTTTGGAAGAGTCCAGAAAAGAAACGTAACTCATAAATTCAGATTTGAGTAGAAAGATAGCCACTCTCCATTTTATTTCCATACCTTTCTATATCTAACAGCATGATTCCAAAGACATTGATTAAACTTGCTTGATTTAGTACCTGTGCTAAAATCATGTAAAGTGCTACCAGGAACCAAGTGAGCCTAGAACATACATCTTTTAGCCCCAAGTCATTATCTTCAGCATATAGTGCGATAAATAGATTCTGCTTTCCTGACAAGAAAAGGACAAAAAAGAAATCTATCTTTATTTATAGCATGTTCACCCATGTGTGGATTTCATGTTGCTTGCCAAGCATAGAAAAGCAGTCTTGGACTTCTCTGTTCTTTTCTGTATCTTTAGGAGTTCCTCTCGCTAATCTACAGGAGTGTCTACAGAGTGAATCAAAAAGTCAAGTTGGTGGACGCACCATGTGACACCCCAATGTACACTGCAATTGTATACTTAAGCCCATGTCACACTGAACCAACGGATGCAAAAAGGATGTAAAATGGACAAAAAACCTTGCCATCCATTGGTTAACGTGATGTATCCGTTCTGTACTCACTGCCTCCGTTTTGCTTCCTCTTTATCCGTCCAGCATCCGTTTATGGACGTTTCATCCGCTCAAAAAGTTTTGGGCTGCCTAAAACTTTTGCACAGAAAATGTATCCAGTTCGTCCATTCTGCATCCACTACTGCGAGAAGAAAAGGAGCCACCCAAAAAGAGTCTGGGTCTGAAGATGGTTTGCCAGTAGAGCGGAGGACTGACTGTCCAACAAGCTGATGGTGGAGCTCAGGAGTGAAGACAATCGGGCGTTCCAGAACTTCATGAGGATGCCTCCAGCCATGTTTGACAAAGTTGTGCAGCGCCTGACACCCAGGTTGACCAAGGCAAACACCAGCTTCCGGCCCAGCCCGGAACCTGGGCTCAAGGTGGCACTCACTCTGTGCCACCTGGCCTCAGGGACCTCCTACAGGAGCATGCAGAATGGCTGGAGGGTGCCATCCAACACCATCAGCATTGTGGTCAGAGAAGTGGTGCAGGCCATCATCGAAGAATACAAGGAGGAGCTCCTCAAGTACCCCTCCACTGAAGAAGAATGGAAGAAAGTTGCAGAGCAGTGGTATCAGAAGTGGAACTTCCCCACACCGTTGGAGCCATAGATGGGAAGGACGTGGACTGCAAATCTCCAGCCAAGTCGGGGTCCACTTATTTCAACTCCAAGGGCTTCTTCAGCATCATCCTCTTTGCCATGGTCGATGCTGACTACAAGTTCATGTACATCGATGCTTCAGGCAACGGCTCATCTTCGGATGCCCAGGTATACAATGCCAGTCACCTCAAGGAGGGGCTGGAATGCAACCTCATCGTGGGCTTCCCAGATCCAGAACCCCTGCCCAACAACACGCAAGATGTGCCCTACTTCATTCTGGGGGATGACGACTTCTCCCTCACAACCTACCTCATGAAGCCCTACACCTCCAGACTCCTCACCCGTGAAGAGAGGATCTTCAACTACAGGCTGTGCAGGGCAAGGCAGGTGGTGGAGAACGCCTTTGGCATCCTGGCCAACAGGTTCCAGGTACTTCTCACCACCATGCAGCATTTCCCAGAGACCATGAGGAGGATCATGGAAGCTTGCTGCATTCTGCACAATCTCATGCGCACCTGCTACCCAGTCTTGCAGAACAGGCTCGTGGATCTCCAACAAGCCAATGGGGTCATGGAGCCTGGGGAATGTAGGCAAGGGCGAAACCTGATCGACACTGAGGATGTGGAAGGCCCCAACAGAGCCTCAAATGAAGCGAAGAAGCAGCGCAACCTCCTGAGAAAATGGTGCAACTCCCCAGCTGGAGCAGTGGAGTGGCAAGAGATGATGGTAGATGCTTAATGGATGCTTCCTTCAGCCTGTCTCATCACACAGATGGGATTGGGCCATGTATGTTTGGTTGGCCTACAATGAACAGGGCGTTTAATAAACAGTTGTGTTTATCTTGACATGTGTGGATAATTATTACATTATTATTGAAAATAAAGGGCCGTAGGTGTGGCACCTGGGAGGGTGGACCATCCAGTCTCACTATGCTTGCACTGGAGGTTTATCTATCCCACTGCTATCCTAACCCATCCCACAGCTATTACCCATCCCACAGGTATCCTAACCCATCCCAGAGCTATCCTTATCCATCCCACAAGCATGCAAAGGCTTAAACCATTTCTAACAGTTTCCAGCAAGACTTTATTAAAAAAAAGAAACAAAGCAAGTGTATGAATCAAAAATAGACTTTACTAACAAGAAGCTATAAAACAAAAATGAGTCTCTGGCACTCCTCTTGGTCGCTTAGTCTCATGGGTGAAGGGTCCAGGTGCTGTTGAGGTGGCTGGTGCTGGAGTGCTTGTCATCAGCTCCTCCAGAAGCAGAAGCAGCAGAAGCGCCAGCCCCAGAAGAGCGAGCCCGTGCTGCAGAAGCCCCAGCAGAACCAGAGTGAGGGCCAGGGGGCGGGATGGTAGCCCTGTCCCTCTTGCCAGGGCTGGCAGCAGATGGCTGAGGCTTGCTGTGCTTCCGCATGGTTGTGGGGTTGCTGGCTGGCAGGGAGGCTGGCAGGAACCAAGGCTGGCAGAAAGGCTGGCAGGGAGGCTGGCAGGAAGGCTGGCAGGAAGGCTGGCAGGGAGGCTGGCAGGAAGGCTGGCAGGCAGGCATGCACCAAGGCTGGCAGGCAGACATGCACCAAGGCTGGCAGGCAGACATGAACCAAGGCTGGCAGGAAGGCAGGCAGCAAGGCTGGTAGCAAGGCTGGCAGCAAGGCTGGCAGGCAGACATGCAGGCAGGGCAGGCAAGGCAGTCGATGTGTCCAGCAGCAGGTCTTTCCTCTGAATGGCGACCTGCTTCTGAGCTGCTTCCGTTATATCCGCAGGGCTGATGCAATGCATCCTCCCGCATGCGCAATTAATGCCAGGCATCCATTAGGCTTCCGCTGTGCATCCGCTAGGCTTCCGCTGTGCATCCGCTTCATCCATTCAGCGTCTGCTCTGCATCCGCTCTATCCGTTCTGCGTCCACTTTGCTGAGCCCCCCCGGAAGCCCTGCGGATGTGCCACCCACTCCCATCCGCTTCCATCCGCTGGGCTTCCGTTCCGCATCCGCTTTGCATCCACCCTGCGTCCTCCCCGCGTCGTGTTATCCGCTCCGGTTGTGCAAATTTTTGCCCCTTTTGAGAGCGGATAACAACGGATGGAACATTTTGCTCATCCGCTGTGTCATTTTTGCATCCATTGGCCAGTGTGACATGGGCTTTACAGAGTAAGTATGTAAATAGAGTTACTCTGTATATTAGTGGGAAGATGTGTGGCTTTCTTGCAGAATTTGCCCAGAACAATGATGGGATGCTGCCGGTTTAACAACCAGTTCAGCGAGCACACACTTTGCACTGAAAATAGAGCATTTAGAAGCTCAGCAGCCTACCTTCCAAGTTGGCCATGGTAGGGAGAATAATGAAGGGGGAGGGGGGACAGTTGTGCCACACAATTGAAATGAGCTACAAGGCAGGAAATAAAGGAAAGGATAGGGCAGGGGTGGGGCCAACTGATCATCAGAACAACCAGTTCATGTGAATCGGTCTGAACTGGCTGCATAACACCACTGGCCCAGAAATATATAGAGCAACTGACATAGAGGAAATTGTCTAGAAATTTTGAGACAGTGGTTTGGAAAAAGACAATGGCATATTGAAAAAAGATGAACTTCAGCCTGCAGATTGAACTTTCCATGCTTCAGAAACATTTTTCCAAAAGCCTTTCTTAGCATTTGTTTTTTAAATCAAACAGTACTTGCTGATCATATTTTTTCCATCTCCTCCAGCTATTTCAGCATGATATGTTTTCTAGTTAAAGTTTCTTCTTTTCTTTCTTCTCGGATTGATCCCAACCAAAATATTTCATTTATTAAATGTCCTATTTCTTGCCCTTCATCATAAAAATGATGCTCCAGGCAGTTACAATACAGAGTGTACCCAATTATTTTCAAAATACAATAAAATGCATCTTAATGCATGTAGTAGAGAAAGGGAGAGGACAATCCTCACCTGGTGAAATATATGTATTGCATTATATCATATTGTATCATATTGTATTGTATCATATTGCATCACGTACACACACACATTCTTTTTATGACTCTGTAATTCCTTGTCAGGACAACTGAATAGAACTGAACATTTACTGGTCATATGTCTTTCTTGACACCTATGCAGAATTCACAGCAGATATTTTCTCTTAGTGTCATGATAGAAATGTATCTGTCATTGCCTAGAATTGAACTCAACTTTTCGAGTGGGAGGCTCATTTGTGTATGCGTGCATGTATACATATATATACATACACAAATGTATGTATGTGTATGTATCTGTGTGTGTCTGTGTGTATGTACTTCAAAAAATAACCAATGCAGGCATCAATCCAGCTTTCAGAAGAAGATACTACGTAGTCAGGAATCCACTATTAAGATCCAGAAGTCTAGGCTTTATTGACCAATGGTATCTCTCAACATGTCCTAGCAGAGCTCAATCATGAGAAAGAAAATATAAACTAATGTGTTTCCTGACCACCCAATACAGGAGTAGATGAAGTAGAAAATGTTTCTTTCAAGCTTAGGAAAAAACAACCCATTCCAAACATGCTGTGAAAATATGTTCAATTTAGTTTTCTTCTAACAGGGTGAAATGTGAAACATTTTGAGGCTTCTGTGTTATATGAAACATTGAGGAACTGGAATGTTCTTCATTCCAAGTTTATGGAATCAACTTGTTTTAAAAAATATCATTTCCGCAAATATTAAAACAAATCTTCATAGAAACAAGTAAGGGCACAATTCTATTCTTAGTCTACTGAAAATCCTTCAGATTAAAATATTTTATCATACCAGAACAGAAGATGTACAGACTAGATAGGACTTTCTGATCTGGTATTACATGAATTGGTTGAGAATGATAACTTTGTTAAAATAAATATTTCATGCCTCCTTCAGTGAGACATGTATACTCTAACTCTGATTTCAAAGTTGTTGACTGTGTATCACCCAATTTTCTTATTAAATGTAGGTGCCAAAAGATTGACAGGAAGTCTGGCTGGCAGAAAGCAACACTCCTACCTTCAGTTTCCCATCCTGAACCATCTGGCTTCAAAAAATTTCAAAAATGCCTCTTTATTTCAGCTTATTAATTGTTGGTTTGGATATACACTCAGAAAAAAATTAGAAGTAGATAGATATAATTAATATATAATTATATAATATATAATTAATATTAATAAATTTAATATAGAGCAATGAACGACTTGGCCAAATATGGATTTTTAAAAAATGTTTTTAATAATTTGATTAACTTGTACTACACTGATGCTTCTCATTAGGAAGCATCATGTTACAAATGGAATTATGAAGATGCCTCATATATGCAGAATAATACAGAGATAGTCTTGATGAAAGCAAAAATGTCAGCTTAATCCAGAATGACAGGAGGAGTGAGGAATAAATTCAAGATTGGCCAGGATATAAGGGTGAGGGAACTTGCCTGTAACTTGCCAGGATATAAGGGTGAGGGAAACAGAAATATCAGGATTCTGTTGTTATGCCCTGAAATAATGAAGTGGTAATTCTTCTGAAGTCTGTTTTTCAATCTTGTCAGAATGATTGTAGAATTCATCTAGAATCTCCTTTATATACTCTTGTATTTAATTTTGTATTGCAAAATATATTAAAGACTAATAATATATTCAAACTTTTGATTTACCCACTCAATAAACTCTGTTTGTTATGAGCAAACAACAAGATTAATACATTTAATAAACTTATCGTCATCATTGTCAAGCATTCAGTTATGTCTGACCCTCAGCCACTCTATGGATCAGCACTCTCCATGCCCTTCTGTCCTTCAACACTGCACCTTCAGATTAGTGATGGGATTCAAATAATTTACTACCACTTCTGTGGTCATAACTTGGTGGGTGTGGCAAGGGAAAGATACTGTAAAATCTCCATTCTCTCCCCATTCCACTAACCTGCTTTCCAGTTCCGTTCTCCTGTGCAGGGCAACAAAAGAAGACCCAGCCGATCAGCTGGGACTTGAGAGGCAGAGAATAGATGGGGGTGGGGCCAGTCAGAAGTGATATTCCGAACTTCCGTTACCAGTTCTCCAAAACTGGTCCGAACCTGTTGAGTACCACCTCTGCTTCAGATCCACCATTGTCATCCGAGTGTCATCCTTTATAGCAGGGGTGTCAAACTCAATTTCATTGAGAGCTGCATCAGGTTTGTGTTTGACCTCAGAAGACTGGGCGAGCATGGCCAGGGTGAGTGTGGCCAGCTTGAAGTCACTCATAAATACTCCATTTTCTGCCTTGACAGCCTCCTGGAGCCATCTGCCAGTGAAAATGGAAACCAGGGAGGCTGCACATGGCTTTCTCAGGCTCTGTTTTTGCTGGCAGATGGCTCCTGGAGGACACAGGAAAAAACAGAGCTTGGACAGGCCGAATGCAGCCTTCCTGAGCTCTGGTTTCATTGGCAGAGGGTTTCAGGAGGCCCTCCTGAACTCCGTTTTGTCTGGCTGAGGCATCCTTTGCTGTTTTGTGGATAGGCCCATGGGCCATATCTAACCACCTCATGGGCCAGATGCAGCCTGCAGTCTTTGAGTTACACACCTTAGCTTTATAGTGTACAGCCAATGGATACTAGAGTGCCTCCTTCTCTTTTTTTCTGCAGCATGATTAACTTTTGAAATGAGTCAGATCATATGACATGTGTCACAGCCTCTGTTTGGAGAGCTTGGCTTCAAGTAATATTTTTGATGCGATTCAGCCTAGGATTTCTTGTTTGTTATTTTTGCAATCTATGGAATGTGTAATAGTCACCCCCAGCATCATAATATCCAGCAAAACACACATACAAATTGCTCAAACTTCTATATAAACTATCTAACTTTCTTATAGCAAAAAAATAAAAAAAATATATGTTGGAATACAGCTAACAGAATGCTGCAAATAGTCTTTTGGGTCTGATTCAGTACCTAAATCAGCATTTCTCATCCTTGGAAACTTTAAGATGTGTGGACTTCAACTCCCAGAACTTCCTAGTTTGCTGCCGGAGGAATTCTGGGTGTTGAAATTCACGCAAAGTGAAGGTTTAACATTGCCAAGGTTTAGAAACATTAGCCTAAATTCTGCCTTTTCCTCAATACTCTGCTCTTATGTCATTTCATTCATACTAAACTACCAGTAACAAGTATATGAGAGGTCCTTTGTGCTAAATTATGTAGTCTAGAAAAATGTTGAAAACAACAATCTAATCCAAAACAAAACAAAAAAATTGAATTACAATTACATGTAAATTGATATACTTAAAGTGAATCAGTTTTACACTGAGATGTTTTGAAGTGTGGGGAAATCATAACCACTTTGATATAGTCTCCCCCAAAATATTCCAAAGGAAACACTTTTCAACACAAATGGAAATATTGGTGAAAGCATCCGGATTTTGATTCACCCCAGCGGACAGTGCTAGACAAAATGGATTTTATTTAGTGAATGCTGCCATTTTATGGGGGAGGGGGCAGACATGGAGACTCTGACAATAAATCAATAATTCCTTTTGCTTCAGGAACAGAGTTCATTACTGATGGGAGAGAAAGTAATATACACTTCATTTTTTTAAAGGAAACAAAGCTGGAGGTTTGTAAAAGGATCACCTTTGGAACTTTTGTTATTTTAGCCTATAGCTTAGGGGCAACCTGTCAGTTTTGTTCTAGTATATTTCATCTAAAATAAATGTTATGACAGTTGCAAAGGCCATCAAGGAAATCCTTGGCCTCCCAAAGTATAAATGAGCAATCTCCATTATGAAAAGGGCACTGGATATCTAGGGAATGCTTCTGCTGACCTCTTTTGATGGGGAATTTGCTGGTTAATGCACACAGTCCAGGTTACAGAAAAAACCAATTATAAACCAATTATGTAAGGACAGCCTGTCAACTTCTTTGATTGGCTGACTATGTGTAACCTTCTTTTTTTGACAGAAGGTGTCGTATATAAAGTAACTAGCACAAAGAATAAGTCAGAATACATATGAAAACATCACTAGCATACAAAATCACAACAGTTCACTCTGATTATATTTCATTTTTCCATAGCTTTTACTAAAGCTATGTAAACAAAGCAACCACTCAAGAAAGAGATAAAGGGGCATTGTGGAAATTACAGGGTGAATATGCTCTGTTAGTGATTTCATCACAGTGATTCATGATGAACAATAGTAATTGTCAAAATCATCACAAGAAGACACCGAGTCCTAAAGGATACTTTTATCAGGGACTCACATGAGCAAATAGTTCAACACCAAGTTACAGAATTTAATTTCCTATGGAACATTGGGTATTGGACCATCTGATTGTCATTGTTTAATCATCCATAAAACCCCAATCTATTTTAAAAAGAGGATATCTTGGTTTTATGTTAATCTGTACTTTACTAGTTCATTTTTTAAAAAAACCAAGAGGCAAGGTTAGGAAAAAGAAGTGGGGATTGTGAAGTAAAATGGAGATTTACTTACTTACAAGCGCATATATCATTCATGTTTTGCTAAAATCCCCAAATAATCTAAAATGAAATCATGACCATGCAAAATAAAATAATGCAACAATTTACAAGTAAAACAATCAATTAAAAATTAATAGCATGAAATAGCACAACTGTTAAGAGGAGGTGTTGCCATGGAATACTCAGAGGAATGCTTTAGCAGACAAATGGACCTTTAATTGTCAGTGGAAATATACTAAACTGGCAATCCACTTCAAGTCAGTAAGGAGTTAATTTTTATTTTGGGCATCATAACAAAAAGTATATCACTGATGACTGAATTTCAACTGGCCAGTGAACTAAGCATCCTTTTTTGAATGTTAAAACTGAGGAGAAGATTACTTCTTGGATAACCTAGTCCCAAGCTACTTAGGGCCTGAACATAGCTAGTTGGTATTCTGCAGAAGACTGGTATTTTTGTAACAAAGCATTCCATTCTACAATCCAACTGCTGTGTTCTGCATTATCTTCCCACTTCTGAATAGGTTCAAGGTTGTTTGAATATCACAAGTACCCAGGTTTTTGGTTACCAGTGTAAGGATTATAAGCCACCTGGGAAAGTCAAGAGGAATAATCAAAACCACAAAAAATGAAAGTTAGAATATTTTGGACATGTGATGCGACACTCAAAAAATATGGCACACTTAATCCTCCAAGGAGAGATTGAAGGCAAACAAGGTCCAGGCTGAAGAAAAACTTCTTGGCTTCAAAATCTAAGGGACTGGAAATAAGGAGAAACTTTCTGACAGTGAGAACAATCAACTAATGGAACAGCTTGCCCTCGGAAGTTGTGGGAGCGCCATCACTTGAGACTTTCAAGAAGAGATTGGATTGCCATTTGTCAGAAATGGTGTAGGGTCTCCTGCTTGGGTGGGGGGTTGGACTAGATGACCTACAAGGTCCCTTCCAACTTTGATTATCTATTAAATCTTTTTGGACAAAACTCAACAGCACTTTTTTGTGCAGCTGTTGACAAAAATAGGATTGCCAACATGATCGCCAATGTCCGATGATGGATATGGCATAAGAAGAAGAAGATAAGGATCCACTCTGTTAGAATATGTCAATGTCATATCAGCTGCAGGAAGTAGTATGGTCATGTCATTGTCTAATGTCAAAAGCAAACTTACAAGTGTGTCTAGGTTATTTGTTCCTTCCACCTTTCAGAGAGAAAGCAATGCAATCTAGAATAAGTAATTTATGTAATGCTCAGATCTGGATTGTATTACTCACAGGTGTAATAGGAATACAAAGGGGAAAGGAGTACCTGCTGAACCAAGCATAATGACATCACAAAGCAAGGTCTGCACCTTTTAAACTTGTCACAATGTCAGATTTAATGATTCTGACAACTTGCTAAGGGTGTCTATTTTTCGCCACAGAATGTCAGCTTGTTTGCTTTCAACCAGCACAGCATTGTATCAAAGTATTGTTCCATTTTTGTATGACCTCCACAATACTTTCCAACAGATGTTAATATTTGGCAATGTGCTAAAACATTTTTTTTTAGAAAATATCTTGTGGCTATAAGAAATTGTATTGTGAAACCCCTGTTGCTCCAGAATTTACACACACACACACACACAGAGAGAGAGAGAGAGAGAGCTGAAAAGAACAGTGAACATTTAATGTAAACATCTTGGGACATATACTTTATCCAGGTGATTCCTTTGTACACACATTCCTAAATTAAGGCAAGTGAAATTACATGGAATAATCTTATGTGAGCAAGAGGAAATTTTGCTTTGCTACGTACTCTCTATGGCAGGGATGTCAAACTCACGTCATCACAGAAGTGTCATGCAGCATATTGGGACTTTCTTCCCTTTGCTAAACCGGGTATGGGTGTGGCTAGTATGTGATGCATCTGGCCTATGGGCCAGGAGTTTGACACCCCTGCTCTATGGGATCTTCTTCCCTTTCTTGGTTTAGACTTCTAGATGGATCATGTGATCCAGATAATCCATGGTAAAGCCCATGTCCCACTGCACCAAGGGATGCAAATAAGATGTAAAATGGACAAAAAAGCTTGCCATCCGTAGGAAAATGCAATGCATCCGTTGTGTACTCACTGCGTACATGTTTCATACACTCTATCCATCAAACATCCGTCTACTGCTATTTCATCTGCTCAAAAAGTTTTGAGCTGCACAAAACTTTTTCAGCGGATGCACTTTCCGCCACGTACGATCTAAATCCACGACACATACGGGCAACAAACGTTCTACGTCCATTGTCATCCATTACACATCTGCTGTATCCTCTTGGCATCCTCTGGGCATCCCCTCAACTCACATCTGATGCAGCTGAAAGTGGAAAGAGGGAGGAAGCGAAAGGTACACGGAACATCCACACAGCGTTAGTAGCACAGAAATAGAAAGGATGTAAGCAGATGCAGCTCATATATAAAGCATTAAAACGGACAAAATGTTTGTATATGGGACGTATCTCGGATATTTAGGATGTCTGGAGTATGCCTAGAGGATGTGGAAGGACACCTAGCGGAAAACCGATATTTCCTATAAAAAGGGGGAGGAAATAACCTGGATCTCACTATCAGTCCAGCAGCCGTGGTGTACAGACCTCTTCACCCTTGGTCTTGCTCTTCCACATCATCCATTGATATCCACCATGGATCATCACACACTCCTTATGGTAGCTGCCATTATTCAACACCAGAACCAAGCCCTCTTCAGACTATTTCACCTTTTCTATGCAAGGAGAAGAAGGAGATGTCCAAGAGCTGTGTGGGTCCGATGATGGATCAGGAGAAGAGTGGAGTTTGGACTATATGACAAGCTGATGGTGGAGCTGAGGAATGAAGACACTCGTGCATTCCAGCACTTCATGAGGATGCCACCAGCCATATTTGACGAACTTGTAGAGTGTCTGAGACCCAGGTTGACCAAGCCTAGCACCAACTTCCATCCCAAACTGGACCCTGGACTGAAGGTGGCACTGACTCTGCGGCACCTGGCCTCTGGAACCACATTCAGAAACATGCAGTATGCCTGGAGGGTGCCACAAAACAGCATCAGCAAAGTGGTCAGAGAAGTGGTGCAAGCCATCATCAAAGAATACGTGGAGGAGCTCCTCAAGTGCCCCACCACTGAAGAAGGCTGGAGGAAAGTTGCAGAACAGTGGTATCAGAGGTGGAAAATTCCCCACACCGTTGGAGCCATAGTTGGGTAGCACGTGGCCTGCAAAGCTCCAGCCAACTCAAGGTCCTCTTATCACAACTAAAAGGGCTTCTTCAGTATCATCCTTTTTGCCATGGTTGATGCTGACTACAAGTTCATATACATGGATGCTTCAGGCAATGGGTCAGCTTCAGATAGCCAGGTATACAACACCAGTGACCTCAAGGATGGGCTGGAACACAACCTCATCATGATTCAGACCCCCTACCCAATGACACACAAGATGTACCCTACTTCATCGTGGGGGATGATGCCTTCTTCCTAAGAACCTATCTCATGAAGCCCTACAGTTCAAGATACCTCACCCGTGGAGAGAGGATCTTCAACTACAGGCTGTCCAGGGCAAGGCGGGTGGTGGAGAACGCCTTTGGCATCCTGGCCAACAGGTTCCAGGTACTTCTCACCACCATGCAGCATCACCCACAGACCATGAGGAGCATCATGGAAGCTTGCTGCATCCTGCACAATCACATGCGCACCCGCTACCCAGTCTTGCAGAACAGGCTTGTGGACCATCAACAAGGGAATGGGGACATGGAGCCTGGTGAATGGAGGCAAGGACGAAACCTGATAGACACTGGATATACAAGGCCCCAACAGAGCTTCACGTGAAGGGAAGAAACAGCACAACCTCCTGAAACACTGGTGCAGCTCCCCAGCTGGAGCAGTGGAGTGGCAAAACAGGATGGTAGATGCTTAATGGATGCTTCCTTGAGCCTGTCTCATAACACTGATTAAATTGTGCCATGTATGTTGAGTGGCCCTACAATGAATAGGGTATTAATAAAGAGTTTTGTTTATGTTGAAATGTGTTGATCAATGAATAAATTGTTATTGATAATAAAGGACAGCTGGGAGGGTGGACCATACAGTCCCACTATGCTTGCACTGGAGGTTTATCTATCCCACAGCTATCCCACAGCTTACCCATCCCACAACTATCCTTACCCATCCCATAGCTATCCTTAACCATCCCACAACTATCCTTATCCATCCCACAGCTATCCTTACCCATTCCACAACTACCCTTATCCATCCCACAACTATCCTTACCTATTCCACAAGCATGCAAAGGATAATCCTTTTTTCAAAGTTTTCACCAAAACTTTATTAAGTAAATAAAATGAACCAAGTGTGTGAAGCAAAGATAACCTTTATTAACAACTGTCTTAAGTAAACTGTATGACTTTGTTAAAAAAGCAAAATGAACCAAGTGTCTTTAAGCAAAAATAAAGTGAACAGGTAACAACTCAGTCTCTGGCACTATTCTCAGTCACTCTGAGGCATGTCCATGGTCTCAGTTGTCGAGCGGCCAAGGACTGTGGAGGTGGCTGTGGCTGGAATGCTGGTCTGAGGCGCCATTGGGGTGCCTGGCCCTGAGAGTACAACAGGGGATGGTGTGTTCAGGAAGCTCTCAGAGAGCTGACTCAGTCCCGTGAGGTTGAGAGGCCCTTCCTCAAGGACCTGGGATGTCAGGCACAGTACTAGTGAAAGATTTTCTGTTGAGGGGCTTGGCTGTGGGGTGGAGGAAGGAGGAGTGTCGTGGGGCTGTCTGGTCTGCAGCTGGGCAAGGTGAGGCGTCTGTGGCGTGCGATGAACCTGGGCCTGGACTGGGAAGGGCTGCCTCTGCTGAGGGAAGTCCCGGTACTCGTAGCCTTGGTAGGTGAGGGGCTGTTGAAAGCTATGGAAGGACTGTGACATCACCTGGGGTGGAGGAGCAGACATGGAGTGGGTCGGAGCAGATTCAGCTGGGCCTGGAGGGTGGTGCAGCAGTACTGTGATCTTCTCCTTCATCAACTGGTACTGGGCCTCGGGCAGGTCCATGAGAGTCTGGCTCACGTACGTGATGAAGGGCTTGCAGTTCGAGGATGGTATATCGCTGTGGACCAGCTGAGAGAGAAGATCTGTGCTGGTTTTGATTGTGTCCCTGATCTTCAAGACGACAGTGTGGCTCTGGCCCTCCAGTCTGCCTCTCTGCCTGCTTTCAGTGGAGATGGAGCTGGGGGTGGGGGTGGGTTGGTCTCTGGCTTCTGCTTCTTCTTGCTCCATTTGAGACAGGGGATCCTCCACATCCTCTGGCATGGGGAATGCAGCTGTCGGGGGGGTCTCTGCCATGGGGCCCTCCAAAGACAACTGCCTGGGCATGGTAGCTGTCTCCTGGCTGGAAGAGGAGTGGCTCTCTGTGGGCTGTCTGAGGGAGAGGGTTGACAGAGGGGCTGCTCTTCAGTGGTGGGCCTCACCCTCCAGGAAGCTGCACTTGGCCATGACGTACATCTCCCGGTCAGTGAGCTTGACAGCGGCCTGGCCAGATTTCTTCAGGTGCAGCTTGCCATACCAGGTGTGCATGTGCTTCCACCATCCCAGGAGTACATCTGAAGTGTAGCCCAGGCTCTCTGCCTTGTCTCTCCACGCTGCCTGCTTCCTCTTGGTGTCGTGATAGAGTCTGTGGCCCTTTCTCCACAGGTACTTGTTCCCCTTAACCCTTTCCAGCACCTCCTCCTCATGGTCCTCGGAAATGGAGTACTGTTTCCTCTCTCCCTTCTCCTTGCCTTTCCTCTTCCTCCCTCTGGCAGGGGCTTCAGGGCCTTCAGCAACAGGACTTTGAGGGCCTTGGGCCGGGTCCTCCATGGCAGGAGAAGCATCAGCAGCACCACAAGCACCACCAGCAGCAGGAGAAGCACCAGCAGCAGTAGGAGAAGCACCAGCAGCACCAGCAGGAGAAGCACCAGCAGCAGCAGAAGAAGAACCAGCAGCTTCAGAGTCAGTGCCAGGGGGTGGGATGGTGGTTCTGTCCTTCTTGCCAGGGCTGGCAGGAGTAGGCACACGCTTCCTCTTCTTCCCTGACTGACGAACCATGGTGTTTTTTCAAGATGTCTCTGACAGCAGGTCTTTCCTCTGAATGCTGACTGCTTGCAAGCTATATCCTTTTATATCCATGGAGCTGACACAATTCATCCTCCCCGCATGCGCAGTGAATGCTACGCATCCACTATGCATCCTATAGGCGTCCGTGATGCATCCGCATCATCTGCTATGCATCCACTCCTTCCGCTACACATCCTCTTCGCTATTCTCCCCCAGAAGCCCTTCGGATGTGTCATCCACTTCCATCCACTTCCATCCACTTCCATCCGCTAGGCTTCCTACGAACATCCACTTACCATCCTCGCTACGTACTACCCCCGTCTGTTCCTTTCCATTGTTTTCCGTTCTGTTTATGCAAATTTTCACCACTTTTGAGAGCGGATAACAACGGATGGAGCCACCCCTGAAATTTTGCTCGTCTGCTGTGTCCTTTTTGCATACGTTTTGCATTCGTCGGCCAGTGTGACCTAGCCTTAATAGCCTGTAATAATTATGTTTAAGTTCATACCTATTTATGTGTTTATTAGCTGTTGCACAAAACAATAAAACAAGCATTGTGCAGAATACAAGCCATGGGTAGATTCGTGCTTCAATTCAAGTTTCAACAGTTTAGTTTAACTTCATTCAGGTTTATTAAGCATGTTGCTATTCTTATTGGAAAGATTGAAAGAACTGAAAAAGTGGAGACATGGCAGCTGATGGGATTCAATAGATCACTTGGGTATCTTTGGAAGAGCTGGAGATAAGCAGGAAGGCAACTAGTGACCAGGAATTGAGCTCAACTCAATTACATTTATCTAATTAACTAACTATAAGCCATTACACAAGATTTATATAAAATAAGGAGCAAAACAATCAAGGTGTTGTTTACCACATTAAGGAAAGAATCTCCTTTGCAATAAATTGCTCTGACCTTTACTTACTTGATCTGCAATTTTAAAGCTGCCAAAGCAAAAGAAGCTATTGTACCTATTAGGAGATTTGATAATAGCAGCACCATTTTGTCCTCATCAGAATGTAGATGAAAGGGATGAAATACCTTAAGGATTTTTTCCTGTAACAATTAATACAAAGAACAGTAAAGCAAGTAACAAATCAGATACCCAGTCTGGTTGCATACACAGAACCTTTGTACCAATCAGATTTGATTGAATCTCCCATTGATCATTGTGGTTTAATTAGATATTATTAATCCTAGTGTTGCGCACATTCATCAAAAGTTTTGTCCTCTTTGATATGTTCTTGGACTATAATGAAACCCTTGAGCTTCTATCTTGCCAAATTAGCAGAGATTCAAAATAAGCAGGTCTTTCCATTCCCCTTTTATTGCATATAAAATGTGCAAAAACATTTTAAAATCTCCTTGAACAATCTGTTTGGATAAGATTTTAATGCATTTATTGAAGATGTTGACAATTAAGAGGGAAATTTATGGTTCATAAAAATAGACATAGCAATTCCCATTTTGAACAGTAAAATCAGGAGATGACACATGTTAGTTGCAAGTCAACACTTAAAAGTAACAAACGAGCCTCTAAATTATATTTATAAACTTTACAAACTGGTTCACACTTAACCTTGTTTAAATTATTCAGGAAGCCAGATGTGCAGTTCTGTTTCTTATAAACAAATGAATGAAAAGGAAATTTAAAATTGATAACTTTTTTCTGTATGACTGAACATATTCTGAATGTATTACAGAATATTACATTTGCTTTGCAATATTAATTTTGGAAATATATGAAAAGATTGCTTGACTGAAGTCTGATGTCATCATATGCATTTGAAAGTCAACAGTTATTATTATGTAGCAGCAACACTAACAATATAATTATGGAATATTGTCTCTCTTTTATGAATGGTACGACTATTATACAGTTATTACAAAACTGAGTGATTTCTGAAATGCATTAGCAAAAATATGTATATGAACATTTTGTTGGTGATGATTTTTTAAAGAAACTAACAAATTGTATCTATCTTTTTCATAAAATTCAAGAGCAGCTTCCAGTTAAAATAGATACATTTGTTTTTCTATGACCTTCCTCAATTCACTCCAGCTGAACCTTTGCACAAATTTCAAATATACAGACCCATTTATCCAATTGAAAAAAACATAACTGGACTGTTGAATGCAGTATTTCATTTAATTATAAAGTCTCCCTCCCTCCCTTCCTTTGAAAAGGAAAAAATAATGCCCTCAACCTGTAGAATAAAGACCACTGGCAGTCTATAAAAATATTACATTGATACATAACAGACACACAGTGTCATCATCATTCCATGTATCCATTACTCATAATGTAATTTGCCTTACAAACAGCCTCATGTGACATAATAGACACTAAATTTAAATTAAAGAACTCAAAAATGTGAACCATCACTTTTGGCATGGTTAAGAATGTGGAAATGGGTTGAAAATACAGTCCTTTATCTGAAAAGACAGTAAGTTCAAACTATCTTGCTTACATTTCGGTTCTTACTATGTTATAGAGCCCCTGATTGACACTGAACATGTAAACAAGCTAAATTCACTACTAACATGGGCAACATCCTGCCCACACACTTTTATCTTTCTTGGTGACTTCAATCTACCTCACATTAACTGAACCCTAAACGAATGTAAAACTGAACCCACACATGAAACTTTCTACAACGCTGTAACAAACCTGGGATTGGAACAACTGGTAACCAACAACACTAGACTTAACAACTGCCTTGATCTCATCTTCTGCAATAGCTTGAATTCAATTTATGGAACACAAATTAAACAACCCTTTTCCAACAGTGACCACAGCATGATTGACTTTTGTCTCAACATGCGTCCACACAAAAATCAACACAACGATGCGATCCTCAATTATAACTTCAAAAAAGGCAACTATGATCTTATAGACAACGATCTCTCATCCCTTTATTTGCAATTTCTATTCACTAGATGCAGTACTGTTGAAGACCATTATAACATATTTTTACTTGAAGACAAAAGAGTCTTCTCTTTTATTTATTCTCTGGAAATAAAATTCATTTTCATATTTATTTTTTTCTAATAAATTAATATTTTCAATAATCTTTGCGTTAATTGGCACCATGACAAAATTCAAACCTATGACAATTATATGGTTTTCAATATCAACATCCATTAATAGTTTTCTCAGAGTTATTCTTTGCTACTGAAGAATTTTTAAGCAATAAACAAATCCCACATAAAAAGTTCTTATCAACTGAGAATAGATTAGATTTGTATAGTTAACTGTACATCTACAATATGAAACATATTGTTGTATCATATCCACAACATCAGGAAAATAATTTTGATCATTTATTACAGGAAATTTATACTTTAAAATGTTCTCTGCATAAAATAACAGTTTGTATTCACTTCCAGACTATTTGTATTCTATATATCAGTGATGGCCATGAGAGGCATGCAAGAGGTCACCTGGAAGAACTCCATTGCACTTGCACACATGCCACCTGCCTGACAGCTGATTGTTGGGTATCTGGCGCATATGCGTGGAGGTGTACGGGAGATGCATGCGCATGTGCAGAGACATGCAGCGTGCACAGAGGGGGTCACATGCACATGTGCAGGGGGAATGGGGGGCAGAGCGCATGGCCTTCTAGATACTGGCATGCAAGCACATGCAGTTTTCATCATAGGAGCCGAAAAGGGTTATATATTGTCTAAGATAAGTCAAATATTCTGAGAAAAGGTTAAATTTAAGATGAATAATGGATATCCAGGGGTGGGATTCTACCAGTTCTGTCCAGTTCTATAGAACTCCTTGTTAACTTTCTAAGCAGTTCAGAGAACCAGTAGTTAGAAGCAATCTCCTTTTGTTTTTTTCCACACTTATTACATTCTTGCCAGTATGCCTAGACTTCCTGTCTCCGGAGCTTCTGAGACTTGACTTTCTTAAAGGGGAAGGGTTGTTTTAAGATTTTTACACTGCTGTTGGGAGGAAATACTTCCCTGAACAATCAGCACTTTGAAGAAATATTGAACAATGAAGCAAAGCTTTTAGTCATAGGGAACCAATATGAGTGACATTCAGCAAGGCTTCTTGGCTAGCTAGAAAGATTGACATTCAAATGGGAGTTTACATACTCTTTCTGAGTTTTGGTCTGAAACTGGTTTTTGGCGAAGGTTAATTCTGTGCTTGGTGATGTTTAATGATGTGTTTGTTGACAGGATAATTTTCAGCTTCAATAAGCAATGGCGACTGTTGTGATTTAATTATCTGTATTGTGTTTGAATTTTTTCCTGCCTCATGGTTTCTTTTTCAATCTGGGGAGGGGGTCTTCCTCCACTGCATCTGGCACTGTCCTTTTGGGGTATACCTCCAAGAGGCAGGATGCAAGCTTGGCACTGATTTTTTTACTACCTTTCTAGGGGACATGTAACCTTTCCTTAAATCTGGATGATTTGAAATTTCCTTAGGATATCTTGTGAGGTGAGTATCTTTAAGTGGTGCAAATGGATATAAGGATTGTTTTTCTGGACAGCTTAAATGACCTTAAAAGGTTTCACTTTTTGAGCAAGAGTTGGCTGCTTGATAGTTGTCACTGCATTTTAACTACTATTTTCATTCCTAAAGATGCTCTGGCACCCTGCCTGATTGTAACTCTGGCTTGCAGGTATTTTTAATTTAATGACTGGTATTTAGGGCAGCTTTTTGCAAGCAAAGAAGCTTTTTGTATTTTTGTGCACGTAATCCTTGAGTTACAACAGTTCATTTAGTGACCATTCAAAGTTACCATGGCACTGAAAAAAGTGACTTATGACCATTTTTCACACTTATGACCATTGCAGCATCCCCACTGTCATGAGAGGCCAGGCAAGGAGAAGTGCCCCTTGACATGAGTGATGTTGAGTTGGCCATGCCCACCCAGTCACATGACCATCAAGCCACACCCACCAACTAAGTGATGCCCACAGAACCGGTTGTTTAAAAAACTGAATCCCACCCCTGTGGATATCCCTAATTTAGTTTAAGTGGTAAAGGCATCAAGCCAGAAACTAGGAGACTGTGGGTTTTAGTCCTGCTTTTAGGTATAAAAGCTGGCTGCGTGACTTTAGGCCAGTGAATGACACCAAGTTCTCATGGCAAGCCAGTTAGTCAATTTCTGTCACAAACAAGGATCAACACTCAACTTCAGATTGATCTGAAAAAAAGCAACATGCACTTGTGGAAAAACCCCAGGAAGCGGGGGGGGAATGATAAACCTGATGAGTTTGACAGCACATTTTATTTGATGTAAAAATAATAGCATTAGTAATAACCTGAGGAGATGGCTAAATTATAATTTTATTATAATCCAGGAACCAGACTAAGCAAAATGTATGATTGATTGTATGTTTTTTATAACCTACATAGATCAATTGTAATTCATATTTTTCACCTACATTTAACAAGATAATCTCACCAAAGAGAAGGACTCCTTTTGAAAGGATTCATAATATAACTAAATGGTATAGGAGCTAAGCTTTTTATCCAAAACCCATTTGAACTTCCCAGTTTTCATCAAATTAATCGTATATAATATTTCTTGTAAAGTTAAAAGTACAGCTAAATCAACCAAGTGAGCTTGAGAATTATTTGGACCATTTATTTTATTTTAAAGATCAATCTGCTCATCTGGGATCTCCAGATTCAAGCTATAAAGTCAAGTATAAAAATATAAAAATCACAAATTTATTGCTCCTGAGTCATTATATATTTTACCCATGGAGTCCTTAATTGTAGATGTTATATTATGTTGTTGCAGTTGTTTCAGCTGAGAGACCAACAATTTTCCTGTTTTTTTTTCTCCTGTTCCTAATAAATCTGCTTTATATGCTTCAATGAATATTCAATTTTGAAAACGTACAAATGACCAAGCTGCAGCTTGGTACATATAAAAGCTTTATATAATTCCAAGAGGATTTCTGGTACAGATATTTAAAAGTTCCATTACTTCTTTCCCAAATTAGAATAAGTAGTTTCTTCTCTCTTCTTCTTCCTCCTCCTCCTATCTCCCCCTACCCTTTTCTTCTTCCTCTCCCTTCCTTCCCCTTTCCCTTCTTCACATATGTGATAGTCTGACCCTGTACAAAAACTCATAAGGCCTCCAGGTCAACATGCAACTTCATACTGACTTGAAAGAAACAGTAATTTTCTGTTTATTTATTTCTCTTTGGCTAAGATCAAATGTTGCGTAAGTTTATTTTTTATTTTTTGAAATTATATTATTTCTTTTATACAGCTTATTTCCATTCAAATCTGCTTAACCCCAGGGTAGCAGAAACAAACCACATTTTATACCTGTTGATATTCCTAAATGTAAACAAGTTTGAGATGTGAAACCACATGTGCACAGAGTATAATACATAGAATCAAATGCAATATGGGTAATATTATATTTTTGTTGTTTTATATTTGCTCTTAAAAAGTCAAAACTTTGTGAAGCACAGAATGGCACGGTAAAAAGATAAAAAAATACAAACTTTGAGGGTGTGATTCCAGACTGATCATTTAAAGAGAGTTGGTTATTAAGGCTATGTCTAAAATTCCTTAGGCTGCTTTATTAGGTCTCCTGATAATGCATATAATTGTGGCTCAGCATAGAGAAGAGGAAAAGTTAGAAACTGGGACCCCTCTGTACTGTCCCATCTACCCATTCAAACATATAGGTTATTCTCGACTTACAACCATAATCAGGATTGGAATTTTCATACAAAGTCATTGTGGTCATAACATGAGTCAGACCCAATTTTACCATTTTTACAATGGGCATTAAGCAAATCATCATGACTGTAAGTGTGAACCAATTCTTTTGAATTGGGTTTTTTTTCCTGGAAACCATCAAAATTGTTCTGTCCGGAAAGAAGTGTGTGAGACCGGGTTCCAACAATAAACTCTTTTATTAAACTCGCTAGGCAATAGTAACGGAACAACAGCCCAAGCCATGGCAGCCATTTTTATAGCGGCTTGCCCGCAGCTTGTGGCCAATGACACCGCTTTAACTGTTCCTGCCATTTGGCGGGTTAACCTGATTGGTTCTCTAACAGCCAATCCGCGAATGGCCTTTTCGGCCAATCAGAATAGTGAACCAAGTTCCACACAGAACAAAAATAAAATTGCAAATCATGATCATCTAACTACAGGACACTGCAATCATTCATAATGGTGACCCAGTTGCCAAGCCTCAAATTATTTTACTACATTCATAACTAAACGTCTGGCATAGTTTCCAATGAATAATTCTTGCAACTCAATCATTACCTGTTCACAGGTGGGATTTAAAAAAAATTACTACCAGTTCTGTGGGCATGGCTTGGTGGGCATGGCAGGGAAAGGATACTGTAAAATCTCCATTCCCTCCTTTCCTGGGGGAAGGTTACCACCAGTTGTCTGAACTACTCAATATTTCTGCTACCTCTTCTCCAGAACTGGTCCGAACCTGCTGAATACCACCTCTGATCCTGTTTCTAATTGGTTTGCAAAGTATTGGCATAGTATATGTGCAGGTCCATGCATGTGACCCTTTGCAATGAGAGAATGAAATTTTGTCAATGAACAGATTTTATAAGTGATGCCCAAGATTTTTTGGTGTGGCACCAGTGCTGGAACCACCATGGTTGCTTCATGCCATAATCTTTCCATTTCAATTTTCAGACCTTGATACTTTGTGTTCTTCTTCAGTTCTTTGTCTTATATTCTATTACTTCCTGGTTATGTCACATCAATTATCCACACTATTTTTCTTTTCAGCCACAGATATATCTGGTGTCTTCTCAGTATATATTTGGAAATTCCATAACATTTTAACATACTCATTTTCAATTATTTTTCAACTATATGTTCTTATCTATTTTTTATTGCAGCCACATAATAATTTTAGAGATGTTCCGGTGAATCATTTAGGCAATTCAATTATGTCATTGTTTATAATTACCATGCGTGATTTTCTTGGACAAGCTGAATATATGATCTACTGTTTCTTTTCTTTCTTTTCACATTCTGGACTTTGAGTCATTTGATGATTTTTCATTTCTGGCCTTGATGGCATTAGTTTGAGAAGCATGCTGTTGTGCAGCCAAACTCAAGCCTTTTGTTCCTTTTTTTAAATGTTCCAGTTGTAAGCCATTGCCAGGTTTTATCTTTATCCACTTTCAGCCTAAGCTTTTGTAAAAACTAACCCTGTAATGCTTTTCTTGTCAATATTCTGTTAGTGTTTTCTTAGATTATTTTCATGTTCACTTTTTATTTCATGCACATTTAGTCAATTCCAATTTTTAACCTGCTTGTCCTTGGCTGTCTTTAACATAATCAGTGAATGCATTTTCTTCTTGCTTAACAGTTTGTTTCATTTGAAATTAACCTCTGGCCCCATTTCTTCAGGTTAGGTATAATCTATCAATATTATTATGGGATATAATGCAGAGTGAATAGTCCTCAGGAGTTTGTTTGTTTTTTGATCCAAACTGTTCAATTCAGCATGTGTCTAGTTAATAATTCTGCTCGTGTATCATATCCACCAGCACAGGTTTTCAAAAAACTGTGCTATGTTATATTATTTGAATACTTGTTGACCTCTCAATCTTATTCAACATTATATATCTTAAATATTCAGTTCTGGCAACAGAGTTTATCAGAATATTTGCTTGCTTCACTCTCCTTTTACTATTCTTTATAGAGAATGAAGAGAGAGCTGTAAATCAAAAGATGATGGGAAAATTCGCAAGCATTAAATGTGCACCAAGACTTCTGAAATATCTCTTGACCATTTAGCCATGATTTTGAGCTCTCTGCTTGACAAATATCCCATGCAAACTATAATTCTTTTCACACTCAGTTGTATCACAATTTGCATGTTTTATATCCTTTCATTTATAAAATATTTTTTTCTTGGGGAAAAACATGTTATTTGATCATGTTTACTTGTAATTATTCAAAACAGGAGGGTGCAATGACTCAGCAGTTAAAGATACTGGGTTTGTCAGCTGGAAAGCCAACAGCCTGGGTTCAATAACTATGTACCATGCAAAACGGTGATCTTCAGAGATGGTATTCAGTGGGTTCTGATCAGTTCTGGAGAACCAGTAGAGGAAATTTTGAATAGTTCAGAGAACTGCAAATAGCACTTCTGACTGACCCTCATCTATTCTCTGCCTGCCACACACACCAGTAGTAACACAACTTTTTTCATAAAAAGCTTAGAAATCAAAATTGAGATCTGTACTTCCACATGTAACTGTTGCACAAATTCTCCAGTAACCAAAATCGATCTTTGGAAAGATAGACTAGGAATCCTATGCAATGGATTGTGATTGCTGCTGCTGATATTATTAGTAGTAGGTCATAGTATCACTAATAATAATAACTTCCAAGTTTATTGGGGGGGATTAGGTCTCAATGGTTTTTCAACTTTTAGTGTTAATGAACCACTTGTTTCTTTGATCAGGTTTATGTAATTTAATAATGTATCCTCCATTTAGAATCTGGGAAATATCTGGAGAAGATAGAAAATAAATTCATATTCACAAAACTGCTAGCAAATTGTTAGGTGCTACTACCGGTATGAAGCAAAGCTCTTTGATGCTATCAGTCTAATTACTCTCTGCTTTGCTGTTTGCATGTTTGATTGAAGCCCCAGTTTTTCTCAGCAAGTCTTGATGAGGGTGAAGATCTTCCCTCAACAGGGGCAGTTTTCCTCCTGAAAAGAGATGACCTTTATTTTCCATTTGCAATTAAGGAACCTCCATCTCAGTATTAGGCCTACCCAGATCTGAAAAGATTTTAGTATTTTGCTATTTATTTGATTTGTCAATCACTTACAAGATACAGGTATAAGAATAAACATAGTTTTGAATACATGAGATAGATACTTATAAGAAAAATAAAAAGAAACAATAGGACAGGGACAGTAAGCACGATTGGTACGTTTATGCACACTCTCTATAGGCCTCTTAGGAAGGGGATGAAGTTAATAGTAGACACACTAAGGTTAAAGTTTTTGGGGTTTGGGGAAGAAACCACAGAGTCAGGTTGAGTATTCCAAACACTGACCACTCTGTTGCTGAAGTCATATTTCCTGCAATCAAGTTTGGTGCGGTTAACCTTGAGTTTGTATCTATTGTGTGCTCTTGTATTGTTATGATTGAAGCTGAAGTATTCATTTGCAGGTAGGACATTGCAATGACTGATTTTATACACTATATTTAGATCAGACCGGAGGCGGCGTAGTTCTAGGTTTTCTATGTCAAGAGTTTCAAGTCTGGTGGCATAAGGTATTCTGCAATGAGTAGAGGAGCGGAGAACTTTTCTTGTGAAATATTTCTGGACTTTTTCAATTGTGTTAATATCAGATACATGACTGATTTCAATTCCAAACTGATGAGATGTATTCAACTCTAGGTCTAGCAAATGTTTTGTATGCCTTAGTTAGTAGTGTGATATTACCAGAGAAGAAACTACATAGGATTAGGTTAACAACTCTTAATGCCTTTTTGGCTGTGTAGTTACAGTGGGCTCTAGCACTTAGATCATTAGAGATGAGTACTCCAAGATCCTTGACAAAGTTTGGATCCTCAACAAGGTCTTGATTATTTAGGTTGTATTTTATTTTCTGATTTTTTTTTGCCAATATGTAAGACAGAGCATTTATTTGTTGAGGTTTGAAGTTGCCATTTGATTGACCATTCTGATACATAGTCAAGGTCTTTTTGGAGGGTAGTAGTATTGTCTGTGGTGTTGAATAGCTTTACATCATCAGCTAAGAGAATACAGTTGCTCTTAATATGATCACAGAGGTAATTTATGTAGAGTATAAAAATGTTGTAATCATGACTTTAAAAACTCTAAGTGAAAAATCTACGGCCACTTTAACAATGAATTCACATAATACCATTTAGAGTAGTCTGTTCCCTGTCACAAATTCTCAAGTCTCTACTGCTAGGTAGAAAAATTTTCTGGGAGTTTTTTTCCCCTCTAAATTCTCATTAATTTGCTGAAAAAAGTTTTGTTTTAGAAGCACTCTTATAGGGGAAAAATGAATCTGAAAGCAGGTGGAATTTGTACCATGTTTACATAACTCTTTATATGATCTGAAGATATTTACTTCCTATCCTGCCAGCTTGAGGCCTCACATTTAGACAGGCAACAAAAAAGGAAAAGGGAGGGTGAATTTTAATACAAAAAAATCAGTTCCTTGGCCATTATTTCAATATAGCAGATGGGAGTTAGCAATCACCATCACATTTTCTTTGGGATGAAAAACAGGGGTGAGATTCAACCAGTGTTACTACTAACTCGGTACTTACATTTTGTGTGCGCGTGTAATACAACAAAAGCTGTGCCTCCCAGACAGCTGATAAGTGCTGTGCGCAGATGCGCAACGTTTGAAAAAAGCCTTTTTTATTGATTTTTCAGCCTCAGTTGTGAGACGCAAAGCAGCTGAGCCGCACAAAGCAACTGAAGTTGAAAAAGCAGGAAATAAAGATCAGGTAAGAGCCCGGGTGGACGGATGGGCCAAACAGCAGCAGACACAGAACCGGTTCTGTGTTTGCTCTTCAGGTTCTACAGAGGTGGACAGAACTGGTAGCATCCCACCCCTGATGGAAAACTAGAAGGCAAAACACAAATATCCATCCCATCAAGTCCAAAGAAAGTCTGGAATGGTATAGGATTTCCTGCCATGGACAATGGGCTGGACTAGAAGACCTCCAAGGTCCCTGCCAACCCTCTAATTCTATTTTCTATATTTTATGTTCTATGAAATAAGCATCCATTATTTCCTATTGCTGGAACATTCTAACTATTTCAAGTTTTGTTCCATTTAGATTCCACCAATCTGAATTTTATCCTATTAGAACAAAATTAATTCAATACCTTCCAATAAACAGTTTGAATGGGGCATTTTCGGATTGAACGGAATTCATCATGAAACACCCTTATGCATAGCCATAAAAATAAGACAATACATATAAAACTGAAACCTCTTTCAAGAAGAAGGAAAAAAAGTAATATTTCAAATTATAAGTGAGATTTCAGTAAAGTTTTATGATGTAGACTAGAATCTTATTACCATACTGCCTATAAAACTACCTAGTTTCTAGCAGGCCATTTTATTCAATCAATTTTTATTATAGTAACTGACCAGTGCAAAATAACATAACAAATAAGCAAAGCATTAACACAAAAATCATATTGGCACAATCTGGATAAAGCTAAGGGCAAAAATAATTCATTGTTAATTTGTTTCCTAAAGAGCAATTTGGCGGATTTGACAAGCTGAAGTACAACATTTGGCCACATTAAGAGTAACAGCTGTACCTGCCAGTGAAAAGGAAGTACTGTATAAAAGATATCTGCTGTACCTAATTGATTAGTCAAAACCAGAAAATATGAATGGCACAAATACTTCAGCAAACTAGGCAAAATAATGGGCAGGAATCAGGTTTTCAGCCTCCCCAAGGGCAGATGTGGAAGGATATGAAGATATCTAACATTCAGGATTACTGGTGTTGAAACATTAAACTGAACCAGAGTAAATGCTCTCCTTAGCTCCTTGGTGGTAAGATAAATAATGTATCCAGTTTGTTGGATATGTTTAAAAATACTTCATAGTAAATGGTATCTGGTAATTTAATCAGATCCTGTTGGTGCTCACAACTTAAAGTTCTTTGTCTAATACAGGAACTGGCTTTGTTTTTCATATATATAGGCAGGTGAAACCAATTTGGATTTTACATTTCTACATTAATTGAACTGAAAATTGGCAGTCACAATGAGAGATGACAAGTTGTAATAGATATGTATAGGGATCAAGCACCCACAACTCTGGGAAGCAAACCCTTCCATTGATTAATTGTTGTCACTGACAGGAAATTTCTTCATAGTTCCAGCTTCTTGCTTCTTGACCTACCCCAGGTGCTTTGAAGAATAAGTCAACCCCCCCCCCCTTATTTGTTTCAGCCTATCGAGTACTGGAAGAGAGAGAGCTGTCATGTCCCCTGCGGTATCTGCTATCCCGCATCAGATGG
>BLBF01000022.1:50067565-50090458 GCA_015471245.1 Laticauda colubrina
GTGCCCTGTAAAAGGTCACTGAGAAGACAGAAGCTTAATGATTACACGTGAATGATACAATGTTGCAATGTCTGAATGATACATAGTTGCATTGATACACAGTTGCAAACACATAAATGATACATAGTTACAACAGTCCCCCCCAATCTTCTCTTTAGTAGGCTAGACATACCTAGTTCCCTTAACTGATCCTAATAACAGTTTAGTCTCAAGTCCTGTTATCATCTTTGTTCTTTTCTGCACTTTTCTGCAATGGTTATCAGCCTCTTTTTGTATTGTGATGATCAGAACTGGACACAGTACTGACCTCACTAGTGTCCTTCAGTATTTCATTTTCCAATGTTTCCCATGTGCCCTGAACTGTTTTTTCTTCTAGGATTTCCATCCATGAAACTCTTCATAATCTGTGCCTTAGTTAGTGGAAGATATCTCTCTTAAAGTCTAACACACTGGTCTGACTTTGTTTAGTCACTTGTGCCTGCATTATGATGCATTCAAAAGGCCCGGTCCCACTGCACTTACGGATGCAAAGAGGATGTAAAATGTTCGAAAAAGCTTGGAAAATGCTATGCATCCGTTGTGTACTCACTGCATATGTGTTTCATATGCTCTATCCATCAAACATCCATCTACTGCTATTTCATCCACGCAAGAAGTTTTGAGCTGCACAAAATTTTGTGAACGGATGAACTTTCCGCTGCGTACGATGTACATCTGCAACATATATGGGCAACAAACATTCTCTGTCTGTTATCATCCGTTAAACGTCTGCTGTATCCTCTCTGCATCCTCTGGCCATCCCCTCAACTTACATCCGCTGCAGCTGAAAACGGAAAGAGGGAGGAAACAAAAGTACAAGGAACGTCTACACAGCGTGAGTAGCACGGAAATAGAAAGGATGTAAGCGTATGCATCTCGTATATAAAGGATCAAAAACAGACAAAATGTTTCTATCTGGGATGTATCTCGTATATTTAGGATGTCTGGAGTATGTCTAGAGTATGTAGAAGGACACCTAGTGGACAACCGATATTTCCTATAAAAAGGGGGAGAAAATCATCTGGATCTCACTATGAGTCCAGCAGCCGTGGTGTACAGACCTCTTCACCCTTCGTCTTGGTGTTCAACATCATCAATTGTTCTCCACCATGGATGATGACACAGTCCATATGATAGCTGTGCTCATTCATCACCAGAACCAAAACCTGTTCAGACTGTTTCAACTTTTATACAGAAGGAGAAGAAGGAGAAGTCCAAGAGCTGTGTGGGTCTGACGATGGATCATAAGAAGAATGGAGTTTGGACTGTATGACCAGTTGATGGTGAAGCTGAGAAATGAAGACCCTCGTGCATTCCATCATTTCATGAGGATGCCACCAGCCATGTTTGACGAACTTGTAGAGTGTCTGAAACCCAGGTTGACCAAGCCTAGCACCAACTTCCATCCCAATCTGGACCCTGGACTGAAGGTGGCACTGACTCTGTGGCACCTGGCCTCTGGAACCACATTCAGAAACATGTAGTATGCCTGGAGGGGGCCACACAACAGCATCAGCAAAGTGGTCAGAGAAGTGGTGCAGGCCATCATCAAAGAATACGTGGAAGAGCTCTTCAAGTGCCCCACCACTGAACAAGGCTGGAGAAAACTTGCAGAGCAGTGGTATCAGAGGTGGAACTTTCCCCACACCGTTGGAGCGATAGATGGGAAGCACGTGTCCTACAAAGCTCCAGCCAACTCAGGGTGCACTTATTACAACTACAAGGGCTTCTTCAGTGTCATCCTCTTTGCCATGGTTGATGCTGACTACAAGTTCATCTACATTGATGCTTCAGGCAACGGGTCAGCTTCAGATGGCCAGGTATACAATACAAGTGACCTCAAGGGTGGGCTGGAACGCAAGCTCATCATGGGTTTTCCAGATCTAGACCCCGTACCCAATGACACACAAGATGTGCCCTACTTCATCGTGGGTGATGACATGTTCTCCCTCAGAACCTACCTCATGAAGCCGTACACTTCAAGATACCTCACCTGTGAAGAGAGGATCTTCAACTACAGGCTGTCCAGGGCAAGATGTGTGGTGGAGAATGCCTTTGGCATCCTGGCCAACAGGTTCCAGATACTTCTCACCACCATGAAGCATGACCCAGAGACTGTGAGGAGCATCGTGGAAGCTTGCTGCATCCTGCACAATCTAATGCGCACCCGCTACCCAGTCTTGCAGAACAGGCTCGTGGACCATCAACAAAACAATGGGGACATGGAGCCTGGTAAATGGAGGCAAAGATAGACACTGTGGATGGACAAGGCCCCAACAGAACTTCATGTGAAGGGAAGAAGCAGCGCAATCTATTGAGACACTGGTGCAACTCCCCAGCTGGAGCAGTGGAGTGGCAAGACAGGATGATAGATGATTAATGGATGCTTCCTTGAGGCTGTCGCATAACACTGATGAGATTGTGCCATATATGTTGAGTAGTCCTACAATGAATAGGGAATTAATAAAGAGTTTTGTTTATTTTAAAATGTGTTGATCAATGAATAAATTGTTATTGATAATAAAGGTCCATATATGTGGCAGCTGGGAAGGTGGACCATACAGTCCCACTATGCTTGCACTGGAGGTTTATCTATCCCACAACTATCCTTATCTATCCCACAAGCATGCAAAGGCTTAACCATTTTTTCAAAGTTTTCACCAACACTTTATGAAGTAAAAAAAATGAACCAAGTGTCTTAAGCAAAGAAAACCTTTGTTAACTTTCTTAACTTTATGACTTTATTAAATAAGGAAGATGAACCAAGTAAACTGTATTAAGTGTGTTAAGCAAAGATAACCATTATTAACTTTCTTCGGTAAACTTTATGACTTTTTTAAAAAAGTAAAGTGTCTTAGGCAAAGAAGTACAACTCAGTCTCTGACACTATTCTCAGTTACTCTGAGTCATGTCCATGGTCTCAGCTGTTAAGCGGGCAGGGACTGTGGAGGTGGTTGTGGCTTGAGTGCTGGTCTGAGGCACCATTGGGGTGCTTGGCCCCGAGGGTACAACAGGGGATGGTGTGTTCAGGAAGCTGTCTGAGAGCTGACTCAGTCCCGTGAGGTTGAGAGGCCCCTCATCAAGGACTTGAGATGTCAGGCCCAATACTGATGACAGATTGTCCATTGAGGGGCTTGGCTGTGGGGTAGAGGAAGGAGGAGTGTAGTGGGGCTGTCTGGTCTGCAGCTGGGTGAGGAGGGGCATCTGTGGCGTGCAATAAACCTGGGCCTGGACTAGGAAGTTCTGCTTCTGCTGTGGGAAGTCCTGGTAGTTGTAGCCTTGGTAGGTGAGGGGCTGTTGAAAGCCATCGAAGGGCTGTGACATCGCCTGGGGTGGAGGAGCAGACCTGGACTGGGTAGGAGCAGCTTCAGCTGGGCCTTGAGGGTTGTGCAGAAGTGCTGTGATCTTCTGCTTCATCACCTGGTGCTGGGCCTCGGGCAGGTCCCTGAGGGTCTGGCTCACATTGGTGATGAAGGGCTTCCGGCCCGAGGATGGTATGTCGCTGTGGACCAGCTGACAGAGAAGTTCTGTGCTGGTCTTCATTGTGTCCCTGATCTCCAACAGCATACTGTGGTCCTGGCCCTCCAGTCTGCCTCTCTGCCTGCATCCTCTGGAGCTGGGGGTGGGGGTGGGGGTGGGTTGGCCTCTGGTGGCTGCTGCTTCTTCCTCCATTTGTGACAACAGGGCATCATCCCCCACGGGATCCTCCAAGTCTGCCGGCATGGGGAGTGCAGCTGTCGAGGGGGTCTCTGCCGTGAGGCCCTCTGAAGATCCTTGCCTGGACAGGGTAGCTGGCTCCTGGCTGGAAGAGGACTGGCTGTCTGTGGGCTGTCTGAGGGAGAGGGGTCTCAGAGGGGCTGCTCCTCGGTGGCGGATCTCACCTTCCAGGAAACTGCACTTGGCCATGATGTACATCTCCCGGTCAGTGAGCTTGACATCAGCCTGCCCAGATTTCTTGAGGTGTAGTTTGCCATACCAGGTGTGCATATACTTCCACCATCCAAGGAGTACTTCTGCAGTGTACCCCAGGCTCTCTGCCTTGTCTCTCCAAGTTGCCTGCTTCTTCTTGGTGTCCCGATACAGACTGTGGCCCTTTCTCCAGAGGTCCCTGTTCTCCTTCAGCCATTCCAGCACCTCATCCTCATGCTCCTTGGAAACGGTGTACTGTTTCCTCTCTCCCTTCTGCTTCCCTTGCCTCTTCCTCCCTCTGGCAGGGACTTCAGTCGGGCCTTCAGGGGCTTGAGCAGCAGGGCCTTCAGGGGATTGAGCAGCAGGGCCTTCAGCAGCAGGACTTTGAGGGCCTTGGGGCTGGTCCACCACAGCAGCAGCAGCAGCTTCAGAGTCAGTGCCAGGGGGTGGGATGCTGGTTCTGGCCTTCTTGCCAGGGCCAGAACGAGTAGGCATGGGCTTCCTCTTCTTGCCTGACTGACGAACCATGGTGTTCCTGCTAGATGTATGTGGTAGCACGTCTTTCCCCTGTATGCTGACTGCATGCGTGCTGCATCCTTTTATATCCACGGAGCTGACGCCATTCATACTCCCCACATGTGCAGTGAACGCTGTGCATCCGATATACATCCGTGCGGCATCCCCTTTGTTTCCTATACGCATCCGTGATGCATCCGCGTCATCCACTATGCATCCGCCCCTTCTGCTATGCGTCCACTTTGCAATTCTCCCCCGGAACCCCTTTGGATGTGTCATCCGCTTCCATCTGCTTTTATCCGCTAGGCTTTCTATGAACATCCATTTAACATCCCCACTACATGCTACCCATGTCCATTCTTTTCTGTTCTTTTCTGTTCTGTTTATGCAAATTTTCACCATTTTTGGAGCGGATGACAACGGATGGAGCCACCCCCGAAATTTTGCTCGTCTGCTGTATCCTTTATGCATACATTTTGCGTCCGTCAGCCAGTGGGACCGAGCCTTAATGATAGTGCTGCTCTGTATTACGCTTCACATTTTCCCTGTTTGTTACTCAAACTCTGAGCATTAATGTATAGGCATCTAAGTTCATTGTGACTGATGTTGCATTTGCTTCTTATATCTCCTCTTTTATACCTGAGTTCCCCTTCTTTCTCATCATTTACTTCCTCATTTTGGGCTAATTGTCTGGTAGATTATGCTTGGATTTTAGTCTGAAAGTTTGGTCTCCTCTCCTTCCAGTTTTACTTTAAAGCCCTTCAGATGAACAACATAATAAAACATAACTAAAAGCACAATTAAAGCAGAATTAAAAACAAGGTTAAGATTTACAGATAAACAGATTACAGATAATTTTTTTTTACAGAAGTAAAAAAAAAATCAGAAGACTAAAAAAGTTAACAAAACTGGAAGTTCCCTCAAACCACCAGCCACTCCCAGGGTTGCATCACACTCTTAGACACACACACCCATGCTAATTTGCAGGGCCAGATCTTAACATGTAACACCCCCACTCTTCTGGGGGTTCGTGTCACCTCTGTAGGTAAGAAACAAATTCTAAAAATCCAATAATCTGGGGGACATCAGGAGGGGGAAGATTGGTTAATTTCTTAGAGACTGGCTATTTTTTTTTATATATATAAATAAAATGCTTATCAGGTTTTCACTGATAATTTGCCAGAGTGGAACGCCTTAAGCAATGTTCCTGTCTATCACCACAGTCTGCTAGAAAAGTACTAATCCATCAACCTCAGTATTTATATTTATACAATCTTTAGGATTAGGATTACGTTCTTGAATCAGCTCACTAAAACACTGAATTATTTAAAACTGATAAAAAAACAATTGTAAAATGTTGTCCTGTATATGTTTCTTCTGGATTCATCTAAAAGAAAACTTGTTGTATGCTTAGATGAAGCATTCTAATG
Source organism: Laticauda colubrina (assembly GCA_015471245.1). NCBI lineage: Eukaryota > Metazoa > Chordata > Lepidosauria > Squamata > Elapidae > Laticauda > Laticauda colubrina. The sequence goes on from BLBF01000022.1 coordinate 50,073,460, forward strand.
AATAGAAAAATATTTGAAGGAGAGGAGCTGATTACGTGCTGCAATTTGGAATTTCAAGTTGAAGAAAAGCAAATAATCCTTCACCTGAAAGCCAGTGTAATTTAGATGCTGCTGGATTAGGAAGATGAATGTTCTATTTTCTGCTGACAAAGTGAACCAATTTTATTTTAAAAATGAGATAAATTTGCACGCCTGTTGTGAAAGTATATAAAATGCTTATTTGTTCAGAATTTTACTCTGCAAAAATTTGCTACACAAATAATTGGTATTATTACTATTTATACAGCTGTTATCTCCACAAATGATAATTAAAGGCTTGACAAAATTTATATCAACATACTTTCTTCATACAAAGCGCCTCCGTGTATTTCTACCCATTCTTTAAAGTGATTGCCAGAAGACAGGTCATGATTAATTTACTAGGATAATGTAAAGACTTCACATATTATTTAACAATATTTGTTATTTAAATGCTGAAATAGCTTATTTTATTATCTTAAGGCCTTGTCACACTGCCCAACGGATGCAAAATGGACACAACGGATGAGCAAAATGTTCCATCCGTTGTTATCCGCTCTCAAAAGGGGCAAAAATTTGCATAACCAGAGCAGATAAAACGGACGCGGGGAGGACGCAGAGCGGATGGAAAGCGGAAGCTCCACGGAAGCCCAATGGATTGAAGTGGATGAGAGCGGATGGTACATCCGCTGGGCTTCCGGGGGGCCTCAGCAAAGCAGACATGGAACGGATACAACGGATGCACAGCGAATGCACAGTGGATGAAGCGGATGGAGAGCGGAAGCCTAACGGATGCCTGGCGTTAATTGCGCACGCAGGGGGGATGCATTGCGTAAGCCATGCTGATATAAAGGGAAGCAGCTCGCACATGGCCAGCATTCGGAGGAAAGACCTGCTTTAGGATACATCGAGTCCTTGCCTGCCCTGCCTGCATGCCTGCCTGCAAGCCTTGCTGCCAGCCTTCCTGCCAGCCTGCCTCCAAGCCTCCTGGCCAGCCTGCCTTCCAGCCTCCCTGCCAGCCAGCCTTCCTGCCAGCCTTCCTGCCAGCTTTCCTGCCAGCCTTCCTGCCAGCCTTGGTGCCTGCCAGCCTCCCTGCCAGCCTCCCTGCCAGCCAGCAAACCCACAACCATGGGGAAGAAGCAAAAGCCTCAGCAACCTGCCGCCAGCCCTGCCAAGAGGGACAGGGCCACCCTCCCGCCCCTGTCCCTGACTCTGCTTTTGCTGGGGCTTCTGCTGCTCGGGCTCGCTCTTCTGGTGCTGGAGCTTCTGCCGAAGCTGCTCCTGGCGGTGGTGCTTCTGCTGCTGCGTACTCTGCTGAAGCTGCTCCTGGTCATGCTGGTCCTGCTGGTCCTGCTCGTGCTCCTGGACTTTCTCGTCCTGCTCGTGCTCCTGGTCTTGCTCATCCTGCTCGTGCTCCTGGTCCTGCTCGTGTTCCTGGTCCTGCTGGTGCTGCTGCTGCTGGGGCTGCTGTGGCTCCTGGGGCTTACTCTGCTGATGATGATCCTGGTCCTGCTGATCCTGCTGCTGCTGATGATGATGGCGATGACGATGATGATGATGATCCTGCTGCTGCTGCTGCTGCCGCTGCCGCTGCTGATGATCCTGCTGGTGATGATGATGATGATGATGATGATGATGATGATGATGATGATGATCCTGCTGGTGCTGCTGCTGCTGGTGGTGTGGAGGAGCAGCCCCTACCACCTGGGAGCCCCTCTGATGAGGGCCCATCTGGTCCTACCAAAGGGAGGAAGAGGCGTATGCAATACTTCATCGAGGAGGAACACGAGGATGAGGTGCTGGAGTGGCTGAGAGAGAATGAGTATCTATAGCGGAAGGGACACAGGCTCTATAGGGACACCAAGCAGAAGCAGGCTGCTTGGAGAGAGAGGGCAGAGAGTATGGGTTACACTTCGGAGGTAATCCTCGGCTGGTGGAAGCACATGCACACTTGGTACGGGAAGCTGCACCTCAAGAAATCTGGCCAGGCCATGCTTAAGCTGACAGACAGAGAGACCTACGTCATGGCCAGGTGCAGCTTCCTGGAGGGTGAGATCCACCACCAAGGAGTACCAGGAGCCCCTCTCACAACCCTCTCTCTCCGGCAGCCTGCTGAGACCCAGTCCTCTTCCGGCCGAGAGTCAGTCCCTGTCTCCAGGCAGGTTTCTGTGGAGTGTGCCACGGCGGAGAACCCGCGGACAGCTGTTGTATCCATGGTGGAGCACGTGGAGGACTCCCTGGTGTGGTGGGAGAAAGGAGACATCAAGTCTACCACAGTGGTAGCCGCATCCACCACCACCCCAGCTCCGCCTCTACAGAAAGGCAGAGAGCCTGACAGCAGGAGGGGCAGAGCCACACTGTCCTGCTGGAGATCAGGGACACCGTCTGCACCAGTATAGATCTCCTCTCTCAGCTGGTCAGCACCGACTCCGCATCCTCCACCTGCAAGCCCTTCGTCACCTATGTCAACCAGATCCTCAAGAACATGGAGGAACCCCAGTACCAGGTGGTGAAGGACCGGATCACTGAGCTGCTTCACAACCCTCCTGATCCAGACGAACATGCTCCCACCCAGTCCAGGTCTGCTCCTACACCTCCACCACAGGTGATGTCCCTCCCATTCCAAGGCTTCTCACAGCCCCTCACCTACCAGGGCTACGGCTACCAGGAGGTCCAGCAGCACAGGCAGCAGTCCTTCCCAGTCCAGGAACAGAGTCATCGGACAACACCGTTGCCACCGGTTCCACTGATGCCACCGATGTCACCCATGACAATGATGCCACCGACAGGGATGCCACCCACGCCAGTCCTCACCCAGCTGCAGACCAGACAGCCCCACTATACTACTCCTTCCTCCATCCCACAGCCAAGCCCGGCCTCAGTACATCTCTCATCAGTACTGGGGCTGACACCCCATGGCATGGAGGAAGGACCTCTCAGCACCGCAGGTCTGAGCCAGCTGTCTTAGAGGTTCCTCAACACACCGTCACCTGTTGTCCTCTCGGGGCCAGGCACCCCAATGACGATACAGACTAGCACTCCAGCACCACCCACCTCCACATCACCTGGACCCTTTACCCCTGAGACTGGGCACACCTCCGAGTAACCAATAAGAGTGCCAGAGACTGGGTAGCTGGCTACCTGTGGACTTTATTTGGACACTTGACTTGGGTCATTTTTTTTTTTACAGCTTGTTGTTCAACAAAGTTTATCTTTGATTCACACACTTGCTTCCTTTCTTTTTTTTGTAATAAAGTCTTGGTGGAAACTTTTAGAATTGGCTTAAGCCTTTCCATGCTTGTGGGATGGGTTAAGATAGCAGTGGGATGGGCAGGGATACCTGTGGTATGGGTAATAGCTGTGGGATGGGTAAGGATAGCAGTGGGATAGATAAGCCTCCAGTGCAAGTATAGTGGGACTGTATGGTAATACCTCCCAGATGCCACACCTTTGGCCCTTTATTATCAATAACAATGTAATCATTGATCCACACATTTCAACATGAACACAACTCTTTATTAAATGCCCTGTTCATTGTAGGCCCACCCAACATACATGGCCCAATCTCATCGTGTGATGAGACAGGCTGAAGGAAGCACCCATTAATCATCTATCATCCTGTCTTGCCACTCCACTGCTCTAGCTGGGGAGTTGCATCAGTGTCTCAGGAGGTTGCGCTGCTTCTTCCCCTCACGTGAGGCTCTGTTGGGGTCTTGCACATCCTGAGCGTCTATCAGGTTTCACCCTTGCCTCCATTCCCCAGGCTCCATGTCCCCATTGCCTTGTTGATGGTCCACGAGCCTGTCCTGCAAGACTGGGTAGCGGGTGCGCATGAGATTGTGCAGGATGCAGCAAGCTTACACGATGCTCCTCACAGTCTCTGGGTGATGCTGCATGGTGGTGAGAAGTACCTGGAACCTGTTGGCCAGGATGCCAGAGGCGTTCTCCACCACCTGCCTTGCCCTGGACAGCCTGTAGTTGAAGATCCTCTCTTCACGGGTGAGGACTCTGGAAGTGTAGGGCTTCATGAGGTAGGTTCTGAGGGAGAAGGCATCATCCCCCACAATGAAGTAGGGCACATCTTGTGTGTCGTTGGGCAGAGGGTCTGGATCTGGAAAGCCCATGATGAGGTTGCCTTCCAGCCCCTCGAGGTCACTGGCATTGTATACCTGGGCATCTGAAGATGAGCCGCTGCCTGAAGCATCGATGTACATGAACTTGTAGTCAGCATCAACCATGGCAAAGAGGATGATGCTGAAGAAGCCCTTGTATTTGAAATAAGTGGAGCCCGACTTGGGTGGTGCCTTGCAGGCCACGTGCTTGCCATCTATGGCTCCAACGGTGTGGGGGAAGTTCCACCTCTGATACCACTGCTCTGCAACTTTCTTCCATCCTTCATCAGTGGAGGGGCACTCCTCCTTGTATTCTTCGATGATGGCCTGTACCACTTCTCTGACCACAATGCTGATGGTGTTATGTGGCACCCTCCAGCCATACTGCATGCTCCTGTAGGTGGTCCCTGAGGCCAGGTGGCACAGAGTGAGTGCCACCTTGAGCCCAGGTTCCAGGCTGGGCCGGAAGTTGGTGTTTGCCTTGGTCAACCTGGGTGTCAGCCGCTGCACAACTTTGTCAAACATGGCTGGAGGCATCCTCATGAAGTTCTGGAATGCCCGAGTGTCTTCGTTCCTGAGCTCCACCATCAGCTTGTTGTACAGTCCGTACTCTGCTCTTCTGGCGATCCATCTTCGGACCCAGATGCTTCTTGGCTGCCTCTTTTTCTTCCCGTAGTAGAGTTCACAGAGCCTGTAGATGGCTTCGCACTGTTGCAGAAATATGGTGGCTGTCAAAAGGACTGTGTTATGATCCACGGTGGACATGACTGGATGCTGTGGAAGAGGAAGAGTCAGATGAAGGCTGCAGAGATCTGCACAGCTGGGCTGCTGGTCTGAAAGTGAGATGCAGACGAGTTGCTCTCCCTTTTTATAGGCAGTATAGGTGTCCCTTTGCATCCTCTAGGCATCCTCTAGACATCCTTAATATCCGAGATAGGTCCTCTCTGCGAACGTTTTTTCTGTTTTAAACGCTTTGTTTCCACTAGGCATCTGTTCTGCATCTGTTCTGCATCCATTCTGCGTCCGTTCCGCTTCCTCCCTGCGTCCGAGTGGATGCGAGTTGCGTGGATGCGCAGCGGATTCCTGGCGGATATAACGGATGCGTAACGGATGCAGAACGGATGCCTAGCGGATGCATAGCGGATGCAGAACGGACGCATTGGATACATTTTCCGCACAAAAGTTTTGAGCAGCCCAAAACTTTCTGAGCGGATGAAACATCAATAAACGGATGCTGGACGGATAGAGAGGAAGCAAAACGGAGGCAGTCATTACATCGCATTTTGCAACGGATGGCAAGCTTTTTTTTCCGTTTTACATCCTCTTTGCATCTGTTGGTGCAGTGTGACATGGGCTTTAGCGTGTTTGGTCTTGGGATTGATTCATTTGCTTATAGGTATTCTCCAAGTGCATATACCTGGTGATAATTCCTACAGTCTGGCAGGTATTCTCTGTCAATGACAGAATAAGCCTTCTCTCAAAGACACAATTCTTCCCTTAAACTAAAGCCAGTTCCTTTCTAATTAGCATCATAGTTCTGGGGTGTGAAATGGTAAACCTTTCTGAAGTTAATGAGGTAATTCTGGGAACAATTAAACTTTCCAAGTATGAAGGTGCACAAATTTAATAGAAAAAAATGTTGAGAGGTAAAGTCTTCATTTATGCCACAGCTAAAGAATGTATAACTCTGGTTCTATGATTCAGTGTTAGTTATATGATTAGATTTTGAACAATGAGTTAAATATACTTATTTCTTTGAGTATAGATAGGAAAGAATGCATTAACTATAATAAGAATACAAATTAATTTATGTTTTTTTTTCTCTCGCATTCACTGGCCTTATGGATGTAATAAATTATTTGATTTGATAAAAAGCCAAGATTGGACAATTAATAATAAGTTATTAATAAAGTTATTAATAACATCACTAAGTATATCATCGTGTGACATAAAACTAGGCTGTAAGGCAGTAGGCATGGAGTATCAAGGAAGCATGTTGGGGAAGCTAATCAGGTAAAATAAAAAATGAGCTAAATTGATTACAGTTGTGGAACTATACAATTTTTAAAAAAAAATACCCGAAGTATACTTATTTATAATCACTAAGTCGTCTTAGCCATGAGCCAGAACAGATAACAGAATCATAAATGAAATTTTACTGTGTTCAATGATGTTAACTTCCATGAGCTGCAATGATAAAGGAACTAGACTTCCTTTAAGACTATAATAACTTGATTATTATTTCAATGTATAACCCAATATTTCAATCCTATCTAAAATACAAAATAAATGAGTAGCAGAGTGTTTAACAAAATAAGTAAGGAGTAGCAATGGTTGCTGAAACTGGGTATGTCTAGTTTAATGAAAAAAAGAACTAGGCATGATAGCAGTGTTCCAATATCTCAGGGGTTGCCACAAAGAAGAGGGAGTGTAGCTATTCTCCAAAACACCTTAGGGCAGGACAAGAAGCAAAGGATGGAAACTAATGAAGGAGAGAAGCAATCTAGAACTAAGGATAAATTTCCTGACAATGAGAACAATGAATCACTGAAACAACTTGCCTCCAGAAGTTGTAAATACTCGAACACTAGAAGTTTTAAAGAAGAGATTGGGTAACCATTTGTCTGAAATGGTATAGGGTTTCCTGTCTAAGCAGGGGGTTGGACTAGAAGACATCCAAGGTCCCTTCCAACTCTGTTATTCCATTCCATTCTAATTCTATAAACTAAGATTTCACCAATCTGGTAATCTTCAAGTTGATGGTTTTCAGCAACCATAATATTCCCATCCAGATATTGGGACATAGATGACCTATCTTGATAACATCGATTTGGACAAGGCTGGTGTAAATTAATAGTTTTAAAGAATTAGTCAGATGATATTGTTTCTAAAAGCATGTTCTTAGGTTTGTAATTAAGGCTTCATGATCTATGGGAGGAATAAATTCCTCTAAAAATTACTCAACAGAATTCCTATAAAAGGACATAAATGCCTATGTATTTTGGAAGACACTGCCTCAGCAAGAGCACATATCCTTCTTATATATTCAGATTGGCACAAATATTTAATTGCAGCTTTTTAAATTGCTAGCCACTGCAAAACAGATGCCAATCTTATTCTTTATCTCTTGAAAGACACTTCAAAGATGACCTCTGGGAGAATAACTGAATTCTGCTTGATTGCCACCCCTGTTCATTGTGTAATAATATCGTTTTCCCTGTTAAGAACTTTATGGAGCCTCAGGGCAAAATGTTAAAATCCTGCATGTTATAACTTTACAATATTAAGCAACAGTTTGTGATACTAAATACATTTACATTCAATTACTCATGCTTACCTTCCTACAGTTATCACTTAAGTAGCTTAAAATTTTAGTCACTATTGAATGAAAGTTTAAGTATTCCTTGTTTCTAATTTTAGCTATTGTAATTTGCTTAATACATTCATCATATGCCTTATACCCTATTTTTTATATCTTACTGTTGCATTGTTATAATGTTTTAGTTTAATTCTAATTCATTGTCTTAAAATTATACTCAGCTTTGGTCACTGAACATTATAAAGTTTAAATGAATTGTATCTATGGCAAAACCTGTACTAGGATAAGACGGCACACTATTTTAACATTAGTATTGCTGAGGCTCTCTCAGATTAGAAGACTGTTATAAAGACATAACAACAACAACCACAACAACAACAATAACAGTTGCTAGTACAAATTTGTGCCACAATTCCATGCAATTGAAACAAGACTAATAATCATTCAGTTTTAAAGAAAGTGCCAGTGGTGAAAATATTCCTTTCTTGTGCAAAATATAAATTTACATTTCAGTTTCAGATGAATACTATACAACCTTAAGCCCCTGTCACACTGGCCAACGGATGCAAAAAGGACACAGCGGACGAGCAAAATGTTCCATCCGTTGTTATCCGCTCTCAAAAGGGGCAAAAATTTGCATAACTGGAGCGGATAACACGGACGCGGGGAGGATGCAGGGCGGATGCAAAACGGATGCGGAACGGAAGCCTAGTGGATGGAAGCGGATGGGAGTGGATTGCGCAACCGCAGGGCTTCGGGGGGCCTCAGCAAAACGGACGCGGAACGGATACAGCGGATGCAGAATGGACGCCGAATGGATGAAGCGGATGCACAGCGGATGCACAACGAATAAAGCGGATGCACAGCGGAAGCCTAACGGATGCACAGCGGAAGCGGAACATACCGACCGTTAATTGCGCATGCGGGAGGGAAGTATTATGTAAGATCCCCGGATATAAAGGGAAGCAGCTTGCACGTGGCCAGCATTCTGAGGAAAGACCTGCTGCTGGACACTTCGAGTTCCTTGCCTGCCCTGCCTGCATGCTTGCCTGCCAGCCTTGCTGCCAGCCTGCCTTCCAGCCAGCCTTGGTGCCTGCCTGCCTGCCTTCCTGCCAGGCTTTCTGCCAGCCTTCCTGCCAGCCTTCCTTCCATCCTACCTGCCAGGCTTCCTGCCAGCCTACCTGCCAGGCTTCCTGCCAGCCTTGGTGCCTTCCTGCCAGCCTTCATGCCTGGCTTCCTGCCAGCCTTCCTGCCAGCCTTGGTGCCTGCCAACCTCCCTGCCAGCCAGCAACCCCACAACCATGGGGAGGAAGCGAAAGCCTCAGCAACCTGCCGCCATCCCTGGCAAGAGGGACAGGGCCAACCTCCCGCCCCCTGCCCCTGACTCTGCTTCTGCTAGGGTTTCTGCTGAAGCTGCTCCTGGCGGTAGTGATTCTGCTGGTGCTGGGGCTTCTGCTGGTGCTTACTCTGTTGAAGCTGTTCCTGGTCCTGCTGGTCCTGCTCGACCTGCTTGTGCTCCTGGACTTGCTCGTTCTGCTCGTGCTCCTGGTCCTGCTCGTGCTCCTGGACTTGCTGACCCTCCTGGTGCTTACTCTACTGCTGCTGATCCTGCTGCCGCTGCTGCTGCTGCTGATGATGATGATCCTGCTGCTGCTGCTGCTGCTGATGATGATGATGGTGATTATGATCCTGCTGGTGAGGATGATGATGATGATGATTCTGCTGCTGCTGTTGCTGCTGCTGCTGGTGTGGAGGAGCAGCCCCTACTTCGTGGGAGCCCCTCTGATGAGGGCCCATCTGGTCCAGCCAAAGGGAGGAAGAGGCGTATGTGACAACGGGAGAGGAGGCAATACTATATTGAGGAGGCGCACGAGGATGAGGTGCTGGAGTGGCTGAGAGAGAATGACTATCTGTGGCGACCGGACACCGGCTGTACAGGGACACCAAGCGGAAGCAGGCTGCTTGGAAAGAGAGGACGGAGAGTATGGGCTACACTTTGGAGGTGCTCCTCGGCTGGTGGAAGCACATGCACATCTGGTACTGGAAGCTGCACCTGAAGAAATCTGGCCAGGCCACTGTGAAGCTGACAGACAGAGAGACCTACATCATGGCCAGGTGCTGCTTCCTGGAGGGTGAGGTCCACCACCGAGGAGCACCAGCAACCCCTCTCACGACCCTCTCTCTCTGGCAGCCTGCTGAAAGCCAGTCCTCTTCTGGCCGAGAGTCAGTCCCTGTCTCCAGGCAGGTTTCTGTCGAGCGTGCCATGGCGGAGAACCCACAGACAGGTGTGGTAAGTGGGTTCGGAGTGCGTAGAGGACTCCCTGGTGCGGTGGGAGAAAGGAGACATCGAGTCCACCACAGTCCTAGCCGCATCCACCACCCCCCAACTCCACCTCCGCAGATAGGCAGACAGCCGGACAGCTGGAGGGGCAGAGCCACAATGTCCTGCTGGAGACCAGGGACACCATCCGCACCAGCATAGATCTCCTCTCTCAGCTGGTCCACACCGACTCCTCATCCTCCAACCGCAAGCCCTTCCGCACCTATGTCAACCAGACTCTCAAGGAAATGGCGGATCCAGAGTACCAGGTGGTGAAGGACCGGATCCAAGCTGCTTCACAACCCTCCAGACCCAGAGGAACCTGCTCCCACCCGGTCCAGGCCTGCTCCTCCACCCCAGGTGATGTCCCTCCCATTCCAAGGCTTCCCACAGGCCCTCACCTACCAGGGCTACGGCTACCAGGAGGTCCAGCAGCACAGGCAGCAGCCCTTCCCAGTCCAGGCACAGAGTCATCGGGCGACACCGTTGCCACCTGTTTCACTGATGCAACTGATGCCACCCATGCCAATGATGCCACCGACGACAGCGATGCCACCCACGCCAATGATGCCGACGACAGCGATGCCACCCACGCCAGTCCTCACCCAGCTGCAGAGCAGACAGCCCCACTACACTACTCCTTCCTCCACCCCACAGCCAAGCCCGGCCTCAGTACATCTATCATCAGTACTGGGGCTGACACCCCATGGCATGGAGGAAAGACCTCTCAGCATCACGGGGCTCAGCCAGCTGTCCAAGAGCTTTCTCAACATACTGTCCCCTGTTGTCCTCTCGAGGCCAGGCACTCCAGCACCACCCACCATCACAGCACCTGGACGCTTCAACCCTGAGACTGGGCACACCTCCGAGTGACCAATAAGAGTGCCAGAGACTGGATAGCTGGCTACCTGTGGACTTTATTTGGACACTTGACTTGGGTCATTATTTTTTTTACAGCTTGTTGTTCAATAAAGTTTATCTTTGATTCACACACTTGCTTCATTTGTTTTTTTTTTAAAAGTATTGGTGGAAACTTTTAGAATTGGCTTAAGCCTTTCCATGCTTGTGGGATGGTTTAAGATAGCAGTGGGGTGGGCAGGGATACCTGTGGAATGAGCAGGGATACCTTTGGGATGGCTAATAGCTATGGGATAGATAAACCTCCAGTGCAAGCATAGTGGGACTGTATGGTCCACCCTCCCAGGTGCCACACCTATGGCCCTTTATTATCAACAATAATGTAATCAATCATCCACACATGTCAACATAAACAGAACTCTTTATTAAACGCCCTGTTCATTGTAGGCCCACCCAACATACATGGCCTAATCTCAACCATGTGATGAGACAGGCTGAAGGAAGCATCCATTAAGCATCTACCATCCTGTCTTGCCACTCCACCGCTCCAGCTGGGGAGTTGCACCAGTGTTTCAGGAGGTTGCGCTTCTTCTTCCCTTCCCGTGAGGCTCTGTTGTGGCCTTGCACATCCTGAGTGTTGATCAGGTTTCGCCCTTGCCTCCATTCCCCAGGCTCCATGTGCCCATTGGCTTGTTGATGGTCCACGAGCCTGTTCTGCAAGACTGGGTAGCGGCTGCGCATGAGATTGTGCAGGATTCAGCAAGCTTCCACGATCCTCCTCACGGTCTCTGGGCGATGATGCATGGTGGTGAGAAGTACCTGGAACCTGTTGGCCAGGATGCCAAAGGCATTCTCCACCACCCACCTTGCCCTGGACAGCTTGTAGTTGAAGATCCTCTCTTCACGGGTCAGGAGTCTGGAAGTGTATGGCTTCATGAGGTAGGTTCTGAGGGAGAAGGCATCATCCCCCATGCTGAAGTAGGGCACATCTTGCGTGTCGTTGGGCAGGGGGTCTGGATCTGGGAAGCCCACAATGAGGTTGCCTTCCAGCCCCTCCTTGAGGTGACTGGCATTGTATACCTGGGCATCTGAAGATGAGCCGTAGCCTGAAGCATCGATATACATGAATTTGTAGTCAGCATCGACCATGGCGAAGAGGATGATGCTGAAGAAGCCCTTGGAGTTGAAATAAGTGGACCCCGACTTGGCTGGAGCTTTGCAGGTCACGTGCTTGCCATCGATGGCTCCAACGGTGTGTGGGAAGTTCCACCTCTGATACCACTGCTCTGCAACTTTCTTCCATCCTTCTTCAGTGGAGGGGTACTGGAGGAGCTCCTCCTTGTATTCTTCGATGATGGCCTACACCACTTCTCTGACCACAATGCTGATGGTGTTGTGTGGCACCCTCCAGCCATACTGCATGCTTTTGTAGGTGGTTCCTGAGGCCAGGTGGCGCAGAGTGAGTGCCACCTTGAGCCCAGGTTCCAGGCTGGGCCGGAAGTTGGTGTTTGCCTTTTTCAACCTGGGTGTCAGGCACTGCACAACTTCGTCAAACATGGCTGGAGGCATCCTCATGAAATTCTGGAATGCCCGAGTGTCTTCGTTCCTGAGCTCCACCATCAGCTTGTTGTATAGTCTGTACTGTGCTCTTCTCCCGATCAATTTTTGGACCCAGACACTTCTTGGCCGCCTATTTTTCTTCCCATAGTAGAGTTCACAGAGCCTGTAGATGGCTTCGTCCTGTTGCAGAAGGATGGTGGCTGCCAAAAGGACTGTGGTATGATCCACGGTGGACATGACTGGATGCTGTGGAAGAGGAAGAGTCAGATGAAGGCTTCAGAGGTCTGCACAGATGGGCTGCTGGTCTGAAAGTGAGATGCAGATGAGTTGCTCCCAATTTTTATAGGCAGTATAGGTGTCCCTTTGTATCCTCTAGGCATCCTCTAGGCATCCTCTAGACATCCTTAATATCCGAGATAGGTCCCCTCTGCGAACGTTTTTTCCGTTTTAAATGCTTTGTTTCCGTGCTGCATCCGTTCTGCATCCGTTCCGCGTCCGTTCCGCTTCCTCCCTGTGTCGGGGTGGATGCGAGTTGTGCGGATGCGCAGCGGACACCAAGCGGATCTAGCGGATGCATAACGGATGCGTAACGGATGCGTAACGGATGCGTAACGGATGCGTAGTGGATGCAGAACGGACGAACTGGATACATTTTCTGCGCAAAAGTTTTAGGCAGCCCAAAACTTTTGGAGCGGATGAAACATCCATAAACGAATGCTGGACGGATAGAGAGGAAGCCAAACGGAGGCAGTGAGTACATCGCATTTTCGAACGGATGGCAAGGTTTTTTGTCCGTTTTACATCCTCTGCATCCGCTGGTTCAGTATGACATGGGCTTTCGAAAAAGATGAACATTTTGTCTTGCTGAATTTTTGAGATACATTTCAGGAATTATCACTGGTGGTCATTAGATCTGTATCAGTTTCTGTGAATGAGCACACATTTTCAAATTTTACCCTATAGTTGTCTTTTTTACAGTATTTGTAGCACTCATTCTTTTGTGATCATGAATTAGACCAGTGTTTCTCAAACTCCATAATTTTAAGATGTATGACTTCAACTCCCAATCTTGCCCAGCCAGGCTCCATCCAGGAATTCTGGGAGCTGAAACCCAGATTGATTGAAACTGAGATTGATTGATTGATTGTCTGCATTAGACCTTATAACTGTTTTAAGATGTAAAGTTTGCTTCACATCATAAAGCTTGCTTACTGGATATCTTATAGATAATTTTTCTATTGCAAAGCTTTTGGCTGTCTTTTGACCAGCAATTCTGCTGGTCTAGGTTAGGTAAACCCTGCAGGTCCTGCTATGAATATAATTGTGTTGCATTCAGTGACATTCAAAGCAGAAAATGGATAAGCATTTAAGCATTTAGCATAGACTTCATGAGCTTCTTCATCCTCTCCCCATGATTTCCCTCCTCATGCCCCACTGGCTATATATTTCACTGCCAGCTTGATATTTCAATGAAAAGTCTAAACAACTTTCAATCTATCTTACAGCATATATGTGATTTTTGTGTCTCCTGCCTCAAAAAGGTAACACAGAAAATCAATGGGGCTAAAGTCTAAAGAGAAACAAGACCTCTGTCTTCAAATTCAGATATTTATTTGAATTACAGAATGACAGAATTGGAAGGGACCTTTGAGGTCTTCTATCCCAGCCCTTTGATCAAGCAGGAAACTATACCATTTCAGACGAATGGTTGTCTAATGTCTTTTGGAATGTTGGAGTACCCACAACTTCTAAAGACAAGTCTTTCCACTGGTTAATTGTTCTAACTGTCAGGAAATTTCCCCTTAATTCCAGATGACTTCTGTCCTTGGTTAATTTCCATCCATTCCTTATCCTGTCTTCAGACATTTTGGAAAATAAGTTGACACTGTTAGGAATGATAGTCACCTAACAGTTTTGTTGACAATATATAAACCAGCAGAGTTATTTAATGTTGTTTCTTTAAGAGAATGATGTAATTGTGATTGGCTGAGGTTCCTCCAATGGCCATAAGATGGAGCCAGAAATCTGATTTCTTTCTCCTTGCATTTCCTGTTTTGCCGTATTTGCCTGATCGTCATTCTACTTGGATTGCTGTGAGTTTTTGCAACTGTTAGCAAACTCCGTTTCCTGAACTTTGCTTATGATACTTGACTTCATTTTTGGATTATCCCTGGACTGATACTGACTGCTTTAACCATGTATGATTTGGACTGTTTGCTGGACTTTGTTTACCCGTTTACTGGAAGTAAAATCAACATTTTACTATTCAGTGTATCTGTATTCTGGTCATGTGTTATTCAACATCACTCTCACTATGTTTCCCTGAGTGCACTCATTATCCTAACGGGGCATGCCTCAATAGACACCCCCCCCCCCTTCTTTGTTGCAGTCCCTTAGAAATTGGAACAATGCTTTTCCTTGATGTTTTGTGTTTGTGATGAAATAGGCTCCAAATGCAGATACCATAATTGAACTAGTAAAATTAGAAGAACCATTTAGTTGGCAGCAAAGCATTACAGTTATCTGCATTGTTTTTCTTTTTGAAAAATAATTATAAAAGTCTGCTTTTATATTTTAGCCTTTCATTCATAGTGGCCGTATTTTAATCTGGCATCTGAACTTTTAGTAATACTGTTATGCAGTATTTTTACATTTTATAATTATGTCTTCTTTGAAATTTATGCGTCAGCTTTAAAATTCAGCTGTCACATTTCATGGAATGAGGGGTGGAGGAGTTGAAAAGTTCAAGGTTATTCTGTATGTCGTATTAAGAAATTCTAGTTGCAATTATTTGGTTCTCGTGATTTATGAAGTTTAGAAGTGGGAGGAGAGAAGGTAGATTCTGTGTAACAAGCACGAAAATAATTTCACTTTGGAAAATTGCCTTTGACATGCCAGATCTGTTTCTAATAAATTAATTGGAGAGAAAATGTCTTGGAGTGATTGATATCATGGATACTTTCTGGATGCCCTACATTATGGTTGTATGCTATTTTGCTTTTTAGTGAGAAACAAAGTATAGTATAGTATTATATGATGTTATCATACATGATCACCTGACTACTGAGATCACTTGTCTCTCCTAGTATTTGGCCACTTGGTATTAAGTCATTAAACTACACAGATTAAAGAATGTTGTCTTTTGGGATCTTAGAAGCACATTTCTCTATGTCAATGGCTGTCCTAGGAAAGAGGTTTCCTCCGCAAGGTCTGCTAGATTTTTGGAGGGTATTGAAGACTTAATTCATCTCTCAAACCTATTGCTAAAATAACCTAAGATGACCCCTTTGAGCTACGAATAAATCCCATGTCACACTGGCCAACGGATGCAAAAAGGACACAGTGGACGAGCAAAATGTTCCATCCGTTGTTATCTGCTCTCAAAAGGGGCAAAAATTTGCATAACCAGAGCGGATAACACGGACGTGGGGAGGACGCAGGGCGGATGCAAAGCGGATGCGGAACGGAAGCCGAGCGGATGGAAGAGGATGGGAGCGGATGGGAGTGGGTGGCACATCCGCAGGGCTTCCGGGGGGCCTCAGCGAAGCGGACGCGGAACGGAAAGAGCGGAAGCAAAGCGGACGCCGAACGGATGAAGCGGATGCTGAGCGGAAGCCTAGCGGATGCACAGCGGAAGCCTAACGGATGCCTGGCATTCACTGCGCATGCGGGGAGGATGCATTGCATCAGCCCCGCGGATATAACGGAAGCAGCTTGGAAGCAGGTCGCCATTCAGAGGAAAGACCTGCTACCGGACACATCGACTGCCTTGCCTGCCCTGCCTGCATGTCTGCCTGCCAGCCTTGCTGCCAGCCTTGCTACCAGCCTCGCTGCCAGCCTCACTGCCAGCCTTGTTGCCAGCCGGTCTGCCTGCCAGCCTTGCTGCCTGCCTTCCTGCCAGCCTTGGTTCATGTCTGCCTGCCAGCCTTCCTGCCAGCCTTGGTTCATGTCTGCCTGCCAGCCCTGGTGTCTGCCTGCATGCCAGCCTGCCTGCCAGCCTTCCTGCCAGCCTTGGTGCCAACCTCCCTACCAGCCTTCCTGCCAGCCTTGGTGCCAGCCTCCCTGCCAGCCTTTCTGCCAGCCTTGGTTCCTGCCAGCCTCCCTGTCAGCCAGCAACCCCACAACAATGCGGAAGCACAGCAAGCCTCAGCCATCTGCTGCCAGCCCTGGCAAGAGGGACAGGGCTACCATCCCAGCCCCTGGCCCTCACTCTGGTTCTGCTGGGGCTTCTGCAGCACGGGCTCGCTCTTCTGGGGCTGGCGCTTCTGCTGCTTCTGCTTCTGGAGGAGCTGACAAGCACTCCAGCACCAGCCACCTCTACAGCACCTGTACCCTTCACCCCTGGGACTGAGCAACCAAGAGGAGTGCCAGAGACTCATTTTTGTCTTATAGCTTGTTGTTAATAAAGTCTATTTATGATTCACACACTTGCTTCATTTCTTTTTTTTAATAAAGTCTTGGTGGAAACTGTTAGAAATGGTTTAAGCCTTTGCATGCTTGTGGGATGGGTAAGGATAGCTGTGGGATGGGTTAGGATAGCTGTGGAATGGGTAATAGCTGTGGGATGGGTTAGGATAGCTGTGGGATAGATAAACCTCCAGTGCAAGCATAGTGGGACTGTATGGTCCACCCTCCCAGGTGCCACACCTACGGCCCTTTATTATCAATAATAATGTAATAATTATCCACACATGTCAACATAAACACAACTCTTTATTAAACGCCCTGTTCATTGTAGGCCAACCAAACATACATGTCCCAATCTCATCTGTGTGATGAGACAGGCTGAAGGAAGCATCCATTAAGCATCTA
>BLBF01000022.1:50100458-50115801 GCA_015471245.1 Laticauda colubrina
GGCCATGTATGTTTGGTTGGCCTACAATGAACAGGGCGTTTAATAAAGAGTTGTGTTTATGTTGACATGTGTGGATAATTATTACATTATTATTGATAATAAAGGGCCGTAGGTGTGGCACCTGGGAGGGTGGACCATCCAGTCCCACTATGCTTGCACTGGAGGTTTATCTATCCCACTGCTATCCTAACCCATCCCACAGCTATTACCCATCCCACAGGTATCCTAGCCCATTCCAAAGCTATCCTTACCCATCCCACAAGCATGCAAAGGCTTAAACCATTTCTAACAGTTTCCAGCAAGACTATTAAAAAAAAGAAATGAAGCAAGTGTGTGAATCATAAATAGACTTTATTAACAACAAGCTATAAGACAAAAATGAGTCTCTGGCACTCCTCTTGGTCACTCAGTCCCAGGGGTGAAGGGTGCAGGTGCTGTGGAGGTGGCTGGTGCTGGAGTGCTTGTCATCAGCTCCTCCAGAAGCAGAAGCAGCAGAAGCGCCAGCCCCAGAAGAGCGAGCCCGTGCTGCAGAAGCCCCAGCAGAACCAGATTGAGGGCCTGGGGGCGCGATGGTAGCCCTGTCCCTCTTGCCAGGGCTGGCAGCAGATGGCTGAGGCTTGCTGTGCTTCCGCATGGTTGTGGGGTTGCTGGCTGGCAGGGAGGCTGGCAAGAACCAAGGCTGGCAGAAAGGCTGGCAGGGAGGCTGGCACCAAGACTGGCAGGAAGGCTGGCAGGCAGGCTGGCAGGCAGGCAGGCACCAAGGCTGGCAGGCAGACATGAACCAAGGCTGGCAGCAAGGCTGGCAGGGAGGCTGGAAGCAAGGCTGGCAGGGAGGCTGGAAGCAAGGCTGGCAGCAAGGCTGGCAGGCAGACATGCAGGCAGGGCAGGCAAGGCAGTCGATGTGTCCAGCAGCAGGTCTTTCCTCTGAATGGCATCCTGCTTCCGAGCTGCTTCCGTTATATCTGCGGGGCTGACGCAATGCATCCTCCCCGCATGCGCAGTGAACGACAGGCATCCGCTAGGCTTCTGCTCTGCATCTACTTCATCTGTTCGGCATCCGCTCTGCTTCCGCTCTTTCCGTTCTGCGTCCGCTTCGCTGAGGCCCCCCGGAAGTCCTGCAGATGTGCCACCCACTCCCATCCTCTCCCATCCGCTTCCATCCTCTGGGCTTCCGTTCCGCATCCGCTTTGCATCCGCCTTGCGTCCTCCCCGCGTCTGTGTTATCCGCTCTGGTTATGCAAATTTTTGCCCCTTTTCAGAGCGGATAACAACGGATGGAACATTTTGCTCATCCGCTGTGTCCTTTTTGCATCCGTTGGCCAGTGTGACATGGGCTTAACTAAGAAAGAAGTGTCATTAAAAAAATAGGGTGATTCTTGGATCAATGCATATATCACCATCAGTCACAATGGTACGTCATCAAGAGAGGGAAAATGGTTTGATCAGAACGTTAAATTGAAGCAAAAGGGGTGCTACAGAGTCAGGTAGAAAGGATCAGGCATTAAGAGCAAGGCTGCCCATGATAATGGAAGAAGAGTGAAGCAGGAAAAGGTGCTGCTCAAAATTTTTGTTTCTCCTTCAGACCAGTGCCATTCTAAAACACTAAACCATAAACCAATAAACATATTTTTGGATAAAGGGGGAGGAAAAGGACTAAAAATCCTAACATGGGAAGGCAAATATGTTCTGATAGGTGTTGTAAGAACTAGTGGAATAAGAGTCATGACTAGAATATGGAATTCAAATAATATAATTGAGCATTTTTTTTAAAAAAAAAGATGTACACCTGATATAAAGGGGAAAAAAAGTTGTTTCTTATCTGAAGAAGACTGGGAATAAATTTATTTCCCTGTATTTAGAAGCCTTATTGAAAACATCTGGATAAGATTAAAAGGGTTTATTTTAGAACATCCACCCATGCAGAAGAGGTGGACAATTTAATTCAACATTCTTATATCTTCTTTGAAAACTAACTCAGCTAGGATTTTGCCATTTTAAATTGCCTTAGCTAATTATTCAATTCAAGATTTTTAGATTGTCTATTTATAGGCAAGTATGTACTTTTATTTGAAAGTAAAATATTCATTGGAATTTTTGTGTAAACAACCTTAAACTTCTTTCTAATGCATATCAGAGGTCTGGGAGAGGGGGGCAACTACTAGGAGGAGATAAACTAGTCAAGATGGTAATTGTAGTGGTTCTCTCCCTCTTTGTGTACATTTGTGAGAAACCTTGCAATGTATACAAAATGGGTTTGATCATACCATTTTAACTACCATCTTTACTTCTATCTGTCCTGCATCCCATGCAGATAGCATATTGCTTTTAGGATTTCTAGTCTAGATTATAAAGGAAAGAAGTCAAGAAATTCATTTTTATTTTTTTTTTAGCTAAGTTCTCCTTCACTTCTCTTGATCACCACAAACCAAGGACCTAATAGAAAAGAGTGGTTTATCATTTTTGGCCACTCCTCTCAGCCTAGCAGCAAAGCAGAGTCAACGTGCCATAAGACAGCACATATCACCCAAACTGAAAAACAGTTGACACATTATGAGGAGACAGCAATAGCACTTAGACTTACATATTGATTCACAGTGCTTTACAGCCCCCACTATCAGTTTACAGGATCAACATATTGTTCTCAACAATCTGAGTCCTCATTTTACAGACCCTGGAAGATGGAAGGCTGAGTCAACCTTGAACCTGGTGAGATTCAAACTGCAAAATTGCAGGCAGCCAGCAATCAGCAGAAGTACCCTGCAGTACTGCATTCTAACCTCTGCACCACCACAGATCGTGCCCTTCTTCAATGTCTTATCAGCTCTTTATTAGACTACTTTTAAATGCTAATCTTTTAAATGGGTTTAAATGCTAATCTGAAAAAATGCGTCAGAATGCTACATTTTGACTTGCATTCATGGTCTCTCTCTTGCTTCCTTGTGTAGAGTCTCTTTGCTACCATCACCAGTTTCCACTGACCAAGATCTCTGAGATAAGGGCTTGGGAAATGGTGCTCAGGTATTGGAAGGGAAGTGACTTGCCTGTAGCAATCTAAAGTGGCAAGTAATTGCTGGACAGGTCTCACACTCTTTGTTGAGGAAGTATTGTAGATTTTGCCCCAAAGTCACCGTCTTTATGTCTAAGGTGGGATTGGATCTCACAGCCTCTAGGTTCTAGCCTGATGCATTAACCACCATAGCACCCTGACTCTTGAGAGCAAATATGTTATTTTGAAATTTGAACTGTTAAAACTCATGTTAAGCTGCTTCAAAGGTGAAGAATGGTTCAAATGAAGGCAATGTCATGAGGACATGTCATAGGAAAATGGTACTGAGGTATATTTGTGATGTGATTAGGATAATATGAAGAAAAGTCAAAACTAATTGGTTCCTTCTTCCCTAATAATAGTGAATGTATTCCAGCAGGAAATTGGGAAGAGCATATAAAGAGGCAGAAATAAAATTTCAGAAAGATAGAGCAAGGAATATTTATTTTCTTTTTTAAAAATCAACTTTCCATGACCAGGTCATTATATTAGAATACTGAATTATATGTCAGATACTGATGGAATATGTGGTTGCCCAAATTGATAATTTTGATAAATCCTGGCAAATAGAGGAAGCACTAAACAATCAGAATAGGAAAAAAAAATATCTTCAAACAGAAGGGAAATAAGGATTTGAAAAAGTATGGACTGCAGAAACAGACTTAATAATTAATATTTAACCGAAAACACATTTTTTCCACAGAGGAACCAGACATCAAATTTATAAGTATCAGAGGGGAGAGATGTAGCTCAGTAATAGTTCTTATGAAAGTTACTAGAATTACACTTGATTACAAATTGAATATGTAGCCTGCATCAGCAGAAGCAGAGTTTCCAAATTATGGGAAGGACCAGCTCCATTTGATTCTTCATTAGCCAGACTTCACCTCAACTACTGTGTCTAGTACTGGACATCATACTTTAAGAAAGAGTCAAATAATTGGAATAGGTTGAGAGAAGAATAGCCAGGATAATACAAAGTATGTCCTATGAAAAGAGATTGAAAGAGCTGGGCATTTTTAGCACTGAGAAAGGAAGATTGAAGAATATGATGGCACTCTTCAAACTTCTAAAAAGATTATCATGGAGAAGACTATAAGTGCTCTCCATTGTACCATATTAAAAAAGTGAAGATAAAAATTATTGTGAGATTTCTAATTGTAAGATTTCTATTTGAAATTAGAAATAAAAATCTTAACAATAAAAACAGTTGGTAATGGAACCTATTACTCACAGAAGTGTGGTGCTTCCCAATACATGGTGCATTCAAGAGGAACCTTAATATTGTCTATCAGTGATTTTTTAAAATTTGGATTCTTGTACAGGGATTGCATTCATAGGTCCAGATGGCCTCTTCCTAGTCTATAATACTATGACTAACAGGAATAGGCACACAGTTCTTTGTTCAAATATACAATCAAAGTAGCATCTTGTTTCCTGCATGAATAACATTAACTTTTTAAAATTGCATTTAGGATTAGTTGTGAAATGCTAATTAATGGTCATCTTCTCTGAGGCTGTTAAAAATTCATCTGATCATTTGAAGGTGATTAGTACAGTCATAAAAGAGAAGCAAGATAAAAGCTGAACTCTGCTTGTTGTTCTTTAGTCCTTGTTTTGCAGAAGAAAATAGATTTGCAGGTACCTAGATATTTAATTAGCACACATGTATGTTCCAAAATACATATTCATAAATTTTTAAGCTTGCTAATTTCGAGAAATACTTATTATGCCTGATCAGGGACTGCATAAATTGCTGGAACATTATTTTCTTTTCTTTCCTTTTCCAATATGGTACCCAATCAACATGATTGCCACAGATTTATGGGGGTGGGGTACTTAAGGGAAGGAAATATGTGATTGAGAGAACATTTTTAGTCATAAGAAAGTGGACATATAGGAGAAAGAGATAAGGAGAAAGAAGCATTAAGGGTGAGTATAAGGTACTGAGGGGAAGAGAAAACAAGAGAAGAAAAAAAAATCCCCTATTCTCTCAGGGGTTTAATGATGGCAAGGAACAAATAACCCCAGAAGGGGTAGAAGGAGTTAATCTAAGAGGACATTGGACTGGCAATTTAGAAAGAGGGAAAATGACAGTTTTATCCTAGTCCCTTCTATCTGTGCTGTCACACACACACACACACACACACACACACACACACACACACACACACACGGGATTTAATGGGTTTATTAATATTCACCAGCAATTTCCTTCATCAAAACCCCGGACTGTCTCATTTATGTCCAGTCAAAACCAGACCAATGCTACTCCACAGAGCAATGGCCAATGAGTTCATAAAGCACTTGAAAGTTTCCCAAACAAGACAAATCCATCAGGCAAAATTAAATCCACAATACAAGAGGGTTCATGAGGTACAATCCAAAGTCAAAGTACCACGTTAATCCAAAGCAAGGCAGGAATCACAATGACCAGAAAACATGCAGCTAGGAAATGAACACGTTGTTCCCAGCACTGTCTCCATCTGTCTTCTGTGCTAATACAGCCACTTTCAGTGCAGCCTATTAAGAGGGACAAGGCTTCTCTGATCCTGCCTTTTCTCTGCCCTTCATGTTCTTGCATCACTGCAGAAGGCAGTTCTTTTTCCTCATCACTTACTGGCTGCAGCTGCATGCTTTCCCCTACCTGAAACCTCAGATTTGTCCTGTTGCAGCTTTGCTTCAGCCAATAACTCTGAGCTGTCTACTCATCTATTTTTTCCCCATTAACCACTCCTCCTCACTTGAACTCATAAACCCTGACTCGGAGCCATTGACCAAGCCCCTCCTGATGTACTTGGGACTGGTCATCCTCTTTTCAACTGACATCCAGAGAAGTATCTGGGGAAGCATCTGGGGCAGGTATTATACTACCAACTTTCATTTTCCAGGATACAGGAGACCACACTGCTAAGGACTCCTGTTGGTGAATACTAGGTCCGTATATAGTCAGATGATAGTTATCCATGCTTCAGAGGAGAATGAACACATAAATCTTGTATGCATTATGTAATTCTGTTTCAGTGAGGATGGAGATGTGGTTTCGTCAGAGATTTGCTGTCCAGGTTTCATGTATTTCAGAACTCCAAAACAGCCAAGATTGTAAGGCTAGGAAGGTGGTATTGCAATGATCCTGCACAAGACCTTGGTTATAACCAGTTATGTTGCTTTACAACTGACTTGATATAAGAACCTGTATTTGAAGTACAGCTGCAAAGACACTCAAGGGTACATTTATGGTAGATTAGTCACTTTACTGGACACAGTAACTATCTTTTGTATTAAAAAGGCAGTGAGTATCATTTTATTTAATATTGTATGGGGCTAAAAGAGATGTTCATCTGTTGCCTTTTGTTTATTTTCATACCTTTTAATTGGTAGTTTTTTAAATCAAAGTTTTATTGGTATATTGGTAGAATTCTTGTATTTATTATTGTAGGATGTTGGATTGTAAGCCACTCAGGGTCCTGGAACAGGGCTGAATTTACTGTAATAAATAAATAAAACTCAGAATTGTTGGCAGTATTAGTAGATGATGAGATAGATTGTGATCCACAAAAATGGGATAATTATTATTTTTTCCCTCTAAGTATAATGGTATGTTGGAATGACATTGAGAGATGATGAGGGGGAAAACAGATGCTGCTTAGGGAATTATCTGCCTCTTGGTCAAAGAGATTCAAAAAGGAACCTCCCTAACTTCTCAGGCTGTGAAGGAGATTTGCAAGATCCTGTTAATGTAGCTTTAACATCTACAATAAAGTAGAATTAGCACATCTGGTTATGTTTCCTGATTGATCTGCCTGTAAGCTAATACTAAGACCCCTAAGGCCTTAAATCTTTTCATGCTTCCTTGAGTTTGATAGGTAAGCTGTATACAATGGGACGAGATACCACCAACCCTCTCAAGTAAACCAGACAGAAAATGCAATTCTCCATAACTTGAGAAAGGGGCAGCAGAGTCCTTTCTGAGTCCCTTGTCTCACTTAAACTCCAGCTGTGGACTATGCTGTCTCTTATCTGACTAGGCAGCATCTCTGGTCTTTTCCACATACCATGACATTGGACTTGAAAGCCAAGCAGGGCCAGGCATTAATACTTTGGACAGGGAATTTGGGCTGAGAATAAGCATGGGAGCTTGAAAAGAAAATAATGGCAAGCCATATCCACATCATTACCAATCAAACTGCAGAGAAGTGACCAGAAGTTGAATTTTATTTAGCAAAGAATCTTTTACATTCTCTTGAAGCTGCATTACAAGCCTTCTAGGAAAAAAAAATAAGATTATTTGTAGTGGTATTAATACAGCTCATCTATTAAACTCTTTATTATATAACAAGTTAGAATTAGGCATTTTAGATATGGAACATTGTCTATCAAATTACGACTACTATCATTCCTTTTTTAATTACCTGAAGATTCTCAGTAATTTCATTTTAATCTCTTATTTGTTAGTTTACTAGTTTAGCATTTATTGGTTTTGTGGTTCACTATTCTGTATTTAGCTAGGCTTATTCTAACATAAGAAACCGATTTGGAATTTAATGTACCATATTCTCGTCTCTCATGTATTCAGCTGATCAACTATTAAGTAATCCAGCTTTTCAGCATTTTAGATCTTTTGTTATATGCTAGCATTTGTATTTATATTTTATTTCAGCAGATTTACCTTTAATATGTATAATCTGTTTAGAATTTAGCATTCTTTATTTTGGTATTTAACATATTAGCAATTAAGTTACTTAGCTTTTTAGTATTTTAGTTTATCTTTAATATTTTAGCTCTTATGTTTATATTCTGTCCTAACTAGCTCTGTCATAATTGTGTAATGTATTCAGAATTTATCTTGTCATGAGCTTTGTAATTCAAATAAATTTGCTAAACAGCATTTGTATCTAATATTAGTTTTCTAAGATTTTCAGGACTGCTTTAGAATATTCTTTTCATTTTGTTAGCACAAACTGAACTCTATCTGGGACACAATGATGATATCTTTATTATCCAAATTCATAAAGAGAAGGCACCTGAGATATTTCATTGGGACATCAACAACTTGTCTATTTATGGCTGGAGTATTTCCATGCGACATGCTTGCTTTCTGAACTCTACAGGGAAGCTACATAATGAACATTGGGAAATATCTCAGGGCTATTAATTGGGAAATTGCTGATGGCTCCTAATAACTCTATGTTTTCACCCAATAATTTCATACTCAAACCACATGACATAGACAAATGGGTTAAGCTAGAGACTGGTAACTAAATGATTTACCTGTACAAGATGTTAAGGTGGCCTGTGAAACAAAATGAAACATAGACAGTAAAAACTGCTCGGGGCAAGAATCTTTTTTTCTATTCACAAGAACTCCTCACAGTTATGAAAAATCATAGGTATGGGGGAAAGGGGAAAATGTAAAATGTTAATCATGATACAAAGTGACATAGTCATTATGGGATATGTATTTGAAAGGCAACAAAACCCAACAAAAATAACCTTAATATAGCTGCCAAGAGACTCACAATCATTCAGACCATGACTTGGATTCACCCATGCTATCAGGGTTGCATGCTTGATGGCAAAGGCAGGTTGTGTGAAGTCTTCCAGAGATATCATTTTCTTCAATTGATCAGAAAAGGGGGAAAAAGTGTCCCATGGTGTGCCTCCTATTCAGGATTTTTACACAATTTTTCATGGCATGCATTTCTATTTCTCTAGCCCCCATATGAAATGAATGGGTTAAAGGGAAAGAATTTGGAAAATGGTATGTGCCAAACGGTTCTCTTGGCTGTTTAAAATTGTTTTTTTTTTTAATTTTCAAAGGGTAATTTATAACAACCATGACTTTATATCTACTGAGAAAAAAAATACTGAAAGATGAGGCTGGTAGTTCATATCCAAATTTTTGTGACTTGATTCATGACTGTGATTAGCCACACTTAATCATAGTTTATCCAAAAAGCTAGGGTCACACAATATGCTACATTATATATCAAGACTTTCATACAACATGTTTTGGGTACACACAAGTTAAGCTGAAATGATTATATAAGAGCTTACAGATACACCAAATAAACCCTGCTAGTAAAAATAAGACAGCCTGGTCTTGTCATCCTGCATTCAGAACTCTCCCCAGGCTTCATGAGATTTATTTCCAAGTAAATGCACCTAAAATTGTAGACAGCTAATACACTAAACACTTCTGACTGCTGTGTGTTCTTTTAACTGTTTTCAGAGAGCAGCAAAATGATCACAGAGACAAATTCTATGACATTTCATTTTTCAAAAAAGTAAAAGAAATAGCATTAACATCTGACGTGTGAATGAGAACTAGGAAATTAGGTTTTATTTTAGTATGTTGAATGTCAACATTTTAATGGCATGAGAAACATTAGATGTTACTTTGCTGTGTGGGGGAAAAATCCCATGTAGAATTTTTTTTAAAAAAGAAAAATATACAACAGTTTAGCTAGAAAGATGAGATTAATATTCTCTCCTGAACCTAAATGTGCATCGATGGATTGATTATGTGTCATCAACTCGGTGTTGATTCTTAGCAACCACATAGATTTTCTTCATGATGATAAATCCTTAATCTGGTCTTTCAAGTGTTGCCACCGTATACCCACAGCCACTGTAATTCAGTTCATCCTCCTTGCTCTTTGTTGTCCTCTTCTCTTTCCTTCCTTTCTTCTCTTCTCACTGTTCCCAACATTACCGGTTTCCCCAGAGAACTAGGCCTTCACATAATGTGTTCCAAGCAGGATAATCTGAGCCGGATGATTTGTGCCTCAAGTGAGAATTCTGGGTTGTTTTGTTCAATGTTCCATTTGTTTGTTTTGTTAGCTGGTATTCTCCATGGTATTCTCAGAAGTCTTCTCCAACACCAAAGTTCAAAAACATCAATACTTTTTCTATCCAGCATCTTCAAAGTCCAATTTTCATTTCACAGAATATCAGAGGGAATACCAAGTTAGCACTATTCTGATGCTTGTAGGTATAACACAGTATCTGAATAAGTTTTCGAGCCTTTGAAGGCTGTTCCACCAAGTGCTAGTCTGCAGCATATTTCTCGACTTTATGTCAGCCTTCAAGATCTTCTACTATTGCTTTGCATCTTTTGGCTGTCATAAGAAACGGGGGGGGGGGGGGGGGGGGGGGGGGGGGAAAGTGGGGGGGGGGGGGGGGGGGTGTTACATTCTTCTGTTGTGTAAATGGGGGGGGAAGCATACAATAGAGTTAGGTTTCTATTTCTCGCTTAGCTTTCTTTTCTCTGCGCAACTGCAACCTGTTATCAAAATATGCCAAGGTCAACGGACAGAGGCCTCATCATCACCTGAAGATGCCCACATGATCCTATTCACAACTTCTAATTGGAAGTGTCATCTGAACTATTGGGGGTGGGAACATTTCCATCACTTTGTATATGTGAATTGCGTGCCTAATTTCTCAGATTCAGAATTCTTTGGTTGCTACCACTTCACTTTCAGTAAAAGATATCTTTTCTCTAAACTAAACAGTCTAAATATTTCTTTCCTGGATTTTGAATGGAGCTCCGCCTGACATTATTCTGAATCTCTCTACCAGCTCACCCGGAGAGAATACCCAATTTTCTTCTGAGGGGGCCTAGACATTATGTCATCTTCAAATAGTGACCAAGAGGATCCAGGAGCCATTGGAGGGCAAGATTCTGTGCTGGTGCAGGAAGCCCAATCGCTAGCAGAGCTCAGTCTGGAAGAGGATCTAGCTGTGAAGCCCAGATGGTCAGTGGGGGTTGGTTGGAAAGATCCAGAGGACACCCCCCCCGGGGTCACAACAACCCGCCGGCGTGGAAAAGAGGAGCCTTGGCAAGAGAAGGAAAAGAGGGAACTCTTACTGGATCAAGCCAGGAGACTCCTGAATGAAGCCTTTGAACAACCCCAAGCTGCACAAAGGTATGAAGGGGGAGGGGAAGTAGCCCCAGCCAGAAGAAGCAGAGCAGCTCCCTCTCCCATAAATCAACCCGATCCAGCAGCAGCCCCGGGGCTTTCAGCGGGAGGTGTGATTCCTAGAAGGTGTAGAGCTCCTAGGCTGCCTCTGTTAGAAGTAAAATACGGGGGGGAATCCCAAAACCTTGGGATTTTTCCTAGCTCAAGTTTGGAGCCATATGGAAGAATACGGGGAGGACTTTCCCTCAGAAGCAGCCCAAATGAGGTGTGTTACCAGGGCTCTGGAGGGAATAGCGGCACAGTGGATGGTGACCTTGCATAATGATAATGCTCCTCAGTTGCTGAACTACAACCTGTTCATGGCTGCACTGAGGGCTAGGTTTGAGGACCCACTGGCAGAGCGCAAGGCCCGAATTAGGATGAAAACCATAAAACAGGGGCGGAGGTCTGTGGCTGATTACACCCAAGAATTTAGACAGTTAACCGGCCATTTCTGAGGCTGGCCCCAAGAAGCCCTGATAGAACTGTTTAAAGATGGTTTAAATGAAGATGTGTACCAGAGATGCATTGCTAGAAGAGACCCCAATGACTTGCGGATGTGGCACTTGCTGGCAGAAGAAGTGGAGATTGATTTAACCCAAAGCAAACAGCGGGGAGATTATGGGTGGAGCAAGTTTTTCCCCCCACGTCCTCAAGAGGCTCCTAAATCTCAGAGGGGAGGAGTGGCGGCAAGACCCAACCCCTCGGCCTGCTTTCGATGCGGGAAGGAAGGTCACCGGGCTGTGAACTGCAGAGTCAAGCTGGAGCCAAAGGGGGAGCCAAAGGAAGGAAAGAAACCTGCAAAATCCCCAGCGAAGCCTCGCGAAACAGCACTAAAGTCAAAAGAGACGGCAGAGGTCGCCCCTCCCGCAGGAGAGGAATCAGAAACCCCAGTGACCCCTGAGGAGGAGGATTTCGACTCGGAAGATGACTTCCTGGTAAGTCCAAGCGTGGGCCCTATGGCCATTCCGGTGAAGTTGAGGGTACCCAATTCAGGGGTCGAAGGGGAAATGCTAGCCCTGTTAGATTCTGGGTGCACAAGGTGTATAATCAACACGGAAGTAGTGAAGAAAATGGGCCTAAAGCTAAAACCTTTGAAGATGCCCATTTCCTTTTGCCAACTAGATGGATCAGTGGCTGGAGGTTGCCCCACACGTTTTGTGACGGAACCTATAGAAATGGTCATGGGAGAGCATGATGAGACCCTGCGTTTTATTGTGGTTCCTGGGATGGAGCAACCATTAATACTGGGACAGCCCTGGCTCAGGATATGGAACCCCCAGGTTAACTGGAGGAAGGGGTTGTTGCGCATACGCACAAAGCAGCGACCGAGAGGAGGGGCCAGATCCCAGCCGAAGCCTGAGGACCTAATTGAAATAGCTTCCACAGGTACTGAGCCCATGAAAGGGGAGGAGAAAATTCCCAGAGTATTGAGATTTAAAAGAAGTGTTCAGTGAGAAGGCCTCGGATGAGCTTCCGCCTCACTGGCCAACAGACTGTGCTATTGAGATTTTGCCTGGGGTGAAGCTCCCGAAACCAAAGTTGTACTCAATGACCCCATGGGAATTGGAAGAGCTAAGATTGTTTATAGATAAAAATCTGGAACGTGGTTTCATTCAACCTGCAGACCCCAGGTAGCGGCCCCAGTGTTGTTCTGGGAAAAGAAAGATGGTTCCAAACGCTTGGTGGTGGATTACAGAAATTTGAACGCTATTTCTGTGGAAAACGTGTACCCCCTTCCTTTGATGAAGGACATGTTGGCCCATTTAGCGAAGGGAAAGATTTTCACAAAGTTGGATTTGAGAGAAGCATACTACCAAATTCAAATTAAGGAAGGGGATGAGTGGAAGACCGCTTTTAACTGCCCGATGGGTTGCTTCCAATTCAACGTTCTTCCTTTTGGTTTACAAGGGGCCCCAGCTGTATTCATGCAAATGATCGACCAAGTGTTACATGAACATTTATACAGGGGGGTTCTGGTTTATCTTGATGATATCCTTATCTACACAGAAACTCTGGATGAACATGTGAAACTAGTGCGGTCGGTTCTACAGAAACTGTGTGCTGCTAAATTGTATGCTAAATTGTCAAAGTGTGAATTCCACCAAGACAAAATTGACTATTTGGGATATCGCATTTCATCTGAAAGCATAGAGATGGATCCAGAGATGGTGCGTGCCATTCTGGAATGGGCTCCACCACGCACCAGAAAACAACTTCAAAGCTTTTTGGGATTTGCAAATTTTTACTAGCAATTCATCCCGACGTTTGCTAAGATAGCAATGCCCATCACAAATCTCTTAAAAACAAAAGGGGAGGTGAATCCAAGGCCAGGAAAGCCGCTGGAGTGGTCCATGGAGTGCCAAGCAGCTTTTGAAAAGCTAAAACGACTGTTTGCTGCAGAACCAGTGCTGAAGCACCCGGATAAGGACACTCCTTTCGTGATTCAAGCCGATGCAAGTGATGTGGCTATTGGAGCGGTGTTACTTCAAATCAACGAGAAAGGGACCTTACAGCCTTGTGCGTATACCTCCCGTAAGCTGTCTGAAACAGAGAGAAGATGGGCCGTCTGGGAGAAAGAAGCTTTTGCAGTTCGTTTGGCCTTACTGACCTGGAGACATTTCCTGGAAGGAGCAAAACACCCATTTGACGTATGGACTGATCATAAGAATTTGGAAGCCTTAAAAACGCCCTGGAAACTGTCCCCTAAACAAGTTCGCTGGGCCCAGTACTTCTAGCGATTCAATTTCTCATTGAAGTACATTCCAGGAGGGAAGAACTTCATGGCGGATGCTCTCTCTAGACTACCCCAATATAATAGTATGTGCCAGGAGGTGATAAGCCCAATTGTCTTAGCCAAACATCTAGCCACCCCAGTGATCACCAGAGCCCAAAAGAAGAACCAAGAAGCGGTTTTATCGAACGACCTAACCAAACAATTAAAAGAAGCTTTAAAACTGGATGAATGGTTCCTGGCTCATTCAAGTGACTATACAGTTAGAGATGGTTTGGCTTGGGTGGAGGCCAAGTTGTATGTGCCACAGGTGCTGAGGGGCCAAATACTACAACAGGCTCATGATTCTAAAGCAGCTGGCCACTTCGGATTTGTGAAGACCTTATATCTGGTTAAGCGGCAATTCTGGTGGCCTACTTTAAAGGACATTGAAGCTTATGTAGCTAGCTGTCCAATTTGTGCTTCGGCAGAGACCTCCTGGTAAGCCAGTAGGATTGTTACAAAATGTAGCTAGACCAATGGCTCCCTGGAAGGAAATCTCTATGGACTTTATCGTAGAATTACCCGAAAGTGGTGGAAACACGGTCATCTGGGTAGTGACTGATTTGTTTTCCAAACAAGTACATTGCATACCTTGTTCCAAGATTCCCTCTGCTAAGACGGTGGCTAAACTGTTTATTTCACATATCTATAGGTTACATGGCGTTCTGGAACGCATAATCCCTGTCAGAGGGGTCCAGTTTACCTCAAATTTTTGGAAAGAGTTCCTGAAGTTAATAGGCTCCGCCCAGGGGTTAAGCTCCGCCCACCACCCCCAAACTAATGGGGCCTGTGAGAGGACTAACACAGTGTTAGAACAATATCTTAGATGTTACATAAATTATCAACAAGATAACTGGTCCGAATTACTACCATTTGCCGAAGTGGCATATAACAACTCCGTACACAGTAGTACTGGATTTACTCCATTTAAAGTGGCTTTGGGACAAGATTTTGTTCCCATACCTGAACTTCCTCGTGAAAAACCTAACATCCATTCGTTGGATGAATGGATAACTCAACTCCAACTTAACTGGCCAGTGACACGCAAAGCATTAGATGAGGCCCATCAAGCTCATAAGAAATTTGCAGACAAGAAAAGATCCCCACAGAAAGAATATAAAGTGGGCAACAAGGTTTTCCTGTCCACCAGATACCTGCAGACCACTCAAAAGTCAAAGAAGCTTGGTCCTAAGTATGTTGGTCCTTTCCTGATTGAACGGATTATAAATCCTGTAACAATCCAGCTGTACTTACCCAAAACTCTTTGACGAATTCATCTGGTTTTCCATGTTAGTTTGCTAAAACCTGAACTTACTTCTGACTTAAGAGCCATCCAGGCTGACTCTCCCATACCAATACTGATTGAAGGTGAACAACATTTTGAAGTTAAAGAAATTCTGGACTCTCGCAAATGGAGGGGTCGACTCCAGTATCTTTGTTAGGGATAACATTGTTCACCCTAACTGGTTTAGGTGAAATAATAACTATGAATCATAGTTAGTGTATGTTAGAGTGTATACAGCTTTAACTGGGAAATAGCAATTAAAGGAGTGGTTA
>BLBF01000022.1:50121208-50136805 GCA_015471245.1 Laticauda colubrina
TGCTACCACTTCACTTTCAGTAAAAGATATCTTTTCTCTAAACTAAAGAGTCTAAGTATTTCTTTCCTGGATTTTGAATGGAGCTCCGCCTGACACTTTATTTAAATATTTCATTTAAAATGTTTAATTTTAGTCCATTCTTTTACTGTGCCCCTTGACATTTATTGTTAGCATTTACAAATTCTTTGCTTTTCAGCCACCAGGATAATGTCATAGGGATCACGTAAGTTATTGATATTTCTTCATTCTATTTTAAACTACGCTCATCTTCTTTCCACCCAGGTTCCCTTATTATACATTCAGCATATGGGTTGCATAAATAAGGGGAGAGTATACAGTCTTCTCTCACTTGTCAACCTGAAGCCAGACTGCTTCACCATGTTCTGCCTGTATTGTGGTTTCCTGATTTGCAGACAGATTTTGCATGAGGACAAATGAGATGATTTGGAATTCCCATTTTTCTAAGCACATTCTATAACTTGACATGACTGACACAACTAAAATCTTTTTTATGCAACGAAGCACACACTGACTTTTTGATATTCGTTGTCTTTCTCAATTATCCAGTTTGCATCAGCAATGTCTCATGTTCCCCGTTTTTTTTCCTAAAGCTAGCCTGAACATCTGGCATTTTCTTTTTCATGTAAGGCTCTAATCTGCATTGGATGATTGTGAGCATTATTTTGCTAGCATGTGAAATTAAGGATATTGTGAGATAGTTTGCACATTCTGTTACACTTCCTATTTTTTTTTTAGTTGAAATGTAGATCAGCCTCTCCCAATCTGTGAGCCACTGGGTAATTCTTCAGATTTGCTGGCATCACTTAATTAGGATCTTTACCGATTCTGTTCATTTTCATATTTTGGGGATATCCCATCAGTTCCACTAGCTGTCCAGTAACAGAAATGCTGATCTGACTTCATTTTCTAGTACTAGAAATTCTTGTAAATAAGAAACCTCTTCTAAGGTATATAGGATGTTCACTTCTCTAATTTATACTATTTCTGTATGCTCCTTTCACCTTTATTTTATCTTTTTGAATCTGTCCATTGGTGTCCTGTATTCCAAACTGGAATTTCTTTTTGAGTTCAGAGATCTTTTGGAAAATTTTCTTTGTTTTTCTACACCTGTTCCCATCTTTAAAGATCTTTTAGATATTGTTTTAATACTGCTTCTTATCTTTTCTAACAAACAATTAGAAATACCTGTGAAATTCTTTGTGAAGATTCTTCTTGAAGTTTTTGTTTTGCTTGGCTTTGGTTTCTCTGATCAAATTCTAGTTTGCTCTGACATCCAGTTTGCTTTCTTCTCTTTTATCTTTGGTAATCTCTTCACATTCATCCTTAATGACTTTCTTAAATTCATTCCACAGTTCCTCTGGTTCTCCATCAATAAAGTTCAAAACTTCAAAGCAATTCTCCATCAATGAAGTTCAAAACTTCAAAGCATTTTCTCCTTGAAAATGGTGGATATATATGGGATATACCTTAGATGACCCTGCTTGGGATACCTTGACATATTTCTGGATTCTTCCTTCATTATTCCCAGGAACACCTGCACTACAATGAAACAATAGACAAAGATTCTTGGGGGCGGGATAAATATGCATACTTAATTTTATTTGCAGTTCCAGTATCTATTAGAATGATGATCTAAGATGATCTGAAAATGACTTAATGTCAAAATGAAGCACCTTGCATCATGACAGATGTCACTTACCCTCATCTCCTTCCTCCCCAGAAGACACATGACTTCATGCATGTTTACTGAGTAGAGCATTGGACTTCAATATAAAGAGAACATCTTGTTCCACATGCTCCTAGGTTCAGTTGGACACATTTCAGTTAACAGAAAACAGGCAGGTGTTGGGAAAGAAACATTCATGGAAAAACTCCTCCTACTACTACTACAAACGTGTGGCCCATTTCTTTGTTCAAGGTAGCTAAATAGGTAAACATTTGTTTGATGGATGAACATAATTCCTCATATGTTTTTAAAAGTGTAATTTGAGTGCAATTTCAGATTTAGAGATACTTCTAAGTTAAAAGACTATCCACCTTCCATTGTGTTGTCTCACACCAATGTTATTATCAACCAGCCATCCTCATTACCAATTACTTATAACTCTGTTTCTCTTGTGACTCCTTACTGAATCTTATTCTCATGATTTATGTGTGTGCCAGGTGTTACAGGTAACATGATTGGTTTTCTCCACTGGGTTTGCTGCCCTTCTTCCTAAGCATATTACTACTAATGGGAAAATGTCCACCAATTGGATTACTGAAGCATGAGTAAGTGGATCTGTTGTTATGCAATTCTATAATTTTTTAAAATCTTCCTGGCTGTTTCTTCTGCTCTTCTTGCCATATCCATTTGAGTTTCTCAGATACTCCAGAGAATGTGAACAAAGAAACATAGGGAAATATGTTTCCCAAACAACTGAAGTGAAAAGTATAATTAGAAACACTAGAGCAGAAATAGTCTCTCTAACAGGGTACACAAACATGTGATGATTATGTATCTATCCATGTCATTTAGAACCATATAACTGATATTGATAATTGGCCAGATGACAGTGGTGGGATTCAAATTTTTCTACTACCCGTTCTGTGGGCGTGGCTTCGTGAGTGTGGCAGGGGAAGGATACTGTAAAATCTCCAGTCAGAGGTGCTATTTGTTGGTGCTCCAAACTTATTCAAAATGTCTGCTATCGGTTCTCCAGAACTGGTCAGAACCTGCTGAATACCACCTCTGCCAGATGACATAGGGCCATCTTTCTCAACATTTCCAAAACAACTCTGGTCATCCCGGCAACAAGTTAGCTATTAAACCTCCAAGATAATCAGTATTGTTATGGAATAAAGTTGGCTTTATATACCTTGAATCTGTGCTGGATAACAAAGATTTAAGGGAGAACCAAACTACTTATATTCTAGTACAGGGGTCATCAACCTTGGCAATTTTAAGCCTGGTGGACTTTAACTCCCCTAATCCCCTAGCCAGCAAAACAAAGCTGGCTGGGGAATTCTGGGAGTTGAAGTCCACCAGTCTTACAGTTGCCAAGGTTGGAGACTCCTGTTCTAGTATATTAAGTGATCACACAAGGCTGTTTTCACTGATTGACTGGAGGTGAGCCAACCTCATTAAGAGATAAGACTGAAAATATCAGGGAATAACATTGAGATTATGAACTAAAGTAGGGATGGGTCTTTGAATAAATCTCCTGAAGATAAGTTTTAAGATAAACATAACTTACTTAAGCCCATGTCACACTGGCCAACGGATGCAAAAAGGACACAGCGGACGAGCAAAATGTTCCATCTGTTGTTATCCGCTCTTAAAAGGGGCAAAAATTTGCATAACCGGAGCGGATAACACAGACGCAGGGCGGATGCAAAGCGGTTGCGGAACGGAAGCCCAGCGGATGGAAGCGGATGAGAGCAGATGGCGCAACCGCAGGGCTTCCGGGGGGCCTCAGCGAAGCGGACGCGGAACGGATACAGCGGATGCAGAACGGACGGCGAACGGATGAAGCAGAAGCCTAACGGATGCACAGCGGAAGCGGAATGGATGCCGAGCGTTAATTGCGCATGCGGGGGGGGAAGCATTACGTAAGCCCCCCGGATATAAAGGGAAGCAGCTCGCACGTGGCCAGCATTCCGAGGAAAGACCTGCTGCTGGACACTTTGAGTTCCTTGCCTGCCCTGCCTGCATGCCTCCCTGTCAGCCTTGCTGCCAGCCTGCCTTCCAGCCAGCCTTGGTGCCTGCCTGCCTGCCTTCCTGCCAGGCTTTCTGCCAGCCTTCCTGCCAGTCTTCCTGCCAGGCTTCCTGCCAGCCTTGGTGCCTTCCTGCCAGCCTTCCTGCCTTGGTGCCTGCCAACCTCCCTGCCAGCCAGCAACCCCACAACCATGGGGAGGGAGCAAAAGCCTCAGCAACCTGCCGCCATCCCTGGCAAGAGGGACAGGACCAACCTCCCGCCCCCTGCCCCTGACTCTGCTTCTGCTGGGGCTTCTGTTGAAGCTGCTCCTGGCGGTGGTGCTTCTGCTGGTGCTGGGGCTTCTGCTGGTGCTTACTCTGTTGAAGCTGCTCCTGGTCCTGCTGGTCCTGCTGGACCTGCTCGTGCTCCTGGACTTGCTCGTCCTGCTCGTGCTCCTGGTCCTGCTCGTGCTCCTGGACTTGCTGGCCCTGCTGGTGCTTATTCTACTGCTGCTGATCCTGGTCTTGCTGCTGATGCTGATCCTGCTGCCGCTGCTGATCCTGCTGCTGCTGCTGCTGCTGCTGCTGATTATGATCCTGCTGCTGCTGCTGATGATGATTCTGCTGCTGCTGCTGCTGGTGGTATGGAGGAGCAGCCCCTACTACCTGGGAGACCCTCTGATGAGGGCCTATCTGGTCCAGCCAAAGGGAGGAAGAGGCGTATGCGACAACAGGAGAGGAGGCATTACTATATTGAGGAGGCGCACGAGGATGAGGTGCTGGAGTGGCTGAAAGAGAATGACTATCTGTGGCCGAAGGGACACCAGCTGTACAGGGACACCAAGCAGAAGCAGGCTGCTTGGAAAGAGAGGGCGGAGAGTATGGGCTACACTTCGGAGGTGCTCCTTGGCTGGTGGAAGCACATGCACACCTGGTACGGGAAGCTGCACCTGAAGAAATCTGGACAGGCCACTGTGAAGCTGACAGACAGAGAGACCTACATCATGGCCAGGTGCAGCTTCCTGGAGGGTGAGCTCCGCCACCGAGGAGCACCAGCAGCCCCTCTCATGACCCTCTCTCTCTGGCAGCCTGCTGAAAGCCAGTCCTCTTCCGGCCGAGAGTCAGTCTCTGTCTCCAGGCAGGTTTCTGTGGAGTGTGCCACGGCGGAGAACCCGCGGACAGGTGTGGTAAGCATGGTGGAGTGCGTAGAGGACTCCCTGGTGCAGTGGGAGAAAGGAGACATCGAGTCCACCACAGTCCTAGCCGCATCCACCACCACCCAGCTCCGCCTCCGCAGATAGGCAGAGAGCCGGACAGCAGGAGGGGCAGAGCCACACTGTCATGCTGGAGATCAGGGACACCATCCGCACCAGCATAGATCTCCTCTCTCAGCTGGTCCACACCGACTCCTCATCCTCCAACTGCAAGCCCTTCCTCACCTATGTCAACCAGACCCTCAAGGAAATGGCGGATCCACAGTACCAGCTGGTGAAGGACCGGATCACCGAGCTGCTTCACAACCCTCGAGACCCAGAGGAACCTGCTCCCACCCAGTCCAGGTCTGCTCCTCCACCCCAGGTGATGTCCCTCCCATTCCAAGGCTTCCCACAGGCCCTCACCTACCAGGGGTATGGCTACCAGGAGGTTCAGCAGCACAGGCAGCAGCCCTTCCCAGTCCAGGCACACAGTCATCGGGCGACACCATTGCCACCTGTTTCACTGATGCCACCGATGCCACCCACG
Source organism: Laticauda colubrina (assembly GCA_015471245.1). Lineage (NCBI taxonomy): Eukaryota > Metazoa > Chordata > Lepidosauria > Squamata > Elapidae > Laticauda > Laticauda colubrina. The sequence goes on from BLBF01000022.1 coordinate 50,126,649, forward strand.
CCAATGATGCCGACAGCGATGCCACCCACGCCAATGATGCCGAAAGCGATGCCACCCATGCCAATGATGCCACCCACGCCAGTCCTCACCCAGCTGCAGAGCAGACAGTCCCACTACACTACTCCTTCCTCCATCCCACAGCCAAGCCCGGCCTCAGTACATCTGTCATCAGTACTGGGGCTGACTCCCCATGGCATGGAGGAAGGACCTCTCAACATCATGGGGCTGAGCCAGCTGTCCGAGAGCTTTCTCAACACACCGTCCCGTTGTCCTCTCGAGGCCAGGCACTCCAGCACCACCCACCACCACAGCACCTGGGCCCTTCACCCCTGAGACTGGGCACACGTCCGAGTGACCAAGAAGAGTGCCAGAGATCGGGTAACTGGCTACCTGTGGACTTTATTTGGACACTTGACTTGGGTCATTTTTTTTTTACAGCTTGTTGTTCAATAAAGTTTATCTTTGATTCACACACTTGCTTCATTTGTTTTTTTAAAAAAAGTCTTGGTGGAAACTTTTAGAATTGGCTTAAGCCTTTGCATGCTTGTGGGATGGGTTAAGATAGCAGTGGGGTGGGCAGGGATACCTGTGGAATGAGCAGGGATACCTTTGGGATGGCTAATAGCTATGGGATAGATAAACCTCCAGTGCAAGCATAGTGGGACTGTATGGTCTACCCTCCAAGGTGCCACACCTATGGCCCTTTTTTATCAATAACAATGTAAGCATTGATCCACACATTTGAACACAAACACAACTCTTTATTAAACGCCCTGTTCATTGCAGGCCCACCCAACATACATGGCCCAATCTCATCCATGTGAAGAGACAGGCTGAAGGAAGCATCCATTAAGCATCTACCATCCTGTCTTGCCACTCCACCGCTCCAGCTGGGGAGTTGCACCAGTGTTTCAGGAGGTTGTGCTGCTTCTTCCCTTCCTGTGAGGCTCTGTTGTGGCCTTGCACATCCTGAGTTTCGATCAGGTTTCGCCCTTGCCTCCATTCCCCAGGCTCCATGTTCCCATTGCCTTGTTGACAGTCCACGAGCCTGTTCTGCAAGACTGGGTAGCGGGTGCGCATGATGCAGCAAGCTTCCACGATCCTCCTCACGGTCTCTGGGCGATGCTGCATGGTGGTGAGAAGTACCTGGAACCTGTTGGCCAGGATGCCAAAGGCGTTCTCCACCACCCGAATTGCCCTGGACAGTCTGTAGTTGAAGATCCTCTCTTCACGGGTCAGGAGTCTGGAAGTGTATGGCTTCATGAGGTAGGTTCTGAGTGAGAAGGCGTCATCACCCACGATGAAGTAGGGCACATCTTGCGTGTCGTTGGGCAGGGGGTCTGGATCTGGGAAGCCCACAATGAGGTTGCCTTCCAGCCCCTCCTTGAGGTGACTGGCATTGTATACCTGGGCATCTGAAGATGAGCCGTAGCCTGAAGCATCGATGTACATGAATTTGTAGTCAGCATTGACCATGGCGAAGAGGACGATGCTGAAGAAGCCCTTGTAGTTGAAATAAGTGGACCCCGACTTGGCTGGAGATTTGCAGGCCACGTGCTTGCCATCGATGGCTCCAACGGTGTGGGGGAAGTTCCACCTCTGATACCACTGCTTTGCAACTTTTTTCCATCCTTCTTCAGTGGAGGGGCACTGGAGGAGCTCATCCTTGTATTCTTCGATGATGGCCTGCACCACTTCTCTGACCACAATGCTGATGGTGTTGTGTGGCACCCTCCAGCCGTACTGCATTCTTTTGTAGGTGGTCTCTGAGGCCAGGTGGCGCAGAGTGAGTGCCACCTTGAGCCCAGGTTCCAGGCTGGGCGGGAAGTTGGTGTTTGCCTTGGTCAACCTGGGTGTCAGCCGCTGCACAACTCCGTCAAACGTGGCTGGAGGCATCCTCATGAAGTTCTGGAACGCCTGAGTGTCTTCGTTCCTGAGCTCCACCGTCAGCTTGTTGTACAGTCCGTACTCTGCTCTTCTCCCTATCCATTTTCGGACCCAGACGCTTCTTGGCCGCCTCTTTTTCTTCCCATAGTAGAGTTCACAGAGCCTGTAGATGGCTTCGTACTGTTGCAGAAGGATGGTGGCTGCCAAAAGGACTGTGGTACGATCCACGGTGGACATGACTGGATGCTGTGGAAGAGGAAGAGTCAGATGAAGGCTGCAGAGGTCTGCACAGGTGGGCTGCTGGTCTGAAAGTGAGATGCAGACGAGTTGCTCCCCCTTTTTTATAGGCAGTATAGGTGTCCCTTTGCATCCTCTAGGCATCCACTAGGCATCCTCTAGACATCCTTAATATCCGAGATAGGTCCCCTCTGCGAACATTTTTTCCGCTTTAAACGCTTTGTTTCCGTGCTGCATCCGTTCTGCATCTGTTCCGCTTCCTCCCTGCGTCCGGGCGGATGCGAGTTGCGCGGATGCACAGCGGACGCCAAGCAGATATAGCGGATGCCTAACGGATGCGTAACGGATGCAGAACAGACGAACTGGATACATTTTCCGCGCAAAAGTTTTGGGCAGCCCAAAACTTTCGGAGCGGATGAAACGTCAATAAACGGATGTTGGACGGATAGAGAGGAAGCAAACCGGAGGCAGTGAGTACATCGCATTTTCGAACGGATGGCAAGGTTTTTTGTCCGTTTTATATCCTCTTTGCATCCGTTGGTTCAGTGTGACATGGGCTTTAAATATGGCCTTAAGGTCTGAAATACTTCTGTTCCAAAAAGAAACTAGATTTCTTCTTTTCACGCATGTTAAAGCACTTGAGCTGGCAGTGAACTATACCAGCCTAAAATATCATGACCCCACAGGCAATTTCTATCTTCCCATCGGCATGATACCAAAAAATGGTGCTTTCCATATTTATGGTGTACAGGACTAATAAAGATAGGCATTTCTGGATTCCCCCAGCTTTCTTTCATTTTCCTCCATTCTTTCTCCTTCCAGTTGACTGGAAAACACCTACCAACCACTCTCTTGGCTAGGCTTGCAATTGATTGGCCATCTGCCAAAAATTGTTCTGTTTTTACACAAATGTTTTGTGCAGGTACATTCAAAGATAACTTGTCAGCAGCAGTTGCAGAACAATACTATTTTGGAATTAGTTCTGGACCCATGCCAAAAAGCAGCCTAAAATACAACTGTTGGGCAGGAGAAGTGCTGTGAAGTAGCAGAGAGAAAACTTCCACTTCACTATGCGGCTATTTTTACTATTACAAGTATTATGTCTGGTCCACTGGAAGTAGTTAACTTGAAATAATTCCTCCACTGCCCACAGAGCCACTGTGGAGTGGCTCTGGAAGGCCATCTGTCAGACTCCAGAGGAGGATGAATGGTCACACCACTCTTAAGTGACCAGTAAATTCAAGATTGATTCCACTCATAGATAGCCATCTAATGATGACCCTGACAAAATGGGTCATGAAATGTGTCAGACTCCTTGTCCTGTGAAAACTGAAGCAATCTGTTACTTGAAAGGGAAGCAATACTGCATCCACTTTTGGTCACTATTCTATAAAAAAAAGTTGTTGAGACTCTTGAAAAAGTGTAGAGAAGAGCAACCAGGATGATTAGGGGACTGGAGGTTAAAACACGAAGAACAATTACAGGAACTGGGCTTGACTAGTCTAGTGAAGAGAAGGATTGGAGAGACATGATAGCGGTCTTCCAATATCTGAGGGGCTGCCACAGAGAGGGAGGGGTCAATCTATTTTCTAAAGTGCCTGTAGGCCAGACATGGAATAATGGATGGAAACTGCACAAGGAGAGATTTAACCTGGAAATAAGGAGAAACTTTCTGACAAGGAGAACAAATAAGCAATGGAACAGCTTGCCCTTGGGGAAGTTGTGGGAGCTTCATCACTGGAGGCTTTCAAGAAGAGACTGGACTGTCAGAAAAGATGTAAGGACTCCTGCTTGGATGGGGTGAGGGTTGGACTAGATGACCTACAAGGTCCCTCCCAACTCTTGTTAATCTTCAATTGGCTGAGGATGAGTTGAAGCTATCTCAGATATAGCTGGTGGATGTGGTGAGGAAAGGGTAGCAAGGACATATCATGCCGGAGACAGGGCAGGTGTGGAGCTTGTGGCTCCACAATGTCTCAAAGTGCACCCAGCACTGTGGGTGATGTGCATATGGATACACGCAGAAAGAGGGAGTACGGAAGAGATCATTCGTTGAGAACACAACCCACGAAGTGCCAGTGTCAGAGGAGTCCCCATGGAAACCGGGAAGACCGCAAGACAAGCACAAAATGTTTGTGGAACTAAAAGAGAAGCATCAGCTTGCCAGGGTCTACTTTCTGGCTTCAGTTGTTTGTTGTTGTGGTTGTTGTTGTTGTTTTTTTAAAGTCAGCTTCTTTTTCGCTCCGGAAGCCTTCCATTTGGAAAACGTGAAGCCGTCAGATTCACCTCGAAGTGATAAAAGTGCCCCCATCTCCTGGCAAACTTTTAGCCGAGCAAACCTTCCTTTGGGACGGGGAAAGCAGGATCGAGAAATTAGGAGGCGAGCCTGAAGCGCCGCGCGCCGCTTCTAAATTCGGCGCGGAAGCGTTCGGAACGAGCAGCGAAAACCCACATGTGGGTGTCTTTCCCGCCCCCTTTGTGGAGCTTTGGGTCTGGAACACCCACACCCACACCCACACCCACCGTGTCCCTCACGAGCCCTTTGCGTCTCTCGCCACAGGGAGACCGCCGCGCGGACGACCGCGGCGCTCTCCGCGCAGGAAGCGCAAACGTGAGACCGCGTGCACTTGTTCCTTTCGGGAACTTGGCCCGGACCGGATTATTCCACACACACACACACACACACACACACCCGCACCGGCGGCGATCAGGTGGAGGAACAGAGCCGGGCGACCTTAAGGAAGGGTCTTCTCCTGGAGCAGCCCGGGACGCGAGAGACAAGGGTCCTTCCAGTTGCTTCCTTCGCGGGACTGGAATCAAAGGTCGCCCAACCGCCGGCCGCTCTCTCTCCCCTTTCTGGCTCTCTCTCTCTCTCTTTCTCTCTCCCGGAGCGGATGAAGGAGACACGGGCGGGAGAAGGGGGAGGGCCTCTGCAGCAGGGGGGCTCTCCTGGTTGGGCCCTCGTGCGCCGCCTGTCACTGGGCGGCGTGTATGTCGGCGGCCTGGCCCCGCCTCGCCTCTTCGCAGCCCGCGGCGCGGACAGAGATGACACAGAGCCTGGGTGGCTACAGCTGCCTTGAGCCGCGGCTCTTCGCTCCTCTCCCGTCCTGAGGCCGGGTGGGCGCGAGGGCGAGGAGTCTCTTGGCATCGCCCGCGAAGAGAAGGAGAAGGAAGAGGGGAAAGAGGGAGGGAGGGAACGGCGGCGGCGGCGACGCCGCCGTTTTCAGTCGGCTTCCCCGCAAGCGGGACAGAGAGGCTAACCCCGGGCAGTCACGGGAGCCCGTCTTCCCCTGTGGAGAGGGGCCCGCTCGTCTGCTGGCATGGTGGCATTTGGACCGGCGGCGGCAGGGCGCTGCTGAGAAAAAAAGCCCAGCCGGCGACCAGAGAGTGAAGGAGTGAGTGAAGCCAAAACAGCAGCCCCAAGCGCAGCGCGGCTCTCCAGGCCGGGCCGCCGAGCTCTTCCTCTTCATCGCCCGCGGTCTTCCAGGGGGCTTTCCCCGCCAGCCTCGCCAAACCACAGCCGGGCCTGGCGTTCCCCGCAAGGCGTGCCTGCAGGCCCCGGGGAGGCCGCGGCGGAGCTTGCCAGACGCGCCTCTGCTCCGGCCACCTCGGGGGTCCCGCGGGCCGACGCCGGCGGGGGCCTCTGTGCGGCTCGGGGCGCGCGCGGCCAGCTCTAGGGAGTTGCCTCCCCCAAGGCAGCATGGAGAAAGACGGAGCGGGCAGGCCCTGAAGAGGCAGCCGGGGAGAGAGGGGGGGGCCTCCTTCTTCCCCCCCCCCTCCCCCCCCCCCCCCCCAGTTCCGCTGATCTCACCCAAATTGGGTCGACGGGAGCTTCCCCAGGCTGGGACCGCCGGAGGGACTCCGCAGCGCCGGGCTCACTTGGAGCGGAGCCTTGTTTTCTGTGGCAGCTCCCCACCCCCCACCCCCCACCCCGCTTCCCAGCATTTCCAGCGAATTCAAGCCGGACCAGGACGAGGGGCTTGTCTCCTGCTCTCCCGGCGAGTTCCTACGGCGGAGCAAAACAACCGCTCGGTCTAGAAAGGGCCAGTGTCACCCATGGATCCCCCACTGGCAGAGACTTGACAGCTTTCCGCGGCGGCAGCAGCAGCAGCAGCAACCACAGAGAAGGTAAAGGGTTTCTCAGGGCTTGGGCGGTGATGCTTGATCGGCTCGGCGTTGCTTTGTGGGGAAGGAGGAAAAGGGGAGCGCTTCCCCCCACCCCCCCCCGTTTTTTTTTTTTTTGGGGGGGGGTCCCCCTCTCTTGAAATTCTCGTGCACTTCGATCCCGCACATATTTCTGTAACAGGAAATGTGCCTTCTATGCCCCCCACTCTCCAAGGATCTGATAGAATTGTAGCGTTCAGGCTGCTGATCCAAAGGAAGTGGTTTATTGTACATATGACATTGAGGAACCCACTGCATCCTTGGAAATAAATATCCCAGGTCTGAATGGATCTGCACAGGATCACAGCAACTTTGAAAACATTTGCTGGTAGTAGATGGTGTCCCTTTTTCAGGAGCTGACCAAGAACAGCGAAATTTTATTTGGAACATAAGGCACTTGTGTTAAGATTGAAACTCCTCCATAGAAAAAGTAACTTTTGACTGCTTTTCACTTTTTTAAAAAAATGTTGTTTCTGGATCTGGGACTTTAAAAAGTTGGGAGAAATGTCACTTGTTACCTGCCATTGAAAAGATTGTTTCAGGAGACTTTGTAAGTGAAGAAGTTGGGCGAAGTGGACTTTCCCTCCCATGATACTTTGGTACACTGGTAGTATTCAGCTTGAGCACAAAATATTTCAACTTATTAGTGAGACTTTAAATCTCCTCACTGACCTCAATCAGATATTTTCACTGTGGAATCCAGACTGCATGACAGCATGCCGGGGGAGTGGTGGGGGGAGTGTTAGAATCCTATTAGTATCACTATTGCATTATATGCCACTTTTATAAAAAGGGATAAGAAGGTGGAATAGCGAAGAGGAGCGTGTTTATAGAGTACAAAATCCTGTTAATCTCAGCATTTATACAAATACGTAATTTTTGAGCCAGTTCTTAATATGAGAGAATGTAAAGCATGTCTTAGGCATTGAGAAAAAAGAGAAATTTGCCATGGAATGAAAGATATGAATGAAGCAGATGAAGATTTAGAAACAAATGTGCAGTTTGTCCATAAACATGTATATCCCTAACTAAGTATCAGTTTGCCAAATGAGGCAAATGAGGTTTTAATAATTTGTGATATTAACTATAATTGGAAATGTGATCTGCAGAAATACTAACAAATGTAATAAAATCTCCAATGAGCAGCTTTGATTAACCTGAAAGCTTTCCTTTTATATCAGAATTATATACTACTTTTTGTTTAAAATGAAACAGCTAGGAAAAGACCTTCTTTATCTAAAAATACTTTTTAGTGTATCCACACCTGAAGGTATGTTAATTAGCATGCTAGAAAGGTCATTTCAACATTTCCACAAGCAAGCTTTCTGGCTGCTTTGACTTAAGCGATTACATTCAATAAAGAGCTGTCACATTATCAGCTGTGTCCACTTCTTTTCCAGGATGAATGGGCAGTAAACATTTTTCAGTCTTTGAATTTATTAAAGCCAGTCTCCTCCTTTAATAGACAATGTGGTTAAATGGGATCTTTTCAAGGAATGGATTGCTTTCAACTAGTTAAGTACAGTGTTAGATGACTGTTTAATTGAAAGGAGGGTGTATTATACACTGCTTACATTTCTGTACCAGATTTTTGTTATACTGTCTATGTATTATATCATTTAACTCATTAAGTCCATCTCCCTGGGGAACAAATAAACAATGTATTGACTCTGTAGAGGTAACATGAAGTTTGTCAAGCCTTTAAGTATTGCTATAAATATTCCTAATTTATAGTCTGCATTCCACATCCACCTGATATAGTCCTCTTTTGGCTGTGTAAATTTTTTCTTAATGGAGACTCTTTTTGTATTATCATTAAAGACGGCAAGTAAAGGTTCTGTCATAGTTGACTGATTCTGGAGGCATGGGTGAAAATTTTTTAATTAAACAACTGCAAAATCCTGGAAAGTTAACCCCAAATTTCTCTCTACATTTTATTTTTATTTGTGCTTAGAATGGAATATGATAGACAAACCTAGACGTCAAGAGGTAAAATCATTAACTTAGTGTGCTAAGCAGTGTTGCATAACTATAGGATACATTTTAATATAACAAACTAACTTTTTAAAATGTATTTCACTTTGTTCACCGAATAAAATAACTCAAGAGCTATTGAGTGACTCTTAAGTCTGATCCTACATAATCCACTTTGCATAAATTCAGTAGATTAATGAATTTGCTATGCGATAAATATGTGGGAGTTGTGTTGTTTTGTCTTGACCACCATGAGATTTGAATTCAGGATGCCAAGTTAGAGTGGTAAACGATTTGCAGTGTTGTAGGCAAATGAACAAGTGTGGGCATTTTGGACCGGAGAACAATAATTTAGTTTTTAGCTTAAATATTGGAAGCAGAGCTGGGAAGAACATGAACATCCAACAAGAACATGAATGAACACAAATTCTAAATTCTCTCACAATATTTGGAAATTTTCATGTTATTAGTGTTTTCTAAAAGAATATTTATAGACTTTATTTTCTCAAACTTTGTGGGAAAGAAAACTGAAGTGATCACTGGGATTTTCAGCTGGTCTTTAAATCATATAATTCAGGATTGATTCGTAAGCAGATAGAGATTGTTTCCCTGGCTTTGTCTCCAATTATGAGTTCTCTCAGGCTTCCGTTTAACTTTAGTAAAATTAAGAGGTTTGAGTAATTATTTCATCATATAGTTATATGGGAATGCTAAATTAAATGTGTTAGTGAGTGTGTGATGCTAATTCAGATCAAGCATAAGAAGTTATGCACTATACTTTTTGGAATCTTAGTACATTAGCTGTTAAAAATAATGATGACCCTTTTAGCTAAGAGGACATGCATCTTAATAAGATGAATGATAAATCACTCTGTACTCAAAATGTCATATAAATTAGTCTTTATAACCTTTGTACTTGAAAAATACAGAAACTTTGATAAATGAACTGAAGGTTGCTTACCTTTCCCCTGTAGTTTCAAGAAGCACCTGTGAGTACTCCATTGGAATAATATTTTAATTTTATATATCAACAGTTCTAAATTGCTATTTGTTTTCTTCAATCTTCTATTCAGCAATATATTAGAGCAAATACTATTGTTGCTATTCTTGGCCTTTCTTGGTACATTGGAAATCCTAGTAACTACAATGTGCCCAAATTTTAATAAAATAGATAGAAAAATATAAATTAAAATTAAGTAGGTTCAGGAATTCCTACGACCTTGACAATCTTTTTCATTGATGGGATCACAAGTTTGTGATCATTAAGGCTTAAAGGGCAGGTAAAAATCTGCAGTGGCTGCATAGTTATTGATAGGAAATTGACTTGGCAGCTTTGCGGTTGAGGGTGCCATCTATATTAAAGCTAGTACACACCCCCCCCCATTTTTTTCTCTCCGAGTCCTACTTAGAATCAGTATTTTGGCTGAATGTCTTGGCTGATGTCATGCATTAGCAGGTTTTTTTCCCCCTTCCATTTAATCATCTGATTCTTGGAGACTGTCTGGACAAATCTTTACAGTTTTCTTGGCAAATATTTTTTTAAAAAGTGGTTTACCATTCCTTCCTTCCCTCGGGCTGAGAGAAAGTGACTGGCCCAAGGTTACCCAGCAGGCTTTGTGGCCAAGTCAGCATTGGAACTTAGAGCTTTCTGTTTTTTATACTGGCTTTCTGATTAGCAAATACTTATAATAACTATATTTTGGGAATGCACTGGAAGAATATACTTGAATATGTACTAATATTAGTAGTGCTAGAAGGTAAAACTAATAGCTATGAAAGTGGAAGATATCCTGTCTGTGTATATGTATATGTATATGTATATGTATATGTATATGTATATGTATATGTATGTGTGTATATATACATATATATATGTTTTTTTAGGCTTTCACGGG
>BLBF01000022.1:50137205-50163581 GCA_015471245.1 Laticauda colubrina
TACAATGACGTGGGATAATACCCGAAGGAAGCTGAACAGCACACACATATATATATATATATATATATTAGATTTGAAATGTCCTCATACAGACTTTTAATTATCCTTTTAGATGTTGAAGAAGTACACATGAAAGAGAATTAGAATAGGGTTGAATACTAAAATGCTAGATACTGTATGCAAGCTATTGAACTTTATTGGAATTCTAAGACTTCTTCAAGTACAATGTTGAACACATTAACATGGAATTTACAAATATTCTGCAGGGGTTGAAACAAAGCTATATATTTTTCTGATAGTGATTATTATTAGAACATTTCAGCTAGGTCAAGTCATTTTCTTCACAAATTTCATTGGTGCACAGAACTCTTTCTTATGGGAGTTTTATTCAGCATCTGTTATTTTGTGTCTCTCTTTTGGAAATGAAATGTTCTTATGTATTTTGCAGTGATGCACAATGCTACAAATTTGCCTAATCATCTGAGCATTTCTTGTTACACAGGTATCTATGTACTGTATTTACAATATGGAAATAGAAGTATTCTAAAAATACTTAGAAGTATTCAAAGTATTCCATATTGGCCGTCAAAATCCAGTTTTCATAATTGTCCTTTTTAATTATGTATCTTGGAGCTCAGATATTGGGATGAATTGATTCTAGACAAGAGTGGCCATAAAGTGATTGGTTTAACTGGTGATGTTAGTATAATTCTAGAAACCATAATGCTTATGCTTTTTTTTTCAACAAAAATGTGTTCACATTAAGTACATTATACATGAAGTCAGGTAGTACAAAAAGACTGATAGATAATTTGGGATGGAGGACATTCCCCGATTACAAACTTTGTACATGGATCATGACCTATTTCCTTGAGTTTGGGTTTAAAATATTACATTGAGGTTAATATTTTTAAATTGAAGTAGGTAATGCTGTACTTCACTTTTAGGTAAGGGAAAATCTTGTTTTGTGTTCTCCTATGTTCCAACTAAGTTGTGCCTAGGAGCCTCCATAGAATATATAAACATTGCAATCACTTTTGTACTTTACAGTGAATTTTAGATATCAGAAGCTTTGTTTTTAAAGAAGAATTTGCAATCATTGTGAAGTTGCTTTTGTTGACCCACAAAAGTTGGTCATACCTGATTCAAAACAAGTATATGTAACGTTCTTTATGGTATTAGATTTTTGATTTTTTAGATTTTATCCAGATAAAATGTGTTTATAGGATAATCAATTATTTTGACCAAAAAAGCTCAATAAAATTCTGTATTCTTTTATTAAATTTGATTGGTGGGAGGGGTTATTTGTTTGTTTTTATTTGTAAAAAAATAAGCAGCATGTGAAAATGCAAGTTTGAAACATTATTTTAACTTGGTTGTTGTCAATATTCATATTTTGTACTGACCACATGCCACTGGTGAATTACTTGTTAGATATTTGCTTTCCAGTTATATAACCTGATGAGCAAACTACAGAAAATTTCAACTTAATTTTTTTCCAGCTAAGATTGTAGGGAAAAAAAGCATACATTCTCTAGAGACATTACTGAGAACCCAAAGGTAATATGAATGTGTAGGCATGCTGAAATTCAAAAATAGAATTAGAACAATTGAGTTGAGGTCTCTTTATATTTTTCCCTTCTGATTTTAATGATGGTTTTGGATGAACAGCAATCACTATGAATCACAAGCCTTTTGGGTAATCAGACATTTCTGGCACCAAAAATGCCATCTTCCACCTGCAGCAAAACCAATAATATATGTCTTGTTCTTTGATAACAACTTGCTTCTCCTATACATTCTTGTATTCACTTTAGGTTTTGGTGCAAATGAGAATTGACAGTAGTATCTATAACATTTCTCAGGCTTAACTGCCTAGAGATACTGTATATATAAGCCATAGCTAAGCAACAGCAACATGTAAGATTTCTATCATCATCACAAGGCAAAACCCAATCAATGTGAATATATGCCACATTAATACATTTCATGCTCTGCTGGCTTCCCATTCAATCTTGGATACAATTCAAGTTTTGATGCTCCTCATTTATGACTTTCAGGATTGATGCAAATTCCATTAAAGTCCATGAGAAGGTTTCACAGATCTTCCATTAGGTTTAGAAGAACTATAATTTGTTCAGAGTCACACTTCTTGGTGTGTTATAGTTGGTGTGTTATAGTTGGTGTGTTGTAGCAAATCATCAATACTATTACATATCTCCCTGTTAAACTTGTGCAGAGTATATAGATAGTTACTTAATGACTGGTTGCTTAGTAACCATTCAGAGTTACAACGAATCCCCCAAAGGATGGGTATGACTCCTTTTTGGAGTTCTGATGGCTGCACTTATCCCCACAGTCACATGACTTCATTTCAGATCCTGGCAACTGGCTCACCTTTTTGAAGATTACAATGTTTCTTAATCACATGGCCATGATTAATGACATTTTTTTGCCTGTTTTCAGCAGTTTCTGGCAAAAAATACCCATAGGAATACATTGATTTGCTTAGCAACCTTTGTATTCGCTTAATAACCATTGTAAAAGAAAAATCAAGTCTAGTCACATAGGTGCTTCAGCATATAACCAGCATGACTTACAGTGGAAATTCTAGGCTCCATTAAGCACATAATATTGTCACATATTGACTCATGTCAGGGACTAGCCATATGCTCATTTTTTAAAGATAGGACCAATTAGATTTTAAAGAAAAGTTTCAGAACCCAGCTTCATATATATTGATAATTCCACCATGACTTTTCCTGGTTTGAAGTTTATAAGATTAGGAATAGAAAGAGAAAAATAAAAGTTCTTCTTTCTTGTAGTAAATGCTTGTAATTACCTTTTAAAAGTTATTTTATATTAAGTCATCCAAAGTGAAGCATTCTTTGGGATCCCTTTCATCATTGTTTGGGGAATTACACATATATGATGTGAGGCCTTCTCTATGTATGTGTATTCCTGAAGTTTGGAACATACAGTACCTTGTGCCTGCTGAGATTAGGGGATAAATTGTTGGTCTTTAAATAGGTTTAAAAATACATCTGTGATGTTTTTTAGTCGATGACATGATTGATTTTGTTTTACTTGTTCTAGATCAATAAAAATAGTTTTTTTTATTATAATGTATGTGTTGCATATCTTACAGCCAGCAGTATTTTGTTTTTAATCCTGGCAACTTTTAATCATTTCAACTTTTAAATTTTTTATTTTAATAAACTTTTAATCCAGGCGACAAGTCACTGTGATTTTCTTGGGAAGATTTTAAAAGCTGCATTTGCCATTGCCTGTTTCCTATGGTTGAGTGAATGTTACTAGCCCATGTCACCTAGCTGGTTTTATATCTAAGTTGGAAGACAAGAATTCACACTCTTATGATTTGCTCCCAAACTGTTTTTAATATCAGAAAGGTCTTATTTGCTAATATTCAATCACTGTCTGTTCTTCCGTAATTTGAATCCATATTCTATGTCATCCCTTCTAGAATGGTAAAACCTTAACCTTAATTGAGACCAACTGGCTCCTATTGAACTACTTAAAACACAATTTTAGTGGATAAAATGTAATTAATAATAAGATTCATAGGCATTGAAACAATGTGGTGCAAATGTTCTTAAAATTTCTCTTAATTCTAAAGTGACATTTCTGTAAAAGATTTCACAAATTCGTTGGAAGCTCTTACTAAGAGACAAAGTAAACAAATGAGATCTTGTTCAGGTGCAGTGATTTTCAAAATACCATGTGCTAAGAATTTTGTGGAGGCATCATAAGTTTCTTGGTGTGTATTTTTAAGAACAGTATGTGACTATACCATGTCACATAACTATATCTCGTCTATTTAAGACTCTTGTGTTGTACTTGTGAACTTAAAGATATTTGGAACAATTTAAATCAGTAAACCCAATCTTGCTTGGTGCAGAAATAAAAATTAAAGCATCTCTGATGAGCATTTGTCATCTTGAATACATTCAGTGAAATTAAATGAATTCTATCACAACCTTGGAGAAGTCGTTCCATTCCCAAACTATTTTTAATATTAGAAAGGTGTTCTTTTCTTATATTCATTCACAGTCTGTCTTCCTGTAATTTGATTCCATTATTCCATGTCCTCCCTTCTGGAATACAAGTCTTGGCTTCTGTATAGAATAATACCCTTCAGATATGTCAGAAGTGTGGTATCCTATTTTTTTTTTTTTTGTTCTCTTTTCAAGACTACATTCAGTTTTTACAGTCTCTATTTACAGGATTTAGTTTCTAGTTTCCCTAAGTATCCTTGCAGTGCATTTTTGTCTTGTTAAACTTTCGTGACTAGGGCACAGTACTCAAGGTAGGTTTAACCAGTAAAGATTAAAGTACAACTGCTACTTTCTGTAATTTTGGAACTATAATTTTGTTTGATGCTGCATAAAGTTGCATTATTCTTTCATCCATATCCCTCCATTATTTGCCAATTTTTAATGTTCATTAGGACACATATAATTTTTTAAAAATGCTTGTTTTTATAAAGGATAGTCAAGGATTTTGTCCTTTCTCAAAGCCTTTCTGAACAATTTTCCAAAACAAGAGAGAGTTTGTGTGTTTTACAGAAGACAAATAACTTCAACAAATTACACTTCTCTCTCTCAGTCATCAAGTGCAGTGTCACACTTAACTGTTTATCCCAGGGGTACTTGAGCTAACTTTCAAGGGTTAGCTTGAACCCATCTCAAAGCTAATGGCAGATTCTACATATTCTATGCCTTCTCTTTCTATATATGTTGTAGTTCACAAACATTACATAGAATGTGGCTAACTAATCAGATGAATATGTGTGTACCTATGAAATTGTCAGAACGTTTGGCAAGATGACTACCTTTATGAGATAACCCAGGAGCAACACATAGCTCATAGAGACTTACACATTTTCTTCATTTATGTTTTTCTTGATATCTTAATTGATCTTGAAAGTCTTTTGGTATTTTCTCTTTGTAAAAAAAAAGACAAAATGCTGTTTTTCAAGAAGTTACTTTTATTCTAAATGCTTAGGTTAATGGATTCTAGTGTATGTGCAAATCAGTCACATGATAATTTTGGAAACTTTGTTGTCAGGTGGGCATTTGAAGAAGTGTTATTTGTAATAGCAACAGCACTTAGACTATATACTACTTCACAGTGCTTTACAACCCTCTCTGGATTACAGAGTCAGCCTATTGCCCCCAACAGTCTGGGTCCTCAATTTATCAATCTCGCAAGGATAGAAGGCTGAGTCAACCCTGAGCCAATAAGAATCAAATTGCAGGCAGTCATTGTGCCATCACGGCTCTTATACTATTAGATACATAATAATCTCCCAGAGCATAGGTTGGATCTGGTTCTGAAGAACAATCTTAATGATACTAATCAGATATCTTACATATCTGCTATTCTGTTTGCTTTTTATTGCATCTATCCTTTCCAGAACTGCTTTGGAAAATGAAAGGTAGATGATTTCTTTCACATGAAAAAGAGCACTCAAATGACTTTTATCTCTAGATTTCATTGGACATTTCACAATAAAGCAATTATTACCTTTCTGATATAATCTACCTTTAGGCCAATCTTTATCTTTATCTCAGCACTATTTGTATGTCTAACACATCTTATAAAAAGGAGAAAGCAAAACTGCTCATTTTTATCAGCTTGGAAGCAAAAGAGAAAGGATGATTATTGCTAAGGTGATCCTTCCTCTTTTTTGTTTCAGGTATGCCATTTTACCAATGCTTCATAGGTTGATAAAAGGTTTAAAACAGAGGTGGTATTCAGCAGGTTCTGACCAATTCTAAAGAACTGGTAGCTAAATTTTTGAGTAGTTCGAAGAACCGCCTCTGACTGGAGATTTTACAGTATCCTTCCCCTGCCACACCCACCAAGCCATGCCCACAGAACTGGAAGTAAAAATATTTGAATCCCACCACTGGTTTAAGGGAGCAATTTTAAAGACAAATCACAGTTAACTACATGGTACTAGGTGTGAAGTAAAGCCCATGTCACATAGCACCAACGAATGGAAAGAGGATGTAAAATGGAGAGAAACATTTGCCATCCGTTGGTTAACGCGAATCATCCATTCTGTACTCACTGCGTCCGTTTTTCATACTCTCTATCCGTCCAGCATCCATCTACTGTGATTTCATCCGCTCAAAAAGTTTTGAGCTGCACAAAACTTTTTGAGCGGATAAAGTATCCAACGCGTCCGTTCTACATCTGCTATGCATACGGGGAACATCCGTTATACGTCCGTCATCCGTTACGTGTCCGCTATATCCGCTAGGCATCTGCTGCACATCCGCACAACTCACATCCGCTCCAGCAGAAAACAGACACAGGGAGGAAGCGAAACGGACACGGAACAGACACGCAGCATTAGTAGCACAGACGTAGAAAGGATGAAAGCGGATGCAGCTCGCATACAAAGCATTAAAATGGAAAAAACGTTCGCAGAGGGACCTATCTCGGGTATTTAGTATGTCTGCAGAATGCCTGGAGGATGCAAAAGGACACCTAGCGGAAAACCTATATTTCCTATAAAAAGGGGGAGAAATCACCTGGATCTCACTTTCAGTCCAGCAGCCCTGTGGTGCAGACCTCTTCAGCCTTCATCTTGCTCTTGCTCTTCCACAGCATCCAGTCATCTCCACCATGGATCATCACACACTCCTTTTGGTAGCCGCCATCTTTCTACAACAGTGCAAAGCCCTCTACAGGCTCTTTCACCTGTTCTACAGGAAGAAAAGGAGGTGTCCAAGAAGTGTCTGGGTCCGAAGATGGATCGCGAGAAGAGCCGAGTACGGACTGTATAACAAGCTGATGGTGGAGCTGAGGAACGAAGACTCTTGTGCATTCCAGAACTTCATGAGGATGCTGCTAGCCATGTTTGACGAAGTTGTGGAGTGGCTGGGACCCAGGTTGACCAAGGCAAACACCAACTTCTGGCCCAGCCTGGACCCTGCGCTGAAGGTGGCACTGACTCTGCGCCACCTAGCCTCCGGGACCACGTACAGGAGCATGCAGTATGCCTGGAGGGTGCCACACAACACCATCAGCATTGTGGTCAGAGAAGTGGTGCAGGCCATCATCGAAGAATACCTGGAGGAGCTCCTCCAGTGCCCCTCCACTGAAGAAGGCTGGAAGAAAGTTGCAGAGCAGTGGTATCAGAAGTGGAACTTCCCCCACACTGTTGGAGCCATAGATGGGAAGCACGTGGCCTGCAAAGCTGCGGCCAACTCAGGGTCCACTTATCACAACTACAAGGGCTTCTTCAGCATCATCCTCTTCGCCATGGTTGATGCTGACTATAAGTTCATGTACATCGATGCTTCAGGCAACGGGTCAGCTTCAGATGCCCAGGTATACAACGCCAGTCACCTCAAGGAGGGGCTGGAACGCAACCTCATTGTGGGCTTCCCAGATCCAGAACTCCTGCCCAATGACACACAAGATGTGCCCTACTTCATCGTGGGGGATGACGCCTTCTCCCTCAGAATCTACCTCATGAAGCCCTACACCTCCAGATGCCTCACCCATGAAGAGAGGACCTTCAACTACAGGCTGTCCAGGGCAAGGTGGGTGGTGGAGAACACTTTTGGCATCCTGGCCAACAGGTTCCAGGTACTTCTCACCACCATGCAGCATCGCCCAGAGACCGCACATCGTGGAACATCATGGAAGCTTGCTGCATCCTGCACAATCTCATGTGCACCTGCTACCCAGTGTTGCAGAACAGGCTCGTGGACCACCAGCAAGGCAATGGGGACATGGAGCCTAGTAAATGGAGGCAAGGGCGAAACCTGATAGATACTGTGGATGTGCAAGGCCCCAACAGAGCTTCACATGAAGGGAAGAAGCAGCGCAACCTCCTGAGACACTGGTGCAACTCCCCAGCTAGAGCAGTGGAGTGGCAAGACAGGATGATAGATGATTGATGGATGTTTCCTTCAGCCTGTCTCATCACACTGATAAGATTGGGCCATGTATGTTGAGTGGCCCTACAATGAACAGGGCATTTAATAAAGAGTTGTGTTTATGTTGAAATGTGTTGATCAATGATTAAATTGTTATTGATAATAAAGGGCCATATGTGTGGTACCTGGGAGGGTGGACCATACAATCCCACTATGCTTGCACTGGAGGTTTATCTATCCCACAACTATTACCCATCCCACAGGTATCCTTGCCCATCCCACTGCTATCCTTACCCATCCCACAAGCATGCAAAGGCTTAAACCATTTCTAAAAGTTTCCACCAAGATTTATTGACTAAAAGAACTGAACCAAGTGTGTGAAGCAAAGATAAACTTTATTAATAACAAACTGTCAAAGCAAAATGACCCAAGTAAATTGTCCCAAGCAAAGATAAAGTCAACAGGTAGCAACCCAGTCTCTGGAACTCTTCTCAGTCACTCTGAGGCATGCCCATGGTCTCAGGGGTGAAGGGTCCAGGTTCTGTGGAGGTGGCAGTGGCTGGAGTGCTTCTCTGAGGCACCATTGGGGTGCCTCGCCCTGAGAGGACAACAGGGGATGCTATTTGGAGGAAGCTCTCAGAGAGCTGGCTCAGTCCCGTGATGTTGAGAGCCCCTTCCTCCATGACATGGGATGTCAGTCCCAAGACCGATGACAGATGTTCTGAGGCCGGGCTTGGCTATGGGGTGAAGGAAGGAGGAGTGTAGTGGGGCTATCTAGTCTGCAGCTGAGCGACATGAGGCGGGGGCATCTGTGGCGTGGGTGGCATCTGTGGCGTGGGTGGCATTGGTAGCATCGGTGGCGTTTGATGTTCCTGTGCCTGGACTGCGAAGGGCTCCCTGTTCTGCTGGAACTCCTGGTAGCTGTAGCCTTGGTAGGTGAGGGCCTGTGGAAAGCCTTGGAAGAGCTGTGACATCACCTGGGGTGGAGGAGCAGACCTGGACTGGGTTGGAGCAGGTTCAGCTGGGCCTGGAGAGTTGTGTAGAAGACCTGTGATCCTCTCCTTTATCACCTGGTACTGTGATACGGACATGTCCATGAGGGTCTGGTTGACGTAGATGAGGAAGGGCTTTTGGTTTGAGGATGGTATGTCGGTGTGTACCAGCTGAGAGAGGAAATCTACGCTGCTTTTGATGGTGTCCCTGATCACCAGCAGGACAGTGTGACTCTGCCCCTCCGGTCTGCCTCTCTGCCTTTCTGTGGAGGTGGAGCTGGGGGTGGTGTCAGTGCCTTTCCCTTGCTCCCACTGCATCGGGGTCCTCCACGCGCTCCGCCACGGGGAGTGCAGCTGTTGGGTGGGTCTCTGACATGGGGCGCTCCACAGATACCTTCCTGGACAAAGGAGCTGACTCTTGCCTAGAAGAGGACTGGGCTCTCTGTGGGCTGCCTGAGAGAGAGGGTTGACAGAGGGGCTGCTCCTCGGTGGCGGACCTCACCCTCCAAGAAGCTGCATTTGGCCATCACATAGGTCTCCCGGTTGGTGAGCTTGACCGCGGCCTGGCCAGACTTCTTCAGGTGCAACTTCCTGTACCAGGTGTGCATGTGCTTCCACTACCCGAGGAGGACCTCCGAAGTGTAGCCCAGGCTCTCCGCCTTCTCTCTCCAAGCCGCCTGCTTCCTCTTGGTGTCTCGATAGAGCCTGTGTTCCTTCCACCAGAGGTATTCGTTCTCCCTCAGCCATTCGAGCACCTCATCCTCATTTTCCTCTTCGATGGAGTACTACCTCCTCTCCCTATCTCACATATGCCTCTTCCTCCCTCTGGCAGGGCCTTCTGGGCCCTCATCAGTAGGGCTTTGAGGTTCTAGGGGCTGGTCCACCACACCACCAGCAGCAGCAGCAACAACAGTAGCAGCAAAAGCAGCACCAGCAGCACCAGTAGCACCAGCAGCACCAGCAGGACCAGGATCAGCAGGAGCAGAGTAAGCACCAGCAGCACCAGCAGGAGCAGCAGGATCAGGAGCACCAGCAGCACCAGCAGGACCTGGAGGAGCACCAGCAGACTAAGCACCAGCAGAAGCCCCAGCACCAGGAGCAGCGCCAGCAGAGTAAGCCCCCAGCAGAAGCCCCAGCACCAGGAGCAGCGCCAGCAGAAGCCCCAGCACCAGCAGAGTCAGCCCGAGCAGCAGAAGCCCCAGCAGATGCAGAGTCAGCGCCAGGGGGTGGGATGGTGGCCCTGTCCTTCTTGCCAGGGCTGGCAGAATATGACACAGGCTTCCTCTTCTTCCCCATGGTTGTTGGCTGGAGCTGTGTCTGGCAGCAGGTCTTTCTTCTGAATGGTGACCTGCTTGCGAGCTGCATCCTTTTATATCCACGGGGCTGATGCAATGCATCCCCTCCCCTCATGTGCAGTGAACGCTTTACATCCGCTAGGCATCCGCTAGGCTTCCGTGATGCATCCGTTCCTTCCGTTGCATGTCCGCTTCGCTGTGCTCCCCCGGAAGCCCTGCGGATGTGCCATCCACTCCCATCCGCTTCCATCCACTAGGGTTCCGTGGAGCATCCGCTTTACATCCTGGCTACGTCCTCCCCCCGTCTGTTCCTTTCCGTTTTTGTCCACTCTGTTTATGCAAATTTGGGGCACTTTTGAGAGCGGATAACAACGGATGGAAAATTTTCTCGTCCGCGGTGTCCTTTTTACATACTTTTTGCATCCGTCGGCCTATGTGACAGGCCCTTAAAATTATCAAGCAGAATGATAGTTAGTGAATGGTATAAAAAGGGCAATTTCTCCAATAACAGATTCTAGATTTTTTTTTCCTTAAAAGTAGAACAAACTTAATAAAAACATAACTTCTCTTTATATAACGGTAACAATATTCAAGGAAAGCATGATTATAAGTAATTCCTCAACTTACAACCAATCATTTAGCAACCGTTCAATGTTGCAATGACACTGGGAAAAGTGTTGACCAGTTCTCACAGTTATGACTGTCGCAGCTTCCCCACAGTCACAAAATCAAAATTTGGGAACTTGGCAGCTGACATATATTTACAGAAATTGCAGCATCTCAGGGCTATGTGCTCAGCATTTGTGACTTTCCCAGCTGGCTTTTGATGAGCAAGTTAATGGGGAAAGCTGGGCTTGATTAATGACCATACGATTCACTTAATAACTACAAAGATGTGCTTCCCAATAAAAATGGTTTAAAATTAGGCATGACTTACTTAACAACCACATTCCTTAAGCAATGGAAATTCTGGTCCCTATTTTGATTGTAAGTTGATGACTGCTGTATTATAACCTTACTACTTAGGATCTCAAGACTCAGTCTGAATTAATTCCTGTCATATAAGTGATTCCTTATGCTAAGCAGCATTTATAAGTCCACAGTTGCTTCAAATTTTCACAGTGGATACCAGAAGACAGAAGCATAAAACAAGGATATGATTTACTGCAATTTCATAAACTGATTTGGGGGTCTTTTGTTTGTTGACTCTTGTTCCTTGGAGATTGTGTCTTCTGAGTCTGCTTTATAGTTCTGGAAATGGGAGCTCACAGTAAGAATAGCTTGTTGCTTCCAGAAAACGCAGTCCTGGCTGTGAAATACAATAATATTCTCATGTTTTTTTTTCTTTTACTGACTTATGAACATAACAGGAAAGTGAAAATGATACACCTTTTATATAATCAATATAATTATAGTGTAAATTGTCATATGGCACAAATTGAAACATAATAATTCATAAATAATTCAGTTCACTTGAATGGAATTTACTACCCTCTGAGTTTAGGATTTGGCATTGGGAGCTTTGAAAACAGAAATTGTTGGGATATATTTTATAAGCATTTTAACTTGTGTGCACATTGAAACTTTCTGTTTGGACTAAGCAAGAGTAAGTGAAAAATGGTAAAGGAATGTGAAAGAATAAGCAAAGATATTAAAAGCATGAGATAACAAAAGGAAACAAAGCTAAATTTAGTTTATCCCAACATCATTTACTATACCTCAATATACCTTTCTAACTTTGCAAACCATCTTAACTTCTATGAAAGAAAGACACAAACATTTAGATATAATCTAAAATAGTGTTATGTTCACTGTCCAGGAAAAGAAAATGAAACTGGAATGATTAAGGTGTATAAAATAGGTATGCCAAACACATTCACATAGGGAATTATCTGTAGACAGGAATCAACAGATTTGTGGACTTCATGATGTAACAAATATGTATTTTTGCCTGGAAAAGTCCCAGTGGCCACATATTGTCATTTGGTTAGAGACAGTAGACAAGTACTAGTTGTCTAGACGATGCCAAGACAAATGTGTCTACCTAGCTTAGCAAGACAGATATGTCTGATGATACAAATAGAAAACTAAAGAAAGTTCCAAAACTTAACAAAAGATCAAATTGAAATAAGATATTAGCATGAACCAGTTAAGACTGAGGAAATGTATTGTTCTTTTGGTGATGATAACACTGTTTGCTGTACATTTTTAATACTGCATGTAAACATTTGCCTTACATCTTCACTTTTGTATTTTGGACATATTTTTGGCATTCTTCCTACTGCTGTGAAAAGAAACAATAAATGAAAGCAAGTATCCTTTCCTTGTTCCTTTTGTGATTGTAGCTTTAAAAAATCCACAAAATGTATAAAAGTGTATCCTCCCTTTTCTTTTGTTATAACCTTGTAATGGAAAAAGGTGGTTGTTCTAAAACTACTCTTTCTTTTTAAATATCATCTAAGCAGCTGTCCTGTTGTGACTTCAATAATGCATTATTTCATGTTCAGAGGATTTAATGTGTTTTTTTGTGCATGTGATTTTTGTGAGTTGCAGTTAGATGATAAGAAAAGTCACAATAATAAGCTGGATGTAAATGCCTGCTGACTTCTAAAATTTTAAACAACTTCATTTCCCTCAAGTTCTCCAAATATTGCATGGCTTGTTCGTAGACATGAGATCCTAGAAAAGATTCAGCTATGATGAATGTCTTACCTTGCTGATGAATTCAATAGGTAAGTCATCTTAGTTAAATATTATCTTATATAGGTGAGGGAATGATGCAAAACAGCTATTATATTGTCCAAAAAATTTAATCTCTAAAATTGATAAATAAACAGCAGCTAAGAAATGTTTGACTGTGAAATAATTTATTTGAACCTGAGATGTAAGGAATCCATGTTTATGACATATGCACTTAAGAAATGTTTTGAATTTGTACTGGGATTGAAGTTTGCTTTCTTTTGTAAAATCTTCAACATGAATGTTACACTCCACTTTTTTTTTCTTTTGTGTATGATTTCTTATTAATTTGTCTATATTATGTATAAACCATCTGTGATAGAAAATGTTGAGTTAGGGCCATGATGGTGAACCTGTGGCATGCATAGCCATCTCTGTGGGCACCTCAGCTCAGTTCCATGGCACATGTGCGCTCGCCTCCCACCAGACACCTGATTTTCGGGGATCTGTCATGCATGTGTGGGGAGCAGGGTGCATGTGGGAGATGCATGCACATGTGCAGGGGTAGGGAGAGCATGGGGGTCTTGTGCACATATTCAGGGGGCAGGGGAGGTCATGCGTGCATTGCATAATGGGTACAGGGTTTCGACACGTGATGACAAAAAGGTTAGCCATCACTGAGTTAGGGGCTATAAATATTTTAAATACAATTCAAGGCAGGTGAATTTGTGGTGCCTATGTTACAGTCATAATACTAAGAAGACTTCAAGTATCTATTGCTTAATAAATTATTAGAATTATAATTTATTGAATGGCATAATGTGATACCAGATCTATTGTGCTGCCAACAACCTTGAACAATAATTTAGTAAAATAAAACACTAACTTTTTATACTATAATATCGGTACTCGTTAACTTATAACCATTCATTTAGGGATGATTCAAAGTTACGACAATCTTGGAAAAAGCAACTAATGACCACTTCCACAGTCATGTAACTGCAATCTGAGCACTTTTGAGCACATTAGGTCACATTTATGATTGGATGCAGCATCCTATGGTTGCCTTTTTTTGCCAGATCACTGCGTCTTTTAACAACCACATGATTTGCTTACAACCACCAAGAAATGGTTGTAAAATCAGGTCTAGTCATGTGGTGACTTGACTCCAGCAATTTATAACCAAAATTCTGGTCCTAATTTTCATAAGTTTAGGACTACCTGTAAGCCATAGGAATATGTGTTACAAGTAAAATTTGGGATATGCCTTGTGTTATTGGCATATTAAATTCTACTCTGTAACCAAGTTCACCCCATAGCATCTGTCGAGCTACATTTCCATTCTCTTTATCTAGGCGCTCCAAAATATACATTTTATCTGCTTGTTTCAGAAACATCTATAAAATAAATGTATTTTCTGGGTGTGTTTTCTGTCATGTTATGTACATAGTTTAGACATCAAAACCAGCAAAAATAAATGTAGGTCATTTCCCCATTGAACTTTTAATGCCATACAGTAATGCCATACAGTGAACCCAAATTGTCATTAAACTCCTTGGCTGTACTTTTTCTGTAGTTGCTGAATTGTTGTAGTGTCATACTATTATTTACCATACTTCATTAATTCACAGGTAGTTTGTAGCTCCAGTTCAAAATAACTATCTTGTTTTCCTCAACCCCACCTGAGAAAATGAATAGGATGTGGGAGAGATAAAGCACTCTGAGTAGCAACTTACTAATTAGGAATTCAACCATTTGCTTCTTAATTGGACATTTTTTCATCAGGTCATTGATTCTATGCGTGCCTCTATATAATGTATATGTGCACAATATCTCTCATGAATAGAGTTTGCTAATGAGTGTCACTCTCTCCAAGGATAAAATGTTTCTCTTGGATTTTTTATATCTGGAAAATTGAGCTATTTTTAAGGAGTTCTCTGGAGGAGACGTGCACCCGTGTGTGTGTGTGTGTGTGTGTGTGTGTGTGTAATGTTTTAAACTGAAGGACTAGATCATTCAGTGAACATGTATATCAACATATATATCATGTCTGAATATCATATATCATATCATATATCATGTCTTCTTTCTAGAGAATGCCTGTGGAAATGAGAAAAGCTGAGCAACTTTTCATTGCATTTTAAAATTAATATTGTTGTTTCAATCAGCTGCTGTCCCTGATCTTATTCAGTAAGGTTTTTTTAAATATATATTTTCATTGTTGATTGTCTGGTAATGATTTTGGATGATGAATAACGCAAACTGGTCCTCAACAAACCTGTAGATTTGCTTATGCTTTTAAGTTTAACTTTTTACCTTTATAACTGGACCATAACTATCTCATATTTGTTGACAAAATCCACTGAGCTATATTTATTTGCGTTTGGGGGAAGGCTTCATAGATTTCTGGATTTCATCCGAAATGTTAAGGATAAAAATTATCTTCTTGTCACCTGTTTCTCCTCTCTCCTTTCCAAACAATTATCATTTATTGTGGCTGGAGCACAATAAATGAATGAATGCAAATATGAAAAAGCAATATACGCCATGTAAAGTTTTGGACATATGTGGACATTAATATCATTATTCAAATAGTATTCAAAAAGAACCATCCATTTCTTTTTCCCCAACTATTTCTTGTGATTAACTGGAATGTTTGGAACAAATGTCCATCTTTCAAGGTCCAATTTTGCTTGAACTTCAGTTTTATGACAAATGGCATCACACATTATCCTCAAACACCCTCTTGTACAATGAAGAATTCATAGTGGATTCTGTGAAGCTGAAGTGCCTTAGCTCTGATGCAGCAAAACAGCTCATGTCATAACATTTTCATCACTATGCTTTGTAATTGATATAGGATTCTTCTGTAAAATGCTATTTTTGATTTTCACCAGACATATCTCTCGTCCTGTGGCTAAATAACTCTAATTTTAACTTTCTGTCCAGAGCACATTGTTCCAGAAGTCCTGGTCTTTTCCTAGATGTTCAGGGCAAATGTTAGTCTTGCCTTGATGTTCTTTTTGAACAGCAGAGCTTCCCTCTTGACATACCTACTATATGTAGATCTAGATTTTCCCTCCAGTGGGCTGGACTGGTAAATTTTGACACCATTTGTGCAAGAGCTGCCTTTACATGATGAAATTCTAGAGTTCTTAGGACTTCTTCCAAATTATGCAGTCTGCTGTCAGACTGAACTTGCTGAGATGGCCTGGCTTGAGCAAGTTGGCATTTGCTTGAAATTTTCTCCATTTATAGATAATGTATATTTGTGTGTATTTCTTTGTATATGAATATATATTGGAATAGATGAAAGCTCAGTTGGTAGGGCAATTACAAGGTGACATCACTGAAGTGATGCATAAAATGCATTTTAATAAAATGCATTTTATTACCAAAAAATAGTAATAGTTTTATGATAGAATTCCACACAGTAAAGAATCTCTCTGCCTCATGTCACCCATGGGGAAGAATGTCTTTATCCAAGGTATGTTTTCAGAGCTTGGCACATTCATGTATCTAACAGTGTTTGAGATCTCCTTATTTTATTCATTTCAGTTTAGGATGAATTCTAAGTTCTTAATGATGATGATGTTATTCATTCAGTTGGGTCTGACTCTTGGAAATTCTGTGGGTCACATCTTCTGATCTTGCACTACTTCTTTGAACTTTTCAATGCTCTGACCAGTGTCATCTTTGATGGTGTCCAGCCACGGTGTGTTCTTTGACATCTTGGTTTCCTTTTACCACTAATTCTTTCAAACATAATTGCTTTCTTCAGTGAATTTCCCCTGTACAACGTCTGGTGCTATGTGTTCCAGTACTTGTTTGTTTGTCACCTTTGCTATATAAGGAATATGTAGGAGCCTTCTCCAACATCATAGCTAAAAAGAGAGAGAGAGATTTTCTTCCTGTCTTGCTTTTTTAAGGTCCAACTTTCATAACCATAGCTAATGAATTCTGCAATATGTCCAAATACGTAGTTCAGTTCAGTTTTCTAGACATGCTTATGTAAGGAAAAGGAATATGCTTTACAATAGTGCAAATGTAATTTGTAAAATAGCATTTTATATATCCCAGAGGCAATATTAAAAAATTCGGGAATATTGCAGATATAGGCAGTAGTATCTCTAATGCAAGACTTACCGTATGTACTCACTGTCAAATGATCTAACTTGCTTTATTCTTTTTATCTCTTCTGTCTTTCTAATATCTTTAAAAGATGGGTAAAGAATGGAAGTGTTAAACAACTATTATAATGGTTGTGTTAAACTTACACTTAAAGAAAGAAAGCATTATTTAGAGTTTATTCACTGATATTTTACCATTGTTAACAATTTGGTCTATTTTGTAACTTCAGTGTAGTTTTAAAATGTAATAAAGAAAAGTATAATTCTTTTTCATTTTTCATGTTAGGTGCAACCATTTTTTAAAAAAATCTCATGAAGTGGTTTTGGGGACATATAATAATTTTGATACAATGCCTACATTATGTCACATTCCCTCATTCTATTATACCTGGTAATTCTGCCCTATTTTTTCTCTGTCTAGCCTGCAGAAAACTATAATTTGATATACTGGAGAAATAGCTAGTTATTATTTACACTCTCCCGGAAAATGAGAGTTGGAAACCAATTTTTCTTTTTAGTTTTCAGACTTAGGTAAAATGCTTCAAACAAAAAAAAAAAGATACATGAAGGAATAATGAAGGAATGTCATGAACACCTCAAATTTTGGTGACTCAATGCATTTAGTTACCTTAGTCTATACTATTTTAATAACAAAATTGAAAGGTTTTTTAAAAATGAATAATTAGGTCAAAAAGTAACTTCCTTTCTGTAAATTATATGCCCTAACATTAATTTTATGAAATTGATCATAAAGTTTTGTTCTCACAAAGCAAAAGAATTCAGTCCTTACTCATTAATTTTATCAGATAGCAAACTCACTAATTACTGTCTTCTGTGGTAACACTGCAGATTAATTTCTTAAAGCAACGTAACTGTCAGGTTTCAGAAATGAAACCGTGAGATCCAATTGACTCCAATCCTTTTGTTTTCTTATACCTAATAGAAACTTGTCATCCATTTATCCATCCATTCATCCAAGTTGAGAAACAATTGGGAAATTTCTAAGTTAGCAAATCTTCCCCCTCTGCTGCTGCAGGTGCACATTCCATCACAGTAACAAAATACATACACTATACATGTACTTAGTAGAAAGGTTACATCAAACAATTAGAATATTTTTTCTATTAGATTCATATGTCAGTTTAGTAGTATTCCCCCTTTTAAAGTTCCCATTATGAATAATGACCCAATCAAACATTTTGTCTTGAATACAGTAGTATGGTTTGCCTTCAAAATGATATGGGATTGAGGAGTTTATGTCAGTTGAGTGCTTCCATTCATATTTTCCTGAAGGGGAGAAGTCCTGTGTGTCTGTCTGTGCTAAATCACCAGGCACTATATTGGGAAATATGTACATGCCACTTTTTTCATGGAAAGTGGTTCCATGTCTTCTTTAAACTTCAGTGGCAATTCAATTCTTCTTATAAAAGAATGGAAGTCAGTAATTGGACTGACAGCTTGCCAAAATGAATAAACAGAGTCAAAGTGAGTTTCTTGTTGTTTGCATTTAAATAAGAATGCATTGTGCTTTGCTTAATGTGAACTGCATGACAGATCTATATATAATTATTTTATTAAGGATAATTTGCATAAGAAATGCCATCTGAATTAAGCCAAGGGTTTTATTTTGTCCAGGATTCTGTTTCACAATAGCCAGCCATATGAATTTGGGCAATGCACAAGCATGGAATGTGTGAAGCATGTTGGCTATAATTCAAGAAGTGTTAGACATTCTGACTAACAGGTGTATTATTGTCTGTTATAAAACTTCTTAAATTGATATCACCACATTTAATGGCAACAAATTCCATAGTTTGACTTGGTGTTAACATGCAGAGGTAATTATTGTTATTGGACTCAAATAGGATAGTATTTAAGGGCCTGTCACATTGGCTGACGGATGCAAAACGTTTGTAAAAAGGACACAGTGGACGAGAAAATGTTCCATCCGTTGTTATCCACTCTCAAAAGTGCCCCGAATTTGCATAACCAGAGCAGACAACAACAGAAAGGAACGGACAGGGGGAGGATGTAGAGGGGATGGAAAGCGGATGCTCCACGGAAGCCTAGCGGATGGAAGCGGATGGGAGCAGATGGGAGTGGATGGCACATCTGTGGGGCTTCCAGGAGAGCACAGCGAAGCGGACATGCAGCGGAAAGAGCGGATGCAGAGCGGATGCTGAGCGGATGAAGCGGATGAAGAGCGGAAGCCTAGCGGAAGCCTAGCAGATGCACAGCATTCACTGCGCATGCGGGGAGGATGCATTGTGTCAGCCCCGCGGATATAAAGGGAAGCAGCTCGCAAGCAGGTCACCATTCAGAGGAAAGACCTGCTGCCAGACACAGCTCCAGCCAGCTAGCCAGCCAGGCAGCCAGCAAGCCAATAACCCAACAACCATGGGGAAGAAGAGAAAACCTCTGCCATATGCTGCCAGCCCTGGCAAGAGGGACAGGGCCACCATCCCACCCCCTGGCCCTGACTCTGCTTCTGCTGGGGCTTCTGCTGCTGCGGCTGACTCTTCTGGTGCTGGAGCTTCTGCTGGCGCTGCTCCTGGTGCTGGGGCTTCTGCTGATGCTTACTCTGCTGGTGCTGCTCCTGGTGCTGGGGCTTCTGCTGGGGCTTACTCTGCTGGTGCTGCTCCTGGTCCTGCTGGTCCTGCTGGTGCTCCTCGTCCTGCTGGTGCTGCTGGCGCTGCTGGTGCTTACTCTGCTGCTGATGATCCTGATCCTGCTGGTCCTGCTGGCGCTGGTGCTGCTGCTGCTGCTGTTCCTGCTTTTGCTGCTACTGTTGTTGTTGCTGCTGCTGCTGGTGGTGGTGTAGAAGAGCAGCCCCTACAACCTCGAAGCCCCTCTGATGAGGGCCCAGATGGCCCTGCCAGAGGGAGGAAGAGGCAGACGCATGAACGGGAGAGGAGGCAATACTCAATCGAAGAGGAACATGAGAATGATGTGCTGGAATAGCTGAGGGAGAACGAGTATCTATGGCGGAAGGGACACAGGCTCTATCGAGACACCGAAAGGAAGCAGGCTGCTTGGAGAGAGAAGGCGGAGAGCCTGGGCTACACTTTGGAGGTGCTCCTCGACTGGTGGAAGCACATGCATACCTGGTACGGGAAGCT
Source organism: Laticauda colubrina (assembly GCA_015471245.1). Lineage (NCBI taxonomy): Eukaryota > Metazoa > Chordata > Lepidosauria > Squamata > Elapidae > Laticauda > Laticauda colubrina. The sequence continues at coordinate 50,157,340 of BLBF01000022.1, forward strand.
GCACCTCAAGAAATCTGGCCAGGCCACGGTCAAGCTGACAGACCAAGAGACCTACGTGATGGCCAAGTGGAGCTTCTTGGAGGGTGAGATCAGCCACCGAGGAGTAGCCCCTCTGATAACCCTCTCTCTCAGGCAGCCCACAGAGACCCAGTCGTCTTCTGGCCAAGAGTCAGCTCCTGTGTTCAGGCAGGTATCTGTGGAGCGTGCCACGACGGAAAATCCCCCGACAGCTGCACTCCCCATGGCGGAGCGCGTGGAGGACCCCCTGACGCAGTGGGAGCAAGGAGAGGGCACTTCCACCAGAGGCCAACCCACATCCACCCCCAGCTCCACCTCCACAGAAAGGCAGAGAGGCAGACCGGAGGGGCAGAGCCACACTATCCTGCTGGAGATCAAGGACACCATCAGAAGCAGCGTAGATCTCCTCTCTCAGCTGGTACACACCGACGTCCCATCTTCCAACTGCAAGCCCTTCCTCACCTACGTCAACCAGACCCTCATGAACATGTCGGAATCAAAGTATCAGGTGGTAAAGGACAGGATCACCTGGTCTTCTTCACAACCCTTCAGACCCAGCTGAACCTGCTCCCACCCAGTCCAGGCCTGCTCCTCCACCCCAGGTGATGTCACTGCCCTTCCAAGGCTTTCCACAGGCCCTCACCTACCAAGGCTACGGCTATCAGGAGCTCCAGCAGCACAGGCAGCCCTTTCCAGTCCAGGCACAGGTACATCGTACACCACTGATGCCACCAATGCCACCGATGCCACAGATGCCACCCATTCCTCACCTTGCTCAGCTGCAGACCAGACAGCCCCACTACACTGCTCCTTCCTCCACCCCACAGCCAAGCCCGGCATCAGAACATCTGTCATCGGTATTGGGACTAACACCCCAGGTCCTGGAGGAAGGGGCTCTCAACATCACAGGACTGACCCAGCTCTCTGAGAGCTTCCTCCACACACCGTCCCCTGTTGTCCTCTTGGGGCCAGGCACCCCAATGACGCCTTAGACCAGCACTCCAGCAGCAGCCACCTCCACAGCACCTGGACCCTTCACCCCTGAGACTGGGCACGCCTCAGAGTGACCAAGAAGAGTGCCAGAGACTGGGTGGCTACTTGTTGACTTTATCTTTGCTTTGGACACTTGACTTGGGTCATTTTGCTTTTCCAGCTTGTTATTAATAAAGATTATCTTTGCTTCACACACTTGCTTCATTTATTTTATTAAATAAAGTCTTGGTGGAAACTTTTAGAAATGATTTAAGCCTTTGCATGCTTGTGGGATGGGTAAGGATAGCAGTGGGATGGGCAGGGATACCTTTGGGATGGGTAATAGCTGTGGGATGGGCAGGGATACCTTTGGGATGGGTAATAGCTGTGGGATGGGCAGGGATACCTTTGGGGATGGGTAATAGCTGTGGGATAGATAAGCCTCCAGTGCAGGCATAGTGGGACTGTATGGTCCACCCTCCCAGGTGCCACACCTTTGGCCCTTTATTATCAATAACAATGTAATCATTAAACCACACATTTCAACATAAACACAACTCTTTATTAAATGCCCTGTTCATTGTCAGCCCACTCAACATACATGGCCCAATCTCATCAGTATGATGAGACAGGCTGAAGGAAGCATCCATTAAGCATCTATCATCCTGTCTTGCCACTCCACTGCTCCAGCTGGGGAGTTGCACCAGTGTTTCAGGAGGTTGCGCTGCTTCTTCCCTTCATGTGAAGCTCTGTTGGGGCCTTGCACATCCACAGTGTCTATCAGGTTTCGCCCTTGCCTCCATTCACCAGGCTCCATGTCCTCATTGCCTTGTTGACAGTCCACAAGCCTGTTCTGCAACACTGGGTAGCGGGTGCGCATGAGATTGTGCAGGATGCAGCAAGCTTCCACAATGTTCCTCACGGTCTCTGGGCGATGCTGCATGGTGGTGAGAAGTACCTGGAACCTGTTGGCCAGGATGCCAAAGGTGTTCTCCACCACCTGCCTTGCCCTGGACAGCCTGTAGTTGAAGATCCTCTCTTCATAGGTGAGGCATCTGGAGGTGTAGGGCTTCATGACGTAGGTTCTGAGGGAGAAGGTGTCATCCCCCACGATGAAGTAGGGCACATCTTGTGGGTCGTTGGGCAGGGGGTCTGGATCTGGGAAGCCCATGATGAGGTTGCGTTCCAGCCCCTCCTTGAGGTGACTGGCGTTGTCTGAAGCTGACCCATTGCCTGAAGCATCGATGTACATGAACTTGTAGTCAGCATCGACCATGGCGAGGAGGAGGATGCTGAAGAAGCCCTTGTAGTTGTGCTTCCCATCTATGGCTCCAACGGTGTGGGGGAAGTTCCACTTCTGATACCACTACTCTGCAACTTTCTTCCATCCTTCTTCAGTGGAGGGGCACTGGAGGAGCTCCTCCTTGTATTCTTCGATGATGGCCTGCACCACTTCTCTGACCACAATGCTGATGTTGTAGTGTGGCACCCTCCAGCCGTACTGCATGCTCCTGTACGTGGTCCCTGAGGCCAGGTGCCGCAGAGTCAGTGCCACCTTGAGCCCAGGGTCCAGGCTGGGCCAGAAGTTGGTGCTCTGCTTGGTCAACCTGGGTCTCAGCCGCTCCACAACTTCGTGAAACATGGCTGGAGGCATCCTCATGAAGTTCTGGAATGCACGAGGGTCTTCGTTCCTCAGCTCCACCATCAGCTTGTTATACAGTCCCTACTCTGCTCTTCTGGCGATCCATCTTCGGACCCAGACACTTTTTGGCCGCCTCCTTTTCTTCCCGTAGAACAGGTGAAAGAGCCTATAGATGGCTTCGCACTGTTGTAGAACGATGGTGGCTACCAAAAGGAGTGTGTGATGATCCATGGTGGAGATGACTGGATGCTGTGGAAGAGCAAGAGCAAGATGAAGGCTGAAGAGGTCTGCACCGCAGGGCTGCTGGACTGAAAGTGAGATCCAGGTGATTTCTCCCCCTTTTTATAGGAAATATAGGTTTTCTGCTAGGTGTCCTTTTGCATCCTCCAGGCATCCTGCAGACATCCTAAATATCCGAGATAGGTCCCCTCTGGGAACGTTTTTTCCATTTTAATGCTTTGTATGTGAGCTGCATCCGCTTTCATCCTTTCTACATCAGTGCTACTTACGCTTTGTGTCCGTTCCGCATTCGTTTCGCTTCCTCTCTGTGTCCGTTTTCCGCTGGAGTGGATGCGAGTTGCGCGAATGCGCAGCGGATGCCTAGCGGATATAGCGGACGCATAATGGATTACGACGGATGTCGAACGGATGTTCTCCGTATGCGTTGCGGATGCAGAACGGACGTGTTGGATACATTTTCCGCTCAAAAAGTTTTGTGCAGTTCAAAACCTTTTGAGTGGATGAAATGTCAATAGACGGATGTTGGACGGATAGAGAGGATGAAAAACGGACGCAGTGAGTACAGAATGGAAGCATCGCGTTAACCAAGGATGGCAAGTGTTTCTCTCCATTTTACATCCTCTTTCCATCCGTTGGTGCTATGTGACAGGGACTTTAGTTTTAATGGATGATCCTGATTTCTGTGTAAGTGAGAGAGAAAGGAGGAGGGAGAACTTTCTATCCCTGTTTTCTGCATCATGGAATTCAAGAAAAGCATTTATAAAGTTAAAAAGACATATGGTGCTTTTGTTATTCTTTTGAGACAAGACATTTATGAATTTTTAATTTACTATAAAGTTTAATATGTTTTATTTATATACATTTTTAATATGAAGGATCAGCATTTTGTCTGTTTTTGCAATATTGAGGTAAATATTGAGATAAAGTAAGGATGTTGCCCTTAGTTTTGTAGTTGTAAAGGGCGTCATACTTAAAACATCTGATTCTTAATGACTTGATGACATAAATGTGATTTCAATAAACCCAGTTCTTTCATCAAAATACTGGCTCTGAGCTACATAAGTGCTTATATAGTTATGTGGATAAAAAATGGATGGATGATTTGATAATCCATTTGATGTATTTCTTTCAGGTCAATACAGTATGAGAATTCAGGTAAGAGATAATAGCTTTGAATTATTTGTTGTACAATTCTATATTTCCTTGAATGCACTCTGCTAACTAGAAAAGCTCAAAGAATCGCTTACGGAGCAATAAAAGGAAGATACTCTGCCATCAGGTTTGAAATGTGAAGAGAAATGAAACAACACAGGTTCTTTTCAATAGAAATTTCTTCCTAGGAAAGAAAGGTGGTATCTTAGACAATCAGATCCCAAATCTTTCAGGAATTTAAAATTATACCCAATGTATTAAAACTCTTTTTAAAACATAAATGCTTGCAGATCTTCAAACCCAGGCACCACATTTGCATGATGTTGTACAAAGTTTACTTGCCTGGCCACCTTTTCCATCTAATAAAGTTTTTGGATAGACAGAAGCACCCTGAGATATAATAAAGCATGGGTATATTCAACTGCTTCTTGGCTTTTTTCAACTTGTGTCATCATCCTAGCCATTGTTTACCCATTGAAGGATGAAAGCCTCTTCTGTGTGTTTCCAGACAATATGATATTGAGCTTTCTTTTGTCAGTTGGGTCCACAATACTTGCTGATGTCATTGCTCCATCTTGTTTTAGGTCTCTTTCATGGATGCTTTCTATAAAGTGGAATCCTTTCTATGACTTCTTAGTCCACTTGACATCAGCTGGTGTAGTAGACATGATTATGCAGTCTTAACAATACTCCTTTCTGTAATGATCAAGGAATGTTCAGATTGCAGGAATGCACAACTTTATACAGCTAGTTTGATCATAAGCAGGTGGAATAGAAATAGTATAAGAGGAGCCACATATGAACCACTAAAATTAATTTTTAATTCTTCTTTAATCAGGTAGAGTAATCGCTGAATTGTAGTTGATTAGAATGTGGAGGCTACAAGCCAATTGAATGGTGTTCCTTACATATCAGCACAAGGTGTTATTCTTTAACACTTTTGATTGGCCCCATCACTGATTTCTTCCAGAATCTGCATTAGAGTCAGCTCTGCTGTCTTTGGAAAAACTGTCTGTACTCTGTAGACTTCCTGTTGAAGACCTCCTACCTGATTGCTTAATTCCAGATTTTATAAGACTGAGGGGATAGGCATTTCATTGGAGTGCATTCTCAGAATCTGAGGATGATAACAGAAGTTTACTTACATGTACTTCTATATGCTAACAGAGTTTTCCTGAGGATTCCTCATTCTAATATTTTGCCCTGCAAAGTAAATTGAAGTAAACTATTTTGCCCTGCAAAGTAAACTGAAGTAAACTGAAGCACAAAGAGAAAGAATCCAGGATTTTTCAGACAGTGTAATGAAGAATAGGAAGAAAGTGTTTAATTTAATCTATGAATCATTCATACATATACACACAGAATATATAAATATATAAGCAAATAAATCTCACACAGAAATATATGTAATAAATCATCAATCAAACTTAAGAAAACACACACACACAAACACACACACATATATAAGAATATATATATATATGAGATGATTCCATCAGACTGTCAATCATTTGGAAGCCTGCACTCACAAACAAAAAAATATCTACACCACTAGCCAGGCAAACACCTGGGCACAAACAGATCCCCTCTGATACCTCCAACTCAAACACACCCTAATCAGGCACCCAGATGAATCCTAGCTTCACAACAAATGATAGCCGTCCATTTACTTGGAGCCAAGCTGCACTAAAAGCCTCCAGTACAGGAACACAGTGTTGCCAGCCAATCAAGACACAAAAAAGCCAAAAGATATTAGACAAAAGATATTAGAAACATCAATCAAGCAGAACACAGCAAACTCCAAGACCAATAAACAGAGACCAAGACTACCAATCAGGATGAAGAAAAAAACCATTCTGGCACAGCATAGGGTAGCCCCAAATTTAAAACTGAAACAGCTGTGAAAGCCTGACTCACAGATGAACACAATACAGAAGCCTGATGATGGCAGATGAGATTCTGCCGAAACGTTGCTACAACTTTAAAAGCACAACTATGATGACGTGGGAAAATACCCGAACAAAGCTGAATACTATATATAGAAAGATCTCCATGCCACAAGCCAGGCAAACACCTGGGCAAAAACAGACTCTCTCTGAAAGCTCCAACCTAACCCCCCCACCATGCACCCAGGTGAAACCCAGCTTGCTAATAAAGAGCAGCCGTCCCTTCACACGCAGCCAAGCTGCACTGAAAGCCTCCAACACAAGAACAGACT
>BLBF01000022.1:50166185-50185183 GCA_015471245.1 Laticauda colubrina
GTTTGTTTATTTCCGTTTCCATGGTGAACTTGATTTTGGGGTGTGTGCTGTTTAGGTGTGTTAGGAAAATGTTTGGGTTTTCTTTTCCATGGGGCCAAATCACAAATGTGTCATCGATGTATCTTAGCCATAGTTTGGGTTTGTGGGTGGCATTAGCCAGGGCTCTGGATTCGAATTCTTCCATGAACAGGTTTGCAATGACGGGTGACAGTGGTGATCCCATAGGGGCTCCTCAATTTGCTTGTATCTTTGTCTTTGTCCTTTGTGTATGAAATATGTGTTGGTTAGGAAGTGTTCTGTTAGTTCCATGAGGTCTTTAGCTGGTTGGCATTTATTTTTGATGATTTCAAGAGTTTCCTTAATCGGGACTTGAGTGAATAGTGAAACCATGTTGAAACCTACAAGCAGATCTTCTTGTTCCACGTGTAGATCTTTGATCATTTCTAAGAAGTGGTATGAATTTTGTACATATGAAGCTGCGGTTTCAGCATGGGGCTGTAGTTGTTTTGCTAAGTGTTTAGCTAGGTTTTGTAATGGTGCTCCTATGGAGCTGACTATGGGTCTGAGAGGTATGCCTTCTTTGTGTATTTTTGAGAGGCCATATAATTTGGGGCATCTAGAAGATTTTTCTCTTGGGATGATCGTCTGTTGGATTTCTTTGCTTATGTGGCTGGTTATAATTTTCTTCTTGGTTAATTTTTCCAGATATGTGGTTGGGTCTGTGTTTATAAGTTTGTATGTGGAGTCTTGGAGTAGGTCTGTCAATTTTGTTTCATAGTCTTTTCTATCCATTACTCCTGTGGCATTCCCTTTGTCTGCTGGGAGTATTATTATGCTGTTATCATTTTTCAGGGTTTGTAGTGCTGTGAATTCATCTTTTTGCAAATTACTTTTTGGTGGTTTCGTTGTGCATAAGATGTGAGTTACCTGGTGTCTTATTCTGTCAGCTTCATCTGTATTTAATTTGGTTAGGCTGGATTCTACTGCACATATGATGGATTCTGTGAGGATTTTTTTGGGTGCTATGGCATAATTGAATCCTTTGGTTAGGACATCTGTTTCTGTTTTGCTGAGTTCTCTGTTGGAAATGTTATATACTAATTGTTTCAGGTGTTGTGGTGAGTTGTTGGGGGTTTTCTTGTCATTTCTAATTTTTTTAGTTTCTTTAAGAGTTTTTCATTTTTGTAAGTGGTTTCAGTTTCAGCTCTCCAAGTTGTAAGTTGTTTTATCTTATCCCAAAGTAGAGAGTGGATTTTGCTGCTCAATTCCAGGTGTAGTGCTAGCAAATCTTTGCTTAACTGATCTAATTGGAATCTTTTACTGTGAATTTCGTTCCTGAGTAAAGCCATCTCTGTTCTTTTCAGGATACGTTTGGTAGCTGCTGTGTTGTGATGAAATGTTAATTTGAAGCAGGTTGGTGTTGCATTGTTGTCTCTGCAGCTGCATAGGAATTTCAGGTCACATAATATTCCTGCTCTTTTAACTTCCAGCTTCTCATACCTTTTGATCTGGCTGTTTATTTCCTCCCCGTAGAGGTCAGATATTTGTTTTTTTAAGCTTTCGCGGGTACTTACATGTGTGCTGTTCAGCTTCCTTCGGGTATTATCCCATGTCATTGTAGTGCTTTTAAAGTTGTTGCAATGTTTCAGCAGAATCTCATCTGCCATCACCAGGCTTTTGTATTTAGTTCGTCTATGAGTCAGGCTATCACATTTGAGGATGGCCTACTGCTGTCCCAGGATGGTTTTTTTTACATCCTGATTGGTTGGGAGTTTGGTCTGTGTTTATTGTTCTTGGAGTTTGTTTGATTGGTGTTTCTGGTTTCTTCTGTCTGTTTTGTGGCTTTGATTGGCTGGCAACACTGTGTTCCTGTGTTGGAGGCTTTCAGTGTAGCTTGGCTTTGCGTAAAAGGATGGCTGTTATCTGTTAGGAAGCAAGGTTTCATCTAGGTTCCTAGATGTTCCTAGGTTTCAGCTCGGTTGGGGTGTGTTTGAGCTGGAGGTATCAGGGGGAGTCTGTTTGTGCCCAGGTGTTTGCCTGGCTTGTGGTGTGGAGATCTTTCTATTTGAGAGTGCAGGCTTCCAAATGATTGACAGTCTGGTGGAATCATCTCTTCTATTCATGCTTTCAGGTCTTTTTTCAATCTCTATGGCTTCTCTGATGATTCTGTGGCTGGGGTTTTCTATAGTGGCTAGGGTTTTGGTGCCATTGAAGTTGATGTTGTGACCTGTGGTTTTCATGTGTTCTTTTCTTCGTCCTTTTACTTTATATATTTTATATATACCTCCCCAAGTGCTTTATAAAAATAAGTATAATGAACCTTAGTGAAGGCTGACATTAGCACAATAGCAAAAAAATTAACACTAATTGCTTCTGCTATAATATTAGAAACAATTAAATTATTCATTAAACATTCATTAAATTATATTTTTATAAAACATTTATATCTATTTTTGGGCTCTTTTTCTTATAAATGAGATTCTGTCCATGGCTATACTGTATATTGCACATCATATTTCCTCCTAAAGGTGTTCCTTAATAGATGTTGCGTAGTACTGTTTCATAACCAATAAAAATCTCTCTATATGCTGTATAACTAATAGCCAAACAGTATCTTGGTGAGTAGTCAAATATCTTAGGATGTTGTGGTCAGTGGTCAGATTCAAATTGTTTTTCCTAAGGTTCAGTGGACGTGGCTTGATGAATGTGCTTTGCATGCTTACTTGTGCCTTGCACATGCATGCGGCAAATGCACGCTCTGCGCATGTGAAGAAGCTTTCCTACTGACCTCCTGCACTCTCCCTGTGTCTTCAACAGCTGATGTAAGGCAATCCACTGTGCCATGCGATGCAACTGAGCTTCAAAAACAGGAAATGAAAGTCAGTATGGAGCTGGGGCAAGCAAGTGGGACCAGCAGCTGATCGTTGGAGTGAACCGGTTCTCTCCCAGATGATCTTTGGAGCTACTGTTTTGGCTGAATTGGGCTGAACTGGTAGAATCCCACCCCTGGTTGTGGTCCTCATCTCTATATAAACTGTTTTCTTCTATGTATGTGTTTTGGTGTTAGTAGTGAAGAATCAAAGCAACTTTTCATGGCTGATACCTGAATGGTTTAGAGCATATAAAACAAATAAAATTTCATGGAGATAAGATACAGACCTGCGCAAAGTCCTAATACACATTCCGCACAATTAAACTAGAGTCTAGAGCAGAGCCACCAATGAGTAAAACAACCACTTGACTTGTGTTTATGTGCAGAAAAGATATTCCATTGAAGTGGCTAGGCACAAGGAAGCTGTCCACCTTAATCACTCAGTTGATACAGATAATCAGAGTTGGAAGGTACCTTATAGGTCATCTACTCCAACCCCCCGCCCAAGTGGGAGACCCTACACCATTTCTGACAAATGGCAGTCCAATCTCTTCTTGAAAGTCTCTTAAAAGTTGAAGATGCTTGTTGTAGATGCTTGGAAAAGTGGCTTGTTTTCCATGTTGTAGTGCTGCTGTACTCTTATCACTTGGATACTAGGCAGTTCTGTTTAACCTATATGAACAGTTCATACAGATCTATCAATAACATATGACCATTCATCAGTACACTTGGAAAATAGGGAGGTCTACCCTTTAAATATTGAGTCAACTCCAAGTAAAGCTAAGAGGAGGCTAGCCAAAATGTATTTGTATATACATATATATATATATATATATATATATGTACTGTTCAGCTTCCTTCGGATATTATCCCATGTCATTGTAGTGTTTTTAAAGTTGTAGCAACGTTTCAGCAGAATCTCATCTGCCATCATCAGGCTTCTGTATTGAGTTTGTACATATATATGTATATATATATATATATGTTTTTGATGATGGCAGATGAGATTCTGCTGAAACGTTGGTACAACTTTAAAAGCACTACAATGATGTGGGATAATACCTGAAGGAAGATGAACTGCATTCATATATATATGTATATATACACATATATACATATGTATATATACACATCACTACAATGATGTGGGATAATACCTGAAGGAAGCTGAACAGCATACATGTAAGTACCCACGAAAACTTAAAAAAACATATATACACATATATACACATGACAGCAGGTTTTAAAAAATGCTGGATGAGTCTGCACATGAAAGTCTTCCAGAGTAATAGATTAATACATTATTTTCTTTAACTGCTGTCCTTGGCAAGATATTTCTTTTACACTATTAATTGGAGCTGTCAGTGTGAATACTGAAGAAATAACAGTAGTTTTGAATGCAGAGACAGGAATTAGTCACAGGTTTGAAAGCATCATCCCCTAATGGTTTACAGAAGATTAGTGTATAAAGTGAATGACTTCACTTTTCACATTCAGTTTCTATTTAATTTTAAGAATTTAATTCAGATCATGTATAAATTTCATAAGATAAGGTTCAGAAAATGGTGCCACCTAAAATATTATTGAACTCTTTTATCATCAATTAACCAAAATGGCAAGTGCTAAAACATGATTGAAGTTGTAGCCTCCTATTGACTGCCACTATTTTATTCAGTCAGACCAAATATCAAATAATCTTAATTTATTTTTGTTCAATAATTGACACTGACTATGACTTAGTCTGTATACAATAGAATTATATATTGAAATAATTAAGTATTGGGGGTTTTGAAACTTAGGCAAATTGCAGATTTATAATGAAATTCTTTGCAGGTTTTCTTATGTACTGAAATACTTGCTATTTTATAGTATGTATTAATTTGCAACACAGAAGGTGTTATAGATGTATTAAATTGATTCCAGGAGGCTTAAAAAAACAGGGATATAGAGAGTCTACATATCCCTGTTAAAATGCCATGTTTTTAAGATGTAAAAAAAATCAGACCAAGATAAATTGTCTCAGAATTTTTTTCACCTTTAATATAACATAAGAACCATGGTGGTGCAGTGGTTAGGGTACAGTACTGCAGGCTACTTCTGCTGCCTGTCGGCTGCCTGCAATTTGGCTGTAAATTTTAGAGCACTGTGAAGTGGTATATAAAGGCTAGGCCTCACTGGCCGACGGATGCAAAACGTATGCAAAAAGGACACAGAGGACGAGCAAAATTTTGGGGTGGCTCCATCCGTTGTTATCCGCTCCAAAAAGTGCCCCAAATTTGCATAAACAGAACGGAAAAGAATGAAAAGGAATGGACGGGGTAGTATGTAGAGGGGATGTTAAATGGATGTTCGTAGGAAGCCTAGCGGATGACAGCGGATGGAATCGGATGACACATCTGAAGGGCTTCCGGGAGAGAATTGCGAAGCGGATGCATAGCGGAAGGGGTGGATGCATAGCAGATGACGCGGATGCATCACAGACACCTATAGGAAGCAAAGCGGATGCATAGTGGATGCAAAGCATTCACTGCGCATGCGGGGAGTATGAATTGCGTCAGCTCCGCGGATATAAAAGGATGCAACTCGCAAGCAGTCAGCATTCAGAGGAAAGACGTGCTGCCACAGACATCTTCGAATAACACCATGGTTTGTCAGTCAGGGAAGAAGAGAAAGCCTGTGCCTACTCTTGCCAGCCCTGGCAAGAAGGACAGAACCACCATCCCACCCCCTGGCACTGACTCTGAAGCTGCTGGTGTTGCTGCTGCTGGTGCTTCTCTTGCTACTGCTGCTGGTGGTGGTGGTGTTGCTGCTGGTGGTGCTTCTCCTGCTGGTGGTGCTGCTGCTGTGATGGACCAGCCCCAAGGCCCTCAAAGCCCTGCTGCTCAAGCCCCTGAAGGCCCTTCTGCTGAAGCCCCTGCCAGAGGGAGGAAGAGGCAATGGAAGGAGAAGGGAGAGAGGAAACAGTACACCCTTTCCGAGGAGCATGAAGAGGAGGTGCTGGAATGGCTGAGGGAGAACGAGTACCTGTGGAGAAAGGGCCATAGACTCTATCGCGACACCAAGAAAAAATAGGCAGCTTGGAGAGACAAGGCAGAGAGCCTGGGCTACACTGCAGATGTACTCCTTGGATGGTGGAAGCACATGCACACCTGGTATGGCACAACTGAAGAAACTGGGCAGGCCGCTGTCAAGCTCATTGATCAGGAGATGTACATCATGGCCAAGTGCAGCTTCCTGGAGGGTGAGATCCGCCACCGAGGAGCAGTCCCTCTGACAACCCTCTCCCTCAGACAGCCCACAGAAAGCCAGTCCTCTTCCAGACAGGAGAGAGCTACACTGTCCAGGCAGGTGTCTTCAGAGGGCCCCACGGCAGAGACCCCCCCCTGACACCTGCACTCCCCATGCCGGAGGACATGGAGGATCCCCTGTCACAAATGGAGCAAGAAGCGGCAGCCACCAGAGGCCAACCCAGCCCCACCCCCATCCCCAGCTCCACAGGATGCAGGCAGAGAGGCAGACTGGAGGGCCAGAGCCACACTGTCCTCTTGGAGATCAGGGACACAATCAAGACCAGCACAGATCTTCTCTCTCAGCTGGTCCACAGCGACATACCATCCTCGAACCGGAAGCCTTCATCACCTACATGAGCCAGACCCTCATGGACCTGCCCGAGGCCCAGTATCAGGTGATGAAGGAGAAGATAACAGCACTTCTGCACAAACCTCAAGGCCCAGCTGAAGCTGCTCTTACCCAGTCCAGGTCTGCTCCTCCACCTCAGGTGATGTCACCGCCTTTCCACGGCTTTCAACAGCCCATCACCTACCAAGGCTACAAGTACCAGGACTTCCCACAGCGGAGGCAGCCCTTCCCAGTCCAGGCCCAGGTTCATTGCATGCCACAGACGCCTCACCTCGCCCAGCTGCAGACCAGACAGCCCCACTACACTCCTCCTTCCTCCACCCCACAGCCAAGCCCGTCAACGGACAGTCTGTCATCAGTCTTGGGCCTGACATCCCAGGGACTTGATGAAGGGCCTCCCAACCTCACGGGACTGAGTCAGCTCTCTGAGAGCTTCCTGAACATACTATCCCCTGTTGTACTCTCGTGGCCAAGCACCCCAATGGCGCCTCAGACCAGCACTCCAGCCACAGCCACCTCCACAGTCCCTGCCCATTTAACAGCTGAGACCATGGACATGCCTCAGGGTGACTGAGAATTGTGCCAGAGACTGAGTTGTTACTTGTTCACTTTATCTTTTGTTAAGACACTTTACTTGGTTCATTTTGCTTTTTTAATAAAGTCATACAGTTTACTTAAGACAGTTATTAATAAAGGTTATCTTTGCTTCACACGCTGGGTTCATTTTTTTTTACTTAATAAAATGTTGGTGAAAACTTTGAAAAAATGGTTAAGCCTTTGCATGCTTGTGGGATGGGTAAGGATAGTTGTGGGATGGGTAAGGATAGTTGTGGGATAGGTGAAGATAGTTGTGGGATAGGTAAGGATAGCTGTGGGATAGATAAACCTCCAGTGCAAGCATAATGGGACTGTATGGTCCACCCTCCCAGCTGCCACACCTATATGCCTTTTTTATCAATAACAATTTATTCATTGATAAACACATTTCAAAATAAACAAAGGCCTTTATTAATGCCCTATTCATTGTAGGGCCACTCAACATACATGGCACAATCTCATCAGTGTTATGCGACAGCCTCAAGGAAGCATCCATTAATCATCTATCATCCTGTCTTGCCACTCCACCGCTCCAGCTGGGGAGTTGCACCAGTGTTTCAGGAGGTTGCGTTGCTTCTTCCCTTCACGTGAGGCTCTGTTGGGGCCTTGCACATCCTCAGTGTCTATCAGGTTTCGCCCTTGCCTCCATTCCCCAGGCTCCATGTCCCCATTGCCTTGCTGGAGGTCCACAAGCCTGTTCTGCAACACTGGGTAGAGGGTGCACATGAGATTGTGCAGGATGCAGCAAGCTTCCATGATGCTCCTCACAGTCTCTGGGTGATGCTGCATGGTGGTGAGAAGTACCTGGAATCTGTTGGCCAGGATGCCAAAGGCGTTCTCCACCTGTCTTGCCCTGGACAGCCTGTCGTTGAAGATACTCTCTTCACAGGTGAGGCATCTTGAACTGTAGGGCTTCATGAGGTAGGTTCTGAGGGAGAAAGCATCATCACCCACGATGAAGTAGGGCACATCTTGTGTGTCATTGGGTAGGGGGTCTGGATCTGGAAAACCCATGATGAGGTTGCGTTCCAGCTCATCCTTGAGGTCACTGGCATTGTATACCTGGCTATCTGAAGCTGATCTGTTGCCTGAAGCATCGATGTACATGAACTTGTAGTCAGCATCAACCATGGCAAAGAGGATGATACTGAAGAAGCCCTTGTAGTTGTAATAAGAGGTCCCTGAGTTAGCTGGAGCTTTGCAGGCCACGTGCTTTCCATCTATGGCTCCAATGGTGTGGGGAAAGTTCCACCTCTGATACCACTCTTCTGCAACTTTCCTCCAGCCTTCTTCAGTGGTGGGGCACTTGAGGAGCTCCTCCACGTATTCTTCGATGATGGCCTGCACCACTTCCCTGACCACTTTGCTGATGGTATTGTGTGGCACCCTCCATGCATACTGCATGTTTCTGTATGTGGTTCCAGAGGCCAGGTGGCGCAGAGTCAGTGCCACCTTCAGTCCAGGGTCTCAGACGCTCTACAATTTCGTCAAACATGGCTGGTGGCATCCTCATGAAGTGCTGGAATGCATGAGTGTGGAATGCATGATTCCTCAGCTTCACCATCAGCTTGTCATAGAGTCCAAACTCCATTCTTCTACTGATCCATCCTTGGACCCACACAGCTCTTGGACGTCTCCTTCTTCTCCTTCTGTATAAAAGGTGAAACAGTCTGAACAGGGCTTGGTTCTGGTGTTGAATGATCGTAGCTACCATAAGGACTGTGTGATGATCTATGGTGGATAACAATGGATGATGTGGAAGAACAAGACGAAGGGTGAAGAGGTCTGTAAACCGCAGCTGCTGGACTCATACTGAGATCCAGGTGATTTCCTCCCCCTTTTTATAGGAAATATCGGTCGTCCACTAGGTGTCCTTCCACATACTCTAGTCATACTGCAGACATCCTAAATATCTGAGATACATCCCATATACAAACGTTTTGTCCGTTTTAATGCTTTATATATGAGATGCATCCGCTTACATCCTTTCTATTTCCGTGTTACTAATGCTGTGTGTACGTTCTGTGTACCTTTCGTTTCCTCCCTCTTTCTGTTTTCAGCTGCAGCAGATGTGAGTTGAGGGGATGTCCAGAGGATGCTGAGAGGATACAGCAGACGTTTAACGGATGATAACGGACATAGAACATTTGTTGCCCGTATATGTCGCGGATGTACATCGTACGTGGTGGAAAGTTCATCCGCTCAAAAAGTTTTGTGCAGCTCAAAACCTCTTGCGCGGATGAAATCTCAGTTGAAGGATGCTCGACGGATAGAGCGTATGAAACATGTATGGAATGAGTACACAACGGATGCATCGTGTTTTCCAACGGATGGCGAGCTTTTTTGTCCGTTTTACATCCTCTTTGCATCCGTTGGGATCCGTTGCATCCTCTTTGCATCCGACATGGGCTTAAGTCTAATAAGTATATACCACCTGTACAAGTTCATTGAAAATCTGAAAAATTTGAATACCATTCTCTCTTAATTCTTTTGGAACCCAATCATAGCCTGTCCATTTAGAATTTGAGTTGAGCGTGTATGTGTGAATATGAGAAAGCAGTCTATTAAACCAACAATAAAAGTTGCAAATCCATTTGTCTATCTCCTGAGTCTCTAAACCAGGGGTGTCAAACTCGATTTCACTGAGGTTTGTGTTTCACTCGATTTTCATCAGGTTTGTGTTTGACCTCAGAGCGTGGGGTGAGTGGGGTGGCCGGGGGGGCATGGCCAGAATGACATTACTTTTATTGGGGGCACCTTGGTGGCCCTAGTGCTCTGCCAGTGAAAATGAACTCCCAAGCTCTGTTTTTACCTGGGATGGAT
The DNA here is from genome assembly GCA_015471245.1 of Laticauda colubrina. Taxonomy (NCBI): domain Eukaryota; kingdom Metazoa; phylum Chordata; class Lepidosauria; order Squamata; family Elapidae; genus Laticauda; species Laticauda colubrina. Next base: position 50,176,117 of record BLBF01000022.1, read on the forward strand.
TCTTGCAACTCCCTGCCAGTGAAAATGGAGTTTGGGGTGCCATGCAGGCGGCCCTCATGAGCTGTTTTCACTGGCAGAGGCACCATGGGTGGTCCCTTCCCTATTTCCAGGGTGGTCCCATGGACCAGATCTAAGCACCCTGTACAGGGGCCAGATCCGGCCGCTGGGTCTTTAGTTTGACACCCCTGCTCTAAACAAAGAGGTTACAGGTAGTCCCCACAGCAAGAATTGGCATTTTTATCCCATAAAAGCAAACATTTTTATTTCCAATTTTAATTTGTAGAAATATCCATTTAGAGAAAAGAAGCTTGGGAACTAATGCTTGAACTGGAAATTTAGTGGTTAGGCATAGATTAACGAAGTTCTTATTTGTCTCTGTTGGGATTTTTCAAATGATGAATTAGATTCCAGTGCAAATGAAGTGTGACACAGTTCAATGTACATAATTAACTCAGAGAAGAACTGGTGATCTAGCATAGTGACATTGCATGGAACTGCATGTGATTGATTCCAGGAGGCTTAAAAAAAGAAGTCATATATAAGCTAAAATCTTTTATTACACTACAAATAATAAAACTTAACTAGAAGTTGAAGACTATGTTCATTTACAATGAAAAAAATGTTCTTCAAATTATCAGAATTATTGGAAGCAGAATTGTTCACTACAAACAAGATGTAACACTAGCTATATAATACAGGGAAGGAAGGAGGCTATAGTTCAAGGTGAAAGTTATTATTGCTTAATAATGCTGATACACTCATCCCAATACTTTACTATGACATATTTCTTTGTGAAGTCAATCCTTTAGGTTGAGTTTGAAATCAAAACTGAATTAAATTTAGATTACATGGATTCTTGACTTGGAACTAGAGTCTATTAAATCAATATAATTTGCTTTCAGAAAAATTTGGATTTGATGTAAATGTTCCTGGTTTTTTTTCCCTCTCACTTAATGGAGTTTTTTTTTTCCCTCTCACAATATAAGTTTAAGACCTCAATTAGACTCCTAGATTTATATCATTTTTTTTTGATAAAAATTTTATTTGGGTTTTCACAAAACAAAATACAAGTAAAATTTCTTTTTTTTTTAGAATAGCATGGTCCTGGGTTATCCCTTCTCCACACAAACACAAATTCAGTTTCAAATTCATCTTTGTGTTCTATTTCATATCTTATTACTATTTTAACATTTTCTCAATAATTTTTCCCTTCCCTTAGTTTTCTCAACCTTATTTTTAATTATATCATTCCTTTCTAAATTCAATTACATATATCTTTTTCTAAGTTTCAATACTTTTCTAGTCATCATATTTATACTTTTGTCTGTCCTGTTTCAATTTCATATTTTCTTTTCTCATTAAACAAATTTTTTCCCTTTAGTTACTAACTGGAGTATGATACCTTTGTATCTTTTAATTTTTATCTATTCAGCTCTTATTTAAACTTCAATTTATGCCTTTACAATTATAACATTCAACATAACACATAACTTCCAGTCGAATTCTGCTTGGTACATTCTTAAAATATGCACTAAGTTCTTAAAGAGAAAATATATATATAACAATAATAAATAAAATACTTATTCTATTCCAATTCAATTCTTTCATTAATGTTAAGTATAATCTTTGACATCTTTAGCATTTCTTTTCAATAGGATATCATATTTCTACAAACACTTATAATATTTCCATATTTTTTCATGTTTCTTTCACATTCCTCTTCACTTAAATTTTTATAACACGTTTTTATAATTAACATGTTCCCCTCCTTTCCTAATTTCATTTTCTCATTCTCTTTATTTCATTTATTTATTAAAAATTCCATTACATTACAATTAGTATTTTATCTATCATTTTAATAACACTTGTTTCATATTTTCAAAGTTCATTTCTAATATAACAATACTATCTTATGTATAGAATCCCCCTTTCAATTAAGAATCCCCCGTTCAATTGCAGAATCCCCCTTTCAATTAAGTTTTCACCCATTATCTCTGTGTCTTGTACATTTTCCCTGTTTCTCTGTGTCCTGTTTCTGTCCTTTATAATTTATTTTCCTTTCCTTCTTCTCCCTTCCCTTTTTGACCCCTTCTCTAATTCTGATTCTCTCTTCTGTAATCCTCTCTTCTGTTTCTTCCTAACGTTATAATTACTTTTCAAACTTTTCCTTTTTGGGGTTGTTTTTTCAGATCTTAAATTTTTCACTCTCTTTCCCCCCTTCCCTTTCTTTTCCCCAATTAGAAATACTTGGTCATTGAAAATGGCTTCTTCTTTGTCCCGCCCTTCTTGTTCTATAGGTATTTCTTGTTGTTTCTCATAGTTCAGGATCTCCATTTCGAAAAAATGAAATACAAAGCCAAAAGAACCTCTTCTTTCTTCTGCATCTTTCTGTTTTTTAAGTTCCATTCTCAATTCTTCCAAGAGTGATACCATTTTTAAAAATTTTAAACAACCACTTGATTAATTTTAGTCCTTTAAATCCAACAGCCAAAAATCCAAAAATAAACAGATGCAAATTTAACATCCAGTTCGCCCGAACTTGTCCGAACTGGTAGATCCCACCCCTGACCAGGTGGCTGCTTTTCCAGTTCAGTTGTGGTTGAGTCTATCCTTGTAAAATATTATGAGAACTAAACCAGTTAAAACCATCTAAACCAGCACAACCAATTGACATCAGTTTGAGGGCAGCTTGTACATGGTGATTAAAAGGTAATCATAGTAGTTATTGAATATCAATTCGTATATGCATGGTATAGGATTTTAAAACCAGTTGCTGCAAAATAAGTATTTCTTCTAAATGGCAGTAATTTGCACTAATCGGAAAGTGCCTTATTAAAGATTTATTAAGGCATTAAAAAAAAAAACAATTAAAAGAATGCAATCTATCAATTATTTTAAAATGAAAGGCACTGGATGATCAAGTTCCGTTTGTTTGTTTGTTTGTTTGTTTGTTTCGGATTCTTAGGTTAAAAATTGCCAGCTTGTTTCAGAGCTAGGTTTTCAACAGTAGGCAGCTGAATCATTTTGGAAAATAGTATTAAACTGAAAGCTATCTTTAATTCTAGTCATCTGGTGGCTTTTTGCATCCTTTTGTTTAAATTGACCTTTTCACTGCCTTTCTCGTAAAATTAGATGCATTATCCAAATATTGCTCAGCCCTAAACATGGCCACTTAAATCTAATGGTCAGTGTTGTATTCCCTGGTACTGAATTCTAAAATATAATTATTTTTCTCCAATCATTTTTCAAATCCATATACATACATATAAATAGATAGCTTTTAGAGATAGTTGGTGGTAGCAAGGAATATTTGTTATGCACTCTCTGAAGCATTTATCTACCAACATTCACTGAACTAGCACGGTTGATTTCAGTCCATAAGCTTTCAATCAGGAGGCTTTCATTCTGTGATGGATTGAGGCTGATCATAATTACATCATGATTGTGATCATAATATATATACTCATATACATACTGTTTTCCTATGCAACAGCTTTAGAACGTGTACCATTTTTAATACATTTAATTTTATTTTTCATTTTCCCAAAGTTTGAGAAATTCTTTGGGTGGCAGATATTTCACATTTCAATAGAGCGGACAGCAAGTAAATAGCAAATAATTTTAGTTTTGGACCAGTCTGAATAATGATTAAGAAGTAGAATTATGAGCTTTGCATGCCAAATATAATAAGAGGGCAGTGAAGTACAACACTGAGTCTGAATAGATACAGAAACTTTAAGCATAAGGGCTATTATTATAACTTCTTTCTGTCAACAACTGACATTGTTTTGCATGCAGCAAAAATAAATCTGTAGAGACATTGAGGAATGTAGAAGGACAAGACAAAAGGTCTTTGAGACAGAATTTTAGATTTGTGAATTGTACCCAGAAGCTCAAACATGTGCCAATTGACACATGGGTTGCTGAATTTTGAATTATTGGTGGCTTTTGAATAAGTTTTAAATGCAGATAGCATTGCATGAAAAGTCAGAATATAAGTTATAGTGACAAGGTCTTCTTACCCTAGGAAGATCTACAACTGGTGTACCACACAAACTACAGAAAGACCTCCTAGAATTGACTTCCATTTGCATCAAGTGTTGTGACTCTGGGAAGACCTCAAAAACAAACTGGAATTAACAGACAATATCCATGCTTAGATACCAGTTCTGTCTTACTTGGATTTAATACTAGACTGCTTTGTATCATCTAATCCAGTGTTTCTTATTTTCTTTTCCCTTATGAACCCTTCCCACTTTCAAAGAAACTGTAGGTCTCAAAAACAGCTTTTGTTTGTGGGTTATATTTAACCATGTTTTTGAATTAAAAATTAAAATTGATGCATCCACTGCCAATATTGCAACTCACAATTGTTTGATGAGATTTTAATATTTTATTACTTCTCGACATAGGCTGGCAAATAATTTTGTTTTTTCTGAGTCTTGGGGAAACCTCAGAGGTTCTTGAACTATACTTTAACAAACACTGATCTAACTTTTTATAGTTTTTATAGCCCCAAATTGACAATTGCCCTATACAAACAACCTACTGTAGATATTACAACATTTAATTTGTAATGCCTTTTTTTGGGGGGGGGGGATACTGCAACATTTTAACTTCTGGTAGATATTAAAAATAAGTGGGAGAGCAAGGCCAATATCAGGTCATCTGTCCTAACCACATGTTCACAACTGAACTGCAGATTCTTATAGATCAATAATAGTAAATGGGACAACAGGCAGAAGGAGGCCTTTTAGCACCAGGGAATGTAATCTGTCCTGATGTTGTCACTTGGCACTCCCACATCTATCACCACTGCTATCTTCTGGTCCTTAGTCTACTACAAAGATGTGTGGTTGATACATAGAAATTCAATCTGGAGGACCCTCAGGATCTTAGCTATTATTTTCCATGATCTTTTATGGAAGCACATGTTAGGATGTAGGAGAATGTAGTCCATACACTATACAGATGTTCCTCTGCACAATGCCAGCTGCTTAATTTGTCATACAGTGTATGGTGATCCTGCCTGTATCTTACATCCTGCCACTATGTGCTAAACTCTCTAAGGTCTTTCTGCACAGTCTGCATCTTGGGTGCTGTGTAATGTAGTAGAACCCTGTTGCTGTGGATATGGGGCTTAATGCCTGTTCTTGTGTGCAATGGTGGTGGCACAATGATTAGAATGCAGTACTGCAGACGAACTTAGTGCTCATTCCAGGAGTTCAATCTGACCAGCTCAAGGTTGATGCAGCCTTCCATCCTTCCAAGGTTGGTAAATTGAGGACTCAGATTGTTAGGGACAATATGCTGATTCTGTAAACTGCTTAGAGAGGGCTGTAAAACACTGTGAAGCACTATATAAATCTAAGTGCTATTGCTATGATAAGTATTTCAGTGCTGTCTTTTAATTTTGCCCTTTACCACCCACTGTTAGAGTTTCCCAATATCAGCTATTGTAGCTATTTGTTGATGATATATCACATGCTAGGTCTGGTCTTTCCATGCCATTCCCTCTGCTTGATCTTTCTCCCATATTAGCTTCTCCTCAGGCATTCTCTCAGCAGCTCTTCTTTGAGTGTCATCTTACTGATTATCTGAATGTTGTAGGTTTCAGCCATGACATTGGTTTTGACACTTATCAGACTCAGCCTGACCTCTTTCCTGCTGATATACAATCTCTCAGTATTGGACTTGGAATAGAAACCTATGTACATTTTGAAGAGCTTCTGGGTGTTCCCATTGGAAGCCTCTGTAAAGCCTCCACCTTTAGCCAGTTCACTATACCACTAGAGATTCTGATGACTGGCAGAGCATATATGTTGTTGACATGAATCTCATTCTGCCCATTGAGCTGGCTCTTCAGGACTTGTTTTAACCTTTGATGTATTTGGATGATGCTTCCTTGATTCCTCAGTGTGGCTCCCGTTGACTATGGAATACCAAAGTATTCGTATGTCTGGTCTGTGTATCTCCTATGTTGCCTACTGCTAGTTCCACTCAATCTGTCTTAATTATCTTCCCTCTGTTTATTACTAGCTCCCCACTCTTCTCTAGTCCAAATAATATTCCAGTCTTTTCACTATAGGTCTGTGTTATGGTGATCAGTGAGTGGCTGCCTCATTCACTTTTGGTGTCTGATGTTAGTTTCACTCTTGAACTTGTAGCTGTATCTAGTCCTTGTGATGATTTCACGGAGGTGATGGCTCTGTACAACAGCAATATGGATAGTACATCATCTTGGTTTTTGGCACACTCGATATCCATTTTCATGAGCTGTCTTGTTTTCCAGTATTGTCCCATTAAATTCTTGAACAAGTGTCCTGTTGACTTTATATAGTACTATATATTCACAGATCCATGTATGTAGCAATAAGTTATAGTTCTTCCGATAGTCAATCTAGACTGTGCTCAGATTGGTCTGTCTACATCTGCTCTATCTATGAGAAACTGATATTTGAGCCTCTAGTGTTGTTCTCAGTGGCCTTCTGAGCAATGCTGATCCATTTGATCCTGTAGCTTGGCAGTTATGGTACCTGATAGATCTTCCCATGTTGTGGGGACTTATTGGCTTGTAATTGGGTGATGCTCTATTGCCTTCATAACAAGCACTGCCTTCCTTGGGTTATCTGGATGGGTGCCTGTTGCTAGAAGCTGGTTCATCTGTGCTGCTGGGTGTTCATGCATTGTTAGTTTCTTTAGCCAATGAATGATCAAAGTCCAACCCAGGTGCTGACCAGCTCTTTATTTTCTTGTCCCACTGTTTGATGTCTGCTACTTGATGGTGGTTGGTTGCTGCACTGAGATATTGCTGTGGGTTGTTTTCAGGTCCTATAGTCACTTTGCACAGATGTTATGCATCTTTTCTTTCTCCCATATGTTCTTTCAATGCTGTTCAGTTCCTGTTGTTGGAGGCTCTGTGTTACTGTGTTGTTCCATTGCATTTGGGAGGATACATGCATACAGTTTCAGTAATTGAGCGACCTAAATTATTGGTAAGGAAAAGAGGAATCTGCTTGAATAAATACTCCTCCTGAACCTTTATTTAGTTGAAATAAAAATAAAATAAAAAGCAACAGTGTAATGTACTTAATTTGTACAATTCCCACTCTGTTATTCTTGAAAGTCTGAACAAATTTCCAAATGCAAAAGAGTATCTTAAGACTTGTTGCATTGCTACCAACTAGAAAAGAATAAAGTTAACGGGTACAATGCACATAAAAAGAGATAGACTTCAATTTTCATAGTCATTAAGTGTTTTGACTACTCTGTGTATGCCAGGTTTTAAATAATTTCCAGTGTGATGTCCAAGAGTCCAATATTGAAAGTGGTATTGAAAGTGGTAAATGAAATGCTATAGGCAGTTGATTTATAGAGTTTAACTGCAGTTAATTTTATTCCAGACTTTTTGACCACTCATTAGAAGTTAATATGTGGAGAATAGAATGCTGTGCATGGAAGGTGAGAGGCGGGAAATAAATGACTTGTTGAATGTTTTCTCAACCTCTTTCAAGTTAGTTTATTAGCAGCAGCTCATGAAATCTTCAAATACTGATTTCTTCTCTGATTTAATATTCCTAATTAATCTGATTTTACAAATATCAAGTCTGTTCATGCAGTTTTCCTTTTCCTTTACAGGTTTTGCTCATACTGCTATGTACATATAATTAATGCACAATTAAGTGCACTGATAAAAAATAAAATGAAAAAAGAAAGTTGATCATAGAGGAAAAAAATGCTGTAAAATCTGCAGTGCCAGTGACATCTTCAAATGAAAGTTGTCTATGTGAAATTGTCAAAATAATAACATGCACCTTTATCCAAAGAACATTCTTTATAATGCCTCTGAACCAAAAGCATTATTCCACATAGGTCAAAACATAGAAGGAGAAGGAGATGCTTATTGTGAAATCTTACTGATAACTCTGCCTCTCTGCATTTGCCAGTTTAAAAAAAAAAAGGAAATGTATCTCATACAGTTTCATAGAAACAGTAACAATTTTAAATTGGGTAGCTTGAAGTAATAGTAATCAAGTTAAATATTTCAGCTGATGCAATTAATTATATATATACATATATATTTAAAAAATTTAAAACCAGGAGCTGTAAGACCCATATCCATACAGAAGCCTGAGGATGGCAGATGAGATTCTGCTGAAACGTTGCTACAACTTTAACAGAACTACAATGACGTGGGATAATACCCGAAGGAAGCTAAACAGCACACATGTAAGTACCCACGAAAACCTAAGAAAACATATATATATATATATATGTATGTATGTATGTATGTATGTATGTATGTATGTTTTTTTTTAGGCTTTCGTGGGTACTTACATGTGTGCTGTTTAGCTTCCTTCGGGTATTATGCCACGTCATTGTAGTTCTGTTAAAGTTGTAGCAACGTTTCAGCAGAATCTCATCTGCCATGCTCAGGCTTCTGTATTGAGTTAGTTCCTGGTTTCAAATTTGAGGCTGGTCCATTCTGATTGGCTGGGAGCCTGGGTCTGTGTTCATTGGACTTGGAGTTTGATTGATTGGTGTTTCTGGTTTCTTCTGTCTGTTTTGTGGCTTTGATTGGCTGGCAACACTCTGTTCTTGTGTTGGAGGCTTTCAGTGCAGCTTGGCTCCATGTGAAAGGACGGCTGCTCTTCATTAGCAAGCTGCTATTCATTAGCAAGCTGGGTTTCACCTGGGTGCTTGGTGGGGCGGTGTTTGAGTTGGAGCTATCAGAGGGAGTCTGTTTTTGCCCAGGTGTTTGCCTGACTTGTGGTGTGGGGATCTTTCTATTTGAGAGTGCAGGCTTCCAAATGATTGACAGTCTGGTGGAATCATCTCTTCTATTCATGCTTTCAGGTCTTTTTTCAATCTCTATGGCTTCTCTGATGATTCTGTGGCTGGGGTTTTCTATAGTGGCTAGGGTTTTAGTGCCATTGAAGTTGATGTTCTGACCTGTGGTTTTCATGTGTTGGACTAGTGAGGAGGTGTGTTCCAGCTTTTTTACTGCATTTTTGTGTTCATCTAGGCGGGTACTTATTCTTCTATTGGTCTGTCCAATGTATGTGGC
>BLBF01000022.1:50185971-50209895 GCA_015471245.1 Laticauda colubrina
TTTCCATGGTGAACTTGATTTTGGGGTGTGTGTTGTTTAGGTGTGTTAGGAAATTGTTTAGGTTTTCTTTTCCATGGGGCCAAATCACAAATGTGTCATCGATGTATCTTAGCCATAGTTTGGGTTTGTGGGTGGCATTAGCCAGGGCTCTGGATTCGAATTCTTCCATGAACAGGTTTGCAATGACGGGTGACAGTGGTGATCCCATAGGGGCTCCTTCAATTTGCTTGTATCTTTGTCCTTTGTATATGAAATATGTGTTGGTTAGGCAGTGTTCTGTTAGTTCCTTGAGGTCTTTAGCTGGTTGGTATTTATTTTTGATGATTTCAAGAGTTTCTTTTATTGGGACTTGAGTGAATAGTGAAACCACGTCGAAACTTACAAGCAGATCTTCTTGTTCTACGTGTAGATCTTTGATCAATTCTAAGAAGTGGTATGAGTTTTGTACATATGAAGCTGCGGTTTCAGCATGGGGTTGTAGTTGTTTTGCTAAGTATTTAGCTAGGTTTTGTAATGGTGCTCCTATGGAGCTGATTATGGGTCTGAGAGGTATGCCTTCTTTGTGTATTTTTGGGAGGCCGTATAATTTGGGGCATCTAGAAGATTTTTCTCTTGGGATGATCGTCTGTTGGATTTCTTTGCTTATGTGGCTGGTTATAATTTTCTTTTTGATTAATTCTTGATATGTGGTTGGGTCTGTGTTTATAGGTTTGTATGTGGAGTCTTGGAGTAGGTCTGTCAATTTTGTTTCATAGTCTTTTCTGTCCATTACTACTGTGGCATTTCCTTTGTCTGCTGGGAGTATTATTATGCTGTTATCATTTTTCAGGGTTTGTAACGCTCTGAATTCATCTTTTTGCAAATTATTTTTTGGTGGTTTCGTTGTGCATAAGATGTGATATAATATATATATTATATTATATTATATAATGTATATAATATGTATATAATATATATATACACACACAAAATATAATATAATATATAATAAAACAATTCCTCTGGACTTCTAGCCTATAGTTTAGACAATTTGGAAGCATAATGTTGAATCCTACTTACAAAATAAACCTATGCTGGCTCCATTGTGTTCTGCTACTTGTCAAATATTTCATTCTAATTAAATAATTAAGGACTGTTCCTCAAACCTGCTGTGTTAGCAGGGATATTCATAAGATTTCTATAGTATCTTTGGTACAGAAACTGGTAGCATTATTTGAATACCAGGTTAGAGGTACTGGTTCAAATGTTAAAAATAACCTCAGAATATGTATACAGGTTTTGGAATGCAGGTGCATGACTTAAAAATTTGCCAGATCTGCAGCCTTTTCCAAGCAAATTGAGAGGCACAAGTGAAAGCTTTCTCTTAGCAGTATTGTTCAAAAACTAAGAAAGGGGATTGCCTGCCCGGCATGAATCTGTTGTACCAGTTGCAGGCAGCAAAAGAGCAAACACATCCCTTGGGTGCCAATTGGCAGTCTATTTGTTTTATAAGTACAGCACATGAAGTGTGTATAAATACAGGATGGGGAGGGGGTGTCCCCTATCCTGTATCTATGCACACTTCATGTACTGTACTTATAAATTTGTTTCCATGTTGGCTGTGCCTTTATTTAAAAGCGAACTTCAGTGCTAAGCAAGTTAAAATTAAATTGGCAGAATGCTACAGTAAATATCAAATAATATTCTTGTTATGGCATATTTGATACGTGATATTTTGCAAGGACCTCCTCTCTAGGAGACCTGGCCGTTCTTTTTTATTTTTTCAAGGGGAAGAAGGATTACTCTGTTGACAAAGCATGCAAACATTCTAGAATCCTCCTCTGGATTTCTGAAATGCTTGGCTCAGTTAGAAGTAAGACAAGAGAGTAAGTAGGGAGGACACAATGGGGAAATATACTGAGCTGTTTGCATAGTGTGCTTCTGCTGCTGCCGCCACATTCCTTTTGATGTATATTTCCCATTGTGTGCCTTCTTACTCTCTTGTAATCCCTTCATCACCAATCTTTCCATGCTGCAAGGGGGGGACGGACCCAGGTCAGATACAGGACAATATATACTGGCTGCAGTAGCAATCATATGACTGAAGGAGGCCACAAAGGTTATAAACACAGATATTGGTTGCTTGTCTTTATTGTCTTGTTTTGTGTTACATCTTTCATCACATTTACATGTTTCTCCGCTTTGAAAGCATTTGATCGCATTGTTGCCCAGTGCATTGTCAATGTTTCTGATCAAAATATATACATATTTGTAAATATATATCATATTTACATCACATAAAGTATTTCAATTTCCTTTCTCTTTGCTCCTAATATAATTGTCAACTGATTTAAGTAATGATCTGGGAATAGTTTATAACACTGCTGAAAACCAAAAAAAAATGAGATAAATTGAGATTTTATGCATTTTATGCATATTGAGATATGTATGCATGTTAAATGTATACCCTACTCAACCAGCACATTGAACAATGCACTACTGGTAAAGTATTGCATTTATTTTTAAATGAGTTACTTAAATTAATTAATTTCATGGCTTGTATATACCACTCAAATAGTATCTGCTTAAGCATTGCCTCTTTACAAAATAAATCTTTGAAATGGATATAGTCTTACTTTCCTAGGACTCTTAAGATCAATGTTCTTCATTATTAGCACAATTTTGAAAAGATGTAACAACAATCTATATCAACAAATTTGCATGTCAAGAAGGAGCTTGCTTGCAATAGGACTCTGCTGGAAGAGTAAGTCTCAGGTTATCAAATGCTGAAACATGTTTTTGTGTCAAGACAGTGGGATTTAAGCATATAAAGGCATGTCATTGTATCATTGTAATTTGTTGCAAATGCCGCTAACTACTTTTTATGGGAAAATGTATCTGCATGAATACTTCTAATTTATAAAGTTGTACCTCTTTTCAGTGCTGTCTATTAATTTTTTGCTAATGGCTATTCAGTGCTGTGAAATAAATGGGAAAAAAGTACTTCTGAGTCCCTAATAACATGAATGTAGCACCTGTCTGTAACTCTCTAAAACATTCTTTTTCTTGGAAAATACAGATATGATCCAGTTATATGCAGATACTACATTTGTGTTCCTGCAAACTCACCAAGTGTCCTTTCTGACTAATTTCTAATAGACCACAGCTTTATTATCTATAAACAAATATGTTGAGCTGAGCTATGCCTTTTAATACTTTTTCACGCTTCAGATTCATTGCCTAATAACATTGATGATTCAACCATTTAATTTAAAAAATGAGAACATAAAACACAATTGCCCATTTATTTTTTTCAGCAGTAATGCTAACCTTTGCAAGGACACTAACTCATTATATAAGCTGTATCCCCATTTACAGTATATTATAATTATGTCTAATTACAGGGAAATCGCATCCCCCCATCTTGTAGTACATTTAATTCAGTAGTCCAGACAATCTGAGATTAGGAGATCATTCAGAAATTAACATGGTTTGGAAATACTACAAAAAATTAAATAAATGAATGTAGCCTGCCCTTTAAAAAGCCTGTGGATTCCTGATGTATGAATTATAATAGGATTTATAAAACTATCTGGTAGTGGTGTGCTTCCAGTTTGGACCGGTTCGGCCAAACAGTCGTAAAAAAAAGCCTCCAGCAGTCAGATGAGAGGAGAAAGAACAGAAAAGCACAGGATCAGCCCTCCTACCTGCCCCTGCACTTTTCTCTTTATCCTCTTAGCTGACTGGTGCTGCAGGCCTCAGCTGGTATGTAGAAAGCTGTGTGTGTGTGTTAGGTGCGTGTGCAATCATCAAAACAGGAGTGGAACATGGAGGATCCAACTGCTGAAACTATCTAACCCTAAAACAACCAGATAATCTAAAACTTAAAATAATTCCTCAAAAGCAGTGTGAAATTGATTGACGGGGCTGCCCTCTGCAGCTTCCTGGAAGAGAGGTGGCTGCTTTAAACAGTTTCGGAGTAGTATTATTATGCTCCAAAGTTTCTTTCACTAACTGAATCCAAAAATATTTCACCATAATAATGGATATTTCCCTTTTTTAATTCTTTGGCAAGCTACTGTTGGTGCTGATCATTCTTATTTTTAGATCAGCTACACTAAAAATAGAAAACAAGGAAACAATGCACCATCAATCTTTTCTTTTGAAGCCAAAATTCAGTGAATGGTTTTGAGCTTGTGAGATGAATGTTGATTTGGAATTAACTTACTATTCAAATGATGTCCTGTTATACTGGAAAGATTTTTAATAGGGAGCCACAATAGAATTTAAAATGTATTTTCTCTCATTGCTGCTCCCCCAATAATTTTCAGTCATTGCTTTTCTTTTGGGAGAAATGAGGTGGTAATAACATTTTGTTTTGGAATTACTCTAGTTTAGTTTCTTCATTTCTTCTGTTGTTTTTAATATCTACCTGGTTTCTAAGTTAGAATTATATGATCATTTACACTTGTAGGTGCTGGCCCCTGGAAGTTACATTTCTTGTGAATTACAAGTTGTTTGTACACAGGAAATCTTCCCTTCTCAGGGAACAGTCATTATCAAGGTTGAAAGTTGAAATGTTAATGCAATATAATTTATTATAGAAATATTAAATGTTTATTCACCATAACAATAGTACATAATTTATTAAATATTTAAATTATATATCAAGAACAATTATATTGTTCTGTTGTAGTGGTCAGTTTTTTGTTTTTTGTTTAAAAAAAGATTTCCTCAGAAGGCCAATGTTCAAAGTAAGTTTTCTATAGTTAGAATTTAGACCAGGGGTCTTCAAACTTGACAGCTTAAAGACTTGTGGACTAACTCCCAGTATTTCTGCTCCAGTCATGTTAGCTCAGGAATTGCCAAGTTTGAAGACCTTTGATTTAGACTTAGAAGTGGCTGTGTAGGGTCTCTAAAATGCTTTAAGCTCTAAGCACATAGCACTTATAAGCAGTATCCTGAATTACAAGAAGTGACCTTCCTATAAACTTCTTGGCTGTCCTTACCATTCTCTGTATGGACTTTCTATCTAAGGCATTGCTGCCACCAAACCAAACAGTGATGCAGTTTGCTAAAATGCTCTCAATTGTGCCTGTATAAAAAATGGCCAGGACAGAAGGAGAAGAATGTGCTCTCCACATCTGATGCTGGAAATACAGATACTGGTTTGCATTTCACTTCACTTCACTAAGGATGATGTGTGAAGAGACCAATTCAGATTGTTAGTTATCTGCTCTCCCAGACACTTAATACTGTTGATACCTCTGCAGCTGCCTCCTTAATACTGAGTGAAATATTGTCTATGCTGGCTCTTTCTAAAATCTACAATGATATCCTTTGTTTTATCAATATTTGGAACCAGGTTACTTTTGTTGTATCAGTCCACCAGAACCTATAAGCATATTCATTCAGTTACAAGATATTGTAGTCAATGGGGCATATTTTGTCATGCAAAATATATTTTCCTTTTGGATGTTATTACAATTCTTGGAGTAATGTCATTGCCTCATATAATTACTAAGAAGAAACCTCATCTATAGTCAAGGATGCTTTCCAGGTCATAAGGCTCCATTACATGAACTTAACCAGAATATATACCGGGAGGAATTGGTGTCCTTTCCACAAATCTCTGGAGTACATACTTTGAGAGAGTGATCTGGATAATTAAAAATATGTGGTTCAAATTAAATGCATTCATTGACATTTCTTAGGATAAAACCCTAGCCTCATGGTTGACTCTGATTGTTTATATATATGAGAAACTTTAAAGGCAACATTCAACTTTTAAACGAAACTATAACCTCCATGAAGTAATTCATATATGTCTGGAATGAATGTTTACAGCCAGACTACTTTTTCTGGCATCTTTCCTTGCAGGAATCTTGTTTCCAAAATAGTCATATATGTTTCTTTTCTATGTTTTCTTTTAACTATTTGAGTGCACATGTTTTCTGCAATCTAAGTAACAAAAGAACATGTTAAGTGGCATAGTTAGATTAATAGCCTTAACAGGCCAATAGATATGACAACCATAGAAGAATTTAATGAAGTCTCTTCTTCCCCCATTAAATAAAATAGAGTAGCAATAAGAAGTCTATGTGTTTTTTCATATTTTTTGCTACCACTTTAAAAATGTCAGGACATCTGTGATAGAGGAAAGGTCTGTTTTCCATTAAAAAAAAATCGAAGCATACAATTTAACCTGTTCTAAGGAGTGTCGCTGTATTTGTATATCTCGTGTGAAGCATCTGCTGTCCTTTAACATCTTGATAAGTTTGGGGGTTTTGTGTGGGGGGAATGGTAGATGGGTAGGGACAATCAATCAGACTCTGCTTTCAGAACCACATGGAAAATGGGACTAGAAGAGTAAAAGAATGTTCTATTTAACTAATATTTCTCTTTCCCTTAACATTTTCCCTAATAGTTCTGTATTTAGTACATGTCATGTAATATATGTTAAATGGGACAGGGGGTATTAGTGGGCCAATGGCAATATTTCAACACTCATGTCTCCAATGTATATGACTTCTAATGAAACTATGGGCAACTTTATTGATAATCTTTGTAAGTTAATTCTGGGTGGCAAATAGAAATAAAAACAACATAGGAAATAATTGTTGACATCCCAATAGTTAACTTGGAGGGAACAACATACAACTAACTCCTCTATTCACTCAAGCCCAAGGATGAAGCAAGACCCAGATCAGAAGGTGTCCTAAAGTAGAGTGGGTAGGAACTATTGAAATAGGAGGGCAGGGTGTTCCAGTTTCATAGGGCAGGTCCTATAGTAGAAAAGGCGAATCCTATCAGTTGACATTACTTGATGCCAATTTTGTCTGAATTGATAAAAATTACATGAGATAGACCAATAACACAGAATGGGGGGGGAAGGTTCTCCATTGAAATTTGGACCAGATGACCTACAAGGCCCTGTCCAATTCTGTTAATCTAAAATAAAATGTCTGTGAATCCAAATAGGAATTTTCAAATTGATATTTTGTACATGTATAAAAGATGAATGGAATATTTTGCATAAATGTTCATATATATTATGTACACATAAAATGGGATAGAAGAATTAGTGAATTGATGTTTCCATTAGAACTATCCCACTAAATCAAGATCTGCTTAAATTTTCCTATAATCTAAAAAAATCAAATATTACTACTTAGGGAAAAATGACTTTTGAATTTTGATCACTAAAGAAAGATAGGGACTTACATTAACCACACAGTATCCTCTTAAGAGACTGGAAGGTTTTTATCATTTATGTGATGATCTGCGGTGTGGCACAAAGGCAACAAAGTCAAATAAGCAATTAGAGTCCCTTTATTATCTTCAACTTTGCCCCCAATGTCCAGGATACCCTTGGCTGGAATAAAACTCTCCCAGGAACATCCTTTAACTTTACAAAATTCAGTGCAAAGCAAGGTACACACAAACTGTAACTTAAAATTCAAACAAACCAAATTAGCTTGACAGGGTAGGAGAAGGAATGTCAGACTTGAAAGCATGGCAAAACTCACACAGTTGGGAAGATGCCAGGAACACAGATAAGCCACAATGACACAAGATAAATTCATGTTTGATAAATTCATGTTTGCTCCCAACAACTGGCTTCACACAGCTTCCTTTTTTTATACACTGTGTTCCCACTGCAGCTAATGAAGGAAATCAGGGGCCCTTCCCTCCCCTGTAAGCCACGCAACCCACGTTGCTCTCTTCTCTGTTCCTCCCTATGTGCCCTAGAAGAGAAGAGAGGGTGGGCTTGGGTCTTCCTCTGAATTCCCTCTCCCTTGTTCTACCTTTTTGCTGCTCTACCCAGCTGGACTTTGCCCTTCCCCAGTTTCTTCCACAGCCAATGAAACCACACTCCCACTCCCTGTCAGCTGTTTGGCTTCCTCCTCTGAGTCAGATTCTGACAGGGGCATTTTATGTTTATAGTTGCTAGAAATTCAGAGAAGCAAGGCAAAAATCAGAATTTCAATTGGCTCAAAAGCATCACATACAGTACAAGCTAAAGAATAGAAGTATCCCAGCTTAGTTAAAGATTTGACATAAAGTCCTTATTCATTTGTTTCTGTTCAGTGAGAAGGCTTAATTTGTGCATGTGTTCTCTGGAATTTCTCATACATTTTAATATGAGTTGCTGCACTACCCATATATCTTATTTGTGTGACAGGTGTTCCTTTATTCTCATTCTTTAACTGTGGAGTACTTTCATTTCTTTGTGACATTGTTAATGTAGCAGGAACTTAAATACTGTCGTTAAATTAAGAGTTTTTTTGAGTAATAGAAAATAAGTTTGTGACAAAAAGTCTGTGTCTTTATTGAGATGGGAACCCTTAAGTTGCAGGCCAAATTTCCTGCAATACTAGTGCAATCTGATAGCTTAATCTTTTCCCCAGGGGAACAGCATTAAAGATCTGAAGTGGTTACAGTGCTCAGTGTTCCTCATCCAATCAACTGCTTAGCCTTGGAAGAGGGAACTGTTTCCTTAGTTGTAAAAACTTTGCTGCCATGTTTTGGTTGCATTCAAGTATCAGTATAACTTAATACTGGTCAGCCATAATGCCTGTTTAGTACTTGCACTGAATATCTTCTCCTAGAATCACAGTAGTCCCCCATTTTTAAATCTCAAAATTTGATAAATTCATAAAATTTGTCTTTACATTTTGCATGGAATATAGAGATTAGGAGCCCTGGTGGCACAGTGGTAAGAATGCAGTATTGTAGACTAACTCTGTCCACAGTCTGGAGTTTCAGCCTCATGGGTTTGAGGTTGATTAGCTTTCCATTCTTTCCAAAGTCAGAAAAATGAGGACCCATATTCTTGGGGGCAATATAATGACTTTGTAAAACTCTCAGAGTGTGTTGCAAAGTAGTTTGGAGGAGCAGTATATAAGTCTATGTGCTATTGCTATTAATAAGATGTTTTGGCTGTTTAATTTTGATCAAATTGATCCAAGAGTTTTAAGGCCCGGTCCCACTGCACTTACGGATGCAAAGAGGATGTAAAACGTTAAAAAAAGCTTGCCATCTGCTGGAAAACACTATGCATCTGTTGTGTACTCATGGCATACGTGTTTCATACGCTCTATCTGTCGAATATCCGTCCACTGCGATTTCATCCATGCAAAAAGTTTTGAGCTGCACAAAACTTTGTGAATGGATGAACTTTCTGCCACGTACGATGTACACCTGCAATATATACGGGCAACAAACGTTCTATGTCCGTTATCATCCGTTAAATATCCGCTGTATCCTCTCTGCATCCTCTGGCCATCCCCTCAAATCACATCCGCTGCAGCTGAAAACAGAAAGAGGGAGGAAACAAAAGGTTCATAGAACATCTACACAGCGTTAGTAGCATGGAAATAGAAAGAATGTAAGCGTATGCATCTCGTATATAAAGGATTAAAAACAGACAAAACGTTTGTATCTGGAATGTATCTCATATATTTAGGATGTCTGGAGTATGTGTAGAGTATGTAGAAGGACACCTAGCTGACAACCAATATTTCCTATAAAAAGGGGGAGAAAATCATCTGGATCTCAGTATGAGTCCAGCAGCCGTGGTGTACAGACCTCTTCACCCTTGGTCTTGGTCTTCAACATCATCCATTGTTCTCCACCGTGGATCATGACACAGTCCGTATGGTAGCTGCGATCATTCATCACCAGAACCAAGCCCTCTTCAGACTGTTTCACCTTTTATACAGAAGGAGAAGAAGGAGACGTGCAAGAGCTGTGTGGGTCCGAGGATGGATTGTGAGAAGAATGGAGTTTGGACTGTATGACCAGTTGATGGTGGAGCTGAGGAATAAAAACCCTCGTGCATTCCAGCACTTCATGAGGATGCCACCAGCCATGTTTGATGAACTTGTAGAGCGTCTGAGACCCAGGTTGACCAAGCCTAGCACCAACTTGGACCCTGGACTGAAGGTGGCACTGACTCTGCGGCACCTGGCCTCTGGAACCACATTCAGAAACATGCAGTATGCCTGGAGGATGCCACAAAACAGCATCAGCAAAGTGGTCAGAGAAGTGGTGCAGGCCATCATCAAAGAATATGTGGAGAAGCTCCTCAAGTGTCCCACCACTGAACAAGGCTGGAGAAAACTTGCAGAAGAGTGGTATCAGAGGTGGAATTCCCCACACCGTTGGAACGATAGATGGGAAGCACATGGCCTGCAAAGCTCCAGACAACTCAGGGTCCACTTATTACAACTACAAGGGCTTCTTCAGTATCATCCTCTTTGCCATGGTTGATGCTGACTACAAATTCATCTACATCGATGCTTCAGGCAACAGGTCAGCTTCAGATGGCCAGGTATACAACGCAAGTGACCTCAAGGATGGGCTGGAACGCAACCTCATCATGGGTTTTCCAGATCCAGACCCCCTACTCAATGACACACAAGATGTGCCCTACTTCATCGTGGGTGATGATGTGTTCTCCCTCAGAACGTACCTCATGAAGCCCTACAGTTCAAGATACCTCACCCGTGAAGAGAGGATCTTCAACTACAGGCTGTCCAGGGCAAGACGGGTGGTGGAGAACGCCTTTGGCATTCTGGCCAACAGGTTCCAGATACTTCTCACCACCATGCAGCATGACCCAGAGACTGTGAGGAGCATCGTGGAAGCTTGCTGCATCCTGCACAATCCCATGCGCACCCGCTACCTAGTGTTGCAGAACAGACTTGTGGACCATCAACAAGGGAATGGGGACATGGAGCCTGGTGAATGGAGGGAAGGACATAACCTGATTGACACTGTGGATGTACAAGGCCCCAACAGAGCTTCACGTGAAGGGAAGAAGCAGCGCAATCTATTGAGACACTGGTGCAACTCCCCAGCTGGAGCAGTGGAGTGGCAAGACAGGATGATAGATGATTAATGGATGCTTCCTTGAACCTGTCTCATCACACTGATGAGATTGTGCCATGTATGTTGAGTGATCCTACAATGAATAGGTCATTAATAAAGAGCTTTGTTTATTTTAAAATGTGTTGATCAATGAATAAATTGTTATTGATAATAAAAGTCCATATGTGTGGCAGCTGGGATGGTGGATCATACAGTCCCACTATGCTTGCACTGGGGGTTTATCTATCCCACAACTATCCTTATCTATCCCACAAGCATGCAAAGGCTTAACCATTTTTTCAAAGTTTTCACCAACACTTTATTAAGTAAAAAAAATGAACCAAGTGTCTTAAGCAAAGATAACCTTTATTAACTTTCTTAACTTTATGACTTAATTAAATAAGCAAAATGAACCAAGTAAACTGTATTAAGTGTGTTAAGCAAAGATAATCTTTATTAACATTCTTAGGTAAACTTTATGACTTTATTAAAAAAGCAAAATGAACCAAGTAAAGTGTCTTAAGCAAAGAAGTACAACTCAGTCTCTGACACTATTTTCAGTCACTCTGAGTCATGTCCATGGTCTCAGCTTTTAAGCGAGCAGGGACTGTGGAGGTGGCTGTGGCTTGAGTGCTGGTCTGAGGAACCATTGGGGTGCTTGGCCCCGAGGGTACAACAGGGGATGGTGTGTTCAGGAAGCTGTCCGAGAGCTGACTCAGTCCCGTGAGGTTGAGAGGCCCCTCATCAAGGACTTGAGATGTCAGGCCCAATACTGATGACAGATTGTCCATTGAAGGGCTTGGCTGTGGGGTGGAGGAATGAGGAGTGTCGTGGGGCTGTCTGGTCTGCAGCTGGGTGAGGAGTGGCATCTGTGGCGTGCGATGAACCTGGGCCTGGACTAGGAAGTTCTGCTTCTGCTGTGGGAAGTCCTGGTAGTTGTAGCCTTGGTAGGTGAGGGGCTGTTGAAAGCCGTGGAAGGGCTGTGACATTGCCTGAGGTGAGGAGCAGACCTGGACTGGGTAGGAGCAGCTTCAGCTGGGCCTTGAGGGTTGTGCAGAAGTGCTGTGATCTCCTGCTTCATCACCTGGTACTGGGCCTCGGGCAGGTCCCTGAGGGTCTGGCTCACATTGGTGATGAAGGGCTTCCGGTCTGAGGATGGTATGTCGCTGTGGACCAGCTGAGAGAGAAGTTCTGTGCTGGTCTTCATTGTGTCCCTGATCTCCAACAGCACACTGTGGTTCTGGCCCTCCAGTCTGCCTCTCTGCCTGCATCCTCTGGAGCTGGGGTGGGTTGGCCTCTGGTGGCTGCTGCTTCTTCCTCCATTTGTGACAGCAGGGCATCATCCTCTACGGGATCCTCCAAGTCTGCCAGCATGGGGAGTGCAGCTGTCGGGGGAGGTCTCTGCCATGGGGCCCTTTGAAGACACCTGGACAGGGTAGCTAGCTCCTGGCTAGAAGAGGACTGGCTGTCTGTGGGCTGTCTGAGGGAGAGGGTTGTCAGAGGGGCTGCTCCTCGGTGACGGATCTCACCCTCCAGGAAACTGCACTTGGCCATGACGTACATCTCCCGGTCAGTGAGCTTGACAGCGGCCTGCCCGGATTTCTTGAGGTGTAGCTTGCTATATCAGGTGTGCATGTGCTTCCACCATTCCAGGAGTACTTCTGCAGTGTACCCCAGACTCTCTGCCTTGTCTCTCCAAGCTGCCTGCTTCTTCTTGGTGTCCCGATACAGTCTGTGGCCCTTTCTCCAGAGGTACTCGTTCTCTCTCAGCCATTCCAGCACCTCCTCCTCATGGTCCTTGGAAACAGTGTACTGTTTCCTCTCTCCCTTCTGCTTCCCTTGCCTCTTCCTCCTTCTGTGGCTTCAGCAAGGCCTTCAGGGGCTTGAGCAGCAGGGCCTTCAGGGGCTGGAGCAGCAGGGCCTGCAGGTGATTGAGCAGCAGGGCCTGCAGGTGATTGAGCAGCAGGGCCCTCAGGGGCTTGAGCAGCAGGGACTTTAGCAGTTAGGCTTTGAGGGCCTTGGGGCTGGTCCACCACAGCAGCAGCAGCAGAAGCAGCAGCAGCAGGTTCATAGTCAGTGCCAGGGGGTGGGATGCTGGTTCTGTCCTTCTTGCCATGGCTGGAACGAGTAGGCATGGGCTTCCTCTTCTTGCCTGACTGATGAACCATGGTGTTCCTGCTAGATGTATGTGGCAACACGTCTTTCCCCTGTATGCTGACTGCATGCGTGCTGCATCCTTTTATATCCGCGGAGTTGACACAATTCATACTCCCTGCATGCGCAGTGAACGCTTTGCATCCGATATACATCTGTGTGGCATCCCCTTTGTTTCCTATAGGCGTCCATGATGCATCCGCTTCATCCACTATGCATCCGCCACTTCCGCTATGCGTCTGCTTCGCAATTCTCCCCCGAAACCCCTTTGGATGTGTCATCTGCTTCCATCCGCTGTCATCCGCTAGGCTTCCTATGAACATCGTTTAACATCCCCACTACATGCTACCCACGTCTGTTCTTTTCCATTCTTTTCAGTTCTGTTTATGCAAATTTTCGCCAATTTTTGGAGCGGATGACAACGGATGGAACCACCCCCGAAATTTTGCTCGTCCGCTGTATCCTTTATGCATACGTTTTGCATCCTTCGGCCAGTGGGACCGGGCCTTAAAGAATAATCAACTGGTAATCATTCTCACTGTCCATATGAGAGGAGAATGTTCCAAAAGTTGTGGTTGCTGGTTATACTTTTGAAGAATGTGGTTTATATAAGATATTAAGAAAATAAATGGCTGAAAGACATCTGATGTTTTCTAGACCATTAAATCACATAACTCAAAATTACATTTATATGTCATAATGTGTATTCTTGAGTGAGCTTTACATGCTGAGTGTCAGTATGTGCAATTTTAGAAAAGGAACCTAAATGCCCCAAGGTATTTTGTGTGGTTTAAAACTATTTGGGTTTCAGATTGCAGTTACCATTTTCAGTTCTTTTGATATATTTATACAAACATGCATACACACACACACACACACACACACCAACACACACACACACACCAACACACACACACACTCCATTCCTAAGTTATTTCAATCTAGGCTAATTATGCCCTTACTCCCTGAAGAATCTTCAAGGAAGATTTTGACACCATTTAGCCAGCTTTCATAATGAAAAAAAAAAAAATCACAATGCATAGCTTGCAGCATTAGATCTGAATGAATTTTGTTGGTTATTGTTTTTCTGTCCAAACTTTCGTCATAACTTTAGGAAGATTTTGCTGGTCGAGGAAAGCGAATGAAACAACAAATTTTAAATTTTATAATTGTAAATCCTTGCTTATTTACTGGTATTTTGTTGTTTATCTACACACATCTCTTTTTATTTTACTTTTCTTTCCCTTACCTCTATTTCTGCTTTCTATCTCTCCCTCTCCCTCTATCGTACTGTAGATTAGCCATGTAGACCTTTGAAAAGATATGCAAATGCCATGATATATCTATAGCTATATCGTGGCAATGCTATCCATAGCAAGTTCAGGCATTTGATATTTTATGAAAGCAAAAGTTGGATTTTGAAGAAGTGTGATAGGAAGAATATTGATATTGTTGAATTTTGTTATCCAAAGTTCAAAGATATCCAAGAATGGACAGCCAAGAAAAGAAAACCAATGGGCCAACCTAGTATTGTTACTTTGAGAAACAAATGATCAGGCTGAATTAGTCTACTTTGGACACATTGTACAAAGGACTTGCTCTCTGGAGGATGGCTGTAATGTTAGGAAAGGTGAAAAGAAAGAGAAGACTATGACAAGAAGAAAAATGGAAGGCTCAATTATAATAGAGATGAATACAACATTGGAAGACCACATTAGTTATAGATCATCATGGATAATATAATTGCTGGGAACATGACACAAAATCAGTCATTCAATTTTTAAATTTATGAATTTCTCAGTTATGAAACTCACAGTATTATCTTTAAAAAAAACACCACAGTTACCAATGTGACCTTTATCCCATCAAATGCTCTTTGCTAGATGTGTGGTCTCTATGTGAAAGGATTGAATCTGCATTTCAGTGTTCCCTGTTTCCAAATAGGAATATTTTGGCGAGAAAACAAGCTGGTTTATAGAATGGAATAGTAAGAGCTATGTCTTCAAGCTTCAAATAAACACTAAATATGTGTTGATTAATATATTCATTTTAAAATTAAAACATTTAAGAGATACAGAGTATGCGCTACCAATGGAGAAAATTGTGCTCTGCAGAAATACAAACAATGTGTCAAATATATTAATTCAAGCCTACTGATGAGTATAGACTTGCTACAAGAAATAAATAAATAAAAATAAATTTCAGTTGATGCAGCATTCTGCAGAGAAATAGCAATAATGATAGAAAGCTATGTTGTCACAAACATTTATAAGTGTTTTTCTGTTTTCTAAGAAACGTGCCAGGTTATGTTTCATAAAATCTGTGAAGTGGGGAAGGGTTCTTATTTTTATTTTTCATGTTTGTTTTAGAAAATCAAATATTCAAAGTAGAATTAAAATTATGTGCAAGTGGTGTATTTTCAGCAAGAGAAGGATTCTTTTGCATTCTAAAATTCACTTTTGAATATCATTGTGAAATGAACAATGTCATTTAATTATTTCAGGAATATAAAAACTGCTTGAAGAGTTACTCAAGATGTATTATCCCTTAAAGATACAGTAACTACCCTGATCATAGTAATAATTCATCAGAATAATGTTGAGGTAAATCTTCTGTGTAAAATTTATCCATAAAAAATAGAAAAAGAAGAAATAAATATCTTGTTAGATGCAATGTGAAAAATGTTGTCTTTGTTGCATTTTAAGTATCTATGCTAAATTTTTAAAAACTCAAAACCTACCATGATCAATACATTAGTCATAGAAACATTGAATTATGTGGAGTCAATGATAAGATAATAGTTTAAGTTCACAAATTTTGCATTTATATTTGGCTTATTATCTTACTAACATATAATACATATCAGTGTCAGGCTTCGTAATAAGCCAACTGAAATCCAAAACTTCTGTCACGTCATGCCTTTGATAAACTTCACTTTAAGAAGCAGTGTACCACAAAGCAAGCAGATAACACAAATGCTAAGAAAAATAGCAAAAACATGTTTACAAAGAATTAGTTAGTTCATACAGAATGCTCAGTTCAGAGTTATCATTGTTTTAATGGAAAGCACCCTGACAGTTTTGAACAATAAGCTTTGGTTCAAATGTAATCAGAAATCATTGTCAAAGTTTTGTACAAGGCAAAGAAAGAATATAATGAATCGTATCTCCAAAATAAGTGCAAGAAATTATCATTTCCATGTGCTCTACAAGGATAGCTCTGCAGCAGAATAGAATTTGAGAAGAGGTTAAAATCCAAATCTTAGCAAGACTAATGGCCTTGAAATAACCAGATCTGCAAAATGTTGGTTTTAGGATTAAAAAACACCTTTCACTGAATCTAAGAATTATGTACAGTAGATACATAAAGTGTTTATAATATTAATTACTACTCACAAATACTTTCATTTATATGGTAAATACTTTTATTAGTATGTGGTCTTCCATTTCTCTGAAACATCAACATTTGAATTTTGACAGTCAGAAGGACCAGAATCTTAATACCATAAGGAAGTTCTTATTCAGTTCCTATCTCTTATATAGAGGGCAAGGAATAGTCATAACTAAGAAGAAACGATAAGGGTAGAACTTAAATATTTATTTGATGAATAAAAATGAAAGAAGTACACACAAGTAAGGATTAGTTAAAACTGATTAAAAGTGCTGAAGTCTCCTTCCTTATGTTGACAGCAAACAGAGATGAATGAGAAATCAGAAAAATCCACTTTGGCATCAACAGGTAATTAAACTGGAAAATTTAATGCCAAGGAGATAATAAAGATTTCTGAATATAAAAGGAAAAAAAGAAAAAATAAATATATTTTTTTTGTTTTCTCTCTGCTGTAAGTGGGAAGGGAGAGGAAAAGAATAAGAGCAGGATTTTGAAAGAGGAGGCAACCTGGAATTTAAAGAATCTAAAGTTGAATTTTAACAAGACTTCCTAAAAGATAAATTTTAATTGGAATTTTGTAACTAAACAGCAACCCCAGGAAGAGAAAGTGAAAAAAAGAAGAAAGTGTTAAAAGAAACAGCTTGTGTGTATTTGGATTGCTTGGTGATTTTGGGACTTCTGGAATTATATTTGAAGGATTAAATTTGAAGGATTAAAAACACTTGGGTGGTTGTTTTAAAAGAAAAAAAAATTTACAATGGCATCACTTGTGGATGAACTGAAAATGGAATTTCAAAAACTCAAAGGAGAGGAACAAGAAGGGAAGGGCTCTCTTGGTTCCATTTTTCAATTCTTAGAAATGGCAATCTGTACCTACGAGAAACTACAAGAAAAGACTGCGCAACAAGAAGATTGGGACAAAGAAGAAGCCATCTTTAATGAACAAGTAACTTTATTTGGGGAAAAAAGGGGAAAGAGGGGAAAGAAAATTTGAGACCTCAAAAAACAACCAAAAAAGGGAACAACAAGGTGAAAAGTGGATATAAGAGAAAGAAAGCAATATATTGTGAGAAAGCAACAGAAAAAGGGAATACAGAAAAGGTAAATGGAGGTGGAGAGACAAAGAGTTAAAAAGGGCAGAGAAGAAGCAAGGGAGGAGGGAAGGGAAGAGAAGCTACAAGGGTGTGAAGCAAGATGTAAGGAAGCAGGACTTATTTAGAGATAATGGGTAAAAAATTAATTGAAAAAGGGATTCTGCAAAGGTACATAAGATTGTATTGTTATATTTGTATTAGAAATAATGTTAGAAAATTGGAAACAATATATGATTAAAAAGTGGGACAAAATACTTGGTGTAACTTAGTGAAACATTTGTGAATAAAATAAATGAAATGAATTAAATGAGAGAATTAATTTAGGAAGGAATGGGAACATTTTTATGACACAGTGTTTTAAAATATAAGTGAAGTGGGGGGGGAGTAATTATGGAAAGTTTATAAGTGTTCCCATAGAAGCATGATACTTATTTGAAAAGTAATGTGTAAAATGTTTAAGACTGAAATGAATATTAATATTAATGATAGAATTGAATTGATATGGATTGTTGTTTTAATTATATTATATATTTATATTTTTTTCTTTTTAAAATATAGCATGTAGCTTTAATGTACTAAGCAGAATCCGAATGGAAGTTATGTATTATATTAAGTGTTATAATTTTAGGGAAAAGATACAAAGGCGTCATACTCCAATCAGTGACCACGGGAGGAATTTTGTTTAATGAGAAAAGATAATAGACAGCTGAAACAGGACAGACAAAGAATATAAGTATAATGATTTGAATTGAGATGAATCAAAATAAAATTAAGAAAGTTAAAAGAGGGGAGAAGCTATATAGAAAATGTAGAATGGTAATCGGATATGGAATGGTATATAAAAATGAGCATGAACTTGAATTTGTGTCTGTACTAAGAGATGTAACCCAGGATCAAGCCGCTTTCAAAAAAGATGTTTTATGTTTTTATGTTTTGTGTTGTGGTTGTCTATGTTTGTTTCTAAAAATCAATAATTTTTTTTCAAAAAAAAAAAAAACCGATTAAAAGTATTTTTGTGAGTAGTCTGGGTTTTGTTGTTTGTTTTAGTAAAATCACATAATGTTTTCGGGATAGGTGTTTCTTCTTTTGGCAGATACACAAAGTAGTTTTTCTGGGTACTTGTGCCTTCATATTATTTTATTGGAAATTATCTTTTTTTGCTACTTTTTTGGGGGGAAGGAGAGAGATTCATAAGGACTCCCCGTCAACCCAAAGCGCAATATTACAAAATGAGTAATCCCCATCTCAAATCTTCTGTATTTAATTCCAGAAAATGTGTTGAACATTACTTGCATGAAGTTTCCTTCCAGGCCCATTTTATTGTTTGGTAGTAGTACTTTTATAATTCATTCTCCAGTCTTTCCGTATGTTTTAACCATGGGTGTTCTTGGCCTTGAAAAGCTGAATCCACTTTATTTCCCCCCCCCCCTTTTTTTTTTTTTTTGCTATTTTTATGTGACTATGAACCTCTTCCATTCAACAGCTAAGGACTCTCACCTTTTGAAGTCATAACTCACTTTCTTTTTCTATACCTTTTATCTCAGAAATGGCTCACTTGTTCAATGGGCTCTGTTCAATAGAACAGCTCTTTCTCCTCTTTGTGCTACTATCCCTTTGAAGGAATTAAGCAGCAGCTGCAGATGGATCTCCCATGAGCTTGTCTTGAGGAATGAATGCTATTTTAATCTTCATTATCTGCATAACGATTCTATCTACATTCTGACTAGCCAGATGGCAGTCTGATTTCACTGCTTCTCATAATCAATTTCATTTCATTTTTGTAATAGCAAAAGGAAAATACTTCTTTATCTACTTCTCCAAGGCACTAACTTTGCTGATACACATTTCCAAATAATGGCATTTTTATTCTGTTTCTATCAGCTACTGTGATGTTAGAAAAGATTCTCTGCTTCCAGATCCTGAGGATTTTTTTTACACTGCCAATAGCTTCATTTGCTTGAAAGCAAGAATAAGGCTGTATACACCTTACTGGGTCCTTCAGAATATGAGCTTTCGCAGAAAGTAAAATAGCATTTTCCATACGAACATTCTATATGCTACTTTCGTCATCAACTCCTCATGACTTCCTGCACACACATGTGGTTTTTCATACAGTAACCACAATTTTCCAATCTCTCCTAATCTGATCAAATCTTCCTTTCAAAATCAATGTCAGCTGTCATAAATATCATAAATGTATTGGTGTTTTAAAGTAGTATGGAGTATGAAATGGTAACATTCAAATTATATTCACTTGGATCAAAAGAATTAACTGCGGAATTTTTATTTTGCAATGGGTCTTCTAAAAATCTGTGAACAATCTTAGTTTCTGCAGAGCTGACAAGTATTTTGAAAGTAGCTATAATGATGACTGCAGTTTGTTAGAGAGATCGATTCATAAAAATTCATTCTGCTTCCAAAATGAGCTGATCTCAAATCTGAAAGCATGTCACCTACTTTAATTCTTTTACCATCTTGAATCAATGGTAGCCTTTCTAGGTAATCTAGATTAAGAAATCAACTCCACAGAAAGGCTAAAATTCCTTTAATTGAGATTGGCTATAATAACAGGATCTTGCAAGTTTGATTGTGCTTGATTTTCTCCCCTTTTTTATATCTTTGTGAATGAAAGAAGTGCTTATGAACACAAACTGTATTGTTAATTTGAGCCATGTTTTTCCCCCTTGTTATTTTGTAATGCCTTCTATTTTTACCCTCCATGAAGGTCATCTTCCTTACTCTTTAATATTTCCTTCTTCAGTTTCTCTGCCTTGTTCTGAGCCTAAGTGATCAAGAAATCATATAGCTAGCTTAGTTTGCACACAGAACTGTCTGTAGTGTTTAGTTCAGTTGATAGTATTTTCTACCTAAAGGTGTGACTTGTAGATGTTGTATGTGATGAACTTATGCAGGCCCCATTTAGGTGACTACATGTGTAGCTTCTGTTGTGAAGTAGAATTATTTTTCTGCATTTAAAAAATAGTGCATAAATGTAGCCAAATAAATATTAATTATTTGCAAACTAAATATACAATATGCCTTATTTTAAAGTGAAATAAAGATAAATCTGAAATTTCTTGGCATGTAACTTTTTAGGCTTATTTTCAATCATTGCTTCAGTAGATATTGTAACATATTTTCTATTGTTGCTGCATCATTCAAAACTTTTCATCATGCTTAGTTTTATTTGCAGAGGAAATATCTGCATTAAATTTGTTAGCATTATGGAATGTCTGTTGATTAGAGATTTTCATAAGTACCACTTATAACAGGCTCATTTTTTCTTAATCTCTCTGATACAAAACATACAATATTTTGTCAATTCTAACCTAGCTTTTTGAAATCAGGATAGGTATTTCCAATTATACTCTTATTCTTCAAGTTATTGCTATGTTTTTCAGGAAAGAATTATAACATTTTTATTATAATTGTCTGCTTATTCATTGTTTTTGAGTTATGTAAAATGGAGTTTGGAATGTACTTTTTAAAAAATGCTAGGATTTTCTAGGTTCTTCACTATTTGTATTTTTGCAAGCACATTTTTCAACTGTTAGCACATCTATATCTTTTAAATACTTTAATTTCAAATGAATGTTTCTGTTATATTGTTGGATTCTGGAGTAGACAACCCTGAGATGGATTCTTACTATTAATGGGGATCAATGTACCATTGGATGTCAGCTTCAACACTTGACAGGCTATTTCAAGTTATTATTACACATATTATTTGAATTAAAATATTAAAATAAATGGAAAGTTACAAGTTACAGCCAGAAATATATTTACCTGCTCAGAAAACATAATCTGGTATGATAGAGAATGTGTTCGGCATGGGGTGCTCAAGAAATTAAGATAGTATGGGCATTTTAGTCATTAATTATGTTTTTATATGTTCATTTTTCAAATTGCATTTTTCATTTCTCTAAGAATTCAAGGAATTCTTGAAGGAAACTCTCATCTTTTAATACTCCCAATACACTGATTAATTCTTTTCACTGACATTTCCTAAGCTAACCAAAGCCTTATTATAGGGAAGATAAATCTAAAATTTTCATTGAGAAACACATTTGTCTATATGGAACTGATGATGTTGTAACAGTCCAATATGTGTTTTTTTATGAAGCCATCCATAGAGACATTTGTAATGCCTATGTCCTGCCTCTTTTACACCAGCACCCTAGATCAGACAATACTTACAACCCAGTAGCAAAATACTGTGGAGCAGCTGTGAAAAGTAGGTACAAATTAACACTTACAGTTGGAACATACTTTTTGTATCAGCTATTATAACTGCTTGTATTATTCTACTTTAATTATTGTTAGCTGTTTTAGTTACATCTTCTAGAGGTCCTTATCTATAAGAAGAATCATTAATTCAACCTATGAACTATTTTGGGGAAAGAGAGAGCACTATGGTCATGCTATTCTGCATGTTTTTTTTTATTATCAAGTGTTTTTTTTATTCTACATATACACAACAATACATAAACAGTATGGCACCTAAGCACCATGTAATTTGGTGCAAACAAAAAGAACAACATTAATAATCTCTCTTACATTCATCAAACTTATATAATTATAATGTTAATGCACATGTTTGTGTTAAATTATAATCCTTCATTATTTAATTATTCAATATTCCAGTACTTTCTTCAAATACCAATCACCATATGATTTAAACATACATAATAATTTCATTATTCACTTTCTTCTTTTGTTTTTATTGTTATTTTTTAAAAGCATCTCTTTTGGCGAGCTGTGTGATTTCAGTTTTTACATTACAAACATGGCCATGCTTACTTTCATCATTTCCTTCATATCTTGTAGATCCAGTCTCATTTCCACAAATAATTCTCCCATTTTGTACGCTGCTCCTTTCCCCCCTTCCTTGACAATTGCATCCAATCCAAATGTCCAGTAAGTTGTTTCAACCAGCATCTTTTATATTTATTTCAACAATCAATGTCCATAAGTCTTTGTTTCCAGGTTCCTTCTATTAGTTTCTTTTCCAACTTTTTCCCAGAGTCACTGGGTAGTTCCAAAGCAATTTCTTCAAATATCTTTCCCCTTGTAATATTCTAAAATTTCACTTTTCAGGGTTTTTATTTTATTATGACGAGTTCCTTTTATTTTCTTTTAAGTTCCAAGTTCCAATTTTAAAAAGACCAAACACTTTTTAGAGAGTCGCTAAAAATTTTTCTGTACCATTAGGTGGCACTCTCAGTTCTATTTCCACTTCCCACCCTTTCTTTCACTTTTCCCTTTTCTTTTTATAATTTTTTTATTAATTTCACTAATTCCAATTATTAGTTATTATTTCTTTTCAACATGTTCAATTCCATCATTTACTTGTGCCTATTTAGTGCCAAAAGGCCAATAATTACTCAATTTAATTTTCAAGCCTTGTGTGATCAAATATTTTTCTCTGAATGTTTACCTCCAAATTTGTTTCAATATTCAAAGCCAGTTTTATAAGTTCCAGTTTCTCTCTCTCTCCCTGGTCGCTGCTTCTGCACACTTTCATCCACAATAGTTCTTTGTTTCTTCATTCCGGGGTACATTAATGTCCATGTATTTCGCCTGGTTCACACTCCTCTCACAACTTCACCACTCCAACACAGTCTTAGTTTCCCAGACTGCTTCCCATCTTTGTGGTGGCCATTTTTGACCACTGCTGCTACTTGTCTTTGGAGGGGGCTTATCTTGTCAGGGAGAGAGATGCGGCTCCCCTCAACCCTCCAAGTGTTTCCTCCTTTCTTTACAACCCCTCCAGAGTGGTTCCTGTCCCAATTTGGACTGTCTAACAAGTGAGCACAGAGCAAAACAGCGCACTATCATGGATTCCACTCTGACACAACAGACGAGCAACTGGAAGTCATACTGTTCTGCATGTTGTCTAGCAATTTCTCTTGGTAGTCATGAATAAAGTATGAAAATCAAAGATTTACTTTGACATACTGCTGAAACTACAATATTTTCCTCTGTGTTTGCTGTGCAGAGTTAATAATACTAACTGAGTACAGTATTAGGAAGTAGAGGCTAGGTATTATTATTACAGCTGAAATTTGGATGTCCAATTCTACATAAGGGACAGAGACAAGTCTTGGTATGACAAGACTATCTAATATTGGAACAGACTACAAAAAAATGACTGTCACATCTCTACTTTGGATTTAGCAGAGACACAGAAAGTAGTCCACTTCAATGCTCAAGACAATCTAAAATTACATCCTGACAGAATTTGTTTCCTTTTTTCTGGCAGCAAAAAAAAATTATACCTTATCATTTAAAAGATAAACAGAAGGGAAGACAAAACCAATAGGACAGCCTGATAATAGATGGAACACTAGTGGTTTCAGAATCTCTGAAAATAAGTGGGAGCTTACAGGCTAAGTGCTCCAAAAAAGTTGGTTTCTGATTTATTGCTTTTGT
>BLBF01000022.1:50214895-50243528 GCA_015471245.1 Laticauda colubrina
TGTTTAGCTTGTCTACCTAACCCTGGTTGGGGAACCCAGGCTTAACAGCTTTCCACCTCAGGCTGCATAAAGCTTGCCTTGGTGGAAATTTGACCTTAGGGTATTTTGGGGAAAGCTAGGCTTTCAGAAATAAATAACTGGAAAACTCTGAAATAGCAGAAGAATTCGTGGTCTCTTCCAATTAAAATATTCTAAAGATCATATGGTAGAACCCTTTATTTGATGTAGCCTTTTCTAGGCTAAACATTTAAAACTGTTTAGCCAGAGGTAAATTATTTTTAAGAAAATAAATGATTGTACATAAACTATTTGCTAGAAAATAAATCTAGTTGAAATGTTATAATCATAGCTTCTAGTTATAATATACGATCATGCTTATTAATAGTAATATAAGCAGATGAGAGATGGGAAACCCAATTGTGAATGGTATTCATGCATGAATAGTAGATCAATTTTTAAAAGAATCTCATAATAGTTTGTCTTAAACCCCCACCCCCCAGAAAGAATATTAAGTTTTAGAACAGCTCTACAAAGCATGACAAGCAAGTCCTATATACTACACCAAAAATACCCAACAGAAGCTCAGCAACCACTCTGGGGTTTGGGGAAGTAGCCAGGATTTAAAGGACTTTTGGAAACAACATCAGAATGAGAGCCACATGGATTTTGGGAGTGATTTTACTTTGTGACCAGGCACAACAGAAAAATCATACTTGCTGGATCTCTGTGCAGATAAAACCTGGAATTGTTCCACTCTGCCCACTCTTACTAGACAGCAAAAACCATTGAAGATGAATGGTCCCTAAAACAGCCTAGCTCTGTGCCACAAAGGACTTTATAACAACCAGCATTATGAGGTGCACTCAGAATCTCACCTGTAACCATTGCAGCTCATGGAACAGAAGTGAAGTATGCCGATCACTGCTTATATCACTGCTTTTATGGACTAGCTGTACTTTCCAAATGGGTTTTCAAGGGCAGCGCCAAATATAGTGCACTGAAGTAATCTAACTAAAAAAGTGATAAAGGCATGAATGATTATTTGAAGGGTCTCCTTATCTCGGGATCAGGTGCACAAGATGGCGTTATGGAAAGGCCTTTTGCTCTTTCTTGAGCAAAGAATTGTGAAAACAAAATCAGTAGAGGACTGACAATAACTCATAATAAAATAAAAGGCATCAATGTTAAATTATTTCTGTAAGAGATGTGTCTTAGGCAATTGACAAAATCTTACTATAGATAAATTCTGAAGCATCTCCGAACTCAAGGATTTCAGTAGTGAGGATGTTGAGAAGATTATTGCTTGAACATGCTCCAGTAACTGGCATTGGCATGATGATAATATATCTTGTGTGATTCTAGATAGATTATTCTGAAGTATGCTGTAGTTGATAGTGTTAAAATCTGATTATATGAGAAATCTGATTGAACCTCTAACTTAGAAATGCTAATAAATATACAATTGGGTGTAGTGTTGTGCAATAATATAATAACTGTTGCTACAAAAAGGTGTTATAGACCATCTATCATAATAGTGTACGTTGGGAAAAAACAGTTACATTGAAGATATAGGTTGTTTATATATTAAATGCATTTTATCCTTATAAAATGCATTTAATCTCCATATGTATCAGAAGATGCTTTAGAAGTTTAATAGCTAAAATATATATATTCATATATAAATCTTTTACATGCACACAATTAACACACAAATTATTCAAGACCTGTTATGCCAGTCTGAAATATTAAAGGTTTATTCAAATAAATTACTAATTGCAGTATGTTCATTTCTAGAATGAATATACTGCTTGCTTTATTAGTAGCTAGTAAAATGTTTTATCATTACATTAATGTGATAACTTAGAGACTTACATTGAATACTTAGTCTTCAATGCAACAAGGTCTTTGTGCATGAAGGTGAAGGGGCAGTTAGGGGCAGACACATGCAAGGACAATGAACAAATCACTAACTTGACAAGTTAAGGTCAGGATCCAAATAATCATGAAGCTATATCTTATTCTTTCTCTAAACAGCAGTGTGTTCATAGCACATTGCAAAATACCTTTTAAAAATGAATTACCTATCAAAAGCATATTGAAATAAGCTATTTTAACCCTGTCAATTAGGCAAACAATACAATGTTTTAGAAAAAATGTTAATATGTTGCTATTTTTCTATATGAGGAAAGAACTAACTATGTGGCAAATTGCATGACTATTTATACTAGAATTATAATACAGTACATTACTTGTTCAGCCATATTTATGCCCTGGTTCAAAGTAGATGTCCTAACCGTAGGACATGAGGCATGCATTCAATTTTTATGCCTCAAAATAAGCGTTTAAATGCAAAGGCATACTTTCATTCTGACTTTGAAATGGTTTTAAGTAAGTATATGCCACATTCCATTGCTGTTACAAAAGAATATTTTCTACTTGATTATTTATATTTCCAGTGTTTTAGAATATTGTGTGGATTACCCCAAATTAAGTCACATGGGCCCAATTCAGTCTTATTTAATCAGGATAAAGTTAAATGACAAAAATATATCTTGTAATATAAATATATGCAACATATATTGTAGAGATATAATAGTGCCTAATGAAAAAGAGTCTTTTAAAAGAGACTTTGAAAAAGGAAGATTGTATATCTAAAATTACCGCCTTGTCTGTAGGAAAAAAGTGATAAAGCCACCTCAAATAGTATGTCATTTGTGTGAAGGCTTGTCTTTGGCAGCATTTCCCAAACTTCCTATGCAGTATGATTCTATATATGAGCGATGTCATGGAATGTAACTTTGGGTCACTATTATATTCCCTAAAATTATTTTAATCCACAATTTTCTGTACTGCATATAGGTATCTTTCTCAATGCAGATCATACTGTTTGAAAGTGAAGAAAAAAGAAATGTAACTAAAATGGGTAGAATCATAACACAAAAAGAATTCAATGTGTGTATTTTATTTTTTGCAGTATAAGCTGTCTCTGGAAAGTATCTCTGAAGCTGAAGTGCCTTGCTTAGTATACTGAGTTTATCATTGGCATGTGAATATAAGTTTAAAATGTCAGTTCATCAGTGTAAGGATTTGAAAAAAAACTGTGGTACTGTACTTATAGAAGGACATCAAGAGTTTGGTTATTTTCTTGCCAATGTTTTCATTACCACATTAGGTCAATGCAGTATTATCTAGTCTGGTAATGATAAAATAACCAAATTAAGAGAGCACAAAAACTTCCACAGTTAAACTCTGAGCTACATATATTTTGTTCTGTGGGAGATAATAAATTCCATAGTCTAACAGTTATTATTTGAAATTTTAAGACTTAGCATTAATTGCATTTCCCATTAAATATTTTCTAAAACTGTTGGAGAATCATACTCTCATGATTTAACAGAATAACAGAGTTGGAAGGGAACTTGGAGGTCTAGTCCAACCCCCTGCACAAGCAGGAGACCCTATACCTCTTCATAGAGATGGTTGTCCAATCTCTTCTTCAACACCTCTAGTGATGGAGCACCCACAATTTTGGATAGTAATCCAATCCACTGGTTCATCGTTCTCATTGTCAGGAAATTTCTGCTAATTTTCTCCATTGATTGTTAAACTGTCCAATTCGCCATCCAAAAAACTCTACCTCCATTTCAAGCAAGTGCCTTGTACTCTTTGAACTGGCTCAGAACAAACTAGATTTTTCTTCTAATGAAAAATCTAGCTGGGATTTGAATGTTGTAACTCTGTTCAATCTGCAGCCCACCCATTCTCTACCCACTTGTTACTATTTGGGCTGATCAGCAGAGAGAAAAATAGAACAACAGAGTTGGATTTCAAGTAGCCATTATTTTCTAAGTACTCTAATATAGCATTATTTTGATTTAAGCTGATTAAAAATATTAAGGAAAATACCCTATTTCTGCACGTGTGTCAAAACATATACTGTAGTTTACATATGCATTCATTTTTAGCATAAAAATGTACTTGCCAACATTCTGTAAATGCTGTTGATTTCAAACTTTGAGGAAGTGAATACCTCATCCTGAACTGCATAAACAATTGTTTTAGCAATTAGAAAAATAAATTTGAAATCTATAAATTTGAAATCTATATAAAAAATAAATTTGAAATCTGTATTTATAAGGCCAATTGGACAATAGATTTAACAATAGTTACCATCATTCTGAG
Organism: Laticauda colubrina; assembly: GCA_015471245.1. Taxonomy (NCBI): domain Eukaryota; kingdom Metazoa; phylum Chordata; class Lepidosauria; order Squamata; family Elapidae; genus Laticauda; species Laticauda colubrina. The sequence continues at coordinate 50,219,078 of BLBF01000022.1, forward strand.
TTTTAAAGAACTGTTTATAAGGGAAATGAAAAAAAAATTCCAGGAAAGAATATAATTGATGTTCAAATATGTTATACTTGTAGATGAAACAAATATAAGTCTTCAGACATGAAAATAGTAACATCATATATGGAAATGATATAGGTTGAATATGCTATAATTGTTGATCTGCTGTTTGGAAATGTATACATACGCACATATGCATACATAAATACAAGTGTACACATACAACAAAAGTTTGTGTGCATGTCAATGTGTGGAAATAAATAATATGTACTTACTGACTGAGGAATAGTTCTTGGAAATTTGAAAGCTTACAAATTTTTCTATTAAAAATAAAGCTACATTCCTGTTATTTTGTCCAGTTGTGCCTGATAAAAGCAGGTTATCTGTCTGTTGCCATAATGGATAGTAAAGGTGACATAGGTTGGGATATTAATTGGATATTAGTATGTTTCTGAAATAGTAAGGTAACACTAAATTGAAGTAACTGAAATATTTCCTCAATAATTTGTTTTTAAGAATTCATTGCATTGTACACCCACTCCTTGGTTAACAACTACCTCAGCTAATGATCATTCATAAATAGGGTAATAAAAATATTTTATGATTAATGTGCACATTTATTACAAAGTTTTGTGATCTGACCATAACACATTATGGAGTAATGCTGGCCTAGATGTACCAGATAACTTAAACTGAATGAGATAGCAGCAAATGATAATGATAGCAGATAATGGGTGGATTTTTACAGGACATTCTTTGGAAAAGCAACAAATTAGAGGTAGGTCAGATGAAAAACCTCTCTATGTAGTTCTTTAGGTCCAGCTTCACTGATTCAGTGGCATGTCATATAAGTAACATCTGTTTAGAAATTTGATAGAAGGAGATTTGTGCCCAGGCATTGAAAATTCCTACAGTTAAAATTTACTGTCCTCAGTGCTGCATTAAATTGAGATCTATTTGCATGTCTCTCTATCTGTGTATCTCACTCTATGTACAGTACATACCTAGATGGTGCTGGTTTTCATATTTTTTTTGTTTTTTTAATAGCTTGTTTTGCTGATTAGTATTACTTTCTGGGCTTTTTCATGGATTTTATTTATTTTTATTATATTTATTGCTTTTATGAAAATATGTTTTGTTTCTATTTGTTTTTTTTTTTAACTTTTTATACATGTAAATATATATTTAAGTGTGGCTGTGTGTAATTCTGGAATGAATCTCAGCTTACAAATATCTTTAGTGGAATCAAAGTTTATTTGTTAAAAAGTTATATTGTAGCCTTAGGCATGCATACTTGGAATATATTATGGTTGTTATTACATAAAGGTATTTGATATAATGGAAATATATTTTTATGCCTTGATTGCAGATTTTGAATTTTTTTGATGCACAGCATTCAGACCTTCTACATATTAGCTCTTCCTTTGAGGATAAGGCAGTGGCTTAAAAATGAAGGCACATAATAATACTGTATAAAAATGAAGGCACATAATAATTTAAACACTTGAAGCTTCTTTTCTTATACTCCTTTCACTTTTGATCTACTTTGTTTATACTTTGAATAGCATGTAAGCAGGAGGTGTCTTAAACTGAAGATAATCTAATGAGTATGTATCCAATCATTTTTGCTACAATTAGTGGAAAATTGGTTCAGTCTCCTATACCAATTTTTGTATCTCTGTGTGTGCTTTCTAGTCTGTGTTGATTTTTGGTGACTGCCTGGATAAGTTTAGTTTAATTATCAAGTTTTTTGGGAAATGGTTTGCCATTGCCTCCATCCTAGGGCTCAGAGACAGTGATGGCTCAAGGTTACTCAGTTGACTTTGGCTTAAAACAGGGTAAGAATTCATGCTCTCATGGTTACTTGCTTAGTGCCTTAAACACTAGACCAAACTTTGTCTCTGTAGTCTGTTTTAAATTATCAGAAAATTATTTTTAAATATTATAACTTTATGTAGCGTATAAAATGTGATTCTTAAAATTGGTGTTCTCCATAAGTTTTATTCATGCTTTAGCCACAGAAGTCAGCTATATGAACTTGGACCATTCACACTCTCCCAGCCCTAGGAAGAAGGCAATGGTGAATCACTTATAAAATGTTGCTAAGAAAATTGTACAACCTTGTCAAGACTGATTCAAAGGAGTGCACTCAATCAGTGTTAGATCGAGAGTATGTCTCTTTCCTTATGCTATTCAAATACTAATTTTTAAAAAAGAGAGGGTGTTCTTTTTTCTTGCAGTTTATTTTTAAACTTGCATTCATACCTGAATCCTAATGTTGAAAGAACTGGGCTATATATAAAAATTATAATAAACAAAATAGGTGACCAGAATTATTTTCTACCCAGACTTCATTTCTAACAGTAGCTGTATTATAATATTACAATTACCTCGAATTTTGTCTTTGCTACAGACACTTCAGGAAGGTCAGGTTATGAAAGATGTTGAACTTTTTGCTGGAGCAAAGTTATTCGGTGTGCTTTATTGATGAAGCACGGAAATGAATTCTCATTTTTCTATGGCATGGATAGCTCTTGATTGCTATGTCCTCTACACAACTCTTCAGATGATACATCTTGGATCTTAGATGTATTAACAGTGTATCATATTTGAAGATTCCATTGCATGATACTGTTCTTAGTGCCATGTGATTCTGATACTTTTCTGACAACTGGTAATAGCTGGTTGCTCATTTTCTCTGGATTACAGTACAGGTAGAATATTTAAAAATTTCAAATAATGCAGTTACTGAGGTTTCTTGAGTTGTATTTACTGATAATATGGAGGAGCTTCAAACCTCTGCCCTATAAGAAGCAATCGATTATTAGTGAAGTAAAATATATTCATTTTTGTGCCTTCATTTCAAACTATAAAGCAATAAAAAATAGAAGTAGCATTATTCATCTCTTTATGATTGATATGGTAGCTTTATTTCCAAATACACGGGAAGAATGTACAGGCAGTCCTTGATTTTTAATGATTTGTTTTGCGACTGTTCAAGTTATAATGGCACTGAAAAAAGCAAATTACAACCAGTCCTCACACTTTCAACTGATGCAGCTTCCCTACAGCAGGGGTCTTCAAACTTGACAGTTTTAAGACTTGTAGACTTCAACTCCCAGAATTCCTCCTCCAGTCATGTTAGCTCAGGACTTCTGGGAGTTGAAGTCCACAAGTCTTAAACTTGCCAAGTTTGAAGACGCTTGCCCTACAGCCATGTGATCAAAATTTGGGCACTTGCCAATCATATATGTGTATAATGGTTGCAATGTCCTGGGCTCATGTGATCATCATTTGCAACTTTCTCAGCTGAATTCTGACAAGCAAAGCCAATGGGGGAAGCTAGATGTGCCTAATGACCATGTAATTCACTTAACAATTGCAGTGATTTGCTCAACAACTGTGGAAAAAATGGTCATAAATCAGATGCAGCTCATTTAGCAACCACTTCATTTACAAATGGAAATTCTTATCCCAATTTTGATTGTAAATTGAGGACTACCTGTACTTTCTTTTCCATTTTATCTAAATTAAATCTGAAAAGCGAGAAGCATGATTGAATAAATAACATAGTTAGCATTCTTCATAAAATGAGAGTTTCCAAGTTAGCATATATAGTTCTTTTTAATAGTTATACAAAGGAGCTTTGTGAAGTATCCTAAATGAATTACCTTAAATTACCTTAAACTATCATGCTACCCTCTATAGACTAAGCTGGTAAAAAACCCACTGAACACTCTGAGATTATGTTCTAGTGTGTATAGGATTGCAATGCATAATGACTTCCTCAAAGTAAACTACATTAAAATTGTGTTTTAAAGCAATATACCATACTGGTCCAAGATGTCTAGAACAGCTGGATTACTATACAATTGTGGAAGTACTTAGAAAGACTGCACTGTAGCAACTATAACTTTATGCCTTGTCATAATCAAGACTTCCCGTCCTGAAATAGGTTATATTTCAAATACTGTCCTCTGATTTTGGCTGAATGAAGACAGACAGCTGTCTGTACTGTATGCAAACACGCATTTGGTTTTAAGATACTAAATTTTCAAGACATTTTGAAAGAATAATCTCTCTCAGTATGAAGCTGCTGGAAAATATTGTTGCTTTGGCATTTTATTAATATTGCCTACATTGAGATATAGCAGCAAAAACGGAACCAGAGAGTAAGAACTACAGGTTGGAAAGAACTACTGGTAATCCTCACTTACCAACTAATTGTTCATCCACTTACAATGGTTGCCATGTCCCACAGTTATGTAGTCACCATTTTCATTCTTTCATGCTGGCTAACAAAGTCAATGGAGACGCTAGTAGGGAAGGTCACAAGTCTCTCTAGTAAGTTCCTTCCCCCCCCCCCCGCAAACACACAGTCAGCCTTCCTGTGCACTGTGCCACATCTTCCTACTCTTAACCTCTCTGCACTTGCACACCCCTGTGCCCTCCTCCCCTCCCAGTACTTCTTCCCTGTGGCATTCTTGTACTTCTTACCTGGGACTCACACCACTTCCTGCTTAATGACCTGTGCTTCTTGAGGTTATGACCAGTGAGATGCCTGGATTCTTTTTTATTTTATTTTATTTTATTTGGGTTTTCACAAAAACAAAATACAAATCAAATATCTTTTTTGAAAATAGCATGGTCCCAGGTTATCACTTCTTCATACAGACACAAAACTCAATTTCATGCTCATTTTTATATTCTATTCCATATCTTATTACCATTTTATATTTTCTAGATAGTTTTTCCCCTCTTTTAATTTTCTCAACTTTGTTTTAATTATCTCATCTCAATTCAAATAATTATATTTATACTTTTGTCTGTCCTGTTGCAATTTCATATTATCTTTTCTTATTAAGCAAATTTTTCCCTGTAGTTACCAATTTGAGTATGATGCCTTTATATCCTTTAATTTTATCCATTCAATTAAATTTTCACCCATTATCTCTAAACAAACTTATGGTTACAATCCTTATATCTTTTCCCTGTTTCTCCATTTCTTGTTTCTGTCTTTTACAACTTCTTTTTCTTGCCTTCTTCCCCCTCTTCTTCTCCCTCCCCTTTTTACCCCCTCGTCTCTCTACTTCTAACTCTCTCATCTGTAATCCCCTCTTCTGTTGCTGTCTAATATTATACTTATCTTTCAAATTGTCCTTCTTCCTTTTTTTTTTTTAGTCTTAAACCTTTGACTCTCTTTTCCCCCTTTTCTTTTTTCCCCCTACTTTAATTTTTTTGATCATTAGAGATGGCTTCTTCTTTGTCCCAATCTTCTTGTTCTTCAAGCATTTCTTGTTGCTTCTCATAGTTCCAGATCTCCATTTCTAAGAATTGAAACATGAAGCCAAAAGAACTTCTCCCTTCTTGTGCATCTTCTTTCTACTTTTTAAGTTCCGTTTTCAGTTCTTCTAAGAGTGCTACCATTTTAAAAACTTTTAAACAATCACCCAGTTAATTTTAGTCATCTAGATGCAAAAACCAAAAGTCACCAAGTAATCCAAATAATCCAAGGCTGTTTCTACTTGCTTCTTTTTTTCACTTTCTCTTCCTGGGGTTCTATTATTTTGTAAACAAAAGTTTCCATTAAAATGTATCTTTGAGGAATCTTGTTAAAATTTCACTGTAAGTTCCTTTTAGTTACAGTTCCGTTCCAGACAGTCTCCTCCATTTTTCCAGATCCTGCCCTTCTATTCTTTTTTTCTACTTTCCAGCTTTTAAAAACTTTTAAATGTCCAGAAATCTTTATTATCCCTTTGACTTTTATTTTCAGCTTAGATGCCTATTTTTTTTTTTTAAGAATTTTATTAATTTTCTACAAACAGACATAACATACAAAACATTAAAAACATCTACTCTCATGTATACTTCCGGTGTGTCGGTTGGTTCATCAGTTTTGTGCATTCTTTTTATAGTCTCAATTACAGTTATATTACATAACCATTCATATTATCAATCCATATCCTAATATTACCAAAAAAAAATTAAAATAAAGTCTTTTTCTGACTATACTTTTAATCATTCATGCTTTGTGAGATAACAATACTTCAAACAGTTTATTCTATAACAAATCATATAGTCATAACAAATCAATCCTAAAAACCCTTCATAGATATAATACTAATGCTCTATTATTGTATTTTATCATCTAACCATTGATAAAAAAGATCCCAAATTTCATAAAATTGTTTATCTTCTTGCTCTCTAATTTCAAATGTCAATCTACTCATCTCAGCACATTCCAATATTTTCTTAATAATTTCTTTCTGTGATGGTATTTTCTAATTCTTCCAATTTTTAGCAAATACAATCCTAGCTGCTGTTAATACATTTACAATCAAATATTTCAAATCTTTATTATATATATCAGGTAAGATTCCCAATAAAAAGATCTCTGGTTTCAAGTCTATGTGTTTCTTTGTCATTTTTTCCAACCACATGTGAATTTTAGTCCAATATTTTCTGGCATCCTCACAAGTCCACCACATATGAAAATATGAGCCAGGTATCTGATGACATTTCCAACATTTTTCAGATTTGTTATTGAACATTCTTGCTATTCTTGTCGGGGGGAAGTGCCACCTGTAAAACATCTTATACAAGTTTTCTTTATATGCTATTGACATTGTCATTTTATAATTTTGAGACCACAATTTTTGCCATTGCTCTAAATCAATCCCATATCCAAAATTCTTCCCCCAAGCAATCATAGTTTCTTTAACTTGTTCTTCCTCTAGCTTAATTCCCAATAAATAACCATATAATTTTTTAATCACTTTCTCATCAGTACCCATCAATATCTTATCTAAATCAGTCTGTTCGTCATAAAATCCTTCCATTTTAAAATCTTCAACATATCTTGAGTGTATTTGCGCATATGAAAACCAATTCATCCTTATACCTTGTTCCTCTAAGTTTTGGATCGATTTAAGTCCACCCTTTTCATCTAACAGTTCCCCATATCTAACTGTTTGTTCCTTTTTATAGATCATAGGATAGGAAAATGCTTCAATAATTGATAACCAAACTGGAATTTTCAGGTAACATTGTTTTTTTATCTTCTCCCAATTTAACCACAAAGACTCCCGTATATAATGTCTTCTGAAATACCCCTGTGTTTTAGTTCCCTTGTACCATAAAAAAGCATGCCAGCCCAACAGTAAGTCATGTCCTTCTAATGTCAACAATCTATGTTTTCTTAATGTTATCCATTCTTTGACCCACATCAAACTTGCAGCTTGATAATACAGTTCCCAATTAGGCAGGCCAAAACCTCCTCTAATTCTAGCATCTTGCAAAAGCTTTAACTTTATTCTCGCTCTTTTACCTTGCCATATAAACTTCAACATGATTTTATTTAAATCTTCAAAGTAGTCTTTTCCAAGTCTAATTGGTATTGTTTGAAAGAGAAATAAAATTCTAGGTAAAATATTCATCTTAATTGTTGAAATTCTCCCTATTAATGACAATTGTAAATTTTCCCATTTCTTCAAATCTATAATTATCTGTTGTTTGAGTTTAATATAATTATTCTCTTTTAATGTGCTACATCTTGCTGTCAAATATATCCCCAGATACTTAACCTTATTTGTAACTTGGATTTTCAGAAGATCTGTCAGTTCTTCTCTTTGTCTCAATAACATGTTTTTTGTCAAAATCTTTGTTTTATCTTTATTTATTTTCAAGCCAGCCATCTCACCATATGTCTCTATCTTTTCCAATAATTTTGGAGCGGTTTCTAACGGGTCTTCCAGAATAAAAGCTAAATCGTCAGCAAAAGCTTGTAGTTTAAATTCTTCCATTTTAATTTTCATTCCTTTTATACTTTTGTCATCTCTAATATTTCTATTCAACACTTCCAAAGTCAATACGAATAACAAAGGAGATAAGGGACATCCTTGTCTTGTGCCTCTTCTTATATTAATAAGATCTGTAAACTCTCCCTCCACCATTACTTTTGCTGTCTGTTTATTATATATGGTTTCTATTGCTTGAATAAATTTTCTGACAAAACCCATCTGTTCCAATAGTAATAACATAAATTTCCAGTTCACGTTGTCAAATGCTTTTTGAGCATCTAGGAATATCAAAGCCATTTGTTTCTCAGGATGAGCCTCATAATATTCCAAAGTATCCAAAATTACTCTCATATTGTCTCTAATTTGTCTCTTTGGCAGAAATCCGTTTTGATCTGGATGGATAAAATTATTTAAATATTTTTTCAGTCTTTCTGCTAAAATTGAAGCAAAGATTTTATAATCTGCATTCAATAAGGAAATAGGTCTATAATTCTTAATTTGCAACGGGTCAGCCTCTTCTTTTAAAATAAGTGTAATATAAGCCTCTGACCATGTTTTGGGTGTCATCTTCTTTAACATAACTTCATTCATAACTTCTAACAATGGGATGTTCAATGATTCTTGAAATTTTTTATAGAATTCTGCCGGAAGCCCATCTGGACCTGGTACTTTCCCATTATTTTGTCTCTTAAATGCTTCATTTAATTCCATCATTGTTATATTGCTTTCTAACATTTCTTCAGTCTCTTTGGGTATCTTCGGTAAGTTAACATTCTGTAAATACTGTTTAATTTTTTCCTCATCAATATTCTCTTGTTTATATAGTTGTCCATAGAAATCTCGAATAATTTCCTTTTTCTCCTTATTACCACAACAAACTTGACCTTGATCATCTATTAGTTTCAATATTTTTCTTGATTCCTTCTCCTTTCTCAGTTTATATGCTAGCCATCTACCTGGTTTATTTGCGTCTTCAAAATAATTCTGTTTAGAATTTCTAATTTTCTGTGCCAGTTCTTCTTTCTCTATTAATTCCATTTTATGCTTAATTACATCTAGTTTCAAGTTAATATCTTTTTTCTGTGGTATTTTCTGTAGTTCTTTTTCAAGTCTTTTATATTCATCTTCCAGGATCTTGGAGGTTTGTCTTTTCCTAATATTCTTTTTTCTTGTATAATCTATTATCAAACCTCTAGCATATGCCTTCATTGTATCCCAAACATTCTGTATTGAAGTATCTTCTTTTTTGTTTTCTTTAAAGAAAAAAACCAATTCCTTCTCCATCCATTGTATAAAGTCTTTCTCCTTTAAAATAGTATTGTTTAATGTCCATCTCGATCTTTTTTTTTGTCCCTTCCATTTAATTGTCATTGGACTATGGTCTGCCCAAGTACTCATTTCAATACTTGTTTCTTGAATAGTGGATATTAATTCTGTTGAGATCCAAATCATATCTAATCTGGACCATGATAAATGTCTATTAGAGTAAAAAGTGTATTGTTTAGCTTTAACGTTTCTTTCCCTCCAAATATCTTTTAAAGTTAATTCATCTGTCATTTTAAAAAAAGATTTAGGGAGAACCTTTCTATTTTGTTTTGTTGTTGTTGTTATATAGTCCAATTTATTGTCCACAATTCCATTAAAGTCTCCCATCATAATTATGTAAACATAGTCCAATCTAATTATTTCCATATGTAGTTTTTTTATAAAACTCTTCTTGTTTATCATTCGGGGCATAAATTGCAATCAAGAGTATTTTTTTATTATTGTCCATTATTTCCACCATTAATACTCTTCCATCTTCATCCGTGTAAATCAGTTTTGCTGGGATATCCTCTTTAATGTAGAGAACCACTCCCCTTTTCTTACATTGAATCAAAGAAGTAAATATTTTCCCTAATTTTGGCTGTACTAACAATTGCTCATGTTGTTTTTTAATATGAACTTCTTGTAAGCAAATTATATCAAATTTTAATTTCTCTAATTTATGAAAGGTTTTTCTTCTTTTAACAGCTGAGTTAAGTCCATTTATATTCATTGTAATTAGTTTTTTTTCTTCCATGATTATGCTTTATATTTAGGTCTAACAGCTCTCGTAGTTCTCACTTCACGTTGTTCTTTACTGTCTACCTGTCCACCTACAACTCCTTTCTCTTTTTCAATCTCCAGTTGCTCCTCCTGTAACTCAATTCATGAGACCTCTTTCTCTGCCTCCTCTTTTCTTCTTCCAAAAAATTCTGCGTAGAAAAGTTCTGCTTTTTCAATCGAATCAATTCTATGTCTCTGTTCTTGCCACGTAAAGATTAGTCCTTCTGGTATCAGCCATCTATAGTTCACTTCATTTTCTAATAGTATTTTGGTCAGAAATCGGTATTCTCTTCTCATCTCTCTCACTCTTCTAGGTATTTGTTTTAAAACCACAATCTCTTTACCTTTATATTTCAATGTTTTCTCTCTTACCACTTGCAATATCTGTGTTTTGATGGATTTTTTGGTAAATCTGATATGAACTTCCTTTGGTAGTTTATTTCTCATCGCATATCTTGTATATTAATGTCAAAGTGGATTTTTTTTTTTCAATTTCTTGCTTAAGTCTCTTAGCTGTCAGTATAAGGAAGGGAAGAAAAAAAAACCTAATCCTTTCCCTTCTCTCTCTCCTTCACAGCTTCAAAATCTTCTTTGGGAACAATGTGGTTAAGTTTAAATTCCAGGGTACCTTATTTGTTGCTTTTGCTGTTTGACCCAGTCAACCAAAACTTTCTCTTCTTATCTTCCTCCTGCACATTCTTTTCTGGTCGAGTTCTTCTTTGTGATGGCCATTTCTGACCACCGCTGCAACCACCTTCGGGAAAAGGAGTAATGGCCAGCTGGGGAGGAGAGATGCGGCTCTCCTCAACCCTGCAGGCAGTCTCCCCCTTCTTCACTACGTCTGCGAGGCGCTTAGCCCTGAAACCAGCCGGCTCGGGGTGTTCCAGCGGTGAACACGGATCGAACCCTCGGAGATATGAGGTTTCGATCTGTCACAGATGGGATGCCTGGATTCTTATTGCTAAACAATATTATCATGTGACAATACATGTCAATACATTTACAACTGTATTGCTTAGCAACACCAATCCTGTCCTAATTACTGTTGTAATCGAAGGACTACCTGTACATTTCTTGTGAGGGTGGGGAATAATATGCTGTTTACTTGGTAACTAACTTACAAATGGTATTTGTAATTGTGCAGTTCTTTATATTATGTCTTCATTTATTTATTAAATTTCTAAACTTGACTGAGTCTGGGAGGTTTAAAACCATAGAGTAATTCAGTCTTTGAAGTAATTTTGAAGTAACTTTCATCTCATTGTAGTAGCCTCTACTTCATCAGCACACTTTTGCATGTGCTTTTGCATTCTCCTCAAAGTTTTATGGAGCAAAATATGAGATGTAAGTCACCCACTCGATCTCTTAAAATCTCCACATTGACTTTCCCACCAAAAAGCAGAATACACTGAAAAAGTTATTTTGTGCTCTAACCCCACTCCTGGTGAACTCCTGTGAAACCTTTATTCAAATTTATAGATTGGTTTGATTGATTATGTGCCATTAAGTATTTATCATCTCTTATTAACCACTTAGATTTTCTCGATGACAATAATCAATGGAAGAATCTATAATTCCAAAACAAGATTCTTAGCATTAGTATGCCTTGTAATAAAGAAGAAAAAGCTTCAGAAAATTAAAAGTGATACTGCTCATTTTTTGAAATATTAATCCTTAACTTGGTATACCAACTTCAAGTGCGCAAAAGTTGAGCATACCCTCTTTAGACTGTGTTACTTGCTTGTAAACAAATATTTATTTCCTCCCAAAAGCCCCTTCCCTCTAAAGCACTAAATCTTTGGACCTTCTCCTTTCCTCCAGAGGTTAGGACTGTTTTAAGTGTTGCTGGAGATGGTAGCTGATCCTGAGTTCTTGAAATTCTAAATGAATGAGTTTGCCTCATGAGCCAGAATTTTGCACTCAGTTTTACTGCAGATTTAGCAGCAAAATGTTGCAAATAATGGAGTTCTTTTTTTAGAACTTGTTTTTAAAAAACCCTGCACAAATAGGGTTTATTTTAAAAGTTAAGATAAAATGGAAATTTTTTAAATTTGTAACTTCTCCATTTGCATTCTCCTGATTTGGACTGGGCCTTCATGTACTGAAACTTCATGGTATATAATTTACATATTATGTACTTAGATCATTAGTTTTGTACAAAGAATAATTTCAGAACAGCAATATAGGTAGTCCTTGACTTACAACCATAAATGAACCCAAAATTTCTGTTGATAAGTGAGATATTTGTAAAGTGAATTTCATGACCTTTATTGCCATAGTTGTTAAGTGAATCACTTCAGTTGATATGGTAAATTAGTAACCTGGTTATTAAGTAAATCTGGCTTCCCCATTGACTTTCCTTGTTGGAAGGTTGCAAAAGGTGATCACATGATCCTGGGACATCGCAACAGTCATAAATATGAACCAATTACCAACATCTGAATTTTGATCACATAATCATGGGAATGCTGTAAAGGTAACTTTGAAAAACAATAATAAGTCAAATTTTTCAGTGCTGTTGTAAGTACTAAAATGGTCACTAAACAAACTGTTGTAAGTTGAGGACTACCTGTGTTTATAGCATCTGAAGGATTAACATATAATAGTAACCAAAACTTTTTTAACCCATTTTCTTGGTTAGGGTATGATGGCCAGATTCAGACATTATCAAGCTATAAATTGTAGCCTAGATGCACATTTGCTGGCTCATGCTAACTTATTAAAAGACAATCTTGTATAGTTTAGGGATATATTTCATTTATTTATTTGATTTTTGAGGATTGAAGTGTATGTAAGTTTATCCAATCAGGTATAGGTAAATACAGATAAAAACTGAAGGACAGTAAAAAAAAGAGAAAAAAACTCACATTCTTTGCTCTATCTGGTGGTAATCTAGATCTTTGCATGCTCTATATTCGTGATAGCGAACCTATGGCACGCATGCCACACATGGCATGCAGAGCCATTTGTGCTTGCATGTGAGCTGCAGGCAAATTTATCTCACTGCGCATTCACACACCTCACAGCTAAAAATACCAGAAGTGCGTTGGTGGCATGGGGGGCACACATTGCCTTCTGGATGCTGGCATGAGAGCTTGCAAGTATGCACACAGTTTTTGGCACAAGAGCCCCAAAAGGTTAGCCACCACTGCTCTATATTGTAGTTAAAAGGGAATGGGAAATGAATTACTGGGTTTAAAGGATAAAATGGATCCATTACATCTTATAAAGGCATCCAGTTATCTTTTATATCAAAATAATGGGGAATATATTTCATTTGTCATAACAAACTAATATACCAACCCAATCTCGATCCTGGATTATGAAGCATACTGTTTAAGTTGATCTATTAATTTTGTCATAAAATAGACAAGAGGCGCACTAAGAAATTGAAGGAGTTGTAAAGTTAATGGCAGTATATGAGGGGCCAATTGCAAAAGCAAAAAATAAATGTTTTTGAATGATGTGTGAACTCACACAATACCTGCACATTAGTTAATAAGAAGAATATACAGCAGCCTTGGAATTTTTTTCAAGCAGGCTTTCCACTATTATTTATATGTTTGGAGTAGATAAATTGTCTGTAATCTCCTATATCAAACAGGAAGATTTGAAATAATGGAAGGGAGACTTAATTAAATTAATCTTTTCATTTTGGTAGACAGCTTAATGTGCCAAATGGTTCTCTCCCATCTTGCATTGTCACTATGAAGAAAAGGGAGAAGCCATTAGATAGGACACTAAGCTTATTGGTTGGTGTTTGTGGGATAGGCCCTATTTAACTGTTAGTGACTGAGATAATACTGAACTTAGAATGTAAAATCAGGAATATAGCAATCATAATAGGAAACTTTGTTGTGGTTTTGGATTGCACAGCATAAACCTTTCATTTGTGGCTGTATTGTTGTCAGATCTTGTTCCCTGTCCTTCTAATAGGACGGCTTCTGTTCCAAAATTGGAGATTGTTAGAAGTGTGCAGGTAAAAAACAAAATAGTTGGCAATCATCTTGCACTCTTCATAGACCTCCTGTTAAATTATCTGTCTGTTGGAGATTTAAAGATGTCATGACTTATTGACAAGAGGTAGCTTCCCAATAAGTTTTTTTCTGGTTTGCCCCAGAGTAATTGGAACAGCAGCAGTTCTAGTTACCATTAAGAGGTTTAAAAGAATAAGGGTTAGGTAAACAATGTGTGTTGGGAAAAAGAACACAATTGGATGCAAAGAATGTATTTTCTGGAAGTATTTGTTTGTTTAGCAAGGGAGCAAGGGAGGAAAGGATTTCATCAACAATCAAAAGAAATGATGGTTGAGACTTATGGTTAGGGGAATTCAATGCAGCTTTGAAAAAAATGTTTTCCATTCTGTCAATCAATATAGACAATGTAACAACTTTTTCATTAACAGTAAAAAAAACACTTTATTCCAAGGCGATTACTGATTTCTAAATTATTGTTTTTAAGCAGTTAGTGCTGTTTTTGCATCATTAATTGAACAATGTAAAAATCCAAGTTCTAGAACACTGATAATGGCATCATAAAACTTATGTCAAAATATTTGAGAAATTGAGATTATGGCATTTTGATTTTATAGCACCAGTTGCTCACTTTCCTTTGATACTGTTGTCAGTTAACATCAGAAATATGGTGTTTTTTTTGTTCTCTATGTATGCATTGATTTAACACCACCTAAAGTGTTTAAATAATAAGTTTTTGCTCACTCATATAATATTGATGGCGCATAAGAATAGCTTTCTGTATGCCATTTCACTCCTCAGCATAAGAGCTTGTAAAAATGTTAAGCCCCTGTCACACTGCACCAACGGATGCAAAGAGGATGTAAAATGGACAAAAAAGCTTGCCATCCGTTGGAAAACGCAATGTACTCACTGCCTCCGTTTTGCTTCCTCTCTATCCGTCTAGCATCCGTTTATTGACGTTTCATCCGCTCAGAAAGTTTTGAGCTGCTCAAAACTTTTGTGCGGAAAATGTATCCAATTCGTCCGTTTTGCATCCGCTACGCATCCGCTATATCCGCTAGGCATCCGTTCTGCATCTGCGCAACTCGCATCCACTCGGATGCAGGGAGGAAGCGGAACGGACGTGGAACGGATGCAGAACGGATGCCTAGCAGATGCAGCACAGAAACAAAGCATGTAAAACGGAAAAAACGTCCGCAGAGGGGACCTATCTCGGATATTAAGGATGTCTACAGGATGCCTAGAGGATGCCTAGAGGATGCAAAGGGACACCTATACTGCCTATAAAAAGGGGGAGCAACACATCTGGATCTCACTTTCAGACCAGCAGCCCTGCTGCAGACCTCTGCAGCCTTCATCTGATTCTTCCTCTTCCACAGCATCCAGTCATGTCTGTTAAGCCTGGGTTCCCCAACCAGGGTTAGGGAGACAAGCTAAACAGAATGTGCAGCGTTAGTCAGATAGGCACACAGATAAATGAGTGAGCTAAGCTTGTATGTTTATACAAGTAAACATACAGTAAAACATACAGTAAAAATAACAGATACGCTTGTGCTATCAAGAATATAGTTTATTCCATTATAAGTTCATAGCATAGTCAAAATAACAGTCCAATAGTCATGTATCATTTAGTCAGTCCATTCAGGGATATTCAGTTAGCAAAGTCCATGTAGAATATCCTATGTCAGTTCACTTACAAATCAGTCCTTTGTTGTCTCTCCCGTTCGAGCAATGTAGTCTTGATTCCAAGCAGTAATCAGGGATCATCAAAGCCAGAGTGAGCAAGCTGTAGACTTGCTACTTTTATAGTGTTTTCATAACCACTCCCTTAATTACTATCCCACAGTTAAAGCTGCAGACACTTTAACATACACAACTATGATTCACTCGTGCATTCCAGAACTTCATGAGGATGCCTCCAGCCATGTTTGACAAAGTTGTGCAGCGGCTGACACCCAGGTTGACCAAGGCAAACACCAACTTCCGGCCCAGCCTGGAACCTGGGCTCAAGGTGGCACTCACTCTGCACCACCTGGCCTCAGGGACCACCTACAGGAGCATGCAGTACGGCTGGAGGGTGCCACACAACACCATCAGCATTGTGGTCAGAGAAGTGGTGCAGGCCATCATCGAAGAATACAAGGAGGAGCCCCTCCAGTGCCCCTCCACTGAAGAAGGATGGAAGAAAGTTGCAGAGCAGTGGTATCAGAAGTGGAACTTCCCCCACACCGTTGGAGCCATAGATGGCAAGCACGTGGCCTGCAAAGCTCCAGCCAAGTCGGGGTCCACTTATTTCAATTACAAGGGCTTCTTCAGCATCATCCTCTTCGCCATGGTCAATGCTGACTACAAATTCATGTACATCGATGCTTCAGGCAACGGCTCATCTTCAGTTGCCCAGGTATACAACACCAGTCACCTCAAGGAGGAGCTGGAACGCAACCTCATCGTGAGCTTCCCAGATCCAGACCTCCTGCCCAACGACACACAAGATGTGCCCTACTTTATCTTGGGGGATGACGCCTTCTCCCTCACAACCTACCTCATGAAGCCCTACACCTCCAAATACCTCACCCGTGAAGAGAGGATCTTCAACTACTGGCTGTCCTTTGGCATCCTGGCCAACAGGTTCCAGGTACTTCTCACCACCATGCAGCATCGCCCAGAGACTGTGAGGAGGATCATGGAAACTTGCTGCATCCTGCACAATCTCATGCGCACCCGCTACCCAGTCTTGCAGAACAGGCTCATGGACCTCCAACAAGGCAATGGGGACATGGAGCCTGGGGGATGGAGGCAAGGGCGAAACCTGATAGATACTCAGGATGTGCAAGGCCCCAACAGAGCCTCACGTGAAGGGAAGAAGCAGCGCAACCTCCTGAAACACTGGTGCAACTCCCCAGCTGGAGCAGTGGAGTGGCAAGACAGGATGATAGATGCTTAATGGATGCTTCCTTCAGCCTGTCTCATCACACTGATGAGATTGGGCCATGTATGTTGGGTGGGCCTACAATGAACAGGGCATTTAATAAAGAGTTGTGTTTATGTTCAAATGTGTGGATCAATGCTTATATTGTTATTGATAATAAAGGGCCAAAGGTGTGGCACCTGGGAGGGTGGACCATACAGTCCCACTATGCTTGCACTGGAGGTTTATCTATACCACAGCTATTACCCATCCCAAAGGTATCCCTGCCCATCCCACTATCTTAACCCATCCCACAAGCATGCAAAGGCTTAAACCATTTCTAAAAGTTTCCACCAAGACTTTATTAAAAAAAAAGAAACGAAGCAAGTGTATGAATCAAAAATAGACTTTACTAACAAGAAGCTATAACACAAAAATGAGTCTCTGGCACTCCTCTTGGTCGCTCAGTCTCAGGGGTGAAGGGTCTAGGTGCTGTGGAGGTGGCTGGTGCTGGAGTGCTTGTCATCAGCTCCTCCAGAAGCATAAGCAACAGAAGCCCCAGCCCCAGAAGAGCGAGCCCGTGCTACAGAAGCCCCAGCAGAACCAGAGTGAGGGCCAGGGGGCGGGATGGTAGCCCTGTCCCTCTTGCAAGGGCTGGCAGCAGATGGCTGAGGCTTTCTGTTCTTCCCCATGGTTGTGGGGTTACTGGCTGGCAGGGAGGCTGGCAGGAACCAAGGCTGGTAGGAAGGCTGGCAGGCAGGCAGGCACCAAGGCTTGCAGGCAGGCATGAACCAAGGCTTGCAGGCAGGCTGGCAGCAAGGCTGGCAGGTAGGCAGACAGCAAGGCTGGCAGGGAAGCTTGCAGCAAGGCTGGCAGGCAGGTAGACAGCAAGGCTGGCAGGGAGGCTGGCAGCAAGGCTTGCAGGCAGACATGCAGACAGGACAGGCAAGGCAGTCGATGTGTCTGGAAGCAGGTCTTTCCTCTGAATGGCGACCTGCTTCCAAGCTGCTTCCGGTATATCCACGGGGCTGACGCAATGCATCCTCCCCGCATGCGTAATTAACGCTCGGCATCCGCTAGGCTTCCGCTGTGCATCCGCTGTGCATCCGCTTCATCCGCTGTGCATCCGCTGTGCATCCGCTGTATTAGTTCCGCATCTGCTTTGCTGCAGCCCCCCGGAAGCCTAGCGGATGTGCCATCCGCTCCCATCCGCTTCCATCCGCTGGGCTTCCGTTCCACATCCGCTTTCCATCCGCCCTGCGTCCTCCCCGCGTCTGTGTTATCCGCTCTGATTATGCAAATTTTTGCCCTTTCTGAGAGTGGATAACAACGGATGGAACATTTTTCTCGTCCATTGTGTCCGTTTTGCATCCCTTGGGCAGTGTGACAGGGCCTTTACTTACTAAAGCAGGACCTAAAAAGTAGTGGCAGTAGCTGGCAGTGTTTAAAATGCAATTTTAAATTTAATTTGTTTAACTTGATTAACTATGGTAATACATGCTTAAAGTGGATAGACAATATTATGGCTAAAACTGCAACTTTGATGCCATGCAGTTTACTCAGAAGAAGACGAAAATACCATTTAATCATACCTAATCATCCCTAACTCATGTTACCTTTTGAGGGATATAATAATTTTAGATAATGATATTTATTGACATTTACATTCATGGAATCTAGAGCTTATCAACTACTTCTTTGCTTTCATATATTATTGAACAAAGAGCTGCATTTCAGTTGGAAGGTAGTAAAAAATAAAGTTTTTTTTTTTCCTCAAGTTTATGGACCTTCAGGAAGAATAACAGACATACAAATGTGTGCTCAGTATTTTGTGCAAAATGTCAAGATGTGAATTCCTGTGCATTTCTTTTAATATGAACCTATAACTGAATACAAATAGAAGTAGGGCTCACAGTTTCAGCCACACTGTGGCAACATGTACCATTTAGCCTACACATTGTTTTGCTTCTTAGTTGTGGACTATTTTTATCAACTGTTTTGTCAAGCTGCTTTGTCTCACTGGAGCAGTTATGTTACTTAAGTTAGTCCTCTACTTTATCCCCCAATCTCTAGTTTAGTGACCACAACTGGAACCAGCAACTGGGACCTGGGACCAGCAAGTCATTAAGTAAAGGATTGCTAAGTTAAAAAACATATGAGCGTGGCTGTGCTTACAATTTGATACAAAACAAAGCGTACTAATGGATTGTAATGGAAAACCTGTGATGAGAGAGAGGGAGGGAGGGAGATAAAGAGAGGGAGGGGGAGGGAGAGGGGGGAGAGAGAGAGAGGCTGCAAAGATTGTAAATTAAGGTATTGGTTGCAAAATTACTTTTTCATCACAGTCATAATGGCAAAAATGTCTGAGGTGTCATTAAAAGAGGTCAACCTATATTTAAATTATAAAAAAAAATATTAAAAAAATTATAAATTATAAAAAAAAATTGTAAAAAAATTCACGCTTTTCCATAAACTCTTTATCAAACTTGAAATTTCTTGCAATAAGACATAATGGTGCATTGCAGATATCTAAATTTTATTATTCTTAGCTTCTTTAGTTCTATAGTGGGTGGGAAGCTGTATTATATAATCCATTTATAAAAGTATGTTCCCATTAAAATGGCCAAGAAGTATTAATTTCATTAAATTATAAGGACATATGTTGTTCTACTGGGTTTGAGGGAGATTTACATTCAGTTCCAATTAGTTCTTTATGTAACATCAAAACACAAGAAGCCTTGGGTAAATCAGATTCTCTGCTTCAGTTCTTGCATTTATTAAATAGTCCTATTCTTCTAGATTTTGTTTCTTGGTGTGTTTATGTGTGTGTGTATTAAAAGGAACAACTTTTACACAGCAAATAATTTCATATGTTAACGTTTAATGGGAAAAGTAGTATATGTCTAACCAAAGAAAACAAATGTCAGTAAAGGTTTTGTAGGTATCTCATGAATTTAGTCAAGCTGAACTCATTTAATGAAAATATTAGATCGGTGCACAAACAATCCTGAGCTTCTGTATCAGTTTTGTGGACAGAGAAATTTGCTGGACAATTTCTCCAGGGAATAAAGACATTATCTAACAATTGTTCAAAAGCAAGTCCCTTCTCTTTACAGTGACAGGAGCATCAGTACTTATGCCTTAGAGGGAAATTGTCTTTATGATGTTTTCTCTTTAGCTTTAATCCAAATGTGGTAAGCTAGGGAGAACGCAGTGCGCTCTCTCTCTCCCTCTCTCCCTCCCTCCCTCCCTCTCTCTCCCTCTCCCTCCTTCCCTCACCCCCTCCTTCTATCTCCATGATTATCTGCAGGGGTAGTAAGAAAGGGGAGGATTTCAACCAAATTGCAGCTGCCAGTAAATTAATAGTCAAATTAGATGCAATTGTTTCACTTACATTTTAGAATAGAGCTATTGTAATATTCTTTTAAAAATCCCCACATCTGTTACTGACATGAAACCATAACATTTTTCTTCTTTTTTAAATAATAAAGCTTTATTTCCTAATCAAATCTGAAGGAGGGAAAATAGAAACATTGTCCTTATATCATTGTAATGATGTCACAAAAGATATTATATAAATAGGATTAAACAGTTGCTTCTTAAGAGTACTTCTTAATTTAACTTATCCATTATTTTCTCTCTTGTATTGTGGAGTTCTTGGTGCTCTTTGAGTTTGACTGTTTGCTTGCAGATTTCATTATCCACAAGGTAACATCCTCAATGCTAGAATGGAGCAGAGTTTACTTTTTGTTTATATACAGCAGCTTTGCCCTGACAGTGTTCGTGAGGATGCAGTTTATTCCTTGATTAGGCTATTGTCTATGTCTTGATTGCTGAAGTTGTTAGTTTCTTGATCAGGGTATTGTTTATCTGGTGTATAAAAAAACCCACTTGCTTTTAGCACTGAAGAAGTTAGCTAGTCAGGTAGCAAAACATCTGCAAGCAAACAATCAGGCTCAGAGAGCATCAAAACTCCACAGTTCAACCCTGAGCTACATATATTCACTTCTGTTGGTGTCTTGTGCTAATAATTCATAAGTTGATGAGTTGAACAAACAGGCCATTTATGTTTAACTTGAGGATAACTGATTAGATAGTTAGATAGATATAGATAGGTAGATAAGATAGATAGTTTGTACTTATATGGAAATACAAGTGTCACCATTGTGTGATACTAACTCATGTTTTTGTCTTCTTTTTCTGTTATCTTGGGGTGGTAGTAGGAATTTAAAAATCACATCTGAATATGTTATAACTGAGAAAGTTATGCTATTAATGATCACTGAGTACTGACTAAGTGGGCATGTTTCGTTATTTATTCAGAAGCATCTTTCTGTTGTCCTAAATAATTTTTAGGCTTCCCCTTGAGCCTGAGAAAAGATCTTGCTGATTTAAGAATAATGGTCACTAAAATAAATGATGGACTTCTTTAATGAACAGTATACAGGGATGTGATGGCTCAGCAGTTAAAGAAGTTGAGTTTGTCAGCAGAACTTGTCAGCTGAGAAGCTGACAGCCCAGGTTTGAGGCCTGAATGGCACATAGTAGGGTGAGCTCCAGTTACTTGCCCCAATTTATGCCCATCTAGCAGTTTGAAAGCATAAAAATGCAAGTAGATAAATAGGTACCACTTTGGTAGTAAGGTAACAGCATTCCTTAAGCCTTGGCATATCGTCATGCTGGCCACATGACCACAGAAATGTCATTGGACAATTTCCTCAACTAAGAAATGGAGATGAGCATCGACCCTAGTGTCATATACAACTGGACAGAGGAACCTTTATCTTTACCTTTTAATCAAAAGTAAAGGGCTGCTGCTTGTGCAAGATCAAAGCTATATCTCTGAATAATTTTGAAGTGTGAAGCCCCCAAGCATATGTTTGTTTGGAAAAAGGATTGCACTCCTCTGAAAGGATTAGCATTCGAAGAGAGTTTTAAATCTAACAATGCCAATCATTATCCAAACCTTTGATAGGTAGTATGTAATTTGCTCCAAACACCATGAATACAGCAGAATATCCACATTATATAAAACCACTACTAACAAGCTGCAGTGTTCTGCTTAAGAGCATGGAACAATGAAATATTTATTTTCATAGCACAAAGCTTAAATGTTGAAAGTTGCTACCAGAAGATGAGTAGATGGCTGCCAATTTGAATAACTTTGAAAAATCAGAAACTTTCAGTGGTTGGTTTCTGTCATGATGGTTAAATAAATGACTTGTGGAGTCATAAAAATATCATTCTCAGAACTAGCATCTAGGGCACATGAAATAATTTTCTATTATATAACTTTCTGAGCATATGGTAAGCTTAGGTATCAGTTGCCTCAAGAGCACAATATAAAGAAAGAAAAGGATGCTCTCAAATTAAGTCAATTCTTGGTCCTGGACCCATGCAGCATTATTTATTTATTTTTATTATTTCTTTATTATAGAATTTTATTTATGTATTGTAGAAATATTTTGATATTGTCTTTTTTTTCAGGATGCATTTTTAACTTTTCAGTTTAGCCAACATCCCTGCATTGGCTTCATTTAGCTTTTCAGATAAGTCATAGTTGGTTACCAAATACTGAATCAAAAGTAAAACAAGCAGCCTTTAATTGCTTAGTTAGTCAATTTACACATAAACTTTGATTGCTCTTTTTTTAAAATATCACAACACTTGATCACCATTGTTAACAAAATACCATAGTTGTACTTAGAATGAAAAGGAGTCAACGTATTCTCCAAAGCATCTGAATTTGAACAAGAAGCAAGGGATGGAAACTAATCAAGGAGAGAAGCAAGGAGTAAGGAGAAATTTCCTGACAGTTAGAACAATTAATCAGTGGGATGGGTTACCTTCAAAACTTGTGGGAGCTCCAACACTGGAGGATTTTAAGAAGGAATTGGACAACCATTTGTCTGAAATAGTATAGGATTTCCTGCCTGACTAGGGATTAGACTAGAAGATCTCCAAGATCCCTTCCAACTTTCTTATTCTGTTATGGACTAGAAATTTATGTTTCAAATTTAGTTGACTTACTAACATTGAATATAAAGGAGACTATTTCAGGGTAGCAAAAGAGATTCATATGAGTATGAAGAGAAACAAACTGGTGCGTTATAAGCTAGAAACTGAAAATGCTTTATGCCTTCTATCCATTGAATACCCAGAAAGACGAAGGAGGGAAGTAAATTTGATCTTCCTTTTTTGGGTTACTTTTTTGTTTGATAAAGTCTAATTCATTCAGATTCAGAATTGACCTACTCTTGTGCATCCTAATTTATTTTTCTGACAGGTTAATTTTGTTGCTGTAATTGGACATCCTGCATGCAGATTTTTTTTGGCTATGAGACCTTCATTTCTTTGGTCAGCTTTCAAGTGAATTCGTTGAAGTCTGGATTTTTCCTAATTTTAAGAGTGTTTGAAAATGTACTGTCTCCAGACTAGGCATATTAAAAATCTGAAATCTTAAGGATATATCAGTAAAAACGATCAAAGAATTATAGAGATAGAGGAAACACTTTGGGCCAGTAAATCCAACTCCCTGCTTCAGGCAGGAATGCGAATTAAATCATTCATGGAAGATGGTTGCTTAACTTCTGCTGGAAGGAGAAGCCATTCCCTTTATGGATAACTGGTGCTTCTGCTTTTACTTTCTCTTGTAACGTTAAACCATATTTTTCTTTCCTGTAAGATAGCACCATTATTTTGTACCAAACCATGAATGGTAGGTAACACAGTGGTTAGAATGAAGTATTGCAGGTTAGTTCTGCCCTGGAGTTTGAACTGATATGGCTCAAAGTTAACTCAGCCTTCCATCCTTCCAAGGTCAGTAAAATGAGGATCCAGATTGTGGGGGGCAATATGCTGACAATGTAAATGGCTTAGAGAGTGCTGTAAAGTACTGTGAAACAATATGTTTAAGTCTACATGCTATTGCTATTTTGGGATGAGGGAGAAAACCTTCTTTGTGTCCTTCTCTGATGTCATTCAGGTACTAGAATTATGCTATTATATCATTCTCAGTCTTCTCTTTTCAGAGACAAACATACAAAGTAATTCCCACTCCTCTGATTATCCATGTGTCCTTTTTCTAAATTTCAGGTACTTAAAAAGGTGGTGCCTAGAACAGGACACAATACTTGAATTGGTGTTTGATCCATACAAAATAAATGGAGCAATTATTTTCCATTGCAGTTGGGCAGGTATAATAAATGTGAATAAATAAATTTCTTCTCTCAATGTCTTGTAAAGTAGCTTTTCCATGAGTATGTTCAGTTTATAATCAGTTATTTTTTTCCTAAACATGGCAGTATAATAATATAAAAACTATATCATCCTAGATCTGTATATTTTATTGGTTTCCTATCTAAAGAGCTTTGCATATCTCACTATGATCTTTGCTACTCTCAAAACCTATTTAACTTTATTTGAGAATTTCTTTATTTGAGAATAAGGAAGCCTTCAACTTTCAATCACAATTGAGCCCAAAATTTCTGTTGCGATTTAATAAGCATTCAACACTTCATTAATTCATTGATGAATACATCAATATAATAATATATAATATAATATAATAATATATAATATAATAATATATAATATAATACAATATAATACAATATAATACAATATAATACAATACAATACAATACAATACAATACAATACAATACAATACAA
>BLBF01000022.1:50250365-50286946 GCA_015471245.1 Laticauda colubrina
TGGGATAATACCCGAAGGAAGCTGAACTGCATTCCTGTAAGTACCCACGAAAACTTAAAAAAACAAATATATATGTATGTATGTATGTATGTATGTATGTATATATGTATGTATGTGTGTATGTATGCAGATTAAGAATT
This sequence comes from Laticauda colubrina, assembly GCA_015471245.1. Taxonomy (NCBI): domain Eukaryota; kingdom Metazoa; phylum Chordata; class Lepidosauria; order Squamata; family Elapidae; genus Laticauda; species Laticauda colubrina. The sequence continues at coordinate 50,250,506 of BLBF01000022.1, forward strand.
TCAACCTTGAATGTTAGCTATGCTGTAATAGCCAGTGTGCAAATAAGATTTGATCTTCACAAAATGTATACAATCTTCAATTTAAGAGAGGTATGATTTTTGGCAATTGTATACACACATTTTGGAGGTTATGTAACACCTTTTCTTTTAGAGGGATGTAGGCTGTGAAATGACCATTTCCTTCCTAATTGCATTGTGCTCTGCTAAATAATACATAAACTGTTGGATTGTGGCACTTCAATTTGCTTCCCATCTTTCAATTTATAAAGAGTTTAAAATATAAGAGAAGAAGAAACTCCACTCGGTTGAAGTTCTGTGGGTTTCTCAAAAGAATTTAAATGATATTTGAAGATACATATTTTTTCCTCTATTTTTTCTTCTGAGAGAATAGAAACACAGCATTATAACATAAAAATACACAAAAAACCACAAAGTAAGATACCCCTTCCAATTTATGTTATCTGTCTTGCTGCTATAAATGGCCAAGATGGAACATGCTATGGGTGAGTTCTATTTATACAGAAAACAGCTGAAAGTCATATGAATGCTCAGTTGAAAATGTAAGCTGAATTTTTGATGTGAGAAGAGCTTTGCATGTTGTCACAATTATATATTTCCAGGTGACATCTTCCATTTGTGAATTTTCTTGACCCAAATATACTTATGTGAAATTTGAATTTCATCAGTTTTAAAACTTTTTAAAACTTTATTGTGATTCTTTATGTCACTGCAGCTAATGTTCAGTTGATTCAGCAGTGAAATGATTCAGCTATACAGATTATCTTCCTTGACTTCTTTGTGACTTTGTTTTTTCTTTTGTGCCCCTTTTTTTTTCTCTAAAAATTGAATATATTTAAAATTTGAAAGCAAGTCTATTTCTCCTTATTTCCTCACATTTGACTTGTGTTTTGTAATCTCAGGAGTGATGTATGTCATCTGGTTAGAACAGTTAAGGAGTTAAGGCCCTGTCACACTGCCCAACGGATGCAAAACGTTAGTAAAAAGGACACAACGGACGAGCAAAAAGTTCCATCCGTTGTAATCTGCTCTCAAAAGGGGCAAAAATTTGCATAACCGGAGCGGATAACATGGAAAGGAACAGACGCGGGGAGGACGCAGAGCGGATGGAAAGCGCATGCGGAACGGAAGCCCAGCGGATGGAAGCGGATGGGAGCGGATGGCACATCCGCTAGGCTTCCGGGGGACCTCAGCGTAGCGGACGCGGAACGGATACAGCGGATGCAGAATGGACGCCGAGCGGATGAAGCGGATGCACAGCGGATGCACAGCAGATGAAGCAGATGCACAGCGGAAGCCTAGCGGATGCACAGTGGAAGCCGAACGGATGCCGAGCGTTAATTGCGCATGCGGGGGGGATGCATTGCGTAAGTCCCGTGGATATAAAGGGAAGCAGCTCCCAATCAGGTCACCATTCGGAGGAAAGACCTGCTGCCGGATGGATTGACTGCCTTGCCTGCCCTGCCTGCCTGCCTGCCTGCAAGCCTTGCTGCCAGCCTTCCTGCCAGCCTGTCTCCAAGCCTGCCTCCCAGCCTCCTGTCCAGCCTCCCTGCCAGCCTTGGTCTCTGCCTGCCTGCCAGCCTTGCTGCCAGCCTGCCTTCCAGCCTTGCTGCCAGCCTGCCTTCCAGCCTCCCTGCCTGCCTGCCTGCCTGCCTTCCTGCCAGCCTTGGTGCCTGCCAACCTCCCTGCCAACCAGCAACCCCACAACCATGGGGAAGAAGCGAAAGCCTCAGCAACCTGCTGCCATCCCTGGCAAGAGGGACAGGACCACCCTCCTGCCCCCTGTCCCTGACTCTGCTTCTGCTGGGGCTTTTGCTGCTTGGGCTCGCTCTTCTGGTGCTGGAGCTTTTGCTGAAACTGCTCCTGGCGGTGGTGCTTCTGCTGGTGCTAACTCTGTTGAAGCTGCTCCTGGTCCTGCTCGTCCTGCTCATGCTCCTGGACTTGCTCGTCCTGCTCGTGCTCCTGGTCTTGCTCGCCCTACTCGTGCTCCTGGTCCTGCTCGTGCTCCTGGTCTTGCTGGCGCTACTGGTGCTTACTCTGCTGCTGCTGATCCTGGTGCTGCTGGTGCTGCTGGTGCTGCTGGTGCTGCTGGTGCTCCTGGTGCTGGTGCTGCTGCTGCTGCTGCTGATGATGATCCTGCTGGTGCTGCTGCTGCTGCTGATGATGATGATCCTGCTGCTGCTGCTGATGATGATGATGATGATGATCCTGCTGGTGATGATGATGATGATGATGATCCTGCTGGTGATGATGATGATGATGATGATGATCCTGCTGCTGCTACTGCTGGTGGTGTGCAGTAGCAGCCCCAACTACCTGGGAGCCCCTCTGATGAGGGCCCATCTGGTCCTGCCAAAGGGAGGAAGAGGCGTATGCGACAACAGGAGAGGAGGCAATACTCCATTGAGGAGGAACACGAGGATGAGGTGCTGGAGTGGCTGAGAGAGAATGACTATCTGTGGCAGAAGGGACACCGGCTGTAAAGGGACACCAAGCGGAAGCATGCTGCTTGGAGAGAGAAGGCGGAGAGTATGGGCTACACTTCGGAGGTGCTCCTCGGCTGGTGGAAGCACATGCACATCTGGTACAGGAAGCTGCACTTGAAGAAATCTGGCCAGGCCGTGGTTAAGCTGACGGACAGAGAGACCTACATCATGGCCAGGTGCAGCTTCCTGGAGGGTGAGCTCCGCCACCGAGGAGCACCAGGAGCTCCTCTCACGACCCTCTCTCCCCGGCAGCCTGCTGAGAGCCAGTCCTCTTCCGGCCGAGAGTTAGTCCCTGTCTCCAGGCAGGTTTCTGCGGAGCGTGCCACGGCGGAGAACCCGTGGACAGCTGTTGTAACCGTGGTGGAGCGCGTGGAGGACTCCTTGGTGTGGTGGGAGAAAGGAGATGACGCGTCCACCACAGCCGTACCCGCATCCACCCCCCCAGCTCCACCTCCACAGAAAGGCAGAGAGCCAGACAGCAGGAGGGGCAGAGCCACACTGTCCTGCTGGAGATCAGGGACACCATCCGGACCAGCATAGATCTCCTCTCTCAGCTGGTCCACAACAACTCCTCATCCTCCAACCACAAGCCCTTCCTCACCTATGTCAACCAGACCCTCAGGGACATGGCGGAACCATGTATCAGGTGGTGAAGGACCGGATCACCGAGCTGCTTCACAACCCTCCAGATCGAGAGGAACCTGCTCCTACCCAGTCCAGGTCTGCTCCTCCACCCCAGGTGATGTCCCTCCCGTTCCAAGGCTTCCTATAGCCCCTCACCTACCAGGGCTACGGCTACCAGGATTTCCAGCAGCACAGGCAGCAGCCCTTCCCAGTCCAGGAACAGGCTCATCGGACGCCACTGTTGCCACCGGTTCCACTGATGCCACCAATGCCACCCACGCCACTGATGCCACCGATGCCACCCACGCCACTGATGCCACCGACGACAGCGATGCTACCCGTGCCACCGATGCCACCAATGCCAGTCCTCACCCAGCTGCAGACCAGACAGCCCCACTATACTGCTCCTTCCTCCACCCCACAGCCAAGCTCGGCCTCAGTTCATCTGTCCTCGGTACTGGGGCTGACACCATATGGCATGGAGGAAGGAGCTCTCAACATCACAGGGCTGAGCCAGCTGTCCGAGAGCTTCCTCAACACACTGGTCCTCTCGGGGCCAGGCACCCCAATAGTGCTTCAGACCAGCACTCCAGCACTAGCCACCTCCACAGCACCTGAACCCTTCACCCCTGAGACTGGGCACAGCTCCAAGTGACCAAGAGGAGTGCCACAGACTGACTGGCTGGCTACCTGTCGACTTTATTTGGACACTTGGCTTGGGTCATTTTTCTTTTACAGCTTGTTGTTCAATAAAGTCTATCTTTGATTCACAGACTTGCTTCATTTCTTTTTTGAAATAAAGTCTTGGTGGAAACTTTTAGAAATGGCTAAAGCCTTTGCATGCTTGTGGGATGGGTTAAGATAGCAGTGGGGTGGGCAGGGATACCTGTGGAATGAGCAGGGATACCTTTGGGATGGATAATAGCTGTGGGATAGATAAACCTCCAGTGCAAGCATAGTGGGACTGTATGGTCCACCCTCCCAGGTGCCACACCTGTGGCCCTTCATTATCAATACTAATGTAATCATTGATCCAAACATGTCAACATAAACACAACTCTTTATTAAATGCCCTGTTCATTGTAGGCCCACCCAACATACATGGCCCAATCTCATCCATGTGATGAGACAGGCTGAAGGAAGCATCCATTAATCATCTATCATCCTGTCTTGCCACTCCACCGCTCCAGCTGGGGAGTTGCACCAGTGTTTCAGGAGGTTGCGCTGCTTCTTCCCTTCACATGAGGCTCTGTTGGGGCCTTGCACATCCTGAGTGTCTATCAGGTTTTGCCCTTGCCTCTATTCCCCAGGCTCCATGTCCCCATTACCTTGTTGGAGGTCCACGAGCCTGTTCTGCAAGACTGGGTAGCGGGTGCGCATGAGATTGTGCAGAATGCAGCAAGCTTCCACGATCCTCCTCATGGTCTGTGGGCGATGCTGCATGGTGGTGAGAAGTACCTGGAACCTGTTGGCCAGGATGCCAAAGGCGTTCTCCACCACCCACCTTGCCCTGGATAGCCTGTAGTTGAAGATCCTCTCTTCACGGGTGAGGAGTCTGGAGATGTAGGGCTTCATGAGGTAGGTTCTGAGGGAGAAGGCATCATCCTCCACGATGAAGTAGGGCACATCTTGCGTGTCGTTGGGCAGGGGGTCTGGATCTGGGAAGCCCACGATGAGGTTGTGTTCCAGCCCCTCCTTGAGGACACTGGCGTTGTATACCTGGGCATCTGAAGATGAGCCGTTGCCTGAAACATTGATGTACATGATGAACTTGTAGTCAGCATTGACCATGGCAAAGAGGACAATGTTGAAGAAGCCCTTGTAGTTGAAATAAGTGGACCCCGACTTGGGTGGTGCTTTGCAGGCCACATGCTTCCCATCTATGGCTCCAATGGTGTGGGGGAAGTTCCACCTCTTATACCACTGCTCTGCAACTTTCTTCCATCCTTCTTCAGTGGAGGGGCACTGGAGGAGCTCCTGCAGGTATTCTTCGATGATGGCTTGCACCACTTCTCTGACCACAATGCTGATGGTGTCGTGTGGCACCCTCCAGCCATACTGCATGCTCCTGTAGGTGGTCCCTGAGGCCAGGTGGCGCAGAGTGAGTGCCACCTTGAGCCCAGGTTCCAGGCTGGGCCGGAAGCTGGTGTTTGCCTTGGTCAACCTGGGTGTCAGCCGCTGCACAACTTCGTCAAACATGGCTGGAGGCATCCTCATGAAGTTCTGGAATGCACGAATGTCTTTGTTCCTGAGCTCCACCATCAGCTTGTTGTACAGTCCGTACTCTGCTCTTCTCCCGATCCATCTTCGGACCCAGACGCTTCTTGGCCGCCTCTTTTTCTTCCCGTAGTACAGTTCACAGAGCCTGTAGATGGCTTCGCACTGTTGCAGAAGGATGGTGGCTTCTGAAAGGACTGTGTTACGATACACGGTGGACATGACTGGATGCTGTGGAAGAGGAAGAGTCAGATGAAGGCTGCAGAGGTCTGCACAGCTGGGCTGCTGTTCTGAAAGTGAGATCAAGATGAGTTGCTCCCCCTTTTTATAGGCAGTATAGGTTTTCCCCTAGGTGTCCCTTTGCATCCTCTAGGCATCCTCTAGACATCCTCTAGACATCCTTAATATCCGAGATAGGTCCCCTCTGCGAATGTTTTTTCCGTTTTAAATGCTTTGTTTACGTGCTGCATCCGCTAGGCATCCGTTCTTCATCCGTTCCACATCCGTTCTGCTTCCTCCCTGCGTCCGAGCGGATGCGAGTTGCGTGGATGCGGAACGGATGCCTAGCGGATATAGCAGATGCGTAATGGATGCAGAACAGACGAATTGGATACATTTTCCGCTCAAAAGTTTTGAGCAGCTCAAAACTTTCTGAGCGGATGAAACGTCAATAAACGGATACTGGACGGACAGAGAGGAAGCAAAACAGAGGCAGTGTGTACCGAACGGATACATCGCGTTAACCAACGGATGGCAAGCTTTTTTGTCCGTTTTACATCCTCTTTCCATCCGTTGGTGCAGTGTGACATTTGCTTTAGCTAAAGTTCCTTAACATTAACTGAATTCTGCCTAGTATGTTTCTGTAGGACTGATGGTGACATTGCTAGCTCTTCATAGATTGCTAATTAACTTTCTGTAGTTTGTACGTTATTTCTATTTCTGTAGCATATTTATCAAACAGTTAGTCAAATCTTCATTATGGGTTATCGACCTGCATATTATATAACATGTTTAAAATTCATTGTTTTTTTAATACATGACTCATTATTCTGTACTATTTCCTTCTAAAAAAAGGAAATGATTGATATTCCTATTTTTGATAAGTAGGAATAAGATTTCTGTACGAGATTTTGTAAAATTTATTTAATGCATTGTTACAATTAACTGAGATTTGCCTCTCCCATATTTATGTTGCTGTTGTTGAGTGGTGGGGGAAGGTGAATAGAACCCAGTTATATCACAGTGATTGTGCTGTTTGTTAACATTATTCCTGTTATCTTCAGCACTGGAGTTTTAAGGAAATTTGGAGCCATACTGTTATTATTAATTAAAATATCACCTTCAGCAAAAAGGAATAGGCATCAAGGCATCATATTTTCACAGATTTCTTTTTCTAAATTAAAATTTAAACATTTACACTCACACAAAATTAGAAATAACACATAGTAATAATTTCTATTCCTGCAATGAAGTGAATGTGACACAGCACAGTGAACATAACATAATAACAGATGAATGCAGTATTACTTGTTTTTCCATGTGAAAATTAGGCAAATAAAACATAGCTGCTGATTCTCTAAGGAGAATAAAGTCTACTAAAAAGTTATGTGTAGCATCTCTCTCTCTCTCCCTCTCTCTCTCTCTCTCTCTCTCACGCACGCACGCACGCACACACACATACACAAAATCTGAGTCATACATTTGGCTACTACTAATTTTAATGTGTAAGAATTTACTATTGAAGATTCTGCTGCATTTTCCAATTTCAGTGTTAAATCTTTCCTTTATAAAGGAAAGTGCTATGTGATTCTCTGACAATAGCATAGAGATTAAATGGAACAAAAGAGGTATTTGTTAAATATTACATTAATTATTTAAGTTATTTAAGTTCTCCATGGAACTTTAGCACTACTAAATCTTTGCTTTCCAAAGCTGTGCTCATTGTATATATTCTCAGCCCTTAGGAAGATTTTTAATTACAGTTTTGAGTCGAGACTTGTGAATAAGAGAATACACTTTCCTTTTTGTGTGAGAATGCTGCAATTGTAATATCTCATTGTATATCTTGAAAGATAATATTTTTATTAATCATTGAATCATAACATTTTGATTTGGCCTAGATTCTGCCTTCAGATTCTTGAAGAAAGGAAATAATAATGGAACTTACTTTGCAAGAATAATTAAGAGTTGTTACTAATAAGTGAAATTCAAAATCTTTCTCTGTCTTAAAATCATTAGTTGTTAAATGAATAGCAGATATTTTCTTTCTCAATTTGTGGTTGGTATAACATGATATGAAATCTGAATGGAGATTATATTATCACTTAATTACCAGCATTGTGCTAGGAAATCTGCTGCATGCCTTGATTAATATTATTTATTTCATTAAAGGTCATTACATATTAGACAAGGGTAGTGATCTAACTTTAGCCATGGGAGATAACTTCAAAATAGCCAGTGGACAATATCCTCCTTGCTGAATTTTCAGGGTTTTTTTTCTTACTGTTCTTGATACCAATCTTGAAATTATTCCACTTTGTTTGATTTGATCCTAAATCCACTGTGTCTAATTTCAATAATGAAATTATTTGTTTTTAAACTCATATTTCCTTCAACAGGTTGCTTTATTTTTTCAATGAATACAACTCAATAGGAAATTAACAATAACAACAACTCTGTTTTGCTTTTATATATTATTTTGACTGCCATTTTTAGAAAACAAGACAATGGTTAAAGTTAGGAATTTAAAACATAGAAGTTAAACCAAGAAGGTTTTGTGCCAAATTTCTTTTAATCCAAGTTTCTTTAATTATCAAGCTAGTGATGGTAGGAAATAATGCTAAGAATGAAGTCATACTGATCCAATCTATCCAATTTCAAAGTCATTTTGCAGCAATTATTTACTGCTAAATGATGCCCAAAAATATTAATAAGAATACAGGAAATGTTCTTTTTAACGACATATCCCATATGTTTGCCAACTCTTACTTTCATTTACAGATATTCACAAGGTTACTTATATATTGGAAAGTGATAAAATAAAATGGCTTTTGTTTTCCCCACTACTGTTCGCTATAGTTTCTGTTTCTTTGTTGTTGTTTTAAATAAAACATATGTGGTATCTGAGCTAGTATCATACACTATTGATTTATGTTCTTTCATCATACACGTAAGTCATACATTTATAGTTTCCTACATTTTACTGTGCATTGACTTTGGACTGGGTTTTGCAGCATGTATGGCCGTTTTTTAATCTTCATTTTGCAGGAGCTATGAAAAAGTCTTATTTTTTTAAAGTGAGAAAGAGCTAAGCTGCATATATTACATTACATTACTCTTGCTTTCAGATAATATGTGGGAGACTATGGACTCCATGCTTCCAACATAGGACCAGGACCAGGTTGGGAAGCTTCACTTCAGAGAGAATGCTGGGAATTTGCAGAGGGCGACGGAAATTCCTGGCTGCCTCTCTGACTCTGCTCTTCATTCCTGCTATAACCTGGATTTACCTATTTTCTGGAAGCTTTGAAGGTAAGAAAGAAAACCTGCTTGATGTTAGAGTCTGGGGATTGGTGAGCTCAAGACTTTTCATCACTGTCACTTCAGATCTAGTCGCCTTGAGACAGATTGGATGAAGTTGTTCCCTCTTCTGTTTTCCTCATCTCCTGAGGGACTAGGAAGAGGAGGCAAAGCTGTCTTTGCGGAGTTGTGACACTGTCAATATCTATATTCTTGATTGTCAGGTTCATTCACTCCTGTGGATATATTTGCTGTTAGAACTGAAGTATACATTGATTTATTAACAGCTTAGATTAATTTTTCTCCAAATTTTCTAAATGACAATTTGGAACAAGTATTTCAGCAATTAACTCTGAAGCTTTGAAAGGAAGATATGATATCTGTACATTTCTGCCTTATTTACTTATGTATTTATGTGTGTACACAGCTGTCTCAGAAAAGGCAGTTTCAGAACTGATGGCAATGTGGTTGAATGTAATCTGTATGAGTTTTTGATGTAAACATTGTGCATTAGATGTAGTTATTTGTGTCTTTATTTTTAGTAGTTTTTAAGGGAACAGCTGTATTTTTATTATTATAATTTATTTAGTTTTAATGCTCAAAAAAGCTCAGTCAAAGATGTCATGCCATAGAAAAAAATCTTTCATGTTTGAATGATTTCTTAATTCCTGTATTAAGCCTTTACAATTTCTTAGTGATTTTTTTGTCTGTTTTATGAATTTCAGGAAAATGGTTTAGCTTAATGTGAGCATTTTTATTTTTCTAGTCGTAGCTTCCCCACAAATACTCCATTCTTTTTCTCCCTTCCTTGGCCACTGAGCTTGTTAATAGCAGTTAAAAAGTTGAGAAGTTTTCCTTTAAAATTTTATTCCCCAGATTCTGCCAAAAAATTTTTTTCATAGATGAATAGAATAGAATACTTTATTGGCCAAGTGTGATTGGACACACAAGGAATTTGTCTTGGTGTAAATACTCTCAGTATACATCAAGAAAAGGTACATTTGTTAAGAATCAAGAATCATAATGTACAACACTCATTGGGTACAATCAACAATCAAATCATACTAGGAAACAGTCAATATAAATTGTAATGATACAAGCGACAAAGTTACAGTCCTACAATCACAAGAGGGAGGGATGGGTGATAAGGAGTGATGAGAAGATTAACAGTAATAGTAGTGTACACTTTGTAAATAGTTGAACAGTGTTGAGGGAATTATTTGTTTAGCAGAGTGATGGCTTTTGGTAAAAACCTGTTCTTGTGTCTAGTTGTTCTGGTGTGCAGTGCTCTATAGCATTGTTTTGAGGGAAGGAGTTGAAACAGTTTATGTCCGGGATGTGAGGTGTCTGTAAATATTTTCACAGCCCTCTTTTTGACTCATGCAGTATACAGGTCCTCAATTGAAGGCAGGTGGGTAGTAATTGTTTTTTCTGCAGTCCTAATTATCCCCTGAAATCTGTGTCTGTCCTGTTGGGTTGCAGAACCAAACCAGACAGTTATAGAGGTGCAGATGATAGACTCAATAATTCCTCTGGAGAATTGTATCAGCAGCTCCTTGGGCAGTATGAGCTTTCTGAGTTGGCGCAGAAAGAACATTCTTTGTTGTGCTTTTTTGATGATGTTTTTGATGTTAGGTGTCCATTTTAGGTCATGTGATATAGTAGAACCTAGAAATTTGAAGGTCTCTAATATTGATACTGTGTTGTCTAGTATTGTAAGAGGTGGTAGTATAGGAGGGTTTCTTCTAAAGTCTACCACCATTTGTACGGTTGTGAGTGTGTTCAGTTCCAGATTGTTCTGGTTACACCACGAGCCAAGTTGTATAATCTCCTGTCTGTCATCATTGTCTTGAATGAGACCAATCACTCTTGTGTCATCAGCAAACTTCAGTATTTTAACAGATGGATCATTTGAGATGCAGTCATTGGTATATAGGGAGAAGTGGAGATAGAACAGAGCCTTGAGGGGGCCCTGTGCTGATTGTACAGGTATCGGATGTGTTTCTGCCTGGCTTCATCTGCTGCTTCCTGTCTGTTAGGAAGCTTATGATCCACTTACAAGTGTGTTCAGATACCGCGAGTTGGTTTAATTTACTTAGAAGAGTGTCTGGAATGATGGTATTGAATGAAGTCTACAAAGAGGATCCTTGCGTAGGTATTTGGAGATTCAAGGTGTTGTAGTATGTAATGCAGAGCCATGTTAACAGCATCATCTGTCAATCTATTTGCTCAGTGGGCAAACTGAATGGGATCTAACAGCATATCCATTATGGTTTTCAGGTGGGACAGCACAAGCCTTTCAAATATTTTCATAACTACAAATGTTAGAGCAACAGATATGTAGTCATTCAGTTCCTTGATGGAGGGCTTCCTTGGCACTGGGATGATGGTAGAACGTTTGAAGCAGGAACGAACATGGCACATCTCTAGTGATCTATTGAAGATTCAGGTGAAGATGAGGGCCAATTGGTCAGCACAGACTTTTAAGCAGGAAGGAGTTAACTTGTCTGGCCCTGGTGCTTTTCCTGGCTTCTGTCTGTGTAATAGATCTTGCACTTCTTTTTCTATGAACACCAGAGGTTGTAAGCCCAATGGATTGGGGCCAGTTGTAGGAAACTTGGCTGTTGTTGGTGTGTTTGAGATGTGGGTTGTGGAGATAGGTGGCTGTAGTTTATTTTCAAACCTGCAGTAAAACACATTCAGGTCATCTGCTAGTTGTTAATTTCCTTCTGCCTGGGAAGGAGGTTTGCTGAACTGATTCTTTAACTTTTCAGAGTAGCTTCTTTTTGCTGCTCTGATCTCTCTTGTTAATATGTTTCTGGCCTGGTTGTACAGCATTCTGTCACCTTTTCTGTAGGCTTCCTCTTTTGGAACGACGTAGCTGCTTAAGTTTAGCTGTGAACCAAGGTTTATTGTTACTATATATTTGCAGGTTCCTTGTTGGTACACATAAGTCATCGCAGAAGCTAACATATGATGTTACAGTATCTGTGAGCTCCTCTAGGTCTGCAAAGGCATCTTCAAAAACATTCCAATCAGTGCAATCAAGGCAGGCCTGGAATTTCAGCTTTGCCTCATCCGACCAAGTCTTCACTGATTTAATTGTTGGTTTAATGGTTTTAAGTCTTTGTCTGTAGGCAGGTACAAGGTAAATCATGCAGTGGTCAGAGTATCCTACAGCTGCTTGTGGTAAAGACCTATAAGCATCTTTTACTGTTGTGTAGCAGTGGTCTAAAGTATTTTTGCCTCTGGTGGGACAGTTTACATGCTGGAAATATTTTGGGAGTACTTTCCTTAAATTTGCTTGATTGAAATCTCCTAAAATGATTGGAAGGGAACCTGGGTGTTTGGCTTCAGCCTCCATAATTTGATCAGCAAGAGTTCATAATGCCTTGTTTACACAGGCTTGTGGAAGAACATACACAGCTATTAGGAGAAATGAGGAGAACTCACGTGGAGAGTAAAATGGCTTGCAGTTGATGTGTAAAGACTCTAAGTTTTCATCACAAAGCTTATATATTATAGTTATATCCTGAGACCAACTGTTGTTGATATATAAACATAATCCTCCACCCTTTGTTTTACCTGATGTCTCTTCAATTCTGTTTGATATAAAATGTCTGAAATCCTGGGATGTATATGGTGTTGTCCCCATGAATTTGTGGATTAAGCCAGGTTTCAGTAAAACAAAGAACTGCTGAATTATGAAAATTAGAATTCCATCTATTTAAGAGATGAATTTCATTCATCTTGTTAGTCAGTGAGCGTAAATTAGTCAGAAAGATTGAAGGGAGAGGAGTTTTTTTTTCCCCCTATTCCTTAATCTGTTTAAAATTCCCACTCGTTTATCTCGTCCGGCTTGGTCGCTTCTTTACTTTCTTTGCTGTAATCCATCGCACTGGGGAATTGGTTAGAATCTCCTCTGCATTTGCAAAGGGGGGGGGGGGAGAATCAGAAAGCTGCTCCTTAAGGAAACATTGCCTAATTCTTAGCAGATGGTCTCGTGAGTATGAAATCCGTCGTGAATTGCAGATAATAATAAGGAATAAAGAAATCATTAGAGAGCATTTCACTGAGGCAGCTGTCATCAGCACCATCTTGGCTAAAGACCAATTGGCCATTTTGAGACTAAGAAACAACCTATGAAATCAAATCAAGGACCAGTCTAAGCCATAATATTGATTTATTCTTATATTGTTCCAGAAGATCTTTGAAAATTAATTTGAATCAATGGTGCTTTGCCAAACAAATTTTAGCTTGTTATTTTTAGTACCTAGAGCAGGAGATCTTGGATTTTACTGTTTTAATTAATTATAACATTGATTTTTCTTTTGTGTTATAACAAGTTCTATAAGGGAATTATTAGGTTTTGGGTAGTGGGCAAATCTCATTGATAAATAAATAATACTCTCCTAATACTATAGTTTTTGAAATAATAATTTTTGAGCATTCCATAAGTAACTTCAAAATAGAAGAACTCAGGTATATTTTTTAAGAAACCTAAATGAATTGGCTAAAGACTTATTTGATTATTTGTAAATAGAGTGGAACTAGACAGTTTTGATGAAAGAAAAAACATGTTTGACCACATACATAAAAAAATATAACACAGAGACATACATGTTTATATTTTATTGACATCTAATTGCTGTTAATAAATAGCTACACTACTTATTTCCACAACTAATAAGATACCTGGGGAGAAAAATGTTGTATCCAAGCTTCTTTGTCTAACAGGGAATGCAGCCTATATAGCAAGCACCTACAATTCCCAGGTTAGTGAGAATTATTACTTTAAAAATGATCTTGAAAGAATAGTTAAATATCCACTAACTTAGAAATACAAGAGAATAAGCCTTTATTTTAAATCCTGAACCAGTGAATAGATATAGACTCTAATTGTTACATATTACTATTTCCAGCCCTTCAGTTGTAGTTGTCATTTTATTTTATTATTTTTAATCAATTTTATATGGCCACCCATTTCATGAATATGATTCTGGGTAGTGTACAATTAATCAAAACAATTAAAAATAACATTTAAAACCCTTAACGATCACAAAAAAATTAAGCAAAACCATGGAAGAATAAATTCAAGGTCTTACATGTAATAAATCATTTCATGGGCTTCCCATTTCCATGGTATTCCAAGCTTGTTGACAAAACCAAGTTTTAAAGGATTTCGAGAAAGTCAGTAAGGTCAGGGCCAATCTTACCTCAGAGGATGGGGATGATATTCCACAAGAGCCCTGCCATAGTTCAGAAGTATCATCTCCTTGGATGATGGTGATGGTGATCTGTCCTAGGCCTCCTACAAAGCACTAAGTCAATTCTGATTCCTGGCAAAATCCTCTTTTATTACATTAATGTGAATTTATTTCATTCACTGTTAGCCAACAGCTAACTGTGAGCTCAGACCTTTACCAATCCTGGAACATGGCCTGGTAAATAATTCCACACTCAGTGCTGGCAGGGAAGAGCTGGGTTATACAGACAAATCTCCATGAGGCTGGAACAAACAAATGAACGAACGAACGAGTGAGTTAATTCCTGCAAAAGCCCCCTTCTCTTTTGCTTCTCTTTTAATCCTGATGGGAGGGGCCATTCATCATCCACCTGTGGCCTTACTCCCACATTGACCCTGAGTTCTTAATTGTGCCTTCCTTTTGGCAGGCACTGCACATGCGCAGACTGGGAACTGGTTCCAGAAGCTCCCCCGCCTCACTGCTGTCTGAACCCAGCTGATGACTAACAGCCTGACCTGGCCCCATCTCTGCCTCTAATGCAGAGCCCTCATCCGAGCCTTCCTCAGCCTCCAGGAATAGCCCAGGTTCCTCCCCAACCTCCTCACTACTGTCCTACTCTGCTGCCAGCTTCACCAGCCGCTGTTGGGCCACAACAGATAGAACTTCATAGCAGATGAGATCTCTACCATTGCCCTTCTGCCAGACTTGATATAAACAAGGAGAATTAGTCCCTCAAATAAACCAGTTCATTCCATGTAGGGCTTGGTCAAAAAGGGAAACCACAAAAATGGAAGAAAAAAGAAGCAGTGTTCATGTATGTATAAATAAATATGAGTTTTCAAGCAGAGTATTAAACTCTGACCACACAAACTCATATTGATCAGTCTTTTGATCAATATTAATTTGATCAAAGAAGTCACCAGTTCATGATTGTACATTGAGTGATATTGATTTGCCATTACAAAATAATAAATTGTTTCAGGATCCAATCTGGGTTGCTCTAGGAACAAAGGTTTCATCTTCTGAGTCTTCGGACCTGGGTAGGAGCCCATGCTCAGTGCTCCAATGTGAGTCCAAAACCTTGGAAACCTTGGAAAATTAAGCCTCAGGCCCTGGTGATCCAGATTGCATCCTGCAACATTATGACTTCATTTGTAAATAGATTGTTTTTCTAAGCTGCATGTTTGCTAAATCCATAGTTCTTCATTTTGGTTAATATCCCAACTGTATGTATATACATTAAAATTATTAGTGTATTTAAATCTTATTCTTTCCAAAGAAATACTGTTAAATATATGGCCAAAATTATTGTATGAAAGACTGATCAGTATTAGTGTGGTCAGAGTTTAATAATCCACTTGAAAATTCATATTTATTTGTACAAATATGTACACTGCTTCTTTTTTCCTTTTTTTTCATTTTTGCAGTTTCCTTGTTTGACCTTTAAAGCCAAGCCCTACATGGAATATAATAGAGGTGCAAACGTGTGTGTGTGTGTGTGTGTGTGTGTGTACAAATATCTTCTAAGATAATTTCTGTATTAGAAATCCTAGCTTTCATAAAAGGATATAATGTGCTTTGGCTAAAATTTGGTTTCTTCTGCCATATTGGAATATGCCAGATCTCACTGCTGCTATCTTTACCATTATGAAGTGATTAGTAATCTAATATAATGTACACCTGCTGTATCTTATCAAAGATGTCATGAAGGACATTAGGTGAAAGCCTCAATTGACTATGGGTAGTTGAGATCATTATAGTAATGACCTTGGCATATGCAAAATTGAAATTGAGAATCTAAAAGAAATAAAGTATTAAAATTATATTAATTAAATTAAAACCAAAAAACAGGGATGGCATATTAGAATTGAATAAAAGTTGTCTGATCCTCTGTTATGAATCCATGCAAGATATGAATTGTCTGGTTGTTAGAGATAAAAAGGTTGATCCATCATGTGTCTACTTTGCAAAAATTAATTCCATGTTGATATTTATTACATAAATTATAAAAAATAAAGTTATAACCAACCTGCTCTTATGGAACTGGTCCTATTTATGAGATTTATGATTACATAATATGAACCAGGAATCATTCTGGAATCTAGACATTTACAGTAATGATAATAAATTAAGAACTGTGATGTGCCACAAGTCTGTCCAGGTTAACTGCATCAAATACCTTAATGCAGCTACTGCTTATCCAACCTGATCTGGCCACAAGTTCATCCAGGCATGCTGGATATTCTTACTGAACCATAATTCCCAGGTGCAAACAAGCACTTTTATCATACCATTCTTATTCAGCCTGGTGACAATAGTGTTTAGATAGGTTGTGAAATTACATCTCAGTCTTCAATAGAGAATCTTAGACTAGAGTAATTGATTCTGGCATCAGTCCCGGTCTTGGGCTTGACTGAAGTGGAGAGGGCTAGGTGGATGGGATTGTCTGATTCCTCTTTTTCCTCTGAGGAGTCTAACGTGGCCAAGTTTCATGAAGTTTGAAAAGGAAAGCAGAAAAAAACAGAAAAAATACAAAATCCCATTGCCAAAATTATCTGTTCTTTTTAAAAAAGATGCCATTTAGGAAAAAAAGCAATCAGGAAAGCTAATATATAGTTTAGATAAAAATAATAAATAGAAGAAGGGCTTTTTGCTGTCTTAAATTTAGAATCCAGATACATCCAATGAAATTGAATTATTGGAGATAATAAAAAGGATCTCCGTTCTCAATAATGTGTGCTGAAAACTATGAATTTCTACATCATAAAATATATTGCAGTCACCACCTGAGGAATTTCAAAAGAAGCTTAAACAGATGCAAGGAGGATAAGAATTTTAATAGCTAACAGTCATAATGGCTATTTATTAACTTCAGGATCAAAGACTGGATGCACTTTAACAAAAATGCAAACAGGAGGATGTTCGTTGTATTCACATCCTGTTTGTTCATTCTTCATAGATATTCTTGGAATAGAATTGTGGATCAAATAGGCCTTTGGTTTAAGCCAGCATTGATAGCTCATTTTATTTTCTGTCCAGAATCTCCTGTTAGCTATTTCTACTGAAGATCCAAATTATACAGTTATAATAGAAACTTCTGTTTGAGAGAGCCCTCAAGGGACAAATGTAGATACTCTGTGTAACCTCCCCCCCAAAGCTTAATAGTAATCAATTTGAGCAAAAGCATTGACTTTCCAAGCATCAAAGAAAATCAAGTGGGGTGAGAGAGGAGAGGTTTGAATCATGCTGGTCTCCGTGTCCAGTTCCAATAAAGGAAGTCAGGCATGATCAAAGCAGGCACACACTGTCTGCTAGAAAGCGTAGGTATGGTAAACAAGGACATGGTAAAAAGAATAATAATTTAGTAAACCTCTTTTTTCTACAAAAGAGCTGAGGCCTCTTATAAGTAATACCCAAGATTTGTAGTATCCAATCCTTTTTGAAGGACTCTGTTTGTAATATGAATTGCCTGATTTCTGTGAAGAAATCAGACTTCTGTGAAGATAGATGAAAATTTTGCTGAGGATTCATACTCTCTTTCCTAGGAAGGTGGCATGTTGGGTGGGCACTGAATAGAGTACTGGTGAACTTTTTCTTTACTGGATACATGTTGACCCAAGATACTGGTTGCATGAAAACAATAATGTAAAAGCATTTTCCTCCCAAAGTGCCTCAGCTTCCCCCATACAGTTTTCATTTCACCAGCATTCCCAATATGAACTTCCTCTCTTCTTAAAAGAAGAAAATGACAGCATTAATCTAATTATTTTGCATCTTCATTGGGGTGGGAGGAAAGGTATCTGCTTTTGAATGATAGAACTCCACTTACAACCATCCCCATCCCATTTGTATCTTTGGATTCTGCTATGTCTTCTGGCAGCATAGTTTGAAATCTATTTTCAATGAAAGCACTGGATATGATAATAAGAGATAGGCAGAATAATAAGTGAAAACAAGCAGCTCTGCAATGATTCTTCTTGATTGGAATATACCACTTCAGTAAACTTCTAAATGTGAATTATGGTCAGAACTTCACCAGAATCTTGATCATAAATTTGTTCATCAGAGTAAAACAAGGATTATCTCACAAATAAACTTTTATTTTTGCAATGTAACCTGGTGACATTATGCTCATCATTCATTTTTCAGTTGCTCTGATAACACACTTTAAGGAGGCTGATATCTTTCAACCTATTCAGATTGCACCAGTATTAATCAACAACTTGGGGGGGGGGGGAAAGAAATAGTAAAGCTTGGAAAAGAGAATGAATCTGATTCCCTGGTATATAAATATGCAATATTTGAATGAGCAGTAAAACCAAAATAGTTAAATTGTTAAATTGAGAGAGAATGTCAGAAAACTCAATGATATTAAATTATATTAACTCAATGAAGCCAAAATCTGATTTTTGTCCCTTTAGAACCTGCCTGTGTTAAATGTAATTCACCAATACATGCCTACTGAGACCTGAATCCCCTTTTCAGTTTTGTCATCTTAGACTAATTGCAAATCCAAACACTTGGTTGGACCCCTGGTGCATTGCTTTAAGTGTAGTATGGCAGATTGTTTTAGGGCCGTAATAGCGAATCTATGGCACGTGTGCTGGAAGTGGCATGCAGAGCCATCTCCGCCAGCACATGAACCATCCCCCAGAGCAAGTGTACTGCCCACCCACCAACTGATTGTTGGGTAGCTTCTGTGCATGTGCGGGAGGGTGCACAGGAGATGCATGTGCATGCACAGAAACATGCAGTGTGTGGAGGGGACATGCGTTCATGGGCAGGGGGTATGGGGTATGGGGCCCCCACATGCATTTCCTTATGGGTGCTGCGCATGTGCATGCATGCACTTTTGGCACGTGAGGATGGAAATGTTAGCCATCACTACTTTTTGGGGGAATCTGTTCCACCTCTAGGATTTATAATAAATTTATCAACCTGCTTTACCAAGCTTATATTAAATGAGATCATCCTGGCTCATTATAAAATTAAGTACAAATGTGCTGTCTTCAGTTTTAACTTAGCAAAATGTGCGGACCAAAACAAGAGCCACTTTGGTATATTAATTAAAGCATTAGATTAGAATGTAGGAGACTGAGTTCCAGTCCTTCCTTAGCTACAAATGCAGCTGGGTAACTTTGGTCTAGTCACACTCTCAACCCTAGAAAAATGGCAGTGGAAAACCATTTTTGAAAAAGTTACAAAGAAAACAACAAAGACCTGCCCAGGAACTTTCCAGATATCAAGGATGACTTGAAGATGTGAAAACTAAAAAATTGACTTTAATCATGCAGTTCATTCTAAAGTCCCAGACACCAACTATTTCTGTCATCTATTGAAAGGTATTTACAACAAATTCTGGATCTGCTCTAGGTAAACTGTTGGTCTTTCAGTGAAGTAGAAACTCTCCCAATTTATCAGTCAATTTAATTGTAATGCGTATTCATGTAAATGTACCATATTTAATCCTGCAAACTAAAATGGAATAGAAGATAAATACATGATTAACTTATTTTAATAAGGGAGTACAACTGTACTTCATCAGTGAAAATTATTTTTTTTCTGACTGTACAGGTAAAACATCAAAAATAAGATTACAAATAAAAAGACTCTTCAGATGAAAGTGACTTGAACAGTTCAAAACAGCTCTTTATCATGTCAGGCAACCATGCAAATAAGTTTTTAATTTCATCACATAATACTGTGCATTAGTTCACCAAATAAATGCAATTAATGTAGGAAAATTATGTTTACAACTTATATTTTATGCATTAAGAATTTAAGGTGTTTTATCCTTTAAAATGTTTGCATCATGAACACATTAATGTAGTTTTAATTATTTAAAGTGTGTAAACTGCTGGTGTTGTGCAGGGTGACTTCATTGAAATAGCACTATCTTAACAAAGCTTTGCAGATTTGAGTAAACAAATGATAAATATCAAGATGCTCATTATAGTTTATATAGTTATTCCCTTGCTACTCTCCTAGTTCTTATTTAATCTCAACAACATTCAGGACTTTAGTTTAATTAGTGTTACCCACTACTTTTTGGGCTGAAAGAAAACTGTTTCCACACAAACTTTGCTACCCACTCTAGCTATTTCTATCCTGTCACAGCAACAATGCTGGGAAATTATGCAAACATAAATGTGGAAATTAGGAACAGCGATAGCAAATTATTCCAGCTTTATTTCCATTCCATCAAATTTCTCCAACTGATTGGACAACATATATCATAAAGTCGGGCTGGAAGAGGAAAGAGTTTTGACTGAAGTCTTGTCAGTTGTGGTCATGTGTCAAAATGTGCTGTGATTTTGCACATGGGTTTTGCACAGATACGTTTGAGGAGAAATTTGTTACTGCTTCATTGGGCAGTCATTTCCCACTACCCTTGGTGCTACAATGTTCAGACTGACCCAGGATTTCAAGCTTGAGACTGTCTTGGAGATCAGCCAGGGACAAGGCAGTAGTCCATTTTGAAAGAATCTGACTTTCCTACTGCCCAAAACAGAATGGCCTTGGGAGGAGATTGGGCGGGGGGGGGGCATTCATAGCAGCCTAACATAGCCAATAGTCAGTCAGTCTCTCTCTCTGTCTCTCTGTCTCTGTCTCTGTCTCTGTCTCTCTCTCTCCTTCTCCCTCTCCCACACTAAATAGGAAGAAGACTATGTTTGCTACTTCGAGTTATTTCTAAAAAAATAATAAAAGCAGGAAAATAAATAAATATGAGCATACTACTGATAGGATGAATGAAAAAATTTGGGATTATTTTATTGCAAAACTATGGTTGGATAAGGAGAGGAAAACAGGTATAATTAAGAAAACTTAAGGCTGTTTCAGGTATGCAATAGGAATCAGATGTTAAAAGGACTCATCAGAAAAAAGAAGCTGTTGAACAGGTTTCTCTCATATTTAATTCTAAATGAAGAAAAGTTCATAGAGATAAATTAGATTACAATATTTCTCCCAATGATCATTGTCTTTTATAGATGACTGAAGATTTGAAACAAAGCTTCTCGAGACCAATCAGATAGCAGTGCTTTTCAATCTTCCTTCTGCTTGTTTTAATATCCTACATTTTTCTCTTCTGTATCTCCACTTGTCTTACTATTCGGCTTATCCTGTAAATGCTTCAAAAAAGAAACAGGGCAAGCTCCATACCTTCACCATAATTCCTAGCCTGGGAAAGAAGATTCTGGTAGATGTAAAATCACTTTTTTACTGAATGGGTGGACAACTGCTAACACATATGGACAAATGTGGACAAGGTACCACGTATACTGCACAGGTACAGTATATGTGGTACCGTGCTCAATAGTAATAACTGTGAGAGGGATCTTGGAGTCCTAGTGGACAACCATTTAAATATGAGCCAGCAGTGTGCAGCAGCTGCCAAAACAACCAACACAGTTCTAGGCTGCATAAACAGAGTTAGAATAAATAGCATAAATAAAATCAAGATCACATGAAGTGTTAATACCACTTTATAATGCCTTGGTAAGGCCACACTTGGAATACTGTATTCAGTTTTGGTTGCCACGATATAAAAAAAGATGTTGAGACTCTGGAAAGAGTGCAGAGAAGAGCAACAAATATGATGAGGGGATTGGAGGCTAAAACATATGAAGAACAGTTGCAGGAACTGGAGATGTCTAGTTTAATGAAAAGAAAGACTAGGGGAGACATGATAGCAGTGTTTCAATATCTCAGGGGATGCCACAAAGAAGAGGGAGTCAAGCTATTCCCCAAAGCACCTGAGGGCAGGACAAGAAGTGGAAACTAATCAAGGAGAGATGCAATTTAGAACTAAGGAAAAATTTCCTAACAGTTAGAACAATTAATCAGAGGAGCAACTTGCCTCCAGAAGTTGTTCCAACACTGGAAGCTTTAAAAAAGAAATTGGATAATCATTTGTCTGAAGTGGTATAGGGTTTCCTGCCTAAGCAAGGGGTTTGCCCAGAGGACCTCCAAGGTCCCTTCCAACTCTGTTATTCTATTGCATTCTAAATCCAATCTGGGTTTATCAGATTAAATGAAGTCTTCATTTAAGTAGGCCAGTCACTTTCAATATATGAATTGCGACTGCAGAAAGTTAAAGAAATATTTTTGGGCTATGGACAACTCCAGCTAAAAAAAAATTTCTAGTACTTTTTCCTCATTAAATTAATATGAAAATTGAATATTAGTCAGCCTTTTATTCCCAAATTGCTACTTATGATAAATTGCTAGCATTTCACTATTTTCCTGTGTTGTACTTCAAAGGATGGATTGTAAGGTAGTTTCTCAAAGGAATTATTATAGAACATAAAGTGTTTCATATTATCTGGAGTACACATTTCAATCTTCTATCATATTATCTGGAGTACACATTTGTATCTTCTATTATATTATCTGGATACACATTTCTGTACATAATTTCTGGTTTTCAGCAGCTTCAGCATATGTTATTTGAGCTCTTGCTAATATGCAAAGAAGTGAGTAAATCTACACATGTATTTGATTTTACTTCTTGTGAAAAATCATTTTGTGAATATTTAGTTCCTCTGTTGTTTCAAATTATTGCCAGCTCCTAGCATATAATATCTAAAGTGCAATAATATCAATTAAAACATACACAATATTTTAGAAAAGTTTGTCTGAGATTTTTTGAAGTTGTTTCAACTCAAGTTTCAGATAATATATCCACTCAGAAATCTTTATGTGAGTCAACCACATTACACAAGGTGTTACTCTTTTATACAGGTCATTTGAATGTAGTCATAGTTGCAGTCTGTTAGTTGGGTGCTATTTCACATGTTAAGCTAATAACTGAAAAAAATAATTCCTGTTTGGGACAAGAAAGATACGAGGCTGTCTCAATGCTAATTGTAGAACTTTACTTATAAGACATGATATGGCTAGTTTCTGTTTGTATGTTAAGTTAATAATTAAAGGAAAAATACTTTTTTAACACTTAGAGAAATTTAGTACTAATGGTTATGGATCATTTCTCTGCATCAACTTCATGGGTTAAAACTTCCATTCCATAACAGAAATATTTCCTTCCTCACTGTCCATTGTCACCAAATAATAGGCTTTGACAACTATCACTTCCATAGGTATCCTTGGGATGTTTAATAATCTGGATTTACAAACTTACTCCTTTTTATTTCTTTCTTCATTCCTACTGAATTTTGTCAGTGTAACTCCTAATTGAAAATCACTGTCAAAAAAGAAAAGAAGGATGTCTTTCCTTCATGCAAAGCTGTCTCATCAATTGATGTTTTTGCTGGAACTGGGTGAATTAAATCAAGACAGTTGTTGCAAAAAACCCAGTCTTCTAAGCATTACTGTATTCTGAGTGTTTCATTGAATATTTGCATAGTATGATTGAAAAAGACATAGAAAGCTGTCATGAACTTTTGATAAGAGTTTTTGCTCTCATTGAAATATGAAATTGATATATGCCCAACTAAAACAGTAAATTATTTACCCTGATACACTCTGATTAAAATAATCAAAATTTATTTCATATTAAGTTGCTCTATGAATCATACCCTTGGCAAGCTGACATATATATTAGTTGCTATTTGCAGATGGTAAAGTTTCCTATGTGATTGTTGCAAATATGGATTTTGATACAAGGTCATCCTTGACTTATGATCACAATTGATACTGTTATATCATTAAGTGATGTGCTCATAAAGTGATTCATGCCTGATTGTACAATATTTTTTTGCTATGGTCATAAGTAAACCACTATAATTATTAACCAAATTTTGGAGATATTAAGCAATTCTAACTTGCCCCATTGACTTTGCTTGTCAGAAGTTTACCTGGGAAAGTCATAATGTGATCCCAGGATATTGCAGTCATGCTGGTGGCCAGGTGCTTAAATTTTGATCAAATGATGATGGAAATACTGATGGTCCACAAGTGTGAGGACCTGTTAAGTCACTTCTGTCATTGCTGCTATAACCTCAATGATTATTAAGTGAAAGGACTACCTGTTTTATGTCATCAAAATGAATTTATCCATGATAGGCTTTTGGATGGAAGAGTGATTGAACAAATTTGCAATAATATTTGAGAAGAAATAACTAAATTTTGAAAATTTATCTTTAATTTTAATTCTGTGGCCCCCAACCTTGTGAGCACCAGGGACTAATTCCATGGAGAAAAATGTTATCACAGACTGGAGGGAGCTTTGTATGCTGCCTGCATCCTATGGATGGTGCTTCTCTTGTTTGTGTGGCCTTATTGCTGGCATGCCAGTCCACAGAGGTTATCCCTGCACATTTTTATAAACCTAAGTCTCTTTTAAATTTAAAGGAACAAAGGATCTTCATTAGATACATTTCTACATCATTATATTTTATGAGTGGATAATGTGTGGTATACCTGTAGCTCCTGAATTCCTTTTTTGAACTTCCAAAGCTGAGGAATTCATGCTAATTATTACTAGCAAATTTGAAAAAGGGACAGATAAGTTAAAGGTTGTATGTGGGAAGCAGAAATATATATTTAAAACATGAAAGCCTTCATTTAGACTTACGATTCCAACAAAAATCAAGCATTTTGTCCAACCTACCGAGACTGCTAGACATTTGAATGTTCTTCAGTTCACTGACTTGTTTGTGTGGCCTTATTGCTGGCATGCCAGTCCACAGAGGATATAGATCCCTGCACATTTTTGTTAATCATTCAAATGATTAAGGACTGATTAAAGTGAATATTAACCAGTCTGCACAATTTGTAAAATACATCCTCCTATCATTTCCAGAATTAATTTTCTGTTGTATTATGATTATGTTGTTCTTTGCATTGTCTGATTTTTTATACCACCTAAAGTTTCTGGAATGATACAATTTATAAATCTTACTAAATGTTTTTTTTTAAATACATTTTATTTTTCTGTCACCAATTGAGCATCACATTTAAATAATAATATGCCAGTTATCCATAATAGTAAATTGTAATGATAGACAGACAGACAGACAGATCGATAGCTAGCTGGATAGATAGATGGATAGATAGATGGATAGATAGATAGATAGTAAATTCAAACAGATCTTTAGAATTGCCCCTTAATGATTCTTGACCTGCCAACTCCTTGAGGACGGTTATGTAAAGCCCACATCACACAGCACCAACGGATGGAAAGAGGATGTAAAACAGACAAAAAAGCTTGCCATCCATTGGAAAACGCGATGCATCCGTTCTGTACTCACTGCGTCTGTTTTTCATACTCTCTATCTGTCCAACATCCATCTACTGTGATTTCATCCGCTCAAAAAGTTTTGAGCTGCACAAAACTTTTTGAGCGGATAAAGTATCCAACGCATCCGTTCTACATCTGCTATGCATAAGGGGAACATCCGTTATACGTCCATAGTCAATCTCCGTTACGTGTCCGCTATATCCGCTAGGCATCCGCTGCACATCTGCACAACTCACATCCGCTCCAGCGGAAAACGGACACAGGGAGGAAGCGAAATGGACATGGAATGGACACGCAGTGTTGGTAGCATGGACGTGGAAAGGATGAAAGCGGATGTAGCTCGCATACAAAGCATTAAAATGGAAAAAACGTTCATATAGAGGACGTATCTCGGATATTTAGGATGTCTGCAGGATGCCTGGAGGATGCAAAAGGACACCTAGCGGAAAACCTATATTTCCTATAAAAAGGGGGAGAAATCACCTGGATCTCACTTTCAGTCCAGCAGCCCTGTGGTGCAGACCTCTTCAGCCTTCATCTTGCTCTTGCTATTCCACAGCATCCAGTCATCTCCACCATGAATCATCACACACTCCTTTTGGTAGCCGCCTTCATTCTACAACAGTGCGAAGTCCTCTACAGGCTCTTTCACCTGTTCTACAGGAAGAAAAGGAGGCGTCCAAGAAGTGTCTGGGTCCAAACATGGATCGCGAGAAGAGCCGAGTACGGACTGTATAACAAGCTGATGGTGGAGCTGAGGAACGAAGACTCTCGTGCATTCCAGAACTTCATGAGGATGCCGCTAGCCATGTTTGACGAAGTTGTGGAGCGGCTGACACCGAGGTTGACCAAGGCAAACACCAACTTCCAGCCCAGCCTGGACCCTGGGCTGAAGGTGGCACTGACTCTGTGCCACCTGGCCTCCGGGACCACGTACAGGAGCATGCAGTATGCCTGGAGGGTGCCACACAACACCATCAGCATTGTGGTCAGAGAAGTGGTGCAGGCCATCATCGAAGAATACCTGGAGGAGCTCCTCCAGTGCCCCTCCACTGAAGAAGGCTGGAAGGAAGTTGCAGAGCAGTGGTATCACAAGTGGAACTTCCCCCACACCGTTGGAGCCATAGATGGGAAGCACGTGGCCTGCAAAGCTCCAGCCAAGTCAGGGTCCACTTATCACAACTACAAGGGCTTCTTCAGAATCATCCTCTTCGCCATGGTCGATGCCAACTACAAGTTCATGTACATCGATGCTTCAGGCAACGGCTCATCTTCAGATGCCCAGGTATACAACGCCAGTGACCTCAAGGAGGGGCCGTAATGCAACCTCATCATGGGCTTCCCAGATCCAGACCCCCAGCCCAACGACACACAAGATGTGCCCTACTTCATCGTGGGGGATGACGTGATAGACACTCAGGATGTGCAAGGCCCCAACACGTGAAGGGAAGAAGCAGCTCAACCTCCTGAAACACTGGTGCAACTTCCCAGCTGGAGCAGTGGAGTGGCAAGACAGGATGGTAGATGCTTAATGGATGCTTCCTTCAGCCTGTCTCATCACACTGAGTGGCCCTACAATGAACAGGGCATTTAATAAAGAGTTGTGTTCATGTTGAAATGTGTTGATGAATGATTACATTGTTATTGATAATAAAGGGCCATAGGTGTGGCACCTGGGAGGGTTGACCATACAGTCCCACGATGCTTGCACTGGAGGTTTATCTATCCCACAGCTATTACCCATCCCACAGATATCCTAATCCATCCCACAGCTATTACCCATCCCACAGGTATCCCTGCCTATCCCACTGCTATCCTTCCCCATCCCACAAACATACAAAGGCTTAAAACATTTCTGAAAGTTTCCACCAAGACTTTATTGACTAAAAGAACTGAACCAAGTGTGTGAAGCAAAGATAAACTTTATTAATAACAAACTGTAAAAGCAAAATGACCCAAGTAAAGTGTCCCAAGCAAAGATAAAGTCAACAGGTAGCAACCCAGTCTCTGGCACTCTTCTCAATCACTCTGAGGTATGCCCATAGTCTCAGGGGTGAAGGGTCCAGGTGCTGTGGAGGTGGCTGCTGCTGGAGTGCTGGTCTGAGGCGCCATTGGGATGCCTGACCCCGAGAGGACAACAGGGGATGGTGTGTGGAGGAAGCTCTCAGAGAGCTGGCTCAGTCCCGTGATGTTGAGAGCCCCTTCCTGCATAACTTGGGGTGTCAGTCCCAAGACCGATGACAGATGTTCTGAGGCCGGGCTTGGCTGTGGGGTGGAGGAAGGAGGAGTGTAGTGGGACTGTCTGGTCTGCAGCTGAGCGAGGTGAGGCGTGGGTAGCATCTGTGGCGTGGGTAGCAACTGTGGCGTCGGTGGCATCTGTGGCATTGGTGGCATCTGTGGCATGGGTGTCATCGGTGGCATCAGTGGCATCTGTGGCGTTCGATGTACCTGTGCCTGGACTGGGAAGGGCTGCCTGTGCTGCTGGAACTCCTGGTAGCCGTACCCTTGGTAGGTGAGGGCCTGTGGAAAGTCTTGGAAGGGCTGTGACATCACCTGGGGTGGAGGAGCAGACCTGGATTGGGTAGGAGCAGGTTCAGCTGGGCCTGGAGGGTTGTGCAGAAGACCTGTGATCCTCTCCTTTATCACCTGGTACTGTGATTCGGACATGTCCATGAGGGTCTGGTTGACGTAGGTAAGGAAGGGCTTTCGGGTTGAGGATTGTATGTCGGTGTGTACCAGCTGAGAGAGGAGATTTATGCTGCTTTTGATTGTGTCCCTGATCTCCAGCAGGACAGTGTGGCTCTGCCCCTCCGGTCTGCCTCTCTGCCTGCTTTCTGTGGAGGTGGAGCTGGGGGTAGATGTGGGTTGGCATGTGGTGGAAGTGCCCTCTCCTTGCTCCCACTGCATCAGGGGGTCCTCCACACGCTCCAGCACGGGGAGTGCAGCTGTCAGGGGGGTCTCCGTCGTGGGGCGCTCCACAGATATCTGCCTGGACACAGGAGCTGACTCTTGCCCAGAAGAGGACTGGCTCTCTGTGGGCTGCCTGAGGAAAAGGGTTGACAGAGGGGCTGCTCCTCGGTGGCGGACCTCACTCTCCAAGAAGCTGCACTTGGCCATCACATAGGTCTCCCGGTCGGTGAGCTTGACCGCGGGCTGGCCAGACTTCTTGAGGTGCAGCTTCCCATACCAGGTGTGCATGTGCTTCCACCACCCGAGGAGGACCTCCGAAGTGTAGCCCAGGCTCTCCGCCTTCTCTCTCCAAGCCGCCTGCTTCCTCTTGGTGTCTCGATAGAGCCTGTGTCCCTTCCGCCATAGGTACTCGTTCTCCCTCAGCCATTCGAGCACCTCATCCTCATGTTCCTCTTTGATGGAGTACTGACTCCTCTCCCTATCTCATGAATGCTTCTTCCTGCCTCTGGCAGGGCCTTCTGGGCCCTCATCAGAAGGGCTTCGAGGTTGTAGGGGCTGCTCCACCACACCACCACCACCAGCAGCAGCAACAACAGCAGCAGCAAAAGCAGCACCAGCAGGACCAGGAGCAGCACCAGCAGAGTAAGCACCAGCAGAAGCACCAGCACCAGGAGCAGCGCCAGCAGAAAAAGCACCAGCAGAAGCACCAGCACCAGGAGCAGCACCAGCAGAGTAAGCACCAGCAGAAGCACCAGCACCAGGAGCAGCACCAGCAGAAGCCCCAGCACCAGCAGAGTCAGCCCAAGAAGCAGAAGCAGAGTCAGCGCCAGGGGGTGGGATGGTGGCCCTGTCCTTCTTGCCAGGGCTGGCAGAAGATGGCACAGGCTTCCTCTTCTTCCCCATGGCTGTTGGCTGGAGATGTGTATGGCAACAGGTCTTTCCTCTGAATGGTGACCTGGTTGCGAGCTGCATCCTTTTATATCCACGGGGCTGATGCAATGCATCCTCCCCGCATGCGCAGTGAACGCTTTGCATCCACTAGGCATCCGCTAGGCTTCCGTGATGCATCCGCTGTATCTGCTCGGCATCCGCTCTGCATCCACTCCTTCCACTTGGCCTCCGCTTTGCTGTGCTCCCCCAGAAGCCCTGCGGATGTGCCATCCGCTTCCATCCACTTCCATCTGCTAGGCTTCCATGGAGCATCCGCTTAACATCCTCGCTACGTCCTTTCCCCGTCCGTTCCTTTCCGTTGTTGTCCACTCTGTTTATGCAAATTTGGGGCACTTTTGAGAGTGGATAACAATGGATGGAACATTTTCTCGTGTGCTGTGTCCTTTTTACATACTTTTTGCATCCGTCGGCCTATTTGACAGGCCCTTTAATTCTGCAAAGAAGAGACTGACACAAAGTTTCGGCAATATGACCCCTCAATCCAGTGTTACTTTTGATTGGATTTTGAAATTGCCAGCCTAGATTTTTTTGACCTTGACAGTGACCTTGACCTTAAAAACAATTGGAATGTTTTTTATATTATTGTAATGGTGACTTTCTTAGAAAATATTTTCACTCTGACCCTATAAATATTTCAGCTATTTTGTACGGGAGAGCTTTATCCATAACCAGGTTTAATATTTGATATCCATGATTTTAAATTAATGTACAGTTATCTTCTAAGTAAGTTGCAATCATTTGCAAATATCTTTGTCAAAAAATTCTTTTTTTATGGAGGTATCAATTTAATCAAGCATGGCACTTGGACTTTATGTTTCCTAACTTCTAGAAGAGTTGTTTAGTTTTAAATGATTGTGATTCCTTTTTAGAAGCTTAGTAGTTTAACCATAACATGGAGGATAAACCTTGTTGGATGTGGATTTATTTACTTCATTTAACTATTAATTAAACATTTCATTTATATTGCCTACTTTTTCTCTTGTTTTCTATATATTCTATTGATTGATGTGCTTTGTGTAACTATTTTTTAATTATACCTTAATTTAAAAAACAAGCATGTTTAATGTTTGCAGCTGTTCCTATTTTTAGCACTTATTTTATGTCCTGGTTGTGAATTGCAACTGCTACAAGTGTTATAAAATTGAATGTCGTCACTTGACTTAATGATCACCACAACTTAAGGCTAATTCTTGGCTCAATTGTGGTCATAAGTCAAGGAATACACACATACACATTAGCTATATGGCTTTATGTAGAAATACATGGAAATGCTTATTATTATTATTATTTTTAAAAAGAAAACAAGAAACATCAGTTGTAGATAGAACAGATTTAAATACACACAAAACTGAAATGCATTATCGAGTCTGTCCTTTGAACTAAAGATGTGATATATATTTGTCACAAATACATTATTTTAGAGTACATGAAGGTACATAGAGTCTGCAGAACAGTTTTTAATCACCCATAATTTTTAAAAGAAGAGTAAAAATAAACCCAGACAATTATTGTCCAGGCAAATAGGCAGAAAGAGTAATCCAGTGGAGTAAACAAGCTATCCAACAGAAGCTTTGCTAAAGAAAAATCATTGTGGATTTTTCAGGTAAATCCTGCCTAACCAATGTTGTATAATTTTTTGAGAGTATCAGTAATTTTTGGATTCAGCAGCACTCCTATTGAAATTGTATCCAAAAAAAATTTCATAGAATTTCTCATCAAGGAATTTTAAGTAAAGTATCCTCATGAGATAAGAAGATTCTTTTTCCTGAAAAATCAGAAAGTAAAAATAGGAATAAATGGCCAATTTTCTCAGTGGAAAAAAACAAGGCATATTCTTCATGAATTTTTGTTGGGACCAGTGCAATAGAATTTGCTCATAAATAATCTTGATTTAGGGTAAAGTAATGAATTATATATATTTTTGACGGGACCAATTTATGAAGGTAGTAAACTCAAAATGAATTTTAAGAGATCCAAAATGTTTATCAAATGGCAAATACAATTCATTCTAAATAACTGTTAGTTGATGCACTTTGAGACAAAACCCCAACTCTATATTCTTTGCTATCTTATAGTACTCAGAAAAAGGATCTTGGATCATGGTATATAGTTCAACTCAGTGGTTATCAGTGTGTTAATTCCACACTAAGATTCATTATGAAAAAAATAAAATGAAAATGAAACTGACAATATTGTAATATCCTTGTCCACAACCATGACAATGCATCTACAGTTATGTATACAATTCTGAAAAAAGGATATAATACAGCTGAATGCAGAAAAAAAACAGGAATGGGAATCATCCAATAAATAAAAAGAGATTAGAACAGATAAAAGAAAGTACAGCTCATAAACAAGAAATAACGTGTACTCACTTGGATGGCTTTTAGACCAGATTGGATAAATTAAGGAGGGCGATATATCTATCAATGGGTATTAGTCTTGAAGACTTATTAGAGTTGGTTTGGGGTTAGTAGACTTCCAAACACCAGTTGCAGAGGAAGAATCATGTGGAAGAAATATGTCTCTGTTTGGAAACCTTTAATATCTATCTGGACAACAAATTTTCTACAATCATGGACTTTTTTCCTAATACAGCTGGACCATTCTTATGTCCTCATGCATTTACTTACTTCATGCAGAAACTACTCACTAATAATGATGTATCAGAAGGACAATATACTTGGGTACTAAATTGATATCAGGGTCAGTGTGAGCTATTATTTAAATTTGCAGTTGCTGGTTGTAAAGGGAAAAACAATTTGTAAACTACCAATACTGTTTCCTTTTAATCATCACTATTGCTTTATTTGCCAGGGGCCCAAGTATACAATATTATTAAGTATCAGTCGGTGGCTAGATGTAATTGATTTGAGCAAGAAAACAGGTGAATTAAGCAATAATGGACCACTATGCACAAGTGAGTGCAGGCAGTGTGGTTCTGCTGTCTCCCTTCCTTTTAAAGGACTGAATCATCTGTTTGCCTTTGGCTTTAAAACATTTGTCTTTATCTTAAATTACTAAAATATTTATTTCCACCCTAAATATACTAATAATAAGGTATACAAACATGTTGGCACGAACCAGATTATGTCTAAAACGTTTCCCAGAGTTTATAGAGACTGGCAGTCTAAAGAAGTTGCAATTATCAATCTTTAGGACGAAAGAAAACTTGAAGTTTCTGTAGACTTTTAGAAACCTAAAAGATAGTTAACTTTTAGTGAATAAACCTATATCTGGTAATATCCTCTATGTGTTGATCAGTCAACATACCTGATTGAGAAGTTGCTGTTGCCCGTTATTTCTGGAAGTTTTTATTGTGTTATTGAAATGGCTATTCTGTTCATTTTTCTTTCTGTGCTTTTTAAAAATAGATTTTTGAAGAAAGATATCAGATGAGCTAAGAATTGCTGATTATCTTTACCCAGAATGTTTTGATACTTTTCTAGCAATTTGGAAGTGTCCTAAACTTGAAATGATCACATTTCAAGCTTAAAACACTGATTTCTAACATAATTATTTTAAGCTTGAAAAAAATCTGGTAAATATTGAATAATACATTCTGAACTTGAAATGTTTTGAATTCTGTTGCTCTTCTACTTCTAAGTACCTATTTTCTAAAAGCCCTGGTCAGAATTACTATCCTGGGAGCATTATCTTCTATAATCGTGCCAAATCTATCATTTGCTAAAAACTTTATGATAGAATGAAGCCAGTGAATGCTGTCTGCCATCTTGTCATATGACTTCACAGAATACAAATTATGCCTGGAGGTGATAAACACAGTTTGAGAAAATAGCAGGGAAAGAAACTAGTAGAAATATTTTAACACAGAGAAACCCATAATGTTTCTTAAAGAGGAAAGAAAGAAATGAAATGGTATAAGGAACTGCATGAAGAGAACTCCAGGAAGAAAAGAGAACTCTAAGAAGACAGGGAAGGTGTAACAGGCAAATCAGGTGAAATTTAGGTAGATGTAGTTAAAGAAATATCAGAAAATATAGTTCTTTATCATGCTTCAAAACATCAGCCTACTCTGCATAAAATACCCAAATGAAAAGAGGCCAAAGATTAATATTCTCCTGTCCATAAAACATTGCCACCCAAGTTTTATTTAAAGATCTTCATTAACTGGGAGTTACACGCATTACTACAGCTTGCCAAACTGATTTCAGGAGTATCATGAACTTGCAGTTAATTGTCAAAGTTATTTATTTCTTCAGTAGATTTAAATTTTTACATGGTAGATACCAGAAGGTAGGAGAGAATCCGAAGGTCTATTTATTTCTTTACTATAGTGCATACTTCCTTTGACCTATTTAGCTGTAAAAGTCAATCTCTCATTAAAAAATATGCTTTTGTATCTTGTGACATGATGAACCTAGAGCAGGGGTGTCAAATTCAAGACCGTTGGGCCTTATCTGGCTCTCTTGGTGTTTAGATCTGGCCTGCAGGGCTGGCCTGGAAAGATCAAAGGACCAGCCTGTGGTGCTTCTCCTGGCCAAAACGGGGTATGGGGCCCCACACATGACCCCCCCCCCACAGCCCATTTTCAGCCTCCACAGCCTCCTGCAACACTGCTGGTTGGAAATGGGCTGCGGGGAGGCGCAAATGCCCACCCATGGCCAATTTTGGCTGGCAAGATGCTGCAGGAGGCATCTGTCCCATCTTCCTTACTCCCTACCACTGTCCTCCTTCCGCTGGCCCACAGAGGAGAACTACAATGCTGATCCAGCCCTCCAAGAAATCCAGTTTGATACCCCTGACCTAGGGAAAAACTGAATAGCTTCACAAAGAAAACCTTGCATGCTGTATATTATCTGTATATTGATCTGAAAAATGATTTCTGAAGGAATTTATTTTAGTCTCAAAAACCTAGCATTTTAACAGGGATGTATACATCTATGGTATGTTAGATTGTAAAAAATAAACAGTAGTTTATGTAGTGGACATTTTCCAACAGTATTACAAACAACTTTATACCTAAATTTAATAGTTTACTAATATCAACCTGGAATGATATAAAAGATTCTGTCTTTGAATACAAACAGTTTTACATATTAACTAGCTTGAAGAAAAAAATATTTGGATAAATTATGGAATGATGATCCTATTCATGCTTATGATGAAAGTGTTCTTATCCATGGAATCTTCTAGCAGAAAACTCTAATGTTATATTTGGTGAGAAAGTGGTATGAATTTCCAAACATTCCTTTGATAACCAAAAGTTGCTTTAGAAAAACTTCTTCAAGATGAGTTGCTAGAATAATACCCAGAGAATGATAACTCCTAGTAAGGAAAACTTAAATGTCTTTTTTATCAAGCTTCTGAAAGCTTGGCATTTAGCTTTTAGGTCAGATTTTGATCAGCCAAATAATTTTTAATACTAAAGCGAAATTAATAATTTAGAAAGACAGAGGGAAACATTCAGATCCACTATAAGTTTGTCCAGCTTAACAGGGAAAAATAACAGATTGGTAATGGCCGGTAGTGGGATCCTACCTTAGTCGCTACCAGTTCAGTGGGTAATTGTGCGCGTGTATGCACATATATGCCCCTAACATGTGCACCCCTAACAAGCTAATCAGCTGAGAGGATGAAAAAATGAAAAGCTAGGAGTGACCCTCCCACCCCCTCATGAACTTTTCAGTCTTTTATCCTCTCAGCTGATCGGAGGCTTTTCCTTTACTACAGTTCAGCTGAATCAGTCTGAACTGGTAGCATACCACCACTGGTAAAATTTATACATTTTTCTTTTATAGCTGCCAATAGATACAGTCCTCATTGGCTTTTATAAACAAAAAATGCAATTTTCTAGATTTTTTTAAAATACAATTTCCATAGCAGTTCTAACAAATAGAACTCAAGAATAAACTTATCTTAGATGACATGATTTCAATTGATGTTTATTAAATTTGTAGACATGATTCTCTTCAGATGTGCTGGACTAAAAGCCCCCAATATCCCAGATATCTTGAACAGCAGATTGGGAAAGGCATTGGAATGACGAATCCAATTAATGCTTTTAAATAATGTACAAATATGAACTCTTGCTGCCCTTTAAAACCTTTCCAGGTTTTGAATTTATTTCTAATACTCAATATTCTTGTTATTTGCATTTAATGCCTTAGCCTTACATAATATGAATAGCCTTGTTGCATCTATTTTGTCTTGCCTGAAAGACAGTTTATTACTTGCTTCCTCAGGTCACTAATGCAGGCTGTGATCAGGGCTTTCATGGCAAGGAACAGAACATAATTTATTGTCCTGTTTTGTTGACCAAGATTAATAGGAAAAAGCCACTGTGCTTGTTCAATTTAAATCTCCTTTCTGACTAATATTTAAAATTTATTACCACAGGTTGATGTCTCCCAAAGGATGTAATGATACTTCAGGGCTTGTGACTACTTCAGTGTGAAGATGAAATGCATATAATAAATATCTCAGTATAATTGATGCTATTGGAAAACATCAGCTGATATTGACTAGAAATTTGTCACAGTAGGAAAGACCTTAAAGATCTTACTTTTTCCCTCATTGTACCAGTACAGTATTTTGAAGTATTAGCTTCTGTATATCATATTCCCAGAAGTTGTAAATGAATATAAAAGGGGTGAGAAAACATGTATACAAATACAAACTTGGAAAAAAAATAAAAAATAGTAGCATAAATATCTTTGAGCTACAGGAATTAAATTGTAAAGAAAAAACAGGATTGTATGTGTTTTTGAATTAGTAGTGGGGAATATTGATAAGAGTGAAAGTCAGGCTTGGCAGATGTTATATCTTTTCTATCCTGCTCTGTGGAGTGGAGAGTTGGTCTCGGACAGAAAGTCACGTGAAGAGACTAGAAGCATTTGAAATGTGGGTTTACAGGTGGCTGTTACATATAAGTTGGGTTGAAAAAATCAGAAATGAGGTGATGAGCTACCTGAGAAATCCAAGGGAAATAATCAAAACCATAAAAAAGTGAAAGTTATAATATTTTGGACATGTGATGTGACACCTGGAAAAATACAGCATCCTTCATTTCATCCTCAAAGGAAAGATTGAGGGCAAATGAGGTCCAGGCAGAAGAACATCATGACTTCAAAATCTAAGGGACTGGTTTGGACAAAACTCAAAAGGACTTTTTTGTGCCTACGTCCAATAACAGATATGGAACAAGAAGAAGAAAAAGGAGAAGGAGGAGGAGGAGGAGGAGGAGGAGGAGGAGGAGAAGGAGAAGAAGAAGAAGAAGAAGAAGAAGAAGAAGAAGAAGAAGAAGAAG
>BLBF01000022.1:50286956-50356654 GCA_015471245.1 Laticauda colubrina
AAGAAGAAGAAGAAGAAGAAGAAGAAGAAGAAGAAGAAGAAGAAGAAAAAATGAGGAATATAGGGTAAATGCTATTTCAGATATTTCTAAGACAGCTACATTTTGAAACATGATTGCAATCCATAAAAGGTATGTAAAAAACAAATATATTTTTTTCTTTCCTAAAATAACAATTCGATCTATATGTAGGAGTAATGGAAATAAGGAAGCACAGAGTTAGTAGTTTGGAAACGTTGAGAATGAAAACAAGTGGCATTTTTCACATGCTTATGTCATCTCTTTCAGGGTTTAGCACAGCAAAGTTATATGTTCTATTAGTAGAGCAGTCTGTGAATAATCTGACTGGAGAAAAGGAGATTCTGAAACTTTGTGTGGGATGTTACAACAGCATTTAATGGAGATTCTCAAAGTTATCATTAGAAGTAATCTGATTATTTAGTTTCAAATAATCTATTGTGTCACAATTCTACATCAAGATTTGTCATAGTAATTAAGAACACGGTGCCCTAAAGGGTTTTTTTTTTTTTTAGATACACTGTCTCAGTACATTGCCATAGACTTTGCTGCCTGGAATTGATAGCGGTCCTCCACAAGGACAAGACCAACATTTTCTAAACCCCTGCTAACACTAGCTGGAACCAAACCTGAAAAAAGAACAATAATCTCCCCAATTTCCAACTCTCAGAGCCAATACAAAAAGATTCTGTGGTTGATTGTTTTGAATATTGCTAACAGGTCAAAAACACAAGGATGAATGCACTACTCCAACCTCATCTCTGCCCCAGGTCATCAACAAGCACAACCAAGGCTGTGTCCTTACTGAATACCAACCTGAAACCTGACTTGAAGGTCGAGATCAGTGTTTCTCCAGCATCCTGGCTCGCGAATTCATGCAGCTGAAGTCCTCATATCTGAAAATTGCCAAGATTTGAATTATCTCCCTCTTCTAGGATCCTTTGCAATTGAGGCCTGACCATCTTCTAAAAAGAAAAGGTTGATGCAGGAGAATAATTGTCTAAAATAATTGATCCAGGAACAATCTCTTGAGAAGGCAACCCTCTTCCTATTCCCACACCAGAGGTACAGCCCTGTCTCTCAAAGAAGCCATCTGCAAGGTTCCCAACTAGGAATGGATAAATCTCTTTTTAAAATAAACAAATAAAAACTTCAGAACTTTTAAACAATAGATCTTCCCTTTTCAGGTTGTCTAGGTTTCTATGAAAAGACTGCATTAAAATGTAAACATATTTTTTTGCATTTTCTTTAATTTCCTATTTATACCTATGCCACTCTTCCTTTCTTTGCTTGTAAATTTCTATTTTTTTTTACTGCACTGTAGTATAGAATTTCACAGTGTTTCAAAAATGTGAGAAGTAGAAATAATGGCATTCCAATTTGTATATTAATTTGGAAAATATGATCTAAATCAATTTGCATTAAAATGCAACCCCCCCCCCCAAAAAAATATCTCCCCGTTTATAGCATCAATGAAGACAGAAAGCAACATTGTGACATGCCTTACTTTTGCCAATATCTCCTTTGCAATTTTAGCCAGCTGAGCCACAGTATCTGCAGCAAAGATAAAACAGGATGAGGTAGGAAATTTTGAAATATTCTCCAGTTCTAGTTGATGATTTTAGGACAGATAGTAAAATACAACTGTAGCTAGCTCACAAGCAAGATGAACTTCTGGGAGTGCTGCTCTCTTGCACATCACCTGGGATAAGTTTGGTGGCCTGGAAATTCTCAAACTCCTTTGTGAGGCCTGTACATGTTAGTAAGTGAAACAGGAAATCGATCCAGGAATTGTTTGGGGTTTAATTATGTAGGAAAACAGAATCTTTGAAGAAAAATTGAGGACCTTGAAATGGGAATGATAAGTCATACATGCACCGGTAGATATGAAAAGATAGAACACAGTCATTAATAATAAGTAGCAATCTGTAAAATCTTAAGACATTGCAGTTCCTGGAGCAGCAGATGAAGCAGACAAGATTCCTGAACTACTTAGTTCCAAATTTGGTTCCTAAGTGACACCTAAAAAATGTGAAAACAATCAAACTGTTGAACAAAGTGAACCATCAGAGAATATGATCATTCAGAGAATATGATCAAAATCTGGTAGCACATTTCACAGACTGTATTAGGGTCTTTTGACATACTTTAACCCTTCCCCCCATTTTGCATGTCTGAGTAAAATTTATTTGTTGTTGTGGTTCAGTTGTTAAGCCATGTCTGCCCACCAGCCCAAACATCCTCCATTGTCTTCCAGAGACTGCCCAAAGTCAATAAGAAGTTCTATCTAATGCTTATCAAATAATGTGAGGTATGAGATACCTCATTGAATTAATAGGCTAAAGGCATGTACAATTCATGCTGAATGTAATTAAAATTGATTAAATACCAAGGAAAATACTGGATTAAATGTGCTCAGATTAAATGGACGAAGAAGTATTACAAAAGTATATTATTTGGTTTATAAGACTCATATATCCTGGTATAAAGGGACTTTAATTAATACTAATAAAATTATTCTTTGAAGTTCCAAAGACACAAGTTATAGTGGTAGACATTATATTTTCTTGTTGGGAATTCAGTGTTTCTGAAAATAGCCCTACAAGGCTAGATATGTTAAGCTACCTTTGAAAACCAGTTTCTCAGCAACTGTGCCTTCTTGATATCATCATTTCTCTGCTTCTCCATCCAGTAATATTTTATATAAAATCCTCTTTGTGTTATGCTACTACATGCAGTATTTACTTATTATGCTGTTCCTTATTGGATCATTTTTGTCACCTGTGGTAAAGTTTAAGTACTCACAAATAATCAAGTATAAGAGATTTTGAAAAGACATACCATTGGTTTTTTCAAATGAATTCTTTTCTTTAGCCATACAGAATGCTGAAGAGCTTTGTCTTATTTGATAAATCTTCTGTATGGCCATAGTCAGTACTGCATCTTTTGCATTTTTTCTTCCTAGCTATTAATAATAAAGAACACAGCTTCATTTTCAGTAGCTAAACTTGTATCTCAAGAAGCAATGTATCAATCACTTTTGGGGGCTTATTAACTTTATAGATAAAGTAGTATTGAACTATCTTTTACACCTGTCATATCTGTTACTTTCACTTTTAAATCTATGAAAAACTGTGCCTAAATAATAAGCATATACGCAAATAGGAGTAAAAATACAGTGTTTACCCTTGTACCACAGTGACTGTGTCAGCTTTTTTCACTTAATTATTTACTGGAAGTACATTTTAACCAGGAGTACCTAATATTTTTATGAAACAGTAGATAAAGAGAGAAGGCAGAACTGTGAGTTTGAAAGGAACCATGTTTATAGATCTTACTATTAACTATTTATAGATCTTACTATAAATTATTTACTACTGTATAAAGATTTAAACTGATTTTCTTAACTGTATTTATGCATTTAGGATATTTTCCCTCCTTACCAAAATGCCTTCTGGAGTTACAATACTTTTTTTTCATTATTTTTTTTTAGGTTGCTGTCTATAAATCCCACTGATAAGCTATAAACCTTGGTTTTTGGCTGTGATTTGTTTTTCATTTTGTATGCACTTTTGCAAAACTCTGTTCTTTCTTCTCAAATCCATTGAGTAATTTTAATATGGGTTCTGCCTCTTTTTCCCCACATACAATTCTTTTCTCCTATGTCCCAGTGTCTGCTCTAAAAATAAGTAAATGCTCATATACTCAACCATTGAGTGAACTGTTTTCAATGGTTGTAGTGGCTTTCTATCCCATTCCCAGTACTTGATTTGAAACACTTAATGGTTTGCTTTTTATTTTTCTACTCCTTTATCATATTCTGCCACTGACCTTTTACTCCAACTTTTAATAAAAGCCTTACCTGTCAGAAAAATCTTTTCAGCTCTTAAAGATCCCCTGCTTCCTTGCTGTATCCTGCAGTCTTAAAACGTCTGCATTGTTAACCTTCTACTATCTATGAAATTCCTTCTCTGATTTAGGACCATTAGAGCATCCATTAGAGCACATATTGTTCCTCTTGTCGGCAAAGTTTCTCCTCTTTTCCCCTGTTTTGATTTTTACTTTGTTTAATTTATCAGTGTAAGTGATATCTCCTTTAGACTGGAACCATTACAATTTTTATTTCATAAATTACTCCTTGCTAATGCTAGTATTTTATTGTATATTTATATTATTACGTAAAATAAAATATAATTTTCTGCCAGTTACTGCCCATTTTTCCATCTTGAAATTTTTGATGGCAAAGCTGGCATGGAGATTCAGATTTTTGGTCCATATAATATAATCGTGGCAAGTTGGATTGGGTAAAAAATATGAAGATTTAATTACATTGTAATGTAGAATATTGAATTATGAGGGTTGGAGAGCATGAGCACATTCTCAATTTGAAAATATAAAAGCCACAAGTTATTTGATTTTATCATTTGATAAATGCAGAATAAAACTTATTTTTTAAACTTCCTGCCATAAATTTACTCAGAAAGACTACTGGTCAGGATTAATGAGAATTAAGTCCAAATCTTTGGTGCACATCAATTCACCAATTCCTATTCTGAATAGATCTGGTAAAGACATTAACTACTTGTTACTTTTTGGTGTCTTCTTCCAAAGGGGCCTTCAAACATGTAATAATAACAACAATAACTGTAGGGCTTTGTCAGAATATTTCTGGTCTAATTTTTTTTCAGCTATAAACTGAGTGTATGTTTTATTTCAAAAACAGTTCCATAACTACTGCTGTTTAAGACATTTTAATTATTAACAATATAGGTCTGTGCTACGTTAGATAATTTTGGAATGAACAAAAATATATCTGAAAAAATTATGCTGATTAAAAAAACAATTGATTTAGAATCAAATGATAAATAACATAAATGTAGGTTGTTTTTTTTTTAAGATAAAGCAAATATGCAAGTTTCAGAATGCAACACTCCTTTTATTCACCGTGAAGTGACAGGAAAAACAAGACAGATACACATTTCAGGAGAAACTGGCACAAGGAAAATAAAAGCAGCCTGAGTAAACAGATCTGAAAGAAGACAGTAGTCAAGAGACAGAAACAAGCTTGAAAGATATTTGTAAATTATCTCATGCTCTGCATAAACAATCACACCTAAAGTTTTTAAAAATGTGTAAAGTTTTCCTCTTTTTCAGGAGATATTCAGAAAAACAAATCTTAAAGTTCCTGAACCATCAAAAGAAGAAAAGCAATAGGGAGACATAAACAATGTTCAATTGGCAGCTCAGGATGTCAGAACAGCATCAATCATACAGAACTAGCTTAACCTAGAATTCTATCTGTCTCAGCTTGAGAAGAAAGTCTCTTGTATCTTACAAATGTCACATTAAGACAAAAATAAAGAAAAAGAAGTCATCTTCCTGCTTCTGAATAGAAGACTTAGAAAAAAAATGAAACATGTAACACAGAAATATTTTCTAAATATTCAGTTCATCACAAGGATAGTTAAAATAGTATAGTTCACTTAAAAAAAAAATCTCAGGATATCAATAGGATCAGTTGGAGGAGTTGGTTAACTATTAACTGTTAATGTGAAACTTGATTTTCATAACTAGCTTTGCATTATTGAAACTTTGCAGTTAGCTTCTGAATAACATTGAGGCTGGGAAATGTATAATAATTAATGTAGCATTTTAGAGATTCGTTTTTCAACTATCAGAGACACAAAGAGAATAAATATTTTGGCATGTATGCCATTGTGCAGATGCAGATGTAAGTACAAACACCAGTATGGAATCTGGCTATTCTTGAATTGAATATCCTATTAGCTTGGCAGGTTTTCAACCATAATTATAATTCCAATCTTAATTAGCAGTACCCTAAACTTACCTACATTTTTGGTGATAGAGATTAATAACTTTTGTAAAGAAGCTATGAATTAAGTTATAGAATTGGAAGAGGCCAGATAATTCTTTATATTAAATTCACTTTAGGAATCCCAAATTAAAGCTATTAGAGATACGGAGAATCTGGCCCTTGCTTGAATATGTGCAGTGAAGGACCCATTACTCCCTTATGTAATTGGTTCCAGTATTGAGTGCTCTTCCCCGCCCCCCGCCCCCCGTGATTGTACAGAGAAAATCAAAACGACAATTCATTACTGTTCAATGGGGCTTGATACTCTACAATAGCATCTTTTGATTTCATTATAGAGTTAAATAGCTGAAAAACCTCTTGGATCCAACATCAATCATTTTCTTCAAGGTAGCTTTCTGGAGCTCTTTAGTGTCCAAACTTTAAAGTATTCTTATTAACTCAAATATAAACAAAATAACTTTTCCCAGGAATAAGGATTCTTTTAATTAACTTCAAAGTCTTTCTTTAATTCAAATTCATTTGGACACTTAATCCATTTCAAGCTTTTCAAAATCAGCGCTATAATTATCCTTCTGTTGCAAAAAAAGAAAATTCAGACAAAACATTAAATATGTAACTTGTTTTCTAAATGGATTGAAGAGAAACTCACCCAATGTATACAAGCAATTAAAAAAAACCTCCTAAGTGATTAAAAAGATAAGCTTTGGTTGAAACATCTGGCATTGCCACCTGAGCAGACCATAATCATTTTCACACTGAAGGCTTCTGTTATCAGGCACAGGAAATTTGGTTGTAATTGCTGTTCAGAAAATGTTTTTAATAATTAAGTTAAAATAAGACAAAGTAGCTTCTAAGTAAGAAGTGCCTGTATGCCCCATGTTGTAAATCACAGTCGGTGGGACCAGGTGATGAAAATGTATAACATTGCTTACTTAGCTAATGTTATGGAGAGCAGATGGCATTAAAATCAAAGCTTATTGGAAGTTGTGGAATCCTCATTTTTCAAAAACATATGCAATACCATTCATTCTGGAGATCTTGGATTTTAATACTGTCCTCTAAATTTTAACTTATTGAAAATCTGCTAGCTGCTTGATATAATGAACCTGCAATGGGTATTGTTTCTCTAAGTTAAGTTTTAGCGGGAAATACTATCTGTAATTTTCTTTGGAAGTGCTGGAGCAAATGAAGATATATCTTCATTTTAATTAAACAGATTCTGTTACATAGGAGGTAAATAACATAATAATGTTGGAAGGAGCCTTAGGGGTTATTTCGTCCAACCCCTTGCTTGAACAGGAAGCACTATACCAGGGGCGTTAAACTCATGCTGTCAAGGCTGCTTCAGGTGATGTATTGGGACTTTTTTCCAATTCACTAAACTGAGCATGGGTGTGGTCCAGCAGGTGACACAGCTGGTCCACGGGCTGGGAGTTTGACAGCACTTCCCTATACCATTTCAGACAAATGGTTATCCAATCTTTTCTTAAAAACTTCCAGTGTTGGAGCATTTACAACTTCTGGAGGCAAATCTAATTAATTGCCAACTGATTAATTGTTTTAACTGTTAGGAAATTTCTCCTTAGTAGGTTGGTTCTCTCCTTGATTAATTTCCATCCATTGTGTATCCAGATGTGTATTCAAACTGGAATTTGGGTCAGTTAACAAGCATTTTATGTGAAAATATGCTTCA
Organism: Laticauda colubrina; assembly: GCA_015471245.1. NCBI lineage: Eukaryota > Metazoa > Chordata > Lepidosauria > Squamata > Elapidae > Laticauda > Laticauda colubrina. Next base: position 50,294,501 of record BLBF01000022.1, read on the forward strand.
ATATTCCAGGTGTTTTTAAAATGTTCTAAATTTTTAGAATGTTTTAAGAATATTAGCACTTGGCTCCTTCTCAATAAATAGTGTAATTCAAATCCCATATTGTAAATCCTTAAGAACAGTTTATAGCAGACTCTGTCTACCCATAATGTGTTTGCTACAGTAGTATAAACTAATAATATAATCAATATATGTAAAACATGATAGGATAGTGCTGTGTCCAAAATTTCTTCTGCTGTTCTGATTATTGAATTCAGTTGAAAATAAAAAGTGTTTTAAAGAATGAAATTGTGGTGAAATACTCTTAGTATGATGTGAGGAATTATTTTTTGCATTTATTATACATCCAAAGTGACTAAGGGATATGTATATCCTTTGTGTCTTTCAATATACAATAAACTCTTCAGTGTAAGATTCAAATATAAAAGAAAATCTGAGAAACTAATCAGCAGAAACGTGGGAGGCATATTACAGAACCAAAGCAGGTGTCAAGACATTTCACAATATTAAATGGGGATTTCTGTGAAAGTCTTGTTAACTTGTCACTGAAGAGGTTTTCAATTGACCCGAGTTCCTGCTTGAATATTCAGTGGATGTAAACTAATAAAGGAGAGAACCAACTTACTCAGGAGAAATTTTCTGACAAAACAATCAGTGGAATGACTTCCTCCAGAAATTGTGGATGCTCCAACACTGTGTTTTTTCAGAAGAGATTGGACAAGCATTTTTCTGAAATGGTATAGGGCCTACTGCTTGAGCAGGGGGTTATACTAAATCAGTGGTCGACATCTGGTGAGCCGTGAGAAAATTTTGGTGGGCCGCAGAGAAATGTCACCCCTAGAGCACCACCCAAAGCAATTAATTCAGGTTGTGCACAAACACAAGGCTGCACTGCCCACAGGGCCTGCAGGAATCCTCCCTGCCCACTCACTCCTTACCCAGTAAACTTGCCTGCTAAATTGCTGTTTTTCCTTTTTTTTTTTTTTTTTGACCATCAGCTGCTCTGCTGTGCCAGGAGATATAGATTAGATAGGAAGCAGGAAATGGTTGGATTTCTTGCTTTCTAGCTAGTCTTTAGCTCTGCTTTTAAGCACAGCCGAATCTCCTTTAGGACTGAAGGTTTTTTTATTCAGTGCAGACTCATGGCAAGCCAATTTTATGTGACAGACTCAGATAGCTGATGGCAGATAGATAGATCACTGAATAATTCTGTGAGCAACTCAATCTGCCTGCCTACTTTGCCTGATTTTGTGTAAAAGTTGCTCTTTTTTTATTAAAAATTCAATATTTACATACATGGTGTGTTGTGAGTTAATTTTGTGAGTTTGCTTGCAAGCAAATTTTATGTGACAGACTAAGCTAGCTGATGGTAGATAGATAGATCTCTGAATGAATCTGTGATTCTGTGAGCAACTCAACCTGCCTGCCTGATTTGCCTGCTTTTGGGTAAAAGTTGCTCTTTTTTATAAAAAAAATCAATATTTATATAAATATTTATAATACTTATATACAAGCCATGGCCAGCCAGTCACATGACCACCAAGCCACACCCACAAATTAGGCCAAGCCCACAGAACCAGTTAGTGGTCCCTGGAATTTAAAATTATGACTTTGGTGGTCCTTGAGGTCCAAAAGTTGGCAACCCCTGTGCTAAATGACTTCCAAGGTCTCTTCCAACTCTGTCATTCTGTTATTCTGTTTTCTTTTATTTGTACTCTGTGTCATTTAATATTTCTTTCACTACGTTAAAAGTGCTTTAAGGGTACAAAACATATAGACTAATCCACATGAACAAACTTTTTCTTCTTGTTGCTTTTTCGGACGCCATCTACAATTGAAACTGACTACTGTATTCAACTAGAATGTGGATCTCATTACCTAGAATGTTCCTGAACTTGCACATTTTCACTAAAGCTGCAAACCAAAGGTTAGGTTATTATAAAAAGAAGGCCAAGCTTTAAAAGTTGTAAAAAAGTTACAAATTAAGCATCTTTCTTAATCATTAGCATAAAAAAAGTTTGCTATTTAAATGATTGGCTTAATGAGCTATATTTGCAGCTGTTAAATTACCCTTTGCTCTCAAGAATTCCAAAGCACGCAACAGTCTTTGTCAATTGTAGCTTTTAAAGAGATTTTAACAACAACAATATTTGTCTTAATCCAAATATTGTTGTTATTGTATTACTTAAAAAATAAGTAAATATGGGTTTGTATATTTCTTTCTGCTATTGTGTCTAGAAGTTTCTAGTCTTTGTTTCTAAGTTGATTTATTTGTTTCATGTTTGTTGGGGTAATTACCCGTTAGAAGAATGAGCGCATACAGGGAAACGTATTTGAGAGTAGTGTTTGAATAATACACACACAGCACACAGATACACTGTACAGTAAACATAGGTTGTTGTTTTTTTACTTTCAATCAAGGTTTAAGCAAAGTTCAAAACAAGCAATCCAAAGTTATTCACAGGTAAAATCAGTCAGTTTTCATCCAGGGATAATCCAATAACAAAGACCAGTGTCAAAAACAGTTCAGTAACAGACTTACATCAAATCCAGAAATTAGCAGTCAATTAGGAAAATGGAGGAATGGCAAAACTCTCCAACAGAAGGAAAACAGAGACTCACTGAGACTAATTCTGAGACTAAGACTAAAACGAACCATGTTTCTGGCTCCATCTTGTGGCCGTTTGAGAAACCACACTCAATTAAACTTTTTGCATTTTCTTAAAGCCCCTGTCACACTGCACCAATGGATGCAAAGAGGATGTAAAATGGACAAAAAACCTTGCCATCCGTTCGAAAACGCGATATACTCACTGCCTCCGTTTGGCTTCCTCTCTATCCGTCCAGCATCCGTTTATTGACATTTCATCCGCTCAAAAAGTTTTAGGCTGCTTAAAACTTTTGCGCGGAAAATGTATCCAGTTCGTCCGTTCTGCATCTGCTACGCATCCGTTACGCATCCGCTATATCCGCTAGGCATCCGCTGCGCATCTGCGCAACTCGCATCCGCCCGGACACAGGGAGGAAGCGGAACGGACGCGGAACGGATGCAGAACGGATGCTTAGCGGATGTAGCACGGAAATAAAGCGTTTAAAATGGAAAAAACGTTCGCAGAGGGGACCTATCTCGGATATTAAGGATGTCTAGAGGATGCCTAGAGGATGCCTAGAGGATGCCTAGTGGGAAACCTATACCGCCTATAAAAAGGGGGAGCAACTCATCTGCATCGCACTTTCAGAACAGCAGCCCAACGGTGCAGACCTCTGCAGCCTTCATCTCAGTCTTCCTCTTCCACAGCATCCAGTCATGTCCACCGTGGATTGCGACAAAATCCTTTCGGCAGCCAACATCCTTCTGCAACACTGCGAAAGCATCTACAGTCTCTGTGAACAGTACTACGGAAGAAAAGGAGGCACCCAAGAAAAGTCTGGCTCCGAAGATGGTTCACCAGAAGAGTACAGTACGTACTTTACGACAAGCTGATGGTGGAGCTCAGGAGCGAAGACCCTCGGGCATTCCAGAATTTCATGAGGATGCCTCCAGCCATGTTTGACGAATTTATGCAGCGCCTGACACCCAGGTTAACCAAGACAAACACCAACGTCCCGCCCAGCCTGGAACCTGGGCTCAAGGTGACACTCACTCTGCGCCACCTGGCCTCAGGGACCACCTACAGGAGAATGCAGTACGGCTGGAGGGTGCCACCCAGCACCATCAGCTTTGTTGTCAGAGAAGTGGTGCAGGCCATCATCAAAGAATACAAGGAGGAGCTCCTCCAGTGCCCCTCCACTGAAGAAGGATGGAAGAAAGTTGCAGAGCAGTGGTATCAGAAGTGGAATTTCCCTCACACCGTTGGAGCCATATATGGCAAGCATGTGGCCTGCAAAGCTCCAGCCAAGTCAGGGTCCACTTATCAGAATTACAAGAGTTTCTTCAGCATCATCCTCTTCGCCATGGTCGATGCTGACTACAAGTTCATGTACATCGATGTTTCAGGCAACGGCTCATCTTCAGATGCCCAGATATACAACAACAGTCACCTCAAGGAGGGGCTGGAAAGCAACCTCATGGTGGGCTTCCAGATCCAGACCCGCTGCCCAACGACATGCAAGATGTGCCCTACTTCATCGTGGGGGATGACGCCTTCTCCCTCACAACCTACCTCATGAAGCCCTACACCTCCAGATGCCTCACCCATGAAGAGAGGATATTCAAGTACAGGCTGTCCAGGGCAAGGCGGGTGGTGGAGAACGTCTTTGGCATCCTGGCCAACAGGTTCCAGGTACTTCTCACCAACATGCAGCATCGCCCAGAGACCATGAGGAGGATCGTGGAAGCTTGCTGCATCCTGCACAATCTCATGCTCACCCGCTACCCAGTCTTGCAGAACAGGCTCGTGGACCTCCAGAAAGGCAATGGGGACATGGAGCCTCACGTGAGGCGAAGAAGCAGCACAACCTCCTGAAACACTGGTGCAACTCCCCAGCTGGAGCGGTGGAGTGGCAAGACAGGATGGTAGATGCTTAATGGATGCTTCCTTCAGCCTGTCTCATCACACGGATGAGATTGGGCCATGTATGTTTGGTTGGCCTACAATGAACAGGGCGTTTAATAAAGAGTTGTGTTTATGTTGACATGTGTGGATCAATGCTTACATTGTAATTGATAATGAAGGTCCATAGGGGTGGCACCTGGGAGGGTGGACCATGCAGTCCCACTATGCTTGCACTGGAGGTTTATCTATCCCACAACTATTACCCATTCCATAGGTATCCCTGCCCATCCCACAGGTATCCCTTCCCATCCCAAAGGTATCCCTGCCCATCCCACTGCTATCTTAACCCATCCCACAAGCATGCAAAGGCTAAACCATTTCTAAAAGTTTCCACCCAGACTTTATAGAAAAAAATTAATGAAGCAAGTGTGTGAAACAAAGATAAACTTTATTAATAACAAGCTGTAAAATAAACATGACCCAAGTCAAGTGTCCAAATAAAGTCCACAAATATCCAGGCAGCCAGTCTCTTGCACTCCTCTTGGTCACTCGGAGGTGTGTGCCCAGTCTAAGGTGTTAGGGAGCAGGTGCTGTGGAGGTGGGTGCTGCTGCAGTGCTGGTCTGAGGTGTTATTGGTGTGCCTAGCCCCGAGAGGACAACAGGGGGCGGTGTGTTGAGGAAGGTGTCGGACAGCTGGCTCAGCCCTGTGATGCTGAGAGGTCCTTCCTCCATGCCATGGGGTGTCAGCCCCAGTACTGAGGACAGATGTACTGAGGCCGGGCTTGGCTGTGGGATGGAGGAAGGAGCAGTGTAGTGGGGCTGCCTGCTCTGCAGCGGGGTGAGGACTGTCGTGGTTGGCATCGGTGGCATCATTGGAACTGGTGGCAACGGTGCCACCTAATGACTCTGTGCCTGCATTTGTAAGGGCTGCTGCCTGTGCTGCTGGACCTCCGGGTAGCTGTAGCCCTGGAAGGTGAGGGGCTGTGGGAAGCCTTGGTATGGGAGGGACATCACCTGGGGTGGAGGAGCAGACCTGGACTGGGTGGGAGCAGGTGCCTCTGGGTCTGGAGGGTTGTTAAGCAGCGTGGTGATCCTCTCCTTCACCACCTGGTACTGGGGATCCGCCATCTCCTTGAGGGTCTGGTTCACATAATTGAGGAAGGGCTTGCAGTTGGGGGAGGAGGATTCGATGGGGATCAGCTGAGGGAGGAGACCTATGCTGGTGCGGATGGTGTCCCTGATCTCCACCAGGACCTTGTGGCTCTGCCCCTCCTGCGGTCTGGCTCTCTGCCTTTCTGTGGTGGCGGAGGTGTGGGTGGATGTGGCTTCGGCAGCGGTAGACTCAATGTCTCCTTTCTCCCACCGCACCAGGGAGTCCTCATCGCTCTCCACCACGCTTTCAACACCTGCCCGGAGGTTCTCTGCCATGGCACGCTCCACAGATACCTGCATGGAGACAGGGACTGACTCTCAGCCGCCAGAGGACTGGCTCCCGGCAGGTTGCCGGAGAGAGAGGGTAGAGATTTGGGCTCCTGGTGCTCCTCGGTGGTGGACCTCACCCTCCAGGAATCTGCACTTGGCCATGACATAGTTCTCTCTGTCCGTCAGCTTAACCCTGGCCTGGCCAGATTTTTTGTGGTTTAGCTTCCCGTACCAGGTGTGCATGTGCTTCCACCAGCCGAGGAGCACCTCCGAAGTGTAGCCCATACTCTCCGCCCTCTCTCTCCAAGCAGCCTGCTTCCGCTTGGTGTCCCTGTACAGCCGGTGTCCCTTCCGTCACAGATAGTCGTTCTCTCTCAGCCACTCCAGCACCTCATCCTCGTGCGCTTCCTCAATGTAGTACTGCCTCCTCTCCCGTTGTTGCATACGCCTCTTCCTCCCTTTGGCAGGACCAGATGGGCCCTCATCAGAGGGGCTTCCAGGTTGTAGGGGCTGCCAGCAGCAGCAGCAGCAGCAGCATAATCACCAGCAGGATCATAAGCAGCAGCAGCAGCAGCAGCAGGATCAGGATCAGCAGCAGCAGCAGCAACAGCAGCAGCAGCAGCAGCAAGACCAGGATGAGCAGCAACAGAATAAGCACCAGCAGCAGGGTCAGCAAGACCAGGAGCACGAGCAGAACAAACAGGACCAGCAGGACCAGCAGGACCAGGAGCAGCTTCAGCAGAATACGCAGCAGAAGCACCACTGCCAGGAGCAGCTACAACAGAAGAGCGAGCCCAAGCAGCAGAAGCCCCAGCAGAAGATTAGTCAGGGACATGGGACGGGAGGGTGGCCCTGTCCCTCTTGCCAGGGATGGCGGCAGGTTGCTGAGACTTTCGCTTCTTCCCCATGGTTGTGGGGTTGCTGGCTGGCAGGAAGGCTTGCAGGAAGGCTGGCAGGCACCAAGGCTGGCAGGAAGCCTGGCAGGAAGCCTGTTAGAAAGGCTGGCAGCAAGGCTGGCAGGAAGGCAGGCACCAAGGCTTGCAGACAGACTGGCTGGCAGGGAGGCTGGAAGGCAGGCTGGCAGGGAGGCTGGAAGGCAGGCTGCCAGCAAGGCTGGAAGGGAGGCTGGAAGGCAGGCTGCCAGCAAGGCTGGCAGGGAGGCTGCCCGGGAGGCTGCCCAGAAGGCTGGGAGGCAGGCTTGGAGGCAAGCTGGCAGCAAGGCTTGCAGGCAGACATGCAGGCAAGAACTCGAGGTATCCAGCAGCAGGTCTTTCCTCGGAATGCTGGCCACGTGCAAGCTGCTTCCCTTTATATCTGGGGGACTTGCGCAATGCATCCCCCCCGCATGCGCAATTAACGCCAGGCATCCGTTAGGCTTCCTCTGTGCATCCGCTTGGCTTCCGCTCTGCATCCGCTTCATCCGCTGTGCATCCGTTCTGCATCCGCTTTTTCCATTCCGCGTCCACTTTGCTGAGCCCCCCCGGAAGCCTAGCAGACGCGCCATCCACTTCCATCCACTGTGCTTCCGTTCCGCATCTGCTTTGCATCCGCCCTGCGTCCTCCCCGTGTCCGTGTTGTCCGCTCCAATTATGCAAATTTTCACCCCTTTTGAGCGCGGATACAACGGATGTAACATTTTTCTCTGCCGTTGTGTCCTTTTTGCATCCGTTGGGCAGTGTGACACGGCCTTAAAGATACAATATTAAAATGTCTATCCTGGTTTATATATTTCCAACCCAAATAGCTGTTAGGTGACTTACATTCCTAACATTATTCTCTCAGGAAGTTGTGATTTGTTTGAATATTGGTTACACATCAAACCAGATTTTTTTTTTTTTAATTGATTGGTTTCATAATCCAGAGTTTTTACAGTTCCACCATTCTAATAGGGAATTGTCGCTTCTCAGACTTTTGGCTTCGATCAAGTATAGTATAATGTGGTTTCTATGGGATATGTAGGTCATGTTAACTAGACTTGAGCCACACAGTCTTGCCCTCCTTCCCATTTATTATTTGGTTTGTTTGTTTGTTTATTTTGTAAATATAAATATTTCTTGATTTATCTCAATTTAAACTGGATTTCTGGTCATTATGGTCACAGACCCACATGACAAGATCCATTTTTATGGGGGGGGGGTGTTGTAAAGCAAATCACCATGGTAGCTCAGCAAAATCTTTGATCTTTTATTGTGAATCCATTCTTCTAAATGGGCATTTTTTTCCTGGAAACCAGCAAAAAGTGTTTCAGATCATAGTCATGTGACCAAGGGGCACAGCAGCTGATCATAAAAGCAAGTCAGTTGACAAGCACTTAAATATAATTAATGCTCCTACCATTAATAGAATCTATCCCAAATTGTGTAATAAGCCGACTCGTCTTTATTTTTCATCTTTAAAGTTAGCTTATCCATTTTAGTGCATATCAAGATTTTGTTTATTACTTAGTCTTCATTCAGTATGTCTGGCTCTTTCCAGTTCTGGGCATATGCTATCCTTGCCACAGTAATATGTATTATCAAATATATCTCATCCTGATTGTATTTTTTGACATGATTCCTAATAGAAAGCATTCTAGTACATGATCTAATTTAAAACCTAACATTTCCTCCAACCACTTCTCCCTCCTGAGCCAAAACTCTTGCACTTTTTTGCAGCTCCACCATGCATGATAATACGTTCCCTGTTCCATTGAGCATTTCCAACAATTTGGGGACTGGCTTTTATACATCTGGCTTGTAGAAGATGCCATTGATAAAACATTTTAAGTAAATTTTCTTTATATGCAGTGGCCATGGTCATCTTTTTATTCCTTTCCCATATTGTTTAATATTTCAACGTATCATTTTAATGCCAATGATATTATTTAAACTTACATGGTAATACCATCTTTCAACCTCTAATCTTTCCATCTAGTTATTGCTTATATTCTATTCTATAAAACATATATGCTAATATTCCCTCTATTTCTTATTTCTACCTCTATTCTAGCCTAGTCAGGCCACCATTACTAATCCTAGTGTTAATACACATATTTATATTAAGACATAATCCTTCATTATTTGGTTATTCAATATTTCAGTACACCATTCTAGTACCAATCATATTATTTAAACATGCATAATAATATCATATTTCAACCTCCAAACTTTCCATCTAACTATTGCTTTATGTAAAAGTATGTATTCTTATTTCTACCTCTATTCTAGTTTTTAATCAGGCTATCATTATATTACAGGGGATATTTCCTTTCTATCCATCACCTCTCCATTTTAATACTTCAATTTTCATTCATTTTTTAGCTTGCTTCCCATACTCCTCTCTTGGATCTTTATTTCTATCAACATCTGTGTCTTCACATTCAGTCTGAATATTTGTCCTATCTCTATCCTCCGAAGCTGCCAGGTCTCCAAAGTGAATTATGTTGACTTCTGAGCAAGGACTCAAGAAAATATTTTTTTGCAATACTGTTGAACATATTTAGCACTTGTATCCTAAGTAAGAAAAATTGGTGATCGAGTTGCAGTCATTTGGTTTACATGTATATTTTATGCAAATCTTGCCAAAGATAATGATATTATAAGAAAAGTTACCTATGGACATATGGTAGAATATTGCTGAAGTCACAGTTTTGTTTCTGAGAGTATCAACTCCCCCACAATACATGATCTTAATGATACTTTGGTGCGATTTGAATGATTGGTAGTTCTTTAGTGTTTTAAAATCTCTGGATTGTGCAAAATCAATAGGGCAAGGCAGCATATGTTTTTTTTTTTTTAAGTTATGATCTTAGGAGAATATTTTACTAAAACATTTGTGTTGGTCGAATGACCATAATTAATTAACTACTACTAATATCTCCAAAGCAGATGTTTGTTAAATATCACATATTATTTAAGTCTACTAGAATGCACATGAGGGAAAGAACTATGACCTTTTCAAGTCTGTGGACATTATTTGAATGAAAAACAATGGAATTAAAATGGTAATCAGAATACACTTGACTAAACTGAATTAATACATGGTAAGTGTAAAAAGGCATGTTAGAGGCTGATACAAACATATGATATGAGCATAAAATAAACTTTTTGGAATAATTTAATTTGAACAATCATGACCTTATAGAGTTTACAACTAACAAAAATAGCTTATGTTTTCAGTTGAAGTTCTTTCATAAAATAAGTACATTATCAAATAATATCTAAGTTTGTTATGTTCCATATATTATGAAATAAAAGTCTTGGTTGTGGTCAAACACCAATACATAATAATAGAATAGAACAGAATTCTTTATTGGCCAAGTGTGATTGGACACGCAAGAAATTTGTTTTGTTGCATATATCCAACAATGTACAGCAGATTGCATCTATATAGAAAGTTACAATCCATAAAATTAATGCAATATGTCTCCGTACCTTATCAATATCCATTTATAAAAAGTTTTATGTTTCTTTGAGAGAGATTTAAATTTGGCTACAATATTATTGGTATTGCTGATAGAATAAAATAGATAAGTTGTAGCATGTGTTGTTGCTAATAACAACTCAAAACTTTAGAAAAGCTGCTCATATGTTAAAAATGGGTAAATTTGTTACACAGCATATAGTTGAATGAATCACAAGTGCTTGAGCTCCTTCTGAATCTTCTATTAAGGCTTAATGGAGTGTTCAATAGTTCGGTGAATCATTTCATTTTTGCAGTCACGCTTTACTGCTGAAATTAAGTTTAATAGATGTTCTTTGTATTCTTCCATGTTGGACCAAATGCTCTCTAACAACCCAAAACATCCATAGTTATAAATATAGTGAATTAAAACTGTAAAAGTGGGAGGAATCAAACTGTTATTAAAGTTATTTGTTTTCACATTAAGTTTTAAAAAAATAGAGAACTGGAAATAGAAAAACAGTTTCTGAAATAACTAAGTTGCAATTTGGGTTGCTTTTGTCTACTTCAGTTGATTAGATTTCTTGTCTCTGTTTTCCCAGGGAATGCCCAGTTTAAACTAGAATCATGTTACAGCATGAAGTCTAATACAAGTATAACAAAAGAATAGAATATAAAATTGAACAAAATTGTTTAACTGGTTGAACAGCTGATTCCCCAAAATTAGTGGCCTAGTTTCCCACTAGGCCATTAGAGGTGGCAAAGAAAGTGTGTTCTGGGTGTCATCTGCTGTGGATTTACATTTAATGAATTCCTTGAGTTGGGCCTTCTCTGCTGTGGCCTTATGAAACATTCTTCCTCTTCCTCCTCCTCCTCCTCTTCTCCCTCTTCTTCCTTCTCCTCTCCCCTCCCCCTCCTCCTAGATATTCTTGCAGGTGAAGGATCCGCTTTTCAAATCGTTGAACTTTCTTATGGAATATTCTTTTCCCTAAAGTCAAATTAGCTCCATATCTATATCCTTACAGTCCCTTAAAACCTAGTGATGTCACCAAAGAACTAATGACACTCTTAAGTTAACTCTAGTGTTGTAGTTGATACATTCACTCTCACAATGTCTTACAGCTTGTAGTTTTTAAATTGTGGACATCTTAATTGTGAATAATAATTGTTTTATATTTTATAATGATTGTTTTTTATATATTTGTTGTTTTACTTGATTGTAAATTGATTGTATGCTGCCCAGAACCTCTCTTGTGAGATGTGTGATCCTATAAATTTTATAAATAAAATACCTATAAATATTTTGCATTCTTCTAACTGGAAGTACTGAATGGGGATTCCCAAGGGGTGTGTCTTCAGCAGAGAGCTATTGAATATGTTTATCAATGACCTAGAGATAAAAAGAAAGGGAACATTTTTTCAGAAGACAGTAAGGGAATTGACCAATACTTCAAAAGATAAAATGATGATAATATTATGTCTTGTTATTTTTGAATGCTGGATCAAATACTACAGGATGATTCAGTAGTGATTTATGTAAGCAGGGGTGGAATTCAGCCAGTACAAACCAGTTCAGGCAAACCGGTAATTCCGGTGATGAGTTGGCCTCACTCACCTGCTGCTGCGCTAGTCTGTCCTATATTTCCTTTGTTTGAAGCTCAGCTGATAGGCACAGCAGAGTCAATTGCTGCCCCTCAGCTGTTTTACTCACCCGGGCTGCAGTAGAAGGTAAGTTTTAGAGCTGTTTTCAAACATACTGCGCTCACCGAAGTGATTGTTACACTGATTGAATCCCACCACTGTATGTAAGGTACTGCAATTGTAGGAAGAATCAAATGTAATAGGCACAGAACTGGCAATGTCTAGTTTGGCAGGATAAGTGTAAGAAAGATTTAGAAATATTTGTGAATTACCAATTAACACCAGTTATGATATAGCAACTAAAAAATGCCAATGTGATCTTTGGTTGCCTTTATAAAATAATCTGTAATAGATGAAAGTTCTCTGAAAAGGAGTAAAAATACCATTTTATTTGTCCATGATGTACTATCTCCAGTTCAGGGCATTTAAAAAGGAAATAAAGAAGAGAGTATGCAAAATGAAAAAGGTCTGGAAACAAAGTCCTTTGAGGAATGATTAAAAGATCTTTATACATATAGTTTTACAAGAAAAGATATTTAGGAAATAAGATAATGGTGTACAAAGGTCTCAAAGTCTGTCATATGCAAGCATCTTTCAAAGATGATTTAGTGAATATATATGCACTGGCAGGGGGTTGGACTAGATGACCTATAAGATCCTTTCCTATTGTATTGTTCTGTGCCAAGCTTCTAATAGCAAAGCCCCTTTAGGTCACAATCCAATGAACAAATCTGGGTTGAAAGAAATGTCACAAGGACATTTCATAAACGATTTGAATGGTTCACTAACACTGTAAAACATGATAGATATTGAAAGGTATACTATAGAACAGCTTCCACTACTGAAAATTAGAATACAGTAATTGTAAGTCACACTACAGGCACCGGATCAGGAAAATGCTCCATTGAATTTAGAGAGATTATAGACCATAAGATTGACCTTAAGCATTGGAATCTTTTTGATCAGTCTAAAAAAAAAATCACCCCTACAAAAAGTTATATATAAGATCTCCCCAAGCTGGGTTTTTTTTAGTGAAATGAAAAGAACACACACATACACACACACACACACACACACACACTAAGCCAAATAAAGGCCAAGAGTTGTTGGAAGTTGGGTGGTGCACAAATTTAATAGATAACTAATATTTTGAAAGGGTTTTGTAAAGGTAGAGCACAGGTGTCAAACTAGATCGCCTCACATGCTTTATCGTGACATATCATGTTTTTTTTCCTATGCAGAGTTGGGGTGGGTGTGGCCTATGCATTACACATCTGGCCTGTGAGCTGCTAGTTTCACACCCCTAAGGTAGAGAGAAAAAGAAGGAAATCAAATTTCATGGGGTGTTAAAATGACAACAAATTTATTGACAGCTTCAGATTTTCTTCACCTTCTCTGTCGTCTTCTTCCTCTTTTACCACTTTGGGTTTTGAGGGAAATTTATCTGTATCTGTAATAAATAATAGTTCTCTGAATAGCAGGATGATTTTTTTTTACCAGCCCTAGTTACACACTAGGGAACCAACCATGTGCTGACCTACTCTTGCATTGTGTCACATTACATTTATAATGCTACATAAAAATGATTTAAAACAGCATGCTGTACACATGTAAAATTTGAGAAAGATTAGACTCCTGGCTTATACCATAGATGCCCATGATTTCTTCCACAGGCTTTAATGTGTATCTGACTTAGGATAAACAATTTTTATTTGATAAGAAAAAGAGAATAATCAATACCTTGCCCGTATTTTGACTATAGGCTTTCGTCAGATGTTCATTTGTGTAATTTTCATGCTGCAGCAGGGGGCAACACCGTACCCAACCTTGGGAAATTGGGGAAAGGGATCAATAATGGCAAACCATTTCTGTAACATCCCTAGAAGATAGGCCAAGTGCCTGATTTTAGAACATTTTTATTACAAGAGACCAAATGCAAAAAGATGGGTTGAAATGGGTACTCCAACCTAACAAAGCGGTCTACTCTCTCTGTAGTGTAATCTTATTATAATTCTACCCTAACTCCTTCACTATAACTGTGTGTGAGAATGACCTTAAGGGGCAAGGGAAAGAGATGCTGTGCCTAGGAAATGATCAAACAAGAGACTGGGGGACCTTTCCCACCCCTAGCTTAATGGTAAGAGCAAGAAGGACCCATCCTGTTAGATTCAGTGATTAAAAATGATGGTGGGAAATTTGTAGTATCAGACTTGCAAGACTGATTAGTCTTTCCTTGTAAACCAGATAGGAAACACAACTAGACGAGCAAATTCTACTTTTGTATTGTAAGGCTACATTAACAGAATCTTGCAAGTCTGATACTATAAATCTCCCACCTCCATTTTTAACTACTGAATGAGCCAGAGCATGTTTTTCCTCTCATCATTAATCACTAGGATTAGGGGCTCTCCCCAACCCATTTTTTTTCTTAATCATTTTTCTAGGTAGCATCTCTCCTTCTCACCTTTCAAGGTCATCCTAACATTAGGATGTTAATTAATGTATTATTACATTCACTTCTATAAGGTATGAATGGACATACATGAGTGGAAGATATGAAAGGTTATATGGCATCTTTCCACCCCAAAATTTGATTCCAAACTTTTAAAAGGGCAACATACCAGAATATGATTTAATCTGAATTAGAGTTTTTTTTCCCACATTTTGTATCTTCAAAACAAAAATACCAAAATGCTCATTAGAAATGAACTGTTAGTAAACTCCTTAATACTTTTTAAAAAAGCCTTTCCAAAGTGGATGATAGTAGTTATCTTCTATGGAAATGGATAATCTTTTGCAGCTCATAAAGATTCCCCTGTAACATCTTAAAGGCCAGCCAATTTATTATTTCATAAACCGAAACAGTATGATAACCCTCAAAGCTTATGTGATGTAATTTTGTTAGTTTTATAGGGCTATACAGTTCCTGAGTGATGTGGTAGCCTAGTGATGAAGACACTTGCCTCCCACTTGGAAGGTTAAGAGTTCAATCCTAGGTAGTGAAAGATGTTTCTCTTTCAGTTGCAAAGATAAAATGTTTGCTGCAAACTCCACATAGGCCTCAGGAAGGGCATCCAGCACTAAACACTCAACACCATTCAGTCACCTCCGACTACCCTGAATTAAGGGATAACAGCAGGTCAAGTCAAGGCCCATGGGCCAGATCCAAGCCCATGAGGTGCTTAGATCTGGCCTGCAGGCAGCCCTGGAAACAGTAAAGGACTGGCCCATGGTGCCTCTGCCAGCCCACCCAATCTCTGTTTTCAGCTACGATGGCCTCCTGCAATCCTCTGCCATAAAAAATGTAGCTTGCACGTGGCCCTTCCAATCCATTTTCACTGGCAGAGCGCTCAGGCCACCATAAGCACCCCCGACACGAGTGATGTCGAGCTGGCCAGGGCTATCCTGCCCATCCTGCCCCCCACCCCAAGATCAGACACAACCCTCAATGAAATCGAGCTTGACACCCCTGAACTACAGGGTCATAAAAAGAAAAAAATAGGGATATAAATTCCTGGATTGAATCACTTGCTCATTATGCTTAAAACTAACCACTGAAGTCAATGGGATTGAAATCAGCTATTATGCTAACATTGTTTGATTAATATTGGAGATGCTTTCAAATTTCAGGTCTTGCTTTCCAGTATGCTCTTACATTTCTTGTTTTTGAATTTCCTGGGTGATTATGGCAGTGGGAATTTTGAATGATGCGGTATCTGCTATCCCGCATCAGATGGGCGTCTCATGATAGGGAGCGAAGGAGAAAGAAACGACAGGAGACGAAGTTCCTCGGGATGAGTGCGCCCAGAATGTCTGGGTACACGCTCTTTTATTATGCTCATTCAAAAGGGGGGGTCACTATCATTGTTTATTCAGAGCCTAGGTCAAGCCCAGGTCAGACAGGATATGCAAGGCTTAGATAAGGCAAAATACCAAGTCAGACAAGATGGCACGATCTACAATTTGATCAAGACATTCCTTACAAAGCTGCATGCCAGTCGATGTAATCTCAAAGTGAATGCTTGACTCCTTGTCTCTGTACGTGCCCTGTAAAAGGTCACTGAGGAGACAGAAGTTCAATGATTACACGTGAATGATACAATGTTGCAAATGCCTGAATGATACATAGTTGTATTGATACACATTTGCAAACACATAAATGATACATAGTTACAACAGAATGACACGAACGTCATCCTTTTCAAAACTTCAGAAAACTTCATAAAAGATATTTTAAAAACTTATGTCTACCTTATCCAACAACTTCATTGAGGCATTACCAACAATGCAGGCTAGATTTAGTAATAAAAGAGTTCATCGGTCTAGTTAATCTGAACATACCACAATATTTTTCGCTTTAGCAATATTTAACACATTTTCATCAATGCAGAAATGCCAAGCAAACAAGATTACCTGTCAGCAAAACAGAAGCAACATGACTATCCTTGTTTGCTGGCTATCTGCTACATCTGCTAGAGAAGAATTGGTTGGGCCATGTTTATACTCTGGATGAGAAAAATAGCGTGTTCACAAGTTGCTTACTTTTCCAAACAAGTGAAGCTAAATGAATAATAGAGATCAGCTATGGTATTCAGAATATGCCGTTATTTTGTATTTTTCTTTCTCTGTTCTAAAGTGATGTCACTCCAATAGCAGGTGCTATGAATGAGAAATTGTGGTAAGGTGAAGGAAGAAATGAATATTTAAAGCTTCAAACTGCTTCCTGCTCTGCCAACACTGGAGTAACACATTATATGTTAGCTAATGAGTGCAACAATATACAGGCATGCTTCATTTTATGCAATATGTTATTTAATCCCCACCTCCAAATATTATGGTGGACCAGCATGGATTTTGAAGTATTAACAAAATAATGATGAGAGAATCACATGCTTCCATCCTTGCCATTAAGGTACAATTACATTGGTGACACAGGCAACTTGCCTATGTGTTCCAGTCTGCTAAGGTTTCAGAAATATTTGTCTTCTGGTGAAATCTAAATGACTGCAGTTTAAATACAGCAGAAGCACCTGACTTGAGGCAAATACTTGATATCTTTAATTCTAGCTAATGTCCAAGATTGATTTCAGGAAAATAAAGTCATTACATTCATTATTTACAGAAGAATTCATCTTCTTTTAAGATTGCAACATTTTCTGTTAAAGTAAGCTTAGTCTTTATGCAAATAGAAAGAATTATGGAACTTTAGATAGCTGATTTACATTTCTGTGATCCAGACAATGTGCAAATTGTCAAATGCATTTCTTCAGTGTGTGGGCTTTTGGCTTTGAATGGACAGCATACGGAAGCTCTGTTTTATTCACTATGGAGAACACATTATGCTGGTTATTATATAGGAGTCAGTTCATTCTGGTATATTTAATTCCTTTTCCAAAGTCATTCGTGTGGAAATTAAGTGTTCTAGATTGCTTGTTTACTTGTTTGTTTTTAGCTCCAAAAGGATATTTGTATATTGCTTTCAGTGTTGTGAGTTTATTACTAAAGTATCTACACCAAAGTTAAATAAAAATCAAGAACTATTCACTTCTGTCTGAACTGAGACACATTTACAGACATGCAAAAAGGTAAAGAAAGCCCTTTTTTCTTCTTTTGTTGATGAATGGCTGGGCATGCTGCAGAATGAAGATTTGGCTTACTGATTTGCCATTTTAATTTCAGAAGAGCACCTGAAGGCCCAGATGGGGAAATAAAGACAGCAGGTCCAGGAACTTAGGGCTCAACTTTGAAACAGTTCCAACTACTGATATGGGAGGGGAAAATAAATAAACCAGGAAAGGTTTTGGCAGATGCCAAGAGAGAAATAAGGGAATACATTGGCATCTGCAAGGGTGGTATTTCTGACTATAGCTTCTAGTAAGTTTCTTTCAAGATTCTCCCAATATATTTTTCTGCTCATCTAACATTGTCTTTAAATTCATTATTATGATAGCAACTTGAAGTCAGAAATGATTTAGTTCAGTTTAAGTTATGTGAAGACATTTTTTTGGAATTACTGGAAAATCAAACCATTCGTTCCAGATGCTTTAGTTGATATATTAACAATTTGCTTTCTGCTATTTATTTTTGGCTACTTCTGAATTCTGTGGCACCATAAACAATACAGAGATACTGATATTGTTGCTGCTGGTATTCTAAACTCTTGGTATATTGTCCAGTGCAAGCTAGGGACAAAAGATCCTGATATTGTCCCTGGAGTTTTGGAGCTTCGACAGACCTAAAGCTAGGTCTATGTGACTTGGCTTCCTGGGAATGTCTCTGCTGTCATTTTACCCAGGTTCCTGATACCTAAAGGGAGATTTCTTATCTCCTCGTTAGGTTGTGCTTGTGTGTTTCTATTTAAATCTGCCTACTAAAGTTAACAATAAAACTTAAAATCTCCTTACTCTGGTATGTTTATTGCCTCTGGAATCTTCTGGCATTAGCTATACAAAGGTGTGCAGTCTCAATGAAGGCTCCAGCTCTTTCAAATGATCACCCACACAGTGTATAGTTGGACCCAGTTCTGAAAGCCTTTAGAAAAATAGTTAAGAACAGTGTTTTCTCCCTGGGACTTGTGTTAGAATGAATAAAGCTCCCATTGGTACAACCATGTTTAGTTCTGATTGTCATCTAATTGTTCTATTCTGTTTTAGTGGCATACACTGTTGTTCTTTGCATTTTGTGCAATAATTTTGTACACAATTAAAATCACAATGTTTGAATTGGGAAGCCACATAAACTTTTGAGTATAGCGTTTTAATAATAATGATTCCTGGCTAAGTGTGGTTCAGTGATTGGCGTTCATCTCTGCTTCCAACTTTTTTTAAATACTTGCACAGTGGTCTATTAATACATATGTATGTACATATGTGTGTTCAGTAACATCTGTTTATGGGTTTCAGATTAAAAAAAAGTAGCCATGTGTTCCACATTTTCTTCTCCTGCAAATGAGGCCTTTCTTTTTTGTATTTTTTAATCATTTTTGGTTGATGTTTTTGAGTTTAATTCAAGCTCAGTGTTGTACCAGTGCTGATATTTTTCTTTCCATAATTATGCAGATGCATTCTCCCACTTGGAAAGACCCAGTGAGGGGAAGGCTGCCTTGTATTCTCTTTTGGGGCTTAGCTGTGAGAAACTAGGGAAGTTACAGACCATTAGAAAGATGGTTGTACAGCTCTGCCTCATAGATAATAACCATTTTACCCCATGGGAATGTTATAGATGTTCTTTTTTTGGATGAGGGAAGACAGATTTTCTTGATCCAAATGATAAAGAATGGTTTAATTCTTACAGTACAGTAATTTATAACTACTGCAAAGGAATCTCCATTATATTTATATAGATGTATTCATATCCTTTAAAAATGCTGTAATGTTTCATTGATTTTAATAAATCTATCTAATATTTTAGCTCACCTATTTGAGGATGGTTAATTTCAGAAAGATAGATTGGGTCATATGTAGTTAATACTTGCATAAGACACTGCCAGAAAGTTTCAGAACTGCATGTAAGGCTAGGAAGGAATGAAATAAGAAAATAAACAAAATTTTAAAAGAACACAGTACAAATCACTTTTTTATTGTTGTCAAAGAAAACTATATAGATGCATCCATGAAATCACTTGAGGTCAGGTCTTTCTTTTAAAATATTTACAGCAGATGTCTGTACATTCATATTTTCTTACAAGAACATTGTCTAATGAAGAACATACTTTAATTCTGGGGACTGAGTAGCTATTTCCTACACCTGCACATATACACACATTTCTCTGTATGCACAGCTGTATTTGCTGAATGATTAATATTTCCGTTTTATCATCTGAAAGCAAAATGCAAAACACACCCTGTGTTTCCCAGAACTGAAATGCTGCAGAACATCGATTCCAGCCTCTGTAGTTGCATCAATGAAGTGGGAAGGCTTTACACAAGCAAATTCTTGTGACATTTAACTCAATAATTAGCAGCTGGAATCTTCTGCTGATGAACAGCTGAATCTATTCATCAACAATAAAATCTGAATTTAAACACATGTGAATGCTGAGTTAAATTTCTTCAATTTATTTGTGTCCTCTTTTTCATTGTAAAAAGGTTGGTCACCTGACAGATAATCCCCAGGTTACCAGCATTCCTTCAGCAAATGTTTGAAGTTACGTGATCAGCCCACCTTAGTGTTTTTCAAACAAGTCCTGAATGTATGAATCTTACAGTACCATGGCAGTGGTTTGCTCTTACGAACAACAGCAGAGGCTGTATACCCCTCCGATGCTCCATTTAGGCCTGCGCAGGCCTCGCCTGGCACTTTTCCAGCCAAAATTGAACTCTATTTAGATCTGCACAAGTCTCACCTGGCACTTTGCTGGCCAAAATTGAGTTCTGTTAGGCCTACACAGGCCTAAAAGGAATGTTGGAAGGCAGGCCCACTCTCTGAACCTCAATTTTGACCTGTAAAGTGCTGGCCTAGGTCTAAAAGGCCCAGCAAAGTGTTAGGCGAGGCCTGCCTTCATCAAAACAGAGCAACAGAGAGGTGTGCATGGCTGACAGGTTGGAGATTGCCAAATCTCTGCATGGTTGCTTACTATGCGTGGCAAGTTGGGTAGGGGAAAAGCAATTTTGGGAAGCGTGAAGTATTTCAGTGGGTCGGGGAGGACTTGGGTGTCTTATGCAGGTGGGCTGTTCCATCACTAGCCCCCCCATGGCCTTCCTCTCTCTGAAATACCTCATGTGCACTTACTGAACCCTGCATTCGATTAGCGAATGCGTGGGCAAAAGGGAGTGATTGCATTCAAGGTACAAGATTCACTCCCACAAATCCTCAGTTTAAAAATGGAATGATCAGGCTCCATTACATTCGTAACTTGAGGACTACCTATATTTGGAAGAAATACAGGATATAATTTGAAGAAATGAAGGCAAAAAAAAAAAAGAACAGCCATAATTGCTGTATGATTTGAAGATAAAGAATTACTTTCATCATGGACATTAATAACAAATGAAATTCTTTTCCATTTGTTGGAAACTTTAAACACTGGTTCATGATTTAAGTTCTAATTCATTTTGAGGTTTGGGTTTTTTTAAACATTGTAATTTCTTGCTTTTCAACATATTTCCAGGGACTGCTCTGCATTCAGGTATGGAACATCTGGATAACATTAGTTTCCTTACTTCCGTGGTTTAGATTTTTGGATTAAGACTGTTGAGAACAAGGACTAAATTCCAATTCCTTCATGAATTTCATTGGTGACTGTGGAAAGATCACCTTTTATTTTAGCCTAATTTATTTCTTAATGTTATTGTGCAAATAAATTAGAAAAAGTGTAATAGTTTGGAAGAAAAATAGAATGTAATATTATAGATAAGAAAATAGTGTAATTTATCCTAGTGCATTTATGTATATAGAATAGAATAGAATACTTTACTGGCCAAGTGTGATTGGACACCCAAGGAATTTGTCTTGGTGTAAATATTCTCAGTATACATAAAGAAAAGGTACATTCATTAAGAATCAAGAATCATAACGTACAACACTTAATGATAGCTATAGGGTACAATCAACAATCAAATCATACTAGGAAACAGTCAATATAAATTGTAATGATACAAGCGACAAAGTTACAGTCCTACAGTCACAAGTGGATGGAGATGGGTGATAAGGAGTGATGAGAAGATTAATAGTAACAGTAGTGCAGACTTTGTAATAGTTGAACAGTGTTGAGGGAATTATTTGTTTAGCAGAGTGATGGTTTTCGGGGAAAAAAATGTTCTTGTGTCTAGTTGTTCTGGTGTGCAATGCTCTATAGCATTGTTTTGAAAGAAGGAGTTGAAACAGTTTATGTCCGGGATGTGAGGGGGTCTGTAAATATTTTCACAGCTCTCTTTTTGACTCATGCAGTATACAGGTCCCCAATTGAAGGCAGGTGGGTAGTAATTGTTTTTTTCTGCAGTCCTAATTATCCTCTGAAGTCTGTGTCTGTCCTGTTGGGTTGCAAAACCAAGCCAGACAGTTATAGAGGTGCAGATGATAGACTCAATAATTCATCTGTAGAACTGTATCAGCAGCTCCTTGTTTGAGCTTTCTGAGTAGTTTCATAGAAATAGTAGTTTCATCAACATGCTTAGAATTCAAAAATATAATACAAAAAGAACTGAAAAAAATTATAGCCTAGCTGGCATTTGATGAAGAAATAAAAATAAACAGAGAAAAAGGAAATGGAAACATAATGAGCACAGAGGTAGCATTGCACTCAATACACAAGAAACTCTGCTATCAGATTATGTTACAGTAATGAATAGTATCTATAATAGCTGAAATCAAAGCTTAAAGGCTAGGTCACATCGCCCAATGGATGCAAAACGTATGTAAAAGGACACAGCGGACGGCCAAAAATCTGGGGTGGCTCCATCTGTTCTTATCCGCTCTCAAAAGGGGCAAAAATTTGCATAAACAGAACGGAAAAGAACGGATGGGGGGAGGACGTTGCACGGATGTAAAACAGATGCTCAATGGAAGCCTAGCGGATGAAAGCAGATGGAAGCGGATGGCACGTCCGCAGGGCTTCTGGGGGAGCATAGCAAAGCGGACGCCTAGCGGAAAGAGCGGATGCGTAGTGGATGAAGCGGATGCGTAGCGGATGCAGAGCGGATGCAGAGCGGATGCGTAGCAGATGACGCGGATGCAGATCGGATGCGTAGCATTAACTGCACATACGGGGAGGAGGCATTGCGTCAGCCCCATGGATATAAAAGGAGGCAGCTCGCACGAGCATTCAGAGGAAAGACCTGCTGCCAGACACATCTTCATCAGAGACCATGGAGAAGAAGAGGAAGCCTGTGCCTAATCCTGCCAGCCCTGGAAAGAGGGATAGATCCACCATCCCATCCCCTGATGCTGACTCTGCTGCTGCTGCTGCTTCTTCTACTGCTGGTGCTGCTCCTGCTGCTGCTGCTGGTGGTGCTTCTCCTGCTTCTGGTGCTGGTGCTGCTTCTCCTGCTGCTTCTCCTGCTGCTGCTGTGGTGGACCAGCCCCAAATCCCTGAAAGCCCTGATGATGAAGGCCCTGCTGCTGAAGGCCCTGCCAGAGGGAGGAAGAGGCAAGGCAAGGAGAAGGGAGAGAGGAAGCAGTACTCCATCACAGGGGAGCATGAGGAGGAGGTGCTGGAGTGGCTGAGGGAGAATGAGTACATAGGGAAGAAGGGCCACAGGCTCTATCGAGACACCAAGCGGAAGCAGTCGGCTTGGAGACAGAAGGCACAGAGCCTGGGCTACATTGCTGATGTCCTCCTCGGGTGGTGGAAGCATATGCACACCTGGCATGAGAAGCTGCATCTGAAGAAGTCTGGCCAGGCCGCGGTCAAGCTCACCGACTGGGAGAGCTACGTCATGGCAAAGTGCAGCTTCCTGGAGGGAGAGGTCCGCCACCGAGGAGCAGCCCCTCTGTCTACCCTCACTCTCAGGCAGCCCACAGGCAGCCAGTCCTCTTCTGGCCAGAAGACAGTGACCGTGTCCGGGCAGGTGTCCACAGAGCGCCCCGCGAAAGAGACCCCCCCCTGACAGCTACACACACTATGCCGGAGGACGTGGAGGATTCTCTCACACACATGGAGCAAGAAGAAGCAGCGACCACCAGGGACCAACCCACACCCACACCCAGCTCCACCTCCACAGAAAGCAGGCAGAGAGGCAGACCGGAGGGACAGAGCCACACTGTCCTGCTGGAGATCAGGGACACGATGAAGACCAAGATCTCCTCTCTCAGCTGGTACACTTCGATATTCCATCCTCAAACCGCAAGCCCTTCCTCACCTACGTGACCCTGACCCTCATGGACATGCCCGAGGCCCAGTACCAGGTCATGAAGGAGAGGATCACGGCGCTGCTGCACCACCCTCCAGACCCAGCTGAACCTGCTCCCACCCACTCCAGGTCTGCTCCTCCACCCCAGGCGATGTCACAGCCCTTCCAAGGCTTTCAACAGCCCCTCACCTACCAAGGCTATGGATACCAGGACTTCCAGCAGCACAGGCAGCCCTTCCCAGTCCAGGCACAGGTTACTCGCACGTCACAGGTGCCACCGACGCCACAGACGCCACAGATGCCAACGACACCACAGCTTTCCTCGCACGCCACAGACGCCTCACCTTGCCCAGCTGCAGACCAGACATCCCCACTACACTCCTTCCTCCACCCCACAGCCAAGCCCGGCCTCAGATCATCTGTCATCAGTCCTGTGCCTGACATCCCAGGTCCTGGATGAAGGGCCTCTCAACCTCACTGGGCTGAGCCAGCTTTCTGAGAGCTTCCTGAACACACCACCTCCTGTTGTCCTCTCGGGGCCAGGCACCCCAATGGTGCCTCAGACCAGCACTCCAGCCACTGCCACCTCAACAGTCCTTGGACCCTTTACACCTGAGACCATGGACATGCCTCAGAGTGACTGAGAACATTGCCAGAGACTGAGTTGTTACCTGTTGACTTTATTTTTGCTTGGGACACTTTTCTTGGTTCATTTTGCTTTTTAAATAAAGACCTACACTTTACTTAACTGTTATTAATAAAGGTTATCTTTGCTTCACACACTTGGGTCATTTCTTTTACCTAATAAAGGGTTGGTGGAAACTTTTAGAAAATGGTTAAGCCTTTGCATACTTGTGGGATGGGCAGGGATACCTGTGGGATGGGTGATAGCTGTAATAGCTGTGGGATGGGTGATAGCTGTGGGATGAGTAATAGCTGTGGGATAGATAAGCCTCCAGTGCAAGCATAGTGAGACTGTATGGTCCACCCTCCCAGGTGCCACACCTATGGCCCTTTATTATCAATAACAATTTAATCATTGATCCACACATTTCAACATAAACAAAACTCTTTATTAATGCCCTATCCATTGTAAGGCCACTCAACATACATGGCAGAATCTCATCAGTGTGATGAGACAGGCTCAAGGAAGCATCCATTAAGCATCTACCATCCTGTCTTGCCACTCCACTGCTCCAGCTGGGTAGTTGCAACAGTGTTTCAGGAGTTTGTGCTGCTTCTTCCCTTTACGTGAAGCTCTGTTGGGGCCTGGTACATCCACAGTGTCGATCAGGTTTCTCCCTTGCCTCCATTCCCGAGGCTCCATGTCCCCATTCCCTTGTTGACAGTCCACAAGCCTGTTCTGCAACACTGGGTAGCGGGTGCGCATGAGATTGTGCAGGATGCAGCAAGCTTCCACAATGCTCCTCACAATCTGTGGGCGATGCTGCATGTTGGTGAGAAGTACCTGGAACCTGTTGGCCAGGATTCCAAAGGCTTTCTCCACTGCCCGTCTTGCCCTGGACAGCCTGTAGTTGAAGATCCTCTCTTCATGGGTGAGGTATCTTGAACTGGAGGGCTTCATGAGGTCGGTTCTGAGGGAGAAGGCGTCATCACCAACGATGAAGTAGGGTACATCTTGTGTGTCATTGGGTAGGGGGTCTGCATCTGGGAAGCCCATGATGAAGTTGCGTTCCAGCCTTTTCTTGAGGTCATTGGCGTTGTATACATGGGCATCTGAAGCTGACCTGTTGCCTGAAGCATCGATGTACATGAACTTGTAGTCAGCATCGACCATGGCGAAGAGGATGATACTGAAGAAGCCCTTGTAGTTGAAATAAGTGGACCCCGACTTGGGTGGTGCTTTGCAGGCCACGTGCTTCCCATCTATGGCTCCAACGATATGGGGGAAGTTCCACCTCTGATACCACTGTTCTGCAACTTTCCTCCAGCCTTCTTCAGTGGTGGGGCACTGGAGGAGGTCCTCCATGTATTCTTCGATGATGGCTTGCACCATTTCTCTGACCACAATGTTGATGGCATTCTGTGGCACCCTTCAGGCGTACTGCATGTTTTTGTATGTGGTTCCGGAGGCCAGGTGGCGCAGAATCAGTGCCACCTTCAGTCCAGGGTCCAGGCTGGGATGGAAGTTGGTGTTCGCCTTGGTCAACCTTGGTCTCAGATGCTCCACAACTTCGTCAAACATGTCTGGAGGCATCCTCATGAAGTTCTGGAATGCATGAGTGTCTTCGTTCCTCAGCTCCACCATCAGCTTGTCATACAGTCCAAACTCCGGTCTTCTCCTGATCCATCGTCGGACCCAGACACTTCTTGGCCGCCTCCTTTTCTTCCCGTACAAAAGGTGAAAGAGCCTGAAGAGGGCTTGGTTCTGGTGTTGAATGATGGCGGCTACCAAAAGGAGCCTGCGATGATCTATGGTGGAGAAGAATGGATGCTGTGGAAGAGCAAGAGCAAGGGTGAAGAGGTGTGCACCTCACGTCTGCTGGACTGAAAGTGAGATCCAGGTGATTTCCTCCCCCTTTTTATAGGAAATATTGGTTTTCCGCTAGGTGTCCTTCTGCATCCTCCAGACATCCTCCAGACATCCTAAATATCCGAGATACGTCCCCTATACGGAAGTTTTGTCCGTTTTAATGCTTTATATCCGAGCTGCATCCGCTTTCATCCTTTCTATGTCCATGCTACTAATGCTGTGTGTCCGTTCTGCGTCCGTTTCACTTCCTCCCTGTGTCCGTTTTCTGCTGGAGCGGATTTGAGTTGTGCGGATGCGCAGCAGATGCCTAGCGGGTATAGCGGATGCGTAACGGATGACAACGGACGTATAATGGATGTTCCCCATATGCGTAGCAGATGTAGAACGGACGCATTGGATACTTCATCCGCTCAAAAAGTTTTTTGCAGCTCAAAACTTTTTGAGCGGATGAAATCACAGTAGACGGATGCTGGACGGATAGAGAGTATGAAAAACGTATGCAGTGAGTACACAACGGATGCATCGCGTTTTCCAACGGATGGCAAGCTTTTTTGTCCGTTTTACATCCTCTTTCCATCCGTTGGTGCAGTGTGACATGGGTTTAAGGGTGAGATAGTTTTAGGAGAAGTGTTTGAATGAGGCATTGTAAGTGTTGCTGCTGGTAGAAAGAAAGAAATGGCTACTAGATGTGAGCTACAAAAGTATGAATGATCACTACCTATCTTGTGTTCAACTGGAAGTTTGCAGTCAAGATCTGCTAGTCCAAGGAAATAAGGCAGTATCTTGTCAATTGGCTGGAGATCTATGAATAATCACAGTTGGTAGAATTATGCAGAAATGCCTCATGTTCCAGAGTTCAAATCCCACTAAGTAATTTTAGGGGATTTAACATGCTTAGGAAAAGATTTTATTTAACAGTTTTTGCAATAGTAATGCTTTCAAGAAATAACAGTTCAATAAAAACAGCACAAATGGTTGATTTAAATTCTAATAGGTATTAACACCCAATTTTCTCAAGCTTCTTTCCCAATATTGATAATATGTTATCTTTGCCAAGCCTCTCTTCTTGATAATATACTATCTTGGTCAAGCTAAGCCTCTGATAAAATATTATTTTTTCACTCAGTACTGATAATTTTTTCTCTCTTTTTTGCTACACTTTTAGCACTGCCTTCATTTTAAAAAAGAAGAGATAGAGAATGAGCAAACCATGTTGTTAGTAGAGATGTACTTTTGCCTACTTTATAAAAAATAGGTTGCAAAACAAAATATATATAGGAACAAAAGGAAAAAAGGTCCAACATGAAAAGGACCTTTGGGGTTTGGTCACTCAGGTTTAGAACAATCTCACTTTAACAAAACACATGTAGTGGTTTGCAGAAAATGGCACATCTTAAAAAAAATATGTTAATTAATTAAGTAATATTTTTAGATGCTTATTTTTCTCTAGCCATGTAAGTTAACTTGACACCAATTTAATGTTCAATAGACAATCATTCCAAAAAGTTATTCATTAAAATTATTTGCATTCTCTATATATTTCACAGGAATTGTATATCTTATTGGAACTTTGTATCCTGTGTCAGCATACTTCAAAATTATTATGTCAATATAGTTCAGCTTTTCCTCAATCTAATTTTTTTGATTCTGTGTAGTAACTAAATTAAACTGTGACATTATCTTGTAAGATTGTTAACCATGTTTTTTGAATCAATAAAAAGGGTTGAATTTATGCAAATCTATCAACAAACCACAAGAGTGATATGGTAAGCCAAAAACAACTTTGTAGCTTAAGCCCCTGTCACACTGCACCAACGGATGCAAAGAGGATGTAAAACGGACAAAAAAGCTTGCCATCCGTTGGTTAACGCGATGTATCCGTTCTGTACTCACTGCCTCCGTTTTGCTTCCTCTCTATCCGTCCAGCATCCGTTTATGGACGTTTCATCCGCTCAGAAAGTTTTGAGCTGCTCAAAACTTTTGCGCGGAAAATGTATCCAATTTGTCCATTCTGCATCCGCTAGGCATCCGCTAGGCATCCGTTACGCATCCGCTATATTCGCTAGGCATCCGTTCCGCATCCGCGCAACTCGCACCCGCTCGGATGCAGGGAGGAAGCGGAACGGACGCGGAACGGACGCAGAACGGATGCCTAGCGGATGCAGCACAGAAACAAAGCATTTAAAATGGAAAAAACCTTCGCAGAGGGGAACTATCTCGGATATTAAGGATATCTAGAGGATGCCTATAGGATGCCTAGAGGATGCAAAGGGACACCTATACTGCCTATAAAAAGGGGGAGCAACTCACCTGCATCTCGCTTTCAAACCAGCAGCCCCAGCTGTGCAGACCTCTGCAGCCTTCATCTGACTCTTCCTCAGCATCCAGTCATGTCCACCGTGGATCGTAACAAAGTCCTTTTGGCAGCCACCATCTTTCTGCAACAGTGCGAAGCCATCTACAGGCTCTGTGAACTCTACTACGGGAAGAAAAGGAGGCGGCCAAGAAGCGTCTGGGTCTGAAGATGGATCAGGAGAAGAGCAGAGTACGGACTGTACAACAAGCTGATGGTGGAGCTCAGGAACGAAGACACTCGGGCAATCCAGAACTTCATGAGGATGCCTCCAGCCATGTTTGATGAAGTTGTGCAGTGGCTGACACCCAGGTTGACCAAGCCAAACACCAACTTCTGGCCCAGCCTGGATCCTGGGCTCAAGGTGGCACTGACTCTGCGCCACCTGGCCTCAGGGACCACCTACAGCAGCATGCAGTACAGCTGGAGGGTGCCACACAACACCATCAGCATTTTGGTCAGAGAAGTGGTGCAAGCCATCATCGAAGAATACAAGGAGGAGCTCCTCCAGTGCCCCTCCACTGAAGAAGGATGGAAGAAAGTTGCAGAGCAGTGGTATCAGAGGTGGAACTTCCCCCACACCGTTGGAGCCATAGATGGCAATCACTTGGTCTGCAAAGCGCCAGCCAACTCAGGGTCCTCTTATCACAACTAAAAGGGCTTCTTCAGTATCATCCTCTTTGCCATGGTCGATGCTGACTACAAGTTCATGTACATCGATGCTTCAGGCAACGGCTCATCTTCAGATGTCCAGGTATACAACGCAAGTGATCTCAAGGGTAGGCTGGAACGCAACCTCATCATGGGCTTCCCAGATCCAGAACCCCTGCCCAACGACACGCAAGATGTGCCCTATTTCATCGTGGGGGATGACGCCTTCTCCCTCACAACCTACCTCATGAAGCCCTACACCTCCAAATACCTCACCCGTGAAGAGAGGATCTTCAAGTACAGGTTATCCAGGGCAAGGCGGGTGGTGGAGAACGCCTTTGGCATCCTGGCCAACAGGTTCCAGGTACTTCTCACCACCATGCAGCATCGCCCAGCGACCGTGAGGAGGATCATGGAAGCTTGCTGCATCCTGCACAATCTCACGCGCACCCGCTACCCAGTCTTGCAGAACAGGCTCATGGACCTCCAGCAAGGAAATGGGGACATGGAGCCTGGGGAATGGAGGCAAGGGCAAAACCTGATCGACACTCAGGATGTGCAAGGCCCCAACAGAGCCTCACGTGAATGGAAGAAGCAGCGCAACTTCCTGGAACACTGGTGAAACTACCCAGCTGGAGCGGTGGAGTGGCAAGACAGGATGATAGATGCTTAATGGATGCTTCCTTGAGCCTGTCTCATCACACTGATGAGATTCTGCCATGTATGTTGGGTGGCCCTACAATGATCAGGGCATTTAATAAAGAGTTGTGTTTGTGTTGACATGTGTGGATGATTATTACATTATTATTGATAATAAAGGGCCATTGGTGTGGCACCTGGGAGGGTGGACCATACAGTCCCAGTACGCTTGCACTGGAGGTTTATCTATCCCACAGCTATTACCCATCCCAAAGGTATTTCTGCCCATCCCACAGGTATCCCTGCCCATCCCAAAGGTATCCCTGCCCATCCCACTGCTATCCTTATCCATCCCAAAGGTATCCCTGCCCATCCCACTGCTATCTTAACCCATCCCACAAGCATGCAAAGGCTTAAACCATTTCTAAAAGTTTACACCAAGACTTTATTTAAAAAAAGAAATGAAGCAAGTGTATGAATCAAAAATAGAGTTTCTTAACAAGAAGCTATAAAACAAAAATGAGTCTCTGGCACTCCTCTTGGTCGCTTAGTCTCAGGGGTGAAGGGTGCAGGTGCTGTGGAGGTGGCTGGTGCTGGAGTGCTTGTCATCAGCTCCTCCAGAAGCAGAAGCAGCAGAAGCCCCAGGCCCAGAAGAGCGAGCCCGTGCTCCAGAAGCCCCAGCAGAACCAGAGTGAGGGCCAGGGGGCGGGATGGTAGCCCTGTCCCTCTTGCAAGGGCTGGCAGCAGATGGCTGAGACTTGCTGTGCTTCCGCATGGTTGTGGGGTTCCTGGCTGGCAGGAAGGCTGGCAGCAACCAAGGCTGGCAGGAAGGCTGGCAGGGAGGCAGGCACCAAGGCTGGCAGGAAGGCTGGCAGGCAGGCACCAAGGCTGGCAGGCATGCAGGCACCAAGGCTGGCAGGAAGGCTTACACCAAGGGTGGCAGGAAGGCTGGCAGGCAGACTGGCTGGCAGCAAGGCTGGCAGGCAGGCAGACAGCAAGGCTGGCAGGGAGGCTGGCAGCAAGGCTGGCAGGCAGGCAGACAGCAAGGCTGGCAGCAAGGCTGGCAGCAAGGCTTGCAGGCAGACATGCAGGTAGGGCAGGCAAGGCAGTCAAACCGTCCGGCAGCAGGTCTTTCCTCTGAATGGCAACCTGCTTCCGAGCTGCTTCCGTTATATCCGCGGGGCTGACGCAATGCATCTTCCCCGCATGCGCAATTAATGGTCGGCATCCGCTAGGCTTCCGCTGTGCATCCGCTGTGTATCCGCTTCATCCGTTCGGCGTCCATTCTGCATCTGCTGTATCCGTTCCGTGTCCACTTTGCTGAGGTCCCCCGGAAGCCTAACGGATGTGCCATCCGCTCCCATCTGCTTCCATCCGCTAGGCTTCTGCTCTGCATCCGTTTTCCACCCGCTCTGCGTCCTCCCCCTGTCCGTTTCTTTCCATGTTATCCGCTCCGGTTATGCAAATTTTTGCCCCTTCTGAGAGCGGATAACAACGGATGGAACATTTTTCTCGTCCGTTGTTAACGTTTTGCATCCGTTGGGCAGTGTGACAGGGCCTTTAGTGCTATATCAGTTCTGACCAGTAGCATTTCATATAGTATTATATGGCTGTCCTTTTGTGTGTATGTAATAATGATGAAATCTAGTTGGTGTTTTCCCTCTGATTGTATGTCATAGTGCAAAGCAAGTAGTTAGTGCAAAGCAAGTTATCCCTATGCTTTCAGTCCTCTATTCCTGTCGAGCCCTTACCATGAAAATTTGGGTGGGAAATACTCTCAGGAGAAAATCTGAGAATATAGAACTTCCAGAGAGAAAAAGGCAGTGATATTTTCTCTGATGAGCCCAGATAAAATTTTTCAGAATAGGATAGTATGAAATCAATGACAGAATATACAGGGTACATCAAAAGTTGGAGTTGAAGATTAAAAATCTTACAAACAATATAAGTTTGGATATTCAGAAAGCAAGGCAATAATATTTATTTTTAAAAATGTTTATATAAAAGATTTACATAGATTTATGCTGTGGCTCACAAATGTATGTTACAAATATGTAACATATCTATTACATGTATTCACATCATTTTATTCTGTGTGAATCCTCATGTTTCAGATTTTCACATAACTATAATGATGTTTATATTATATAAAAAGCAATAACAGTGGGATTATTTGGATCTTGCACAACAGGATGGATTGGAAGGAGATTGATAACGGGAGGCTTATTTTATTTTTGTTTTGCATTGGTCATAACATGATTTTAATATTTTTAGATATTTCTAGATTTATTATTTTGATATTTTGCACAAGCTTGATAATGTTCTATAGAAAGACAGCTTAGATATACGGAAATAATGGTACCTTATTCTAATTGTGTGAACAGCTTAGGCTCTTTTTTCTATTTAGTATACTTATGATTTATAAGAGGGATAATCATGATCAATATTCTGGCCCCTTCATTCATCAAATCTATCCTGGCTACCGTTTTGACAAGGCAGTCTTTATAATGCAGTAATTGTGTGTGTGTATGTGCAAATGATTTCATCACATACTGATCCACATATACGGTAGTGTTATTTAATCATAGGTGTGGAGTAATACTGTGTATTGGTGCTGTTTCGTTCACATGCCTTTCTTAAAATGTCTTTGGCTTCAGTACATTCCATGTTTCTTCATTTCTGTTTTTCAAATTATAACATTTCTTAATTACTTTGCTGAAGTATGGGGCTGGATTTTGTAACAACCAAAAATAGACATTGGGGGGTTAATATGATATGTGCTGAATGAACACACTGTTCTTAATCTCAATTATAGAGGCAGTAAAGTGCTGTCATACCATCTGACATGTCTCTGTTACAATTATGATTTAGAATAGATAGAGACAAGAAGACTAGGACCTCCACATATGGGAGTTGCACAGTCCACATAACCCTCTTAAGGTCACATTGTCCCCATTGCTTCCTTTCTTTAATTTGCAAGGGTTGTTTTCTTTCTTTCAGTGGTTTACTTATATTAGAATTAAAGGATGCCTTGTTTGTAGTGGAGGCATCTGGAGAAAATAGCTTGGCTTCATTTAGCAGCTCTATAGGCAGCTATCAACATTCCTCATCAAGCAGCATTCTGCAGTTCCAGCTGATGCTACTGTCAGAGTAGTTTATAAATTTAGTGTAGGACACTGGGTGTGAACATTTTTGTTATATATGGAAAGGAAATGCTTAGCATGTCTCATGATTGCTGAGGAAGATTACAGACATCATTAATAGCAGAAATCCTTCCATCTTAGCAATTGGTTAGCAATTGGTTCAAGCTGGGCTATGATTGCCAACAAAAGGTGCATTCCAGAAAATGAAATTTTGACCTACTGCTCAAAATTATGTTTTGTTGAACTTTCATTAGTCAGTAATCATATTTCTATTGTTGATGGATTAAATTGGAGGAATTTCTTAAGCCATTCAGAGATAAATTAAACTGTCCCTAAAAACATTTTTTGTTTTTATGTTAGTCTTACTAATTTATATCAGCAATCCGAAGTTTGTTGAAGTTACCGAAACTGAATGAATGTAGGAATAAATGAAATAAATCCAGAATATTAACCATTTACTTTGTGACTATAGCCTGATATCCTATCAAGGAAATACTTGCTTGTGATTTGATTTATTTATTTATTTATTTATTTTTGTCAATTGCTTACAAGATAATAGGTATAAGTAAAAAAAAACATAGTTATGAATACATGGATACATATAAGAAAAAAATAAAAATAAAAGAAACAATAGGACAGGGACGGTAGGCACATTGGTGCACTTATGCCCCCCACAGACCTCTAAGGAAAGGGGTGAGGTCAATAGTAGGCAGTCTAAGGTTAAAGTTTTGGGGGGTTGGGGAAGAAACCAAAGAGTCAGGTAGAGTATTCCAGACATTAACCACTCTGTTGTTGAAGTCGTATTTCCTGCAATAGGTTTGATGTGGTTTACCTTGAGTTTGTATCTATTGTGTGCTCTTGTATTGTTGTGGTTTAAACTGAAGTATTCATTGACATGTAGGACATTGCAACATATGATTTTATATACTATACTTCGATCGGACCAAAGGCAGCGTAGTTCTAGGTTGTCTAGGTCTAAAATTTCAAGTCTGGTGGCAAAAGGTATTCTGCAATGAGTAGAGGAGTGGAGAACTTTTCTTGTGAAATATTTCTGGACTTTCTCAACTGTGTTAATATCAGATACGTAATGTGCGTTCCAGACTGATGAGCTGTATTCAAGTATTGGTCTAGCAATGTGCCATAGTTACAAAGTTTCCCTGCATGCTAGCTGTGACAACTTGTCCCAAGCATCGTTTAGTTCTTTAGTTCTGCTAATTAAGAATTTTATCCAGAAAAGTTTTATCTTTCCTGCACTGCTCAGCCACATTAAGAATTTGAGGTTTATATATATTGTCACAAAGCAGCAAATACTTTGACCCAGCATAATAAAGCTATATGGAATTTGCATACAGTAAGAGACTGACATTAATTTTGTTTGCACAGAAAGAGGATCAGTTCCACTGCAGGAAATAGTGATGGGTTTTTTTTCATTTATTACGGGATAAATATGTTATTTAGACATTATGAAGCAACTTTAGAAATCGTAAGAGAGACAGAACAAAAAGTGCACAGACAGATGATAAAAAATAAAGGCAAGGGAACAAAAATTAATGTATGAGAGTATAGATTTTCAAACCAAAGTGTTCTGCTTATGACCTGCAGGTTGCATATTTCTACCTCTGCCATAAATCAAGCCAAAGATAGTATGGAATGCCTGCTGTTTTTTTATAGTGAGTAACTTTGGAGCAAAGCATAAAGTTTAAAAGAAAAATCATACACTGATAGCACCGCTCTTTTCCCCTTCACTGAATGTGTATGTACATAAAACTTCTATAAAAAATAATATATGAAGTTTACCACTTACAATAATAAAAATCAAATTGTTAGTTGCTCACACAACTAGATGTTTAGACTGGATTTGGCATTTTCATCCATATATTGAATCATTCCCAAGGACCTACAATAAGCATATGTTGTTTGATGGTGTTAAAGGTATCTTCACAGTATGCAAATTGTTTCAAGTAAAGCTGCCTGTTGCAATGGTGATTTTGTCAGTGCTGAAGATGTTCAAATGGTGCTCCATATGTTTTAAGATTGCACCCAACACATCTATAATTGTTGGTACTATCTTTGCTGTCTTTTGCTTTCTACTTGATTTGCAACTCTTTGTATAAGTGGAAGAGATTAAAGAACATAGTCAAAGAGATGAGAAAGTTTGGAATAAAATAAACAGGAAAAAGACACATAATGGTTTGAAACTGAGACAATGGAATCCTCCAGTCCGGTGAATGGAATAAAAAGTAAAGTAATACAACATTCAGGATGTGACTTTTGGAGGGAGTATTTTAGAGATGCGTGTGTGGAGGATATCAATATATTGAGTGGAGCTAAAATGGTGTAGGAATGTCAAGAAATGTATTTGAAGTAACTGGAGAAAAAGACGTATATCAATATGGTTTGTTTATTAAGTATATCTGTGCAACTTGCTTAATGTGTGCGAATATTACTGCCTAATTGGAAGAATGCAATTATTGATCTATTCAAATGGAAAGTAGAAAAACATTCAACAGAATTAGTTTGTTCAGTATTCTAGGAAAAGTTGTTCACAGAATTCTGATTCCTACATCCCCCTTCCACAAAAAAATTAGGTGCAAAAATTAAATTCCCCACCTCTGCTGTACAATCTCCATCCATTTAAAAATCATATATCTATATATATGGTATTCAGCTTTGTTTCGGTATTTTCCCACATCATTATAGTTGTGCTTTTAAAGTTGTAGCAATGTTTCAGCAAAATCTCATCTGCCATCATCAGGCTTCTGTATTGAGTTTGTCTGTGGGTCAGGCTATCACAGCTGTTTCAGTTTTAAATTTGAGGCTAGCCTACTGCTGAGCCAGAATGGTTTTTTTTTTTTTCATCCTGAATGGTTGGGAGTCTTGGTCTGTGTTTATTGGTCTTGGAGTTTGCTGTGTTCTGCCTGATTGGTGTTTCTAATTTCTTCTGTCTCTTTTGTGGCTTTGATTGGTTGGCACATTGTGTTCCTGTATTGGAGGCTTTTAGTGCAGCTTGGCTTAGAAACCCCAAAGATAAGATCCTTAGAAACCCCAAAGATAAAATTGACCTGAAAAACCAAGGCATATACAAAGTCCCCTGTGCATCATTCCCGGCCACATACATTGGACTGACCAATAGAAGAATAAGTACCCACCTGGATGAACACAAAAATGCAGTAAAAAAGCTGGAACACACTTCCTCACTAGTCCAACACATGAAAGCCACAGGTAATAGCATCAACTTCAGTGGCACCAAAACCCTAGCCATGATAGAAAACCCCAGCCACAGAATTATCAGAGAAGCCATAGAGATTGAAAAAAGCATGAATAGAAGAGATGATTCCACCAGACTGTCAATCATTTGGAAGCCTGCACTCTCAAACAAAAAAAATCTTCACATCACAAACCAGGCAAACACCTGGGCACAAACAGACTCCCCCTGATACCTCCAGCTCAAACGCATCCCAACCAAGCACCCAGATGAAACCTAGCTTCCTAATAGATGATAGCCATCCTTTTACTCGAAGCCAAGCTGCACTGAAAGCCTCCAACACAGGAATACAATGTTGTGTATATATATGTGTATATATATGTTTTCTTAAGTTTTCATGGGTACTTACATATATATATAAAATCTTGATGCTTTTGCAGAGTTTTGACAGTTTAATTCCATTTGGGATAATTTCTGTTTTGTTTTTGTTTTTCTCACTACAGATGGAAAGCCAGTGTCATTGTCTCCAATTGAATCCCAACCCCACAGCTCTCATTACACAGCCACAAGTCAACGTGAAAGAGAAAGTTTGGAAGTTCGCATGCGAGAAGTGGAAGAGGAAAACCGTGCACTACGCAAACAGCTCAGTCTGGTCCAGAGCCGGGGCATGTCTCATCGACGAGGCAATCACTCAAAAACTTACTCAATGGAGGAAGGGACTGGGGACAGTGAGAGCCTCCGGGCTGGCATTGTGGCAGGGAACAGCTCTGAATGTGGACAACAGCCAGCAGTGGAGAAGTGCGAGGTAGGCAGATTATTTCCTAGCTAAGCAATGTTTTTAAAAGCAAATCAGCTTGATATAATTGGAATGGACTGTACTAGCTTTTGAATCTTGACTGTGACTGCAACAAAGAAAAAAATAAGCCCGTGATAGAGACAAAATTATCTGCTCATTTTGTTTGTCACCTGCTACAAATAGGGAAAGAGAAGATGTATTTAACTGAAACCACGTGGCTCTAGTTTAACACAGATTTAATAGAGTCAATATGGCTATTGACTTCATCAGAGTGGCAAAAATGTTTTTTTTTCCTTTGTAAAATTTTTAGACCACTTTTTCTTATGAACAACTCAAGGAGACAAATATACCAGTACTTCTTCCTCCTTGCTTTTTCTCCACAATAACAGCCATTTGAGGTGAGTTGGGCTGAGAGAGACTACCCACCCTTTCAAGCAGACAAGACACCAATACTATGAGTACTAATGCCATCTTTATTACAAGGTTAAAGTAATAGAGTCTTGCAATTCTGAAAGCACAGTTCTCTCTCTTGCCATTATTTTCCAGGATCTAGGGAGGCTCCCTTCTGAGAAGATTTCCATGTCCCATTTTTATTTCCCATTTCTTCTTTGGGCTATAAGATGTCTCTTATCTGACAGTTGCCCTCGTGGCTCTTCCTCTTCTTATCTCTCAAGGATATTACAGTTGTGTTATTAAGATACATGCTGTAAGGTATTTGCTTGTCATATATAGATATACTTTGACCTTGATCTGAGGATGCTATTGCCAAGTTTGAATACAAATATGGTAAAAGTATCTCTTCTTTAAAGGAAAAAAAAGTTTTACTAATAAGAGATGAAATCTGTTTACTAATGCCCAGTTTAGTGTTACAGAAATATAAGCTGGACAGAATCTATAATTAACATAACAAAACACATGTGACAGTCTGTAAATAGAGTTACATAATAAATATGGTATTAAAGAGAATCTTGAGGTATGGGGAGTACATTTTAATTGGTATTGAAAAATATTAAAATATAGCACTAGTATAGGAATAGGACACCTAAAATCTTAGGCTAAATACATTAAATACATTAAATAAAAACCATTAAAATCTATGAAAAGTTATAGTATGCCGACAAAACTCCTGATAATTCTATTGTTCAAAATCTCAGAAGACATAAACATTATAAAATAAATCCACCATGCTCTGATTTGTGCTGGAAGAGCTTTGCACCATCATTGTTCTTTACTCTGTCTGTAACCTACAATGAAAATTTCAAAAATGGGGGCAGAAATTAATAAAAAGTAAATTTTAGATTGTTGTGTATAATCTGAATCATATGGAAGTGATTGTAATATAGTTAATGCTTGTTTCTTCTTAGTGTTTATCCCACATGATTACACAATCTACTTTTGTTCCTGTAGTTCTTATTGTGAAGCTATCAATGCATGATACAAGACAGATATCTTTCTAAAGTGGAATTGAAAAAGTCAAGATAGTGGCTTTCTTTTTCTTTTTGTGCCGTATCTGTCATTGGACTTTGGCAATCATGTTGGCTATCCTATTTTTATCAACAGCCGCATGGAAAAGTGCTGTTGAGTTTTGTCCAAACCAGTCTCTTAGATTTTGAAGCCATGATATTCTTCTTCTGCCCTCACCTCATTTTCCTTCAGTCTTTTTTTGGACGATTAAGTAAAGTATGCCGTATTTTTCTGCGTATTGCATCACATGTCTGGGTGTCGCATCATGATATATTGGCCACAACAGTACGATTAAATCTCCACCTCTTGTGTGTGTGTGTGTGTGTGTGTGTGTCTGTCAACATTTTGTGCCCATTTGTTGCCTGCCTTTGTGGCCAAGATCTTGACCTTTTTTTAACCACATTCAGGAGACACCCCTGCAACAAGAGCTTTGTTTTCCCAGTTGACTTGTTCCACAGCCTGAACCTTATTAGGATTGAGACATGAATAACTGAGCTGAGGTTACTCACCTGGCTTCTAGACCAACATATTAACCATTGTTCCAACATAGCCCTCTTTATTATAGCAATAATAAAATATAATCAAGTATACTCTTTTTTACCTTCTTTATATATCACATTTCATATTTATACTGTAACTTGGATATATTCAGTAGACTTGTATATGTAGTAAGATCACACTTAATAGAGTAAGCAAAGGATAACTAAATAAACAGAAGTATAAATAAACTTTGGAAATAGCTCTAAGCCTGGGGTGTCAAACTCAAGACCCACCGGATGGATCTAGCCTGTGGTGTGCTTGGATCTGGCCCATGGCCTGCCCTGGAAACAGCAAATAATAACAGGCCTATGGTACTGCCTCCCCAAGTTCCATTTTCACTGTCAGAGGGCTGCAGGAGGCTGTCGTGGCCAAAAATGGAGCCTCAATGAGTGATATCAAGTTAGCCACACCTTTGTCTGTGCACCCCCCAGCCCCCCAAGGTCAAACACAATCTGAATGCAGCCCTCAATGAAATCAAGTTTGGTACCCTTGCTCTTAGCAGTCACTGGGAAACCCCTAGTGTAGTTTTGTAATGGGCATGGTAGAAGCTAAATATCTTTTCCTGATTCCCACTCCCAAACAATAAGGAAACAATTCCAAACACTGAACTCTGCAACAGAAACAAATTATCTTAAAAGTTTCAGATTTGTATCCCCCATCTCTTTGTGTGTATGTGTTTAACTTAAAAAAAAAAACATGTTCCGCTCTCTTTGCTGTAATACTGAATGATGCAGCTCTGTGTCTTCTGTCTTATTTCCAGTAGGACTATACCACAAGAGATTGCTGAATCACACTTGTCAAGAGAATGGTTTTAAAAACTAAATTTTCATTATTTATCCTTCTGAATTAAAATAAATAAAATCATCTTTATTTATAGCAATTCAAGTCTTCCTGCATTGGTGAAGGTGGATCCTTTACAGAACTGACTGTATGAAAGAGATAGGCTGGGCAAAAGTATAGAATAGCTAAGTCTGTCATAGGCATTCAGAAGCTCAGGAATTCAGCAAATCAGCAGGTCAGGGATTTCTGCCTTTTTCTGGATGTTGGGGGAAGGATTGTATGTTGTAACGAACTTAGCATGACACTATAATTTTGGGGTTTCTGGTTTCAAGGCAGTAGGAATTAATTTCTCATTTCACCACAGTGGCCCTTATTCTCAATATTTCTTGGAGGTTCAGGAGCCGTATGCAGTTCCAGGGCACAGAGTGTAACTCTGGCTGGGGGAAAACTTTAAGGAGCATATCACACTTAGATGGCCCCATGACTTCCAGTTTTTGACAAAACCACCTCATAAAGAACTATGAATTTGCTTAACATCCATGGATTCACTTAACAAGCATGGTGATTCACTCAACAGCTGCCAGAGAAAAGATTGTAAAATCAGGTTAGTAATGTGACCCGTTTTACCACAGCCATGACTTAACGATTATAGTGGGCAAGCTTCCTTATGATTGTAAGGTGAGGACTGACTACCTGTAATTAAAGTTATTCTCATTTTATGAGGGGGCTTCTTGCAAAGCATCTTTAAAATAACCTAGAAATTGTTGTTGTTTTCCTCTGTATTGGCTTAGAATGCACATTGTTTTCTCTGCACTTTCTTGTGGATTTAACTTTTAGGTTTTTTTTTTCTAAAAAGTAAAAAAGTCTATTAGCAAACTCCCATGTTTTATTTTATTTGAGATGAAATGTAATGGATTGAATTATTGTTAATATAATTAACATAATATATTGTTATATTATATATTGTTATAATATATTGTTATTATTTATGAAACTTAAATGTCACCTGATTAGGTGGCTCAGGACCCAAATATTCTTGGAAGTATGACCAGTTTTAGACAAGGGAACAACTGTTAAAAAGTTGTATCAATAAAATGGCCTTTGAGATTATAATATATTTTACCAATTAATTGCTCACCATAGAGTAGTACTATGCTGTAGGCAATAGTTCTGTGAAAAAGGAGATTTCCTGATGCTCGCCACCCACTCCTTTGTTAACCATTCTCAGTACCGAAATGGTTCTCACTTTTTCTTTTCATAAGGTTCTCAGTAATACAGTAGCCTGATTGCGAACTTAACAGAAACCTCCCTATCATCAGAATTGCCTTCAGGGCTTTCATCACTTATCCTATTACTAAAAATGCCAGTTATGTGTTTATATGAGAGGCTTATGTTCATTCCCTGTCAAGGATCCATTTTCCATAATCAGCAATTATTTGAGCTGAATTGTTACTATATATTGCAGCTCAAGTGACAGCTTTGTAGAGTAGACATCATTGAAATAACTCACACTGTTACTTTTTAAAAATACTTCTTCTGACCACCTTATTACATTACATAATAATTCGGTTAAAAAAAAAAGAAGAAAAGCTACAGGTTTTCCTGTACCTCAGTTCATTTGACTGTTCAAAGTTAAAATATCACTGACAAAAATGACTTAGGACTGTTTTTTACATTTACAGTTGTTGAAGATCCACATGGTCACAGGATCAAAGTTCAGATCTTTGTCAATTAACTCATATTTATGATGGTTGCAGTGTACCAGGATGATATGAGCACCTTTTGTGACATTCTGAAAAGCAAAGTCAATGGGAAAGTCAGATTCACTTAATAACCCTGCTACTAATTTAACAGCTGCAGTGATTCACTTAACAATGGTGGCAGGAAAAGTCATAAAATGGAGCAAAATTCACTTAACAACTTCCTCACTTAGCAACATAGTTCGGGCTCAATTCTGGCCATGAATTAGGGACTTATATTTGACCAAATTTGATTATTTTCAATGCAACATTTCAATGATTATGTTTTCCTCGTTCATATATCTGCCTTAAGGCCCGGTCCCACTCGCCGACGGAGGCAAAACCTATGGATAAAGGACACAGCAGACAAGCAAAATTTCGGGGGTGTCTCCATCAGTTGTCATCCGCTCCAAAAAGTGGTGAAAATTTACATAAAAAGAACGGAAAAGAAGGGACGTGGGTAGTATGTAGCGGGGATGTTAAACGGATGTTCATCGGAAGCCTAGCAGATGAAAGCGGATGGAAGGGAATGACACCTTTGAAGGGGTTATGGGGGATAATTGCAAAGCGGATGCATAGCGGATGAAGCGGATGCATTACGTACACCTAAAGGAAAGAAAGGGGATGCCGCAGGGATGTATATCGGATGCAAACCGTTCACTGCGCATCCTTTCTATTTCCGTGCTACTAACGATGTATAGACGTTCCATGAACCTTTTCTTTCCTCCCTCTTTCCGTTTTCAGCTGCAGCGGATGTGCGTTGCAAGGATGCCCAGAGGATGCAGAGAGGATACAGTGGACGTTTAACAGATGATAAACAGACATAGAATGTTTGTTGCTCGTATGTCATGGATTTACATCGTACACGGCAGAAAGTTCATCCGTTCACAAAGTTTTGTGCAGCTCAAAACTTGCACGGATGAAATCGCAGTGGACGGATGCTCGATGGATAGAACGTATGAAATACATATGCAATGAGTACACAATGGATGCATAGCATTTTCCAACGGATGGCAAGCTTTTTTTAACATTTTACATCCTCTTTGCATCCGTAAGTGCAGTGGGCCTGGGCCTTTAACAATGACTTTTACAGATAAATTACTTGTGAAATTACCTAACAAGTCAACTTGTTAAAGGTACTTAAAAGATTAAATTTAAAAAAAAAAATCAATTCAAATAGGGAGGCAGGATTTTAAATAATAAAAAAAATGCTGAAGGAGTTTTATGAGACTGCAGAGACTGAATTAGTTCTTTGCACGTTGACTGTCATAGAAGAAGTTGGAAAGATGTTCATATGAGACATATTTATTGTCATGTAGGGAAACGGAAGCGTTACATCAAAGATAAAGAATAAATATTTTAGAAATTCATTGCTGGGAATATACAAAGATAGACGATATTGTCTTTGGGACTTCCCATCAGGATTCCCTCTTCTAAACAAGAGGCATGTTCATATCTTTTTGTCAATAAATGAAGACATTTATTTGTACTTACTTAATTATTAAATTACTTGATATTCTCAAAGCCACACACTGGGATCTGACTCAGTGGCGTCTGCTCTTTTAGTGATCCAGTGTAAAGTAATTAACATTAGAAAGACATACTGTTCCATATTAACATACTTCAAATAGGCTATTCCTATTGGACAAGAATACTCAAAGCTGATTGGTTCCTTTTCTCGATGCTGATTGGCCAATTATAGCTAGCCTATGATTGGCCAGTTCAAGCGGTGGGAAAAACAAATAGCCATCATTGGCCACTAGCCGCGAGCAGCTTCTCTATAAAAAGAACTGCCGCGGCTCCTGGTTAAGACGGACTTTCTGCACTAAATAAAGAGCTAAAGTTATGCTGGTCTCCAGGTCTCATTCTTCCGCGAACACAACACTGGCAATGAATGTGGGATACTGAGAGAGGAGACCAGTTGAGCACATGGCATCGAGAACCGAGCAGATGAAATGGCCGGAACCAACTCGCCACCCGCACCATTCAATGCAGCAACAGAGGACTGGGAATCCTACATTGATAGATTCCTCATGTTCCTGGAGAGTAACGATCTACAAGGAATCTCAGACAACTGAAAAAGAGCTGTGTTCCTGATGCACTGTGGGCCCACAGTGTTCAAGATGGCCAAGGCACTGGCAAAACCAGATGTGAAACAGATGGCCTGGCCAGATCTAGAGAAGTTGCTGAAGGCTCACTACGTACTGACCGTCTCCAGCCTTATTCGGAGACACGAATTTTAAAAACGAGACCAGAGATAAGGTGAGAGCATCGCAGACTTCGTAGCAGCTCTCAGGGACATTGGAGGGGCATGTGAATTCCTAAACATGGACCAAGCCATGAGGGATCGCGTGGTCCTCGGACTAAGAGATCTCACCCTACAAAGCCGGCTGCTAACCCAGCCAAAGATTACAGTTACCGAGGCTATCGCAGAAGCCACAGCAAGAAGCACCGAAAAATCAGTGGCAAAAATGCAACAGATGAATGCCAATTCATCCAAGACACTGACCAAAATGAGCCAGAGTACCGAGAAGAAGGCAGAGAGTGCACACAAAACCACTGCGCACTACGCAGACAGTGGATCGTCCGGAATCAATGATGATGATGAAGAGGAGATCCACAGACTCCAGGCTGAACAAGATCACCGACTGAAGAAAGGTCGTAAGTTGGGGTTTCAGTGTGCTGGGTGTGGAGGAGACCACCCCCGTTCTGAGTGCCAATTCTTAGACGCCATGTGCCGGTACTGTGAGAGATGGGGTCATATTGCATAAGTATGCCGAAACCGAAAAAGCTACAGCCCCAGATGTAGGGACAACACACCATCAAGAAATAAAGAGAGGAAAACATGGA
This sequence comes from Laticauda colubrina, assembly GCA_015471245.1. Classification (NCBI taxonomy): domain Eukaryota; kingdom Metazoa; phylum Chordata; class Lepidosauria; order Squamata; family Elapidae; genus Laticauda; species Laticauda colubrina. The sequence goes on from BLBF01000022.1 coordinate 50,338,880, forward strand.
GCCGCGAGAGTCACGAAAGCAAAGGCAAGCAGCTAAATGAGAGCTATAGGAAAGAGGAAACACACCAAACCATCACCATCGGTCACTCTAACGCAACAAATGGCTGAAAAGTACATGTGGCAGTCCGGATCTAGAGCCAAGAATGTAAAATGGAGGTCGATTCCGGATTGTACCTATAGATGGTATCATGGGATACCATTAAAAAACTATTACCGCATATTGGCAGAACTGAACTGGAACACCAATCACTAATCCTAAAGGACTACCAGGGAAATAGAATACCGGTAGTCGGACTGGGACACTTCCAGATAACTTTCAAAGAACACCAGAAAATCTTGCCTCTAACCATTGTAGACTGAAACCGACCAAGCCTATTGGGACTTGAGTGGTTCGAACCTCTAGGAATCGGAGTGACTGGCATTAACCGCATTGCCGACGCAGACTGGGAGGAGAACCTGATGAGAGAGTTCCAGGATGTCTTCAATGGAAAATTAGGCAAGTACCGAGGGTCCCCTGTTTCATTTAATTTAGACCCAACAATAGCTCCAATTAGACTGAAGGTGAGGTGAGTCCCCTTTACACTAAAACCTAAAATTGATGAAGAATTAAACAAACTAATAGCACAAGGCATTTTGGAACCAATTGATCACGCCAAATGGGAGACCCCAATCATGACCCTAGTTAAGCTGGATGGGTCCATGAGAATCTGTGGGGATTACAACCCTAAACCATGCAATGCAACAAAGTGTGTATCCTGTCCCGGTAGTGCAACATCTACTATACTCATTGGGGAGAGGCAAGGTCTTCGCAAAACTCGACCTTGCCCAAGCATATCAACAATTGCCAGTAGACCCTGAAACAGCAGAGGTGCAAACAATCGTGATTCATAAAGGAGCCTTCAAATGCAAAAGGCTGCAATTCAGAGTCAGCGCCGCCCCAGGGGTGTTCCAAAGCCTAATGGAGCGATTACTACAAAGGATAAAAGGAGTAGTCCCATACTTTGATGATGTGCTAGTCTCAGCTAGCAACGAGAGACAACTAGAAGCCCGTCTCAGAGTGGTGTTACAAAGGTTCCAAAAAGCGGGACTCAAGGTAAAAAAAGAAAAGTGTAAATTGGCCACATAGAAAGTCGAATTCCTGGGGTACCAATTCGATAAAGAGGGCATCCACCCAAAGAAAAAAAAAATTAAGGCAATCAAAGAAGTGCGTAGACCTAAAAACAAGGTAGAGTTGCAAGCATTCTTGGGACTTATAAATTTTTACAATGTTTTTCTGCCACAGAAGGCAACAACTGTGGAACCACTACATAGGCTATTGGACAAGACAGCCACTTGGACCTGGGAACGATGTGAAGAGACAGCGTTCCAGAGGATAAAAGACCTAATCACCTCTGACTCGGTATTGATGCAACACAGTGAGACATTACTGTTAACAGTCACCTGCGATGCATCACTGTTCGGCATCGGAGCTGTATTTAGCCACATTCTGCCTGATGGGAGAGAAGCACCCATCGCATTCTACTCCAGAACACTCTCAAAAACTGAATGAAACTGTAGTCAATTAGACAGAGAGGCATTAGCGGCAATATCCGGCTTCAAATGGTTCCACGAATACCTTTACGGTAGGACTTTTACCCTTGTTACAGATCACAAACCCCTATTGGGAATACTAGCTGGAAACAGAGCCCCCCCAAATATACTATCCCCAAGAATGACAAGGTGGTCCGAGTTCCTTGCAGCCTACACCTATAAACTGATCCACCGACCTGGTAAAGAGATTTTCCACGCCAATGTGTTGAGCCACACTCCCCTACCAGACCTAGAAACTGATCTGGCACCAACCACATCCACTCTACAGATTGAGACTCTGTCAAACTACCAATAACCGCAGCAGACATTGCGAGAATGACTGCAAGAGACAAAACCTTGTCACAGGTTATAACTGGGTAGGAAAAGGGTGGCCAAAAAAACGAGACAGATGTTACTTTTAAACCATTCAAGAATAGGCAAACTGAACTGTCATTGCTAAAATGTTGCATTATATGGGGTGATTGGATAGTAATACCAGAACCATTACAAGAACCAGTACTGTGCATGTTGCATGAAGGCCACCCGGGCATTGTATGAATGAAATCCCTGGCCAGGAGCTATGAATGTTGGCCAGGGATGGACAAGGATATTGGGAAATGGGTTGAAACCTGTGGGAAATGCCAAAACTCCCGACCTGCACCCCCTTCAGCACCTATCCTAGCCTGGGAAACACCAAGGAGCCCTTGGTCACGAATCTACATAGATTTTGCGGGGCCGACAAAAGGACATACATTTTTAATCATAGTAGATGCTTACTCCAGTTGGCTAGTAGTAAGCCTCATGAACTCGACCACCATGGAAGCAGTTATTAAACAAATGCGAAAACTATTCACCACACATGGGTTACCAGACTTGCTCGTCTCAGATAATGGTCCACAGTTTACTGCACTACCATTTGAAAAATTCCTCGCTGAACATGGCATAAGACATGCTTTGACAACACCAGGCCGACCGGCTACGAACGGAAGGGCGGAACGCATGATTCGGCATACAAAAGAGACTTTAGATAAATTAGATGCAGGGGACATTCAGGAAAAAATTGAGAAAATGCTCACCATACAACACATAACACCAAACTCTACTACAAATAAAAGCCCAGTAGAATTACTAATGGGCAAAAAATTACGATCACAATTAGATAGGTTACACCCAACATACGTCGCTGAAAAACCAACCGACTCTTCCAGCAAATACCGCACATTCGAACCAGGAAACTTAGTGTATGCAAAAAATCTCACTGGACACCCACTGTGGGTACTGGCGAAAATAACACAAATAACAGGACCTCGGTCCAACAGACTAGACACAGATGATGGCAGAACCTGACGGAGACACATTGACCAGTTACGATCACGAACGCTAGAACGCACCACTGACACACCCAGACACTAAGAACAACTCTCACATACACCAGAAACAGCACAAACATTACACAAAAATATCAATAGACTAACCAGAGAAGGGGGAAACCCCTCAATAACAAATAAAGGGGGGGAACCCTCCGGTAGAAAAATAAACCCCACAAAATCAAAATATATACAATAAACAATATTCACAAATAAATGCAAGTAAAAATAACAACCTACCCGCAGAAGTCTTCGGTGAAGAGGAACAGGCGGCACAAGAAGACCTAGATGCCGTTTCGAAAGGGAGCAGCCGAGCCGACTCTACCAGCTCGAGTAGGCTGGGCGGGAGCGGCATGGCTGACTCCACCTTCCAGGAGGTTCGACAGAGAAGGATGGGAGAAATATGATCTCGTCCAAACCCGCTGAAGACGATGACACAATTAAACTGCGCAGGTCAACTAGGCAACTTAAAAGCCCCGCCTATTTACGTGACTGTGTACAGTAGGACCATACCAAGAGGGGAGGGGTGTTCCATATTAAGATACTCCAAATAGCCCATTCCTATTGGACAAGAATACTCAAAGCTGATTGGTTCCTTTTCTCAATGCTGATTAGCCAATCATAGCTAGCCTATGATTGGCCAGTTCAAGCAGTGGGAAAAACAAGTAGCCGTCATTGGCCACTAGCCGCGAGCAGCTTCTCTATAAAAAGAGCTGCTGTGGCTCCTGGTTAAGATGGACTTTCTGCACTAAATAAAGAACTGAAGTTACGCTGGTCTCCAGGTCTCATTCTTCCACGAACACAACACATACTTTCATTCATTGGTGAAAATATTTTCTTCCATATTTAAATAAGAAATAAAACAATACTAAAGGAAAGCTAATTTGAAATATTTCAGTGAATTTGGCTACTTCAGTGAGACCTTTAATGATTTTTTTTTCTTTACATTTTCGTCTTCTATATCTCTCTGTTGTGATGATTTATTCAGAAATAAGGTGTTGCATGCTCAATGGTCTGTCTCCAAGGCAGTACATTGGAATTGCAAATTTTATAGCTAGGTGCAAGAAAAGATACCAATTTATTCAATAATTATGTCAAATTTATAAAGATTATATTGCTGTAATTTTGGCTAGAAACCTTCCTGCAAGTTCACACTTTATTTACAAAGTAGCAGCACATACACACAGGGTAGAATTGGTTTTGAGGAGGATTACTTTGAGTAAAAAACACTCTGTTCACATAATTGAGATTTTGACAGCCAGGTTCTGTCTTGGTTCTCCTCACAATCACTTTGCCAGGCATGCCCATTTGCTAGGAAATCTTGCATATTGTTTATTTTTTTCTCCAGAACTGGTATCACCAGCTCTTCTTTGTTGGTCAGTTCCTTAAATACTTGTGTAGAACAGCACTATACATATGCAGGATATGGCATCTGATTTTTTCCAAAAGTTATTTTTTTTCCTTCATTGTGGGTAACACAGTTAAAACAGGTACAGGTTCAACTTATACCATCATGACTATTCTCTTGATTTATTTTTTTTTGACAATGCCTTTGAAATGGAGGTGATTTAATTTGTTTCTATCTATGCTAGTATCAAAATGTAGTGAATATTTTCTGCATAGTATAAAAAAATAGCATAAAACTTAAGATTCTAAAGAAATTATGTCATTGGTACTTCACATATCCATGATGTTATTCCAACTTTAAAAATATATCAGGAAGTGTTAAACATCAAAAGCCAGATTGCACTGATTTTGCTAGATTGCAATGAGCTTTCTTCTCCTTGCATTCATTGTTTGTTTCTCTGTTTTTTTAGACAATCCACGTTGCCATTGTATGTGCTGGATACAATGCCAGTCGGGACGTTGTCACTCTCGTCAAATCAGTCTTGTTTCATAGGTAAAGCCTCTTTATCTTGCTCCATACTCCTTTTTTTTTTTTTTTTTGGGGGGGGGGGGTTTAAAATGATTCAATGTGTCTTTGACCCTTCATAGTGGAAATGATGGTCAGTGAACCTGAATCTAGCTAGATGGGTTGCTTCTTTTGAAATGTTTAAAAGTACATAGTATATAAAATACATTTCTTACCAAATGATGTTGCTTTGAAGTGGCTGCTTTAAATTTTTGTCAACATGCACAGAATTTAATAATGATGCACTCATCCAACCATTAAAAAAATGACTAATGGTTAAAAAATCTTCACTTTTAGGACATAATCTCTCCATTCCTTAAGTTTCTGTTTCCAGTCTATTGGAATCCAATCTATTCCTAACTTGTTGCTATTTTAAATTTCTTCCTGACTTTTTAAAATGACTATGCTTTTATCAGAAATGTGCCCACGTTTTTCTTGAGGTTTATTTTTAATGAGTTACAAGCATGTATTTGAAGTGGGAGAACTATGGAAACCAGATCAGCAAAGTAAACATCTAGACAGTTTTTACTGTTCTCAAAAATTCAGTAGAAGAAAATATATGTAGTTCAGGGATGGATTGTGTAGTCCTTGGTGCTCTCTGAGTTTGGTTGTTTGCTTGTGTTTGTTTCATTACCTGACTTTACAGGAGCTTGATCTACCAGGGCTGGTGGAGATGTGTTCCCCCTTCCCCCCTGGTAGTTCCTTGATTAAGGTAGTATTTTCTGCTCAACTGTTTCTCTAGTATTAATCCCTGTTTATCTGACTGCTGGCTGCAAATCTTTGTCAAAAGGATTTTAAAAAGCTTAGCAGAATTAGACATGGTTAGTTCTTAAATGAGCAACCTCTAGGAAATATTAGAGCTAGAGGTTAGACAGGAAAGAAAAAAATCTCATAAAAAAGAGAAGCACAAATTACGTTTGTTCATTTCATAGATTCATACCTAAAACTGTAGTTATAATTTTAAATTACGAGTTAAATTCATAAATTAGGCCATTTTTTGAAACAAAACAATATAAAATATCTATTTATGGAGACTTTTCCTACTCAAACTAAATTTTATTAAATTTTGTTTTGTTTTGTATTATATTGCAAAACATTTTAAAGGGTTTTCTTTTGACTAAAATCTACCCTTTCAATGTTTAAAGTAGTAGTACAGATCATTCATTTCCATATCTAAAAGCAGTTATTTCACCATCGGCGCATGTCTTGGAAATAATTAAGGTTATAAGGAAGGAAGGAAGGACATTCTGTGCAATAAAGGGTTGTCAGATGCAAATCATGAATTAAACATTCTAGTAGATCTTCCACAAACAATTAAATTAGTGCTGCCCTGAAGAATAATTATTTGGAGGTTGACTGAAGTATAATTTTATTGTACTGCTATTGTGAAAATTGGCTCAGAGAGGTGTCATTCCCCTCTTGAGTAGGGCACATCACAAAACTTCCACATAATTTAGTTATGTATCAGGCTGAGGGAGGAGGAAGTGGTGAATAACTTTTAAATTGACAACCACGTTTTGAGCCTTACAGTTAGGGTGAGGAAAAATAGTGAAAGCATGCCAACTCTCTGTTCTTTAACTCTTAGATGCTGTCATGACATCAAAGGGTTTGCTACCATATGAAATATTTCAAAGGAAAATATATGTATTTTCAGATTAACAGCATTCCTCCTGCTTTGTCTGATTTATCCAATTTTAAATGTGTCGTTAATCTTTCTGATTAATAGTCCCAATGCAACAATGAAGATAAATGAAAAGAAAATAAGTTATAAGTAATAAATTTAAAGAAAAAAATGTATTTCTGCTTTTTCTTTCAATATGATGCTTTCTGTTTATGCTCTACAAAATTTAGGTAGTGAGCATATGCTGGTTTGTTGAAAACTTCCCAAAAAATATTTAACTGGAAGAAATATCCTTGCAATTTTTAAGAACTCATTGTTAATTAGTCTTTGTAAAACTGGTTCACCTGACTGAGTCTTTACAAAGAAGTCTCTGGACTACTTTGCCATTTGAACTTGGAATGTGGTTGATCCTGCCATAAGAGTATCCGTGCATATACAGCATATACACCTGTGATGGTATTCTACCGGTTCGGCCTGGTTCGACTGAACTGATAGTAAAGGCGCTGTCACACTGCCCAACGGATGCAAAACGTTTGTAAAAAGGACACAGCGGATGAGAAAAATGTTCCATCCGTTGTTATCCAAAAATTTGCATAAGCAGAGCGGATAACACGGAAAGGAACAGACAGGGGGAGGACGCAGAGCGGATGGAAAGCGGATGCGGAACGGATGCGTAGAGGATGCGTAGAGGATGCAGAGCGGATGCGTAGAGGATGTGTAGAAGATGCGTAGAGGATGCAGAGCGGATGCGTAGCGGATGATGCAGATGCGATTTGCATCCACTTTCATCTTTCTCCGTCCATGCTACTAAAGCTGCGCGTCCGTTCCGCTTCCTCCCTGCGTCCATTTACCGCTGGAACGGATTTGAGTTGCGCGGATGTGCAGCGGATGCCTAGCGGATATAGCAGATGCATAATGGATGCAGAATGGATGTCCCCCGTATGCCTAGAGGATGCAGAACGGATGCATTGGATACATTTTCCGCTCAAAAGTTTTGAGCAGCTCAAAACCTTCTGAGCGGATGAAATGTCAATAGACGGATGCTGGACAGATAGAGAGGAAGCAAAACGGAGGCAGTGAGTACAGAACGGAAGCATTGCATTAACCAACGGATGGCAAGTGTTTTTCTCCGTTTTACATCCTCTTTCCATCCGTTGGTGCAGTGTGACAGGGGCTTAAGAAAATTGCTACCGGTTTGGCCGAACCAACAGTGAAAAATCTATAGGTTCAGCCGAACCGATATTTCCGACAATCAGCTATGCTACACGTACCCTGTTTTTTCTCCCAGGAGGCTTCCCAGAGGACCACTATACCAAAAATGGGCTGCTGTGGGGTGCTACAAAAGAAAAAGACAAAGACAAAGAAAGAGGGAGGGACAAGAGAAAGAAAGGGAGGGAGAAAGAAAAAAAGAAAGAAAGGGAGGGAGGAAAAAGAAAGAGGAAAGACCACAAACCTTGGCACCAAACACAGCTTTAGAGGATGCTTTGAAACAGCACAGCAATCCAGGGCTGGAAGGTGCCTGGAGGTCATCTAGTCCACCCCCTTGCTCCAGAAAGTGAGTTTCTGTCTTTTGACCCCCAGTCACATTACCACATAGCCATGCCAACCAAGCCATGCCCACTTTTTGAATCCCACCACTGATGCACACATACATTTTCATTTTGTAAGGACACTAAATTTCTAAATGGTCTTTTAAAGCATAGTATGAAATTATATTAAATACTCTGTTGTTCTTGATCTATGATAATTATTATGAATGAAGAAAAGATACATGTCTGAACTTGCTTTGGAAGGCTACCTTTATTTTGAAAGTAAGATCTACCTTTTGCATATCAAAACCTGGCTAATGGCTTTGAAAGAGGATTTCTTCCTTTTTGACTAAAGCCTAGATTGGTTGGTCTTAAAGCTACATTGCAGATTGAATTACTATACTTAGGACGTTATATCTGTATTATACTATAACTGAAGATCAATCCTAGCCAGGCTCAGTTCTGGGGGAAAAGTATAGTATTTCAGCATTTTAGCATCTAATAGAAAGGGTAATGTTGTGAATTCAAGTTAGTGATGGTAACAGACGACACAATTCTTGATGATACAGTTTTCATTGAAAAGATTCATAACAATAAAGTTATTAACCAGTCCTAGTTTGTAGCCTCTTTATAATAATGATGATAATGTTATCCACTCAGTTGTATCTGACTCTTGATGATTTTAGGGGCCAGGTCTCTGAATATCTTCCCATTTTGCATTACTTCTTTGACTTTTTCTTTTTTTATATATAAAATTTTTCTTTATTAAACAAAAAAACAAACACAAAGACACACTTTTTTTTAATGCTCTGGCTGGTGTCAGCTTTGATATTGTCCTAAAACTTTGTTCTTTCTGGTTTCCATTTACTGCTAACTCTTCCAAATATAATTGCTTTCTCCAGTGAATTCCCCTGCATGATATTGCAAAGGAAGTGAGATTCAGTTTCTTGATTTTGCTCTCTAGTGACATGTGTGGTATTATGTGTTCCAGTACTTGTTTGTTAGTCAACTTTGCTGTCCAAGGAATACTCATGAGCCTTCTCTAGCACCATAGCTCAAACAAATCTATTTTCTTCCTGTCTTGCTTTTTCAAGGTCCAACTTTCACAACCATAGGGAACACTATAGAGCAAAGTAACTTACAGTTACCGGTAGTTGCCAGGCTGATTTCCCTACTTTTCCCTATCTGCTTCATGTTCATCATTGCTATGTGACCCAGTGCAATCCAACAATTTATTTCTGTGCTGCATTCACTACTTTAAGCTATCTGTGGTCCAAAGAAAGTGATTTTTTGCACATATTCTGTGTTTTCACTGTACATTTTTAATTTGATTTTTCCCTTCCTGACAGTGGTTATGAGCTTGGGTTTTTTCATGTTTAGAAAGAGACCAGAATTCTCACTTTCTTCTTTGATTTTCCTGATCAGATGTTCTAGACCTTCTTTGGTTTGGGGGAGGAAAGTTGTATCATCAGCATATTGAAGATTGTTGAAGTTTCTTCCACCAATTTTACCCAATTTTTGATTCTTCAAAATCTAGTTCCCCATGATTATTTCAGTAGACAGACTGAATAAGAAAGATTGAGAATGCAACCTTGTTTCACTCCTTTGTCTATTTTAAACCAGTGTCTGTCTCCATATATTGTTTGCACAGTGGTTTCTTGATTTGTGTACAGAGATTGCATCAACTTGACCAAATGTGCTGGCATCCCCCAGGTCTTGTAGGGGTCTCCATAGCTTCTCATGATCAACATAATTGAACACTTTCTTGTAGTCAAGGACATATAAATGATCTTTTGATTTTCAAAAGATTTTTCTATCAGCAGGACACTTTTGCAATATGGTTGTGGGTGCCAAATCTTTGGAAGCTGCCTCAGACATCTTGTAATTCCCTTTTTATGGCTGGTCCTAAATTTTTTTGTATAATTTTAAGCAGAATCTCGCACCAACCATCAACAAGTGAAGAAGCTTTCCACTGCTCTAGCAAGTTTTTTGCCTACAGTAAATGCCACTCATTTGTTTTCCTAATATCATGTCCTGAATAATAGACGGTCTGAAGTCCTCAGACTGGAAAAAGCCATTGTCCGACCAGTGTAGCTCACTGACACTAAGGAGATCAATTTACAATCTATTTATCTCTTGTTTGACAATATCTAATTTACCCTGACTCATTCCTTTGACATTCCATGTGGCTCTCCAATGTATCTAGAACCGCGGTGGAGAAAGGAAGGTAGGTATTTATGCCAACAGTAACCTTCCTTCTAATTTTAAAGTTAAGGTCTTAACTTTAAAGTTTAACATTGAACTTAATACTGGTTTCACTTAAAACCCATATTTTCAAGTTTTTATTCAAGCTTTACTCTCATAGGTACCCACTTAAATTTTCAGACAGTTAATTATTTGTTTATTTTGTTATTTATCTGGCAGCTACATACTCTCAAAAGAACAAAAATTGCTGAGAAAAATTGTATTGAGAATTCTTCCTGTTTTTTAATGGAAAGTGATCCTGATAAGGCAAATGACACATTTTCCGCAGGACTTGCCAGAAGTTCTGCAAAGCAACTTGGTCACTTTGGTTCACCATTCAAAAAGTGATGTCCAAGTTGTGTTATGAATTGGCTCCAAAGGAATGCTTTGTTTGAGCCTTAGAGCTCTGACATTTTTTTTTTGTTCTTGCTACTATTTGGTTTGTGTTTTATTGTATTATAAATAAGTGTATTTGCTTATATTGCTTTTAAAAAATTACATTGCTTTTCCACTAAGTAGATGTGCTTTAGGTAATTTTGTAGATTGAAAAAAATATTATTATTTTTTAGCAATACTCATATTTTAATGTGAGCAATCCTGAGAACAGAAAAAGGTTGCAAAAAGCTCTGGGTTTTCTTTACATTATTTTGCCCTGCAAAAACAGGAGGCCCAGGGAATTCTCTCCAAGCAGGAATGAGCAAAAAAAAAAAAAAACACTCAAAAACTACATTTATCTCTTCTTGCAAACTTCTGCAAAACAGCTAATTTTGGATCAATATAAAACTTTGGGAGAACTAAATGAAGTATCTTAAGCTTGAGGCATAAGATACTCAATATCTCCTAAGTTTTTGAAGCACTTCAAGTGTTGAACAAATATACTGTATTTGACTCTTGGAGGCCGATATTAATTCAGCTGAGTCTTAGAAAGTTGGATAGCTTGAATATAGATATGCTCAGGCTGAGTGTACCTTGAAGCAGTAACAGTAGGAGATGAAATATCCTGTACAGTATTCTGTGTTCTTATGTTCACTAATCTATTAAAGTAATGGAGGAAGAAACAGCATAATTGGTCAGTCCTTGTCTCTTTCAGGAAGAAAAAAAATAATATGAACATAAGCAAAGACTGTGTCTATATTGTGGACAGGGAGGCTATTTTGCATAAATATGTCCATCAAGTGGAAGTACCTTGCCCATAAGTAAAACCAATTTTCTAAATACTTTGCAAGAGCTCTTGGCTAGAGTTTTCATGGCTTTTCACCATTCTAATATTAGAACAGCAATAGCACTTAGACTTATATACAACTTCATAGCATTTTATAACCGTTTCTAAATAGTTTGCAGAATCAGCATATTGCCCCCAACAATCTGGGTCCTCATTTTACTGAATTTGGAAGGATGAGTCAACCTTGAACCATTAATAATCAAACTCCTGGATTGAGCACTGCATTCTAACCACTGCACCATCATGCCACTACGAATGTCAGTTCTGGAGATCAGAGGCAGACCTATATCGTCTCGGGGTTAGAGTCCAAAATTTAAAGTAATTTCATGGCTTAGATTTTAATTATTCTTTTTATATTCCCATAGAAACAGCTTCCTACTTCTATTCAAATGGTGGGTGAGGGTCCTGAAGGGTAACTTACTGTTCAATAGGATTATTATCTAGAGAACCATTCTTACCTATTCATATCATAAGGAAAAAAGTATCTTTCTACATAGCAGGAACAGACAGATCCTTGATGATAATTTTAGGAATGGTGGACCTTCCTTGTGGAGCCCAGATGACCTATCATTCCTATGACCTATCATTCTATATGACCTATCAACCCTATGACCTATCATTCTATAATTCCTAATCAGCAGGGCCTTCAGGGGCTTGAGCAGCAGGGCTTTGAGGGCCTTGGGGCTGGTCCAACACAGCAGCAGTACCAGCAGCAGGAAAAGCACCACCAGCAGCACCACCAGCAGCACCACCAGCATCAGCAGCAGCAGAAGCACCAGCAGCTTCAGAATCAGTGCCAGGGGGTGGGATGGTGGTTCTGTCCTTCTTGCCAGGGCTGGCAGGAGTAGGCACAGGCTTCCTCTTCTTCCCTGACTGATGAACCATGATGCTATTCAAAGATGTCTGTGGCAGCACATCTTTCCTCTGAATGCTGACTGCTTGTGAGCTGCATCCTTTTATATCTGCGGAGCTGACACAATTCATCCTCCCCGCGTGCGCAGTGAACGCTTTGCATCCGCTATGCATCCGCTACACATCCGCTATGCATCCTATAGGCATCCGTGATGCATCAGCGTCATCCGCTACGCATCTGCTCCTTCCGTTATGCGTCCGCTTCGCAATTCTCCCCCGGAAGCCCTTCAGATGTGTCATCTGCTTCCATCCGCTTCCATCCGCTAGGCTTCCTATGAACATCCGTTTAACATCTTCGCTACGTACTACCCCCGTCCATTCCTTTCCGTTTTCTGTTCTGTTTATGCAAATTTGGGGTACTTTTGGGAGCGGATAACAATGGATGGAGCCACCCCCGAAATTTTGCTCATCTGCTGTGTCGTTTTTGCATATGTTTTGCATCCGTCGGCCAGTGGGACCTAGCCTTAATAACTTTTGCTTGCACTCTGACTTGAAGATAGACCTATTCTGAAGACTGAATTTATTAAGCGATGGACAAGAGAGGATAGAAACCACCAGGATGATCTATTTCTAACTTTTGGGATAATCTGGGATAGTAAAGATTCCGTGGTAAATTTTCTACCAGTTTATTAATAAAGCAGTTTATTAATAAAGAATTTTGAAACTACGTTAGTTATACGTTAGTACTATTGTTTTTCTGGTTCATTACTTTATCACTTATATAACATACAGAGGACAGGCCAACAAGTTGTTAATAGATTTAATACTTTAAAAATTCTGGGTGGGCCTGTTTCACAAGGGGTGGGAACTATGTTGTAGTAATATATTAATCAGTATTCAAATAGAGGGGATAATATGTGTATATGTGTTAGTTTTTGATGCACCTTTTTAATGTTCTGATTGCTTTGTGTCTTGTGCTTTTTTTTCTTTTATGTCTTCATGGATTTTTATTTATTTTGTATTTTAACTTTTGTTCTGAATAAAATAAAAAATATAAAGGAAATAAGAATTACCCAGAAATATATTTGCTATCTTCATTTTTACTATGCTTTTCCAAAGGACCTTCTTCACTTAGAGCTGCTGTGTTGCCATGGCGTACTCTGTAGATGACCTTTTTTTCCCTTTGAAGTTTTATTGTTTCATTGTTGTGTTACAGTTGTTTTGAACTGATAATAAAATGCATGTTTAGAAAGGAAGCCCCACAATGGTACAAATAACTATAAAAGTTAGCAGTCATTTTTAATTGCTAGCAGTTGAATTAACAGGCAGTATGTGAGCCAGGCAGTTAGGTAAGAATTCTTCACTTAATTCATCTAATTTATGTCCATTTATATCAGCAGCATGGCTTTAAAAGCTTCAGGGTAACTAACAGCAATTAAAAACAACAATAAAATCTCATCAGTACAATAACATTAGTTACCAATGAACAGCATCCAATACACATTATCTAGCATCAACAATTGCTAATAAAATAGGTCAATCTGGAATAAAACCCATGTCTTTCCCATATACTTGCCAACACTGTAAGTTTTTAATTTGGCTCCTAAAAAGCAAAATCAGTCTGGTCACCAGGGCTGGATAGGAGGCAGATGTTCTAGAAAAAGAACCATGATACAGAATTGACTATTTCCATACATACTTAATAAGGCTTCCAAATCACGGAAGGTCCCAAATGCCGATTTGGTATGCAATTTGGGTGTCCTCCTGGACTTGCAACTCCTACTCAAAGAGCAAATGACAACTGTGAGTAGGGGACCCTTTGCACAGCTTCTCTTGGGAAGTACCTAGCCTGGCAGGGAAGAGGAATCAAGCACAGAACTAGCCTGGAGTCACAATGCAACTACAGAAGGACTACAGCTGTTGCCCTCAAAGTTCCCTGGAGCCCTATCTAACTGTTCCCAATAACAGGCTGGGAGAGTCCTGTATTATAGGCAGAACATAATAAAGTAGTTAGCTTAAACTCTGTACATTACACTTTACACTCCTATTTAATTTTAATTGGGGGGGAAATGGTCCACTTTCTTCACTAACATCCTCATCCATATTCTGTAAATTATAATACTAAAATATTGGAGGGGACCAAAATGGAGAAGACAGATTCCTAGCAATATATTTAAGAATTCAAGTAATATTAATTAATGACATTGATCAGAAGATCCAGTTTCTTTCTCTTTTCCAGCCTGGGAATTATCACAATTGTGGTGCCCCAGCCATCAAAGATAATTGCTCATGTTTCGTTTGATTGTCAACTGTGTGCCCTTTTAGGTTTAGGTATTAAAATCCCGACTTGAAAGAATAGCCCACTGGGATCTGAATCACACAAATTGTCCTATTTCAATCTGTGTTATAAGGTATACATTGTAAGCAGAAATACTATGTTTATAAACAAAGCACTCAACTAATAATCCATTATATTGAACAGTTCAAGGTATCATGTAAAGAAACATTGGTTCTTTGTATTTAACACATATGTAATATATTATTGTATTTTCTTTTACCTATTTTACCCTAGAAATAAATGTATTTTCCTTTTGATTTTATTTGATACAGTTGTAAGGCCATCAAATTAAATCAATAAACTATCTACCCATGGCAATACTTTTTTAAAAAAGTGATGATATTTTCTTTAAAAATCATATTATCTGGAAAATACGGTCTGCTGTACTAATTTATTTTATTATCTCAATTGCTAATTACTGCACAATTGGATCATCTATGTAATGAAGTACATTATTCTTAATAGCATTTTTTTTATTTTTTCATTTGTGTTGATTATACCCAATTGTTTAAAGTATATTTGTAGCTCTTCATTCTGCTCACCAAATTTCTCACATGATTAAAAAGCTTTCAGATATAGATTTTTCTTTGTAACACATTTACAATGAAATTTATTTGCAAGATGTGAAATTAAAGACATCCATAAGTCTCCATTCACATTTCATGTGTCTTGGGACATATTACATTTATCACTAGTACCAATAATGTCTTTATTTGCAATTACTGTAGATATATATTTTTTTGCTTTTAGGTAATTAATTTCAATTCTAATATTTAGCTTACTTAGTATCTCAATCCTATGTGGTTTGAAGAATGGAGTCTTTTGTTGTTAACATTTTCCTTCCTACCAGATAAAAATTACATGCATTAATTATTGTGAAAAGCTTAGAAAACAAGAATTCTGCACAATCTCCCCAAATATTTTGCCTGGAGAGTTTGGTACCTTTAGGATTTTCATTTTCATGGGAAAAGTCACCTTGAAATATCTGTTGTTAAATCACACAAACAAAATTCAAACAGCAGGAATTTTTTTGGCCAAATTTAAATGTGCAAGTTAGGGTGACAGATTGGTGATCTTAGCAAAATAATAAAAAGCATTTTTGCTGGAAGTAAAAATAGCAGACATCACAGTCATCCAGTATTAACACAGCTGAAAACAACAATTAACATTTTGTGCTGGGAACAGTAAAAACAATACCTTATTAAGTCTAATCAAAATTCACAGTGTGGTACACAAGTTTTTTTGGGTTATATTCAGCTCTTCTGCTAGAATATTAAACAGACTGAATATTAAGGAATAAACTATGTTTGTGATGTCTGCTCTCTTAAAAAAGAAGAAATACAGTTTGGAAAGGAAAAGAGGATAAGCAAGAATTGGGAGGAGGCTGAGGAAAGACAATGAGTTTCTGAGCTAGTCAAACGCAACTAAGGAGGGTTGTTTGGCTAATTGAGAGAGGCTTTTTTCTGGCTGAATGGAGTATATTGCTTACTGGCGGGCAGATGGTGTAGGAGGGAGGAACTTACAGCTGCAGCTGACTCACTGACCAAGTGATTACTTAGTGGATGGAGCTTCATGGCTCATCCAACAGCTGTTGTAGCCAACACTCTTAGAAGGAGGCAGTTGCAAGCTTGCAATAATAATTGGTGAATAGGATAGCAAATAGAAACAGGGGAATTTGGGTAAGAAGGAACATACTTAAAACCACAACTGAGCCCAAAATTTATGTTGCTAAGTGAGAAATTTGTTAAGTCAGTTTTGCCCCATTTGTTAATGACATTGTTGATAATGATTGCAGTTGTTAAATTGAAAACCCAGTTGTTAAGTAAATCTGGCTTCCCCGTTGCCTTTGCTTATCAGAAGGTCGCAAAAGGGGCTCACATGATCCTGGGACACTGCAATGCCATAAATATGAACCAGTTGTCAAGCATCCAAATGTAAATCACGTGACCATGGGGATGCTGCAACAGTCATAGGTGTGAGAAATGGTCATAAGCCAGTTTTTTCAGTGCTGTTGTAACTTCAAAAAATCATTAAATGAACTATTGTAAATCAAGGACTACTTGTACTGATTTTCCTTTTCAGAGACTAAGCATCAAGACAAGTTTTGTGACTGTGAGGAAGCCAGAAAAAGAATATCAAAGTAACAATATCTAGTATGAAACTAGAAAACCAGCAGGAGGAAAGGATGTTTCTGGTTTATTGTATAGAATGTCAAATGAGTATCTGACAGATGCTGGACAGAAGCTGTGGGTTTGTTCTCAGAGCAGTAAGCCACTGGCTCTCAGGGAACAAATTTATTCCCTTAAAAATAAGGCAGCCAAGCTAGACATACTTGGAGAGGAAGAGCTGTAAAGAGAAGATATTTCAGAATCTGAAAATTTTGCTCCAGGTGCAGGATAACACTCTCTTGCTGTCAAACAGAACAAGGGCCTTGGAGAAAAAGAATCGTTTTGAGGAAGAGATACATGTTCCTTTAGGTGGAACAAATAGTTGGATGATGAGCTGACATCCCCTTACACTAAGGGTATCCTGCAGGGAGGATTTTGGTGTGAGTAATGAAATAATCAGAACTTCAGGTTAAATTCTAATGTAGATCATGTAGTGATTAGTTTATCTGTGTAAAGGTTGTGCATACCTTATAGCAGTAAGACATATTGGCGGTTAATGCTGAAGAGGAGTCAGTGGGCATGGTCCACATCGCACCAATGTCTTGAGAAAGACATAATATCAGAAGGAGGAAAAGGCAACTTTCCCTGAGGGAAAGCTGGTAAGGCTGGATACCATCCCACAAGGAAGGTATATCATGCATGCTTCAGGAACTTCTATAAAGTATAGCACCAATGTTGGGATGGACTAATGAAAAGTTCATGCCGAAACATATGGAGAATATGGTATAAATATGTCATCCTAAGATGGAAGACAGAGTACATTTTAGTATATGAAAAAGGTAGTCCTTGATTTATGGCCACAATTAAGCCCAATAATTGTTTCTGTTGCTAAGTGAAACTTTTGTTAAGTGAATTTTGCTCCATTTTTACAACTTTTCTTGACATAGTTGTTAAGTGAATCACTGCACTGTTAAGTTAGGAACAAGATTGTTAAATAAATCTAGCTTCCCCATT
>BLBF01000022.1:50357530-50369326 GCA_015471245.1 Laticauda colubrina
TCCTTCCTTCCTTCCTTCCTTCCTTCCTTCCTTCCTTCCTTCCTTCCTTCCTCTATGTATTTGTTTTGTGCAATACCTTTAAAATTTAAAATTCAGTTGAAATAATGCAACATTACTAACCAATGCCAGTAAAAAAGGATCTGTGTCATTGTCACCTCTGCATCTCATATTTCTAACGCATTAGTTGGGCAGGGAAATTCTCAAAAGCCTAAACATAATCCTTAACTGCTTTCTATCTTCAAAGATAGGAATAGAGGGCTTGCTCTCTAATGCTTATGCTTTTCACTTCACTGGTTTTTTACTTTGTTTCTCCTGACCTTTTGTCTTGGAGTGAAACATTTTTGCTTTTGTTTTTTCCCCTAATCTCTCCAGTGAGAGTATATAACATTTTCAGTTAAATGGCCTTCTCTTTTCTACAGTCTTGGGAAAATGCTTTAATGACAAAATGATCCATTCACATCTATTGGCAACTGAAATCTTCCCCTTTTTTTGTGCCATAGAGACACATTTGGTCACTCACTTTTAAAGACGGTTTACTTTATATCTCTTAAATTCTTCAAGAACTTCACGGCTGTGTTTATAGAATTGTAAAAGTAAGTCTTGTTGTTATTATCATTTCTTTTTATATTTCCTTCTTCCAGGCACATCCAAGGTACCTAACAACAATAAGTAAAGGGAAATTGGTACTTTCTCTGTACAGCAACCTCCCAACTGTGATTTATTTGGTCTTTTTGATGGCCAGGAGACCTGACTTCTTCCTGCCCCCCTTCCCCACCACCCCCATTAGAGCATTAGAGCCAGAAGGTTGGAAGAGGCCAATATTTATATTATTATAAACTAATTGTGTGATACATTGGTTTTTGTACTGGATTATTTAGCTCCATCCCTGCCAGAATTATGTATTTTACATGGACACCCATGTAATTTAAAATGTGCGTGTGTGTGTGTGTGCATGTGTATAACTATGTCATAAAAACAATTAAAATCACTACTAGGTTTCAATATATACAGTGCTTCATGACAGCAAAGAAGAACTTGTTCTATTCCATTTAATTACAGAAAAGATGCTTCGGTTTAACCCTATATGTATAGAATTCCACAAGTGCATGCAAAATACATTGGAACTTTTTGGATTATGACCTTTGATCTTTTATGGTCTTTCTATAGTTACTGTAATGGATAATCAAAATAGACCTCCTGCTCAAGCAGAAGATCCTATACTAGGGCTGTCAAATTCTCATAGTAGAGCTGTCAAACTTATGGGCTGGATGCGTCATGTGCTGGCCCCATCCCCACCCAGTTTGGTGAAGGAGAAAAAAGTCCCAATACATCACGTGACGCCACCATGATGACGTGAATTTGTCCTTTACCACTTGTCCTTTACCATTTCAGACAAATTTTCTTAAAAAATACAGTGATGAAGCACCAACAACTACTGACCGCAAGCTATTCCACTGGTTAATTTTTCTCACTGTTGGAAATTTCTCCTTAATTCTAGGTTGCAACTCTCCTTTATTAGTTTCCATCCATTGTTTCTTGTCCTCTGGTGCTTTGGAAAATAAATTGACCCCCTCCTGTTTGTGGCAGCCTCTCAAATACTGGAATTTTCTATTTGTTTGATTTATTTTTTTAGTTCACCTGAAAGAAGCAATACATTTTTACATCACCTCAGCAATGAAACTCAAATGCGCCCATTAAAGCAAGTATGCTTCTTTAAGCTCTTTCCATTCTCTTTCCTATTGTGACTTCTTTTTCAGCTTTGGAAAGTCCTTTGTTGTAACACTAAAGAGAAGCCAAACCACATGGACTTTTCTAGATTGGTCCCAGAGAGCAAACATGATCCTTTAAAAATCAGGTGTTTTTTTCCCTCCCAGACTTGGCAACTTGAAGATGTGTGGACAGAAGTTACTAAGTTTGAAAATTACTGATTTAAATTAAGCAAACAACTATATAATGATTCTCTGTATTTCAATATCCCAGGAGAATATAGACAATTGACTTAGGTATCCACTAAGAGATGCTTTTGCAACAGAATCATTTTAATTTTGTGGATAATTCAAAAAATCCATTGTCTCCCTTTCTAATGTAACATTTTCTAAGCATCTCATCATGGATGAAAAATTATACTTGGCAGGCACAGGTATTTAACTTTTTAAATTGTAAGTAAATGAGAGCACACAGTGATAATCAAAGGCTTGAGAGAAAGCTGTGAAAATGCTAAAGGCTAAGTGGTCCATCTGTTTTCTTCTAGCTTCTTCATCTTTTTATTCCTTCCCCCAAGTGGGAAGTCGCACAGATATAAATGGATAAGCAGTACCCCTTTTTGAAGTGACCATACGCCCTTACTATATCTTTCTCTGATGCTTAAAAATGGAATGTGTAACACCTGCAATCCAAACCAGTGTAATTCAGATGCAGATGTAATATTGCATATTAAAAGTGTGATTCCTTTGTCATTTTTTAAACAAAGAAGATAAATATATATGTGAGATAGAAATTTTAAAATGCCATTATATATCTAATTTAATGTCCAAAATATTTGATCAAATTTTCAATGATTTTTTGGAATGGTTTTCTAATCAAATACAGTAATTTACCACCAACTTATGCTCAAAATCGAAGAGTTGCAATGATGGCACAAATGTACTTCTTAACTGTACAGCATTGGCCTTAATATAAACAGCACAACATTTAGCTTCTTCATTTAAAAGATCATAGCACAAATTCCCAAATGATATTACCAAAATATGTACTAGAAATAGGAAATCCTAAATAGATTGTTGAAGAAAATTTAAATCCTACTCACAACACAATAAAAAATACATCTGTACAAATTGTTGGATAATTTTTACTTATTTTATAACCTGTAAGCTGCCTAGAGTAACCACACAGAGAGGATGGGTAGCTTAAAATGTAATAAATAAATAAATGTAGTTTGGCTGCATATGCATCTTATTTTTAAAAAACATATGGATCTCCTACTAATAGTTGTATATATAAAGTTAAGTTAATCCAAGATAATTAATTTCAGATTTTTTTTCATACATTAATAGACTGCATGGATCATTTTTCCAAGACTAATTTAATTTGTGAACCTAACAAATATACTGTAAACAAACAATATGAATGAAATTTTTAAATATAAATTTTGTAAAATAAGAAATCCAGATGTTGTTGGAGAGGCATAGTACAAGAATTATTATTATTATGGCTTTTGATTTTATGTTACATTGGTGATTAATAGTGGAAACAGTTAAACTGGTATATATTTTTTTCTATTTGGAGTTCTATATAGCTGTTAAGTAAACTGTTACTCTTTCTAATTAGTGTATAGTTCTTTTTTTTTAACAACAGACTTGTTTAATGACCATTCAAAGTTACTATGATGATGAAAAAGTAACTTTTATCTATAACCTTCACAAGTCTGGAAAGGAAAGGAAAGCTGAAGATCAAAAGCACAGTTGCAGTTTCACTTAACAGCCACTTCATTTAATGACCAAGTTGCCAGTTACAAGTGCAATTGATAAGTTAAAAATTTTGTTGTTAAATAATTTGGTCTTTAAATGAATCTGGCTTTCCCATTGACTTTGCTTGTCAGAACCAGTTGCCAAACGTCTGGATTTTGATCACATAATCATGGGGATGTTTCAAATTATACATATGAAAAACGGCCATAAGTCACATTTTTCAGTGCTGTAGTAATGTTGAAAAGTCACTAAACAAACTACTTTAAGTTGAGGATTACTTGTAATTTATATCAGAAAAACTATGTAAAAACCTTCTGTCCAGAAGATAAGAGGCCAGAACCTTCCATTAAAATGTTTCCAGTTTTATTACTGCATAATGACCAAATAGAATCCATTGTGCATCTCAATCACCATGTGATGTAGACTTAACATTGCAGGTCAATGAGAAAAAATAAAACAACTTTTTTTTCCATTCTTTCCATAAATCATTATGGTGAATCCTTCAAGGTAACTCAAAATAATTCAAACAAACTCAATTAGTATTTTCAGTGTTCAAATTTGGGAGGGTATTAAATCTTTGAAGAAGCAAATTGGATATTGTGAAAAAAAATTAACCATAGACAATAAAAAATGGATTAAAAATACAACCTGTTCCAATATGATGTACTGCTGCCTATACGTAAAGCATAACGTAAGTGATCTGCAAAGGGATGGAGGCAATTCTTTCTGTATAAATGGAGGCTGAAGCCTTCACCATTCTTCTTTATTTTCCTTTTCTTTCTGACAGGCGGAACCCTCTTCACTTCCATCTCATTGCAGATGCCATTGCCAAACAGATCCTGGCAACCCTTTTCCAGACATGGATGGTCCCTGCAGTGCGCATAAACTTCTATGATGCTGATGAGCTGAAGGTAAAATATAATCCGAAAATTGCTTCATGTTTACATTTCCTTGTGAAATTATATAAACTTTAGAAACAGGAAATAAATCCTTTTGGCTCAGAGATATATAATCTGAATTTGTCCAACTACAACTTCTTGAAATTGCCTGGGTTAAGCAGTTCTCTGCTTTCTTGTATGCAACCAACTTAAAGGCCTATGCCTACACTTTTTAACATTGAACAATTCAATTCCCAACTTACAAATTTGAAATAAATTGTGCAATATGGGAATCTGTTTATTAAAAAACACACTGAATTTCTAAAACAATTTTGCCTACAAAGAAAAAGGCATTATAAAATGTCAGTGTGTACTAGTATACCATAAAAGACTTCCATGTACAATGAACATATTCCTAGCTAAGAGTCTGTAGAGATTCTCAGATATCTGGGTCATGGTTGTCCCAATGGTGCTTTTTCAGGAGGCAACTGGACTTCCTTGTTTTTTCTTTGAAGACATTTCACTTCTCACCCAAGAAGCTTTTTCAGCTCTGACAGGATTCCATTATCCACTATCCTGTCAGAGCTGAAGAAGCTTCTTGGATGAGAAGCAAAATGTCCTCAAAGAAGTCCTCAAAACAAGGAAGTCCAGTTGCCTCCTGAAAAAAGCAGGAGGGACTTTGGGACTTTCCTAGCAAAATAAAATTAAACTTACGCTTATCAAACTGAAAAAAATGCATGATAGAGTATATGACCAGTAGTCCCACATGTTCTATGTGATAGATGATCGATAAATAGAGACAGATAGACAGACAAGAATATAGAGTAGATAGACCCAGGTTCAAATTCCCAGACATGAAGATTTTTGGATAAATTTGGACTAATAATTGGTTTTCAACCAAACCTACATTGTTGATGTAAGTATAAAATAAAGACAGTTACAGGAATGTCATCATGGTCTTAGGGGTTATCTTTTTAAATGTCCTATAAACTATTTTATCTAACAAGGTGCCTAACAGGGATATAGGAGATATAAGCATGTATTCTAGGTTACTTGTCATTGCTGATGTTTTTCTATTATTACCATACTTGTTCTCCATTTTCCATTAAAGGTATGGTTTTTTAAAAAAAAAATATGTTTCCTTTTGAAAGCAGCAAGTCCTTTTTATTTCTGGCAATCACATATGTACTTAGAATTGCAACTTTAAATTAGATTGTGGCTATTTACAGGTGGGTTGGAAGTACAGAAAAAATGTCATCCTATGAAATTGTTGAAAATACTTTGATATCTGAAGGCTGTGATGGTGATTTTCATGGCATATCAAATCAATGTCTTGATTAAGATCCTGTAAAAAGTGAAAAACATATTTAGCAAATTGCTGTACTAATTTCTAAGCCACTCCACACATTAGAAGGCAGTGAAAACAGAATGTAATTTGAGAAA
The DNA here is from genome assembly GCA_015471245.1 of Laticauda colubrina. Classification (NCBI taxonomy): domain Eukaryota; kingdom Metazoa; phylum Chordata; class Lepidosauria; order Squamata; family Elapidae; genus Laticauda; species Laticauda colubrina. The sequence goes on from BLBF01000022.1 coordinate 50,363,319, forward strand.
GTGCAAGGTGAACGAAGTATCATCTGTCAAAAAATACTCCCATCATTTAAAAAAAAAACAAACCTAATTTCAGTTTAGTTTGTATATTAAGCAATAAGCAAATATTGACTCAATTTATCTTCCTGCTGAAAACTACAGTTTGAAGAAAACTGGAACTTAATATGGAATTAATAGATCAAAATTATTTAATTAAGATGGATGGAATCCAAGGTAATTATTGTGATTAGAGTATTTGCTTCTTTAAGAATCTTGCATTGTCTTGTAAGAGTTCCCCAGAATGATTTTCTACCCAGGAAATAGGATCAACTTCTGCTTAAGTTCATATATATAATTAGAAACTTAGATTTTTTGCAGATAGTTTTCTTGGCTTCAACTTATTTTGCTTTCTTCCAGATGCATTAGATTACAGTACCCACCACTTCCAAATGGCATGATTAGCCATGCTAGTTCAGGTAGAGAAAAGCTGTTATCCAAAGCATTTGAAGAATAGCCTATTAAGAAGGACATTGTCCAGTTACCTTACCCAGAAAATGAATACAAAATCATATTTATAAGAATCTGGGCCTTAGATTAGATTCTCAGGTAAGCTATTTGATGCTTCATGCATGGAAAATAAAATAATAAAGAGGGGAAAATGTAGGCTGTATATCTGAACACAATTGTCAAGAATTAACACATAAGAGTTCTTGCTTGCTTTTGGTTTTAGTACTAGTTGCAGTTACTGTGGACATTTTTATTCCCAAAGGACTTCTGGACACTGGTCTGAATACGAATCATTTGAATCTTTGTTGAGAGAAGCCTAGGGAAGGTCACCTTTATCAGATAACTTGATAAATCTATCTTGGCAATTGTCATAGTATCCTCAGAATTTGAGATTCTTAGCGTATGAATATCAATTAATCCTGATTTCCAAATTAATTATGGATCAATTGCTAAGAGATCTTACCAATAACTTTTAACATTTCTTAAAAACACTTAAAATGCCTTTGATGCATAGCAAATGTCTAGTAGCATGGAACTGTAAAGATTTGAGTCTTGCAAGCTTTCTGTCTGGCCACCACTATCAGCAACATGGTCATAATAAACCTACCAATGACTCTGTAAAAGTAAAAACCTTGTCAAATCAATCTGATCACAACTGATTAAAAAAAAAATGTTGGATAATATGTCAATGATTTTTTTTTAGCCATTAAGGTTTGCATAAGATACTGTACTGTAATTATTTTAATTGTAGATTGTTATACATTGTTGAAGATCCCTATCTGATTCAGTCTTGCAATAAACAAATAAAACATTGTATTCCCCTCTTTTTAAACATATTATAATTACTTACCTGAAATTCGGTCATACAGTTGATTATCCTAATGCAAACACTTGGATAGGCTTAATGAACTTTGAAAAGTTACTTTCCCTTTTCAAAGACTTATAATATAAAATGGAATATATTTGTAATTACAGATTTTTTTTGTTCTTAATGTTTTTATTTATTGTGATTTTCTTCCCTTTTTTCTTTGTGTGTGATAAATTTTTCACTTCACTTCAAAATGCAATATTTTAAAAAAAACCTTAATGTCAAAGTTATTTTTTCTCTTTGATACTCATAAATCTTCCAAAGCTTTGTTTTTAATTTTTTCTAGTGATATCTGAAGTATTATCTTTGATCTATTTCTTCATCATTTAAGAAAGAAATCAGTTTTGATATTTGAACAACTTTCTTGCCTGTTTTATTTATCAATTCATTATTGTCCCTTGTTTTGTTTAATACTTTATTTATTTGCTCAGATTCATTTTCTATTCAATTTGTTATGTTCATAATGTTCTGCCCCCTCCCTTAAACTTGGTTGCCTTTTGTTTTGCTTTTATTTCTTTGCCTTCTGTACTGCATATACATCACATAGAAATGTTAAGTTCTCATTATACTTTTATTTAGAAGTAATTTTGTATCTGTTTATATGTAATCTCTATTGAGTTTAGTGTGTTCCCTTTTCTTGTTCTCATCTTCCATCTGCAGACTGTTTTTATTTTGTGACTGGAAGGTCAGTCTTCTGTTCATTAACATTAGGGCAGGAGATGTCTTACCCTCAGCTAGAGACTTCATCTATTCAGGTGCCTTATGGCCAGTTTCCATGATCAGTGCCTTAATGGGATTTTTCACATTGAGCCACAAAGCTTTTTCCTTTTAAGCATAATTAGATTGTGTTAGAAACAGTGAGTATTCTGTATTTTAGCAGCTAATTAGTTATCACTTTTGGCATTTGTACTCTTCTTATTCTAGAATGCAGTCAGTCCATTTGTTGTCTCAGTGTCAAAATATAAGTCTAGAGAATCTTACTATGATTTTTTTTTTTTTTGAAGACTCATTCCAAATTAATTACAATCTTTCCCTGAGTAGTTCCCTTGGTGATATCATCATTTATTCTGGTCTTACAACTAGTCAGTCATCTTCATAATAGCTTTCCACCTCTTCTTTAGAGTTTGGAGTTTCCTATTATTCTATTTTTCTGATTTTGTCTGCATCTGCAGTCCAATGTAAATATAATTATCACCCCAGTGTGCATCCAATTTGGGTTTAATTTCAAATCTCTGTCCTTCTCTTTTTTAATATTATTTTCAGGATCTCTTTCAATAGATAGTATCATCATAAGTGATTTAAAAAAAAATACATTAAGAAGTCCAAGAACTCCCAATAATCAATTTTGGAGGACAAAGGATATTCCTGTCTGAAGACTTTGCACCCAGTGGGAAAGCAGCTATGTATTTTAACAACCCCAAAATGTTAGATGTTTTCTAGAGCTAAACTAATTAATTTGTGGCTGTATGTGATTGATGGATGGATGGATAGATGATGGAAGGAAGGGAAGGAAGGAAGGAAGGAAATAAGTAAGTAAATAAATTCTGGTTTGCTTTGGTTTTTCTTTGAAATGTTATTCCTCAATGGAGATTGTAAGTATTAAATATTTTTCAGGAACCTCTACTTTACTATATTTATATTACTTCAATTTTGGACAAAGAAAGGTGAACTGATATCTTTGCAACAACTCCCTCATAGGAATTACTCAGATTTTTTTTCCATAAAGAAGTGGGGATTAAAAAAAAGATTTCTATTTTGCATGGAACTGTAATGAAATAGATCCTGTAGGGCTTGGAATAGCTTAGGATGGGGCAGTATTAAATTATGGGAGGGGGGGGGGTTGCTTGCTTTTGGTATCTTGATTGCCAGATATTAAGTGTGGATCAGCTTCACATTCCTGCAAGGGATTAGAGAATGGTGGTTGTGTGAAAGTATCCCAAGTGTTTTTTTGTTGTTGTTCTGTTTTTCTGTTGTTTGCCATTTTTCTGGTCACTGCATCTAGAAAGCATGGATATTAATGAAGCTGCAAAGGAATCTTGGAGAGATATAGTTCTACTGTAAACTGTATTTACAACTTTGTTTGATAGATTATTTGCCTGAAAAAAATAATTTCATGACCGCCCTATTAAGATTAATCTTTAGCAATTTATTTATTAGCAATTCCATTGCTTGCAATATACTCCCAAGTTGCAAGCTGGGAGGTCATATAAATTGTTTGCTTATTTAATTATTTATTCAAACTTGCCTAGTACTGTAAAAATCAAGTTCTGCTTCAGACAGCCATACATTTAAATAGGTTCAAATATAAGCAGATAAATATCAAGAACAATACCAAGAACTGAACTGAGTAAATGGGGGATGTTCTAAAAATGAAAGTATTCAGAGTGTTTCAAATAAGCACTACTTCCAATTGTAAAGACAAATAGGCTGCTTTAGATCTACAATAGAACACAACCCTTATGAAGTTTTTTTTAATTGAAAGAAGTGCTCAATTTATAACATAAACTCTGTTTATAATCTCAGATTTGGTAGCAAACTTCAAATTAAGTAAATTCAAATTACTTAATGGGACAATAGATAACAGCATTTCTACAAGAGTTATGGTTAGTAAATGGTGGTTTGTAGAACAGATATAGCACTAGCAATAATACTTATATACACTTCACAGTGCTTTACAGCCCTCTCTAAGTGGTTTACAATGTTAACATATTGCCTCCAACAATCTGGGTCCTCATTTTACGAACCTTGAAAGGATGGATGGCTGAGTCAACTTTGAGCTGGTGAGAATTGAAATGCTGATAGTCAGCAAAATTAGCCTGCAATAGGGCATTCTAACCACTGAACCATCCCAGATGTTATTGCCACCACAGTTTTTAAATAGGAAGTGTGTTTCATTTTGTTTCTTTATCCTTGAAAGAAAATAATATAGTAGGTCATATTTCATCTAGTGCTTTGAAAATAGCAAAAAGCATCTATATGGTCTGGGATAGCTGACATCTGTATGGGTGCTGAACTATGGGTTGCAGGTAATGCAAGATACTTCTGTTTCTGTTTTATTTCTGGAACAGCAATGGGACAACTGCCCACAGGCTCCAGCAATCTGACTTTGTTTCAAGGGCCCAAGGAGAGAATGTGACATCAATAAATTGTGAGTTCTAATTGGTTGCAGCACATCCTCCTGTTGTATCACCTTGAACAGCGGAAGGCTTATCTGTATCACTTCAGTGTAATTTTTCCACAGACTGCAGCACTCTCTTCCACACATCTGTCACGTCTGACCTCTAGGAATCACTTACACATTTCACCTTGGCGACTGAGCCATTGCTGTTTCGCACTTTATGTGGAAGGTACCAGTTAGAACATCCTAAAACAGGGGAAAACATAGTGCACTATTTTTGTACTGCCTCAGTCAACCAAATCTGGTTAGCAATAAACATAAAATTAGCACAATAGTAAAAGTACTTTCACATCTGCAAAATATAGCTAAAAAAAGGTCTTCCCTGCCAATATCTGCTAAGAGAAAATGTCTGTCTAAAAAGGAATTTTCAGGGTCTTCTGGAATATCAAGGGCAAAAACACCATCCTTATCTGTGGGAGTCATGATTCACAGCATTGTGGCAGACACAGCAAAATGTGCCTATTGGCACATGTTCCTTTCACCCTGTTGCAGGTTGAGATCTCACCATTTTTATAAGATGGGTTGAATTTGGTAAGACAGTCCCTAATATACCTCACACAGTGCTATACAGAGCTTTATAAGTAATTAGACACCCTTGGTCATTTGGACACACTGCAAACCATTTGGTTTCAAAAATATTTCTTTACCTAAACAGAATAACACTAAAAAAAGCAGTGGGAACAGGAGCAATTTTCAAATTCCTGCCAGTTTCCTTATTAAGTTTGCTTGTGGGAATCTGGTCAAGAATATTAGAAATCTTCCCTCCCCTTCCTTTCTGGCAGTGAGTGGCTACTGCTGAATGAGAGAGGGATCAAGAGATTGTGAAACTGGCTGGGAAACTTTCACAGAACCTTAAAAACGAAGATCACATGATCACAGGAACAACCCAGCAGTGCAGCAGCAGCTAGTAGGACTGAAACATTCTTTCAGGAGTCAGGGTCCTGAATTTGTACGCTCGGCCATTTGAGGCACCCTGCTTCAAAAAATGTTGCCCTATGATGCACCGTTTCATCCAATAAAAGGTCATAGCAATGAGATTTTTAGTAGCTTTTAGATAATGAATATTTTGAATTGTACTTGCCTGCCAAAGAAGGGTGTAGTGCTGACAAAAGGACATAGATAAGGGAAAGTCTGGGAAGTTGGAAGCAGTCTGTTTGTTACCTTTACTGAGACTTGGGACTGGAAAAGTCCAAACACAGAATGGCTTGGATCGAAATACTTACCCTGTTTCTCCAACAATACGGCCTCCCTCAATAGGAAGTCCCAGCATGTTTTATAGGCATAAAATGAAATTAAACCCCTCCCCTCAAATTAAGGCCTACATTAAAACATACGAAATGGGGGGAGATTGTGGGGGGACTTGCCATTAGGAAGTACTTTGTTGCACACCCGGATATGGTGCTACCTGCGTTGACCCTGATACGAAGTGCCCTGTTAGGGATAACATTGTTTACCCTAACTGGTTTAGGTGAAATAATA